>OY755083.1:25706849-26906849 GCA_963576655.1 Gastrophysa polygoni
GCTACCTATATAAAAAATGAAGGAAAAAGCTGTGAACTTTCAGTTTGAAATACTGAGAACATAAAATTGTTCACATGGGTAGGTTGGCATCTATGTGACCTTGTACATACTCACCTAATAATTGAGAAGCGAGAAAGTGGAGTGTCAAAATTCAAATAAGTGAATGAAAGTAGGTAGGTAACTATACATTGTCATGAGGGCTGAACGATATTGGATTTGATTTCAGTTATCGATCAACAAGTCCAATATACCCGAAGATATACCTATCGATGAATATAGATATATCTGGTATTGATGAGTATATTATTATATACATGCTGTTACAAATTCCCTTGTAATTGCAGGCATAAGGATCTTAGAAACCGCCAGAGAGACAATCAAAAGCAAATGGAGACAAAGTTACGCATTCAGAATACCGACAAGAAAGCAAAAAAAATCCGTCCATTTCAGGAGATACCTACCTAGACAAGAAATCGCGAAAAACTGCAATTTTGAATTGATTTTTCCCTGATTTTATTCAGGGAATAAGGTAATTTTTGAATTTCATAATTTTTTGTAACTCATTTTGCTTTGATCCTGAATCACTTTTCAAATCTCAGATCCTAAATGGATATTCTCCTTGACGACAATACTGTAAATTATTTACCCATAAACGTAGAATTTACAAATTATGCAATTCAGAATGGTTCAATTGAGTGAAAAAGAGCGTATGGAAATTTTAATGATGATCGGCTATGGTGATTGTGAAATTTATTTCGGTCAATTAGAATTTGACACTTGGAGAACAAGAGAGTACTCGTTTATTCATTACCATGCATACGAACAACATCAATAAGTTTATCTAAATAGTTTTTTGCTCTAATGCAAAAAACTCAAACGAGGTTGATTAAAGTGCTATATTGTCTTTACAATTTTTTTACACTTACTTAGCATGTATGAATTCAAAATAAAAAGCTCTTTCAAAATCTGTAGAAATATATAAGGTGTCCCTTCAAATTGAAGAAGTTGATGGCATTTCCGGTTTTTTACTATTTTACTATTATTTTTATAGTATTCTTCTTATACTACTTTACCATCCTATCATAGACCTGTATTCATATTAGAATTTTTTGTCAAATAAAGAATAAGCAACAGTAGGCTTTTTGGAATGAATCGCAAAATATATGTAACTGAAAGAGGGCGAATATCAGAGATAACAATCACATCAGATATATGAATTTAATAATAAGGTGAAGATTAGAGATATCAATCACATGAGATATATGAATTCAATAATATAAGCTACAGATAGTTAAGTGAATTTTTTTGGTTTAAGCTTTGTCGGAATAAAAAACGAACTATCTGGAAAAAATGAAAATGATTGATAGAACGCTTTTATTTGTAATAGGAGAATTTGAATCTGAACAGCGACGGCATTTTTCTAATTCGCGTTTCACTCGGATAGAGTGGATATGAGTACTAAGGGATGCATGAATAGAAATCGATGTTGTATGGGACGCAAGAATTTTTTTTACATTTGAAAAAAATGTATGATCTCACTCTACCACATCTTCAAACTATTATTGAACGTCTGGCATCATTGTAAAAGTCATTGATATTCCTGGTGCTTCTGACCTCGTCAAAAGCAAACGCTTTGGTTCCGTTGTTAACCTCTAATCGATGATTTACATGAATTCCAGACGATATTAAATATTTCCCAAAATATTTCTTATGCAAAAATGTACTATAATTTCTTCATTTTTTTTGTCTTGCATTGCCCACTTCATTTATCGCTTTATTCAATATCGGAAACATCTTGTATATTCGGCAACTATAAGTTCACTCCTATTGAATACAATAATGGGTTTCTGAACTATTGGCCCATATTCGATATAATATCAAGTAGGTGATTTATAATCAACAAAGATCTGTCAGTGAACTTTTCACGCGGAGACTAATTGTTAATTTCATATTTCATTTTCTTTGTGGAATTTGTTGTTCATCATTGAATTGGTTATGATAGTTCATAAGTAGTGATATGGTATTCCAAACGGCGTTGGTAAATAGAGCGGACTGTTACTTTTGTGATAGAAATTGTAGAATTCAGCAAATGACTAGGATATATGGAGAAGATGTCGATAAACGAGAAATGGCTGTATTAGGAAGACAAGCTGCGGAAAGACCTCCTCTCGATATTGCTCGCTATTGTTTTCAGGCAATACTCAACGACATAAGACCATTGGAAAATAATCCAAACTGTCTCCGTCTCAATGTTTTATCTCCAGCAACAAGCCGTACTTGCATGGTTTGTAACTCCCACATTAATATTCACAGAATGCCCATTGCTTGTAGAGTGAATATTTTCATTATTTCTAACATTTATGTTCCTGGAAATGTTAGAATTTGTGCACATCATCTTGACAACCGCGGATTCCTCTTGAAAATTTTATATGCTGGTTTGCGTTTTGTAAACAGACCGTATTTAATAAACCAATAAAACCAATGTCTCAGAACAGCTGCAAATGCCAATAACAATGAGAAGGACTATCAAAATATAAATAGTTTTTCCGATAATGAGTTCGAATATTTGACGTCACTTTCGAAACCGCAGTTTCAAGAATTATACGAATTTTGTGAATCTATCGAGCAATGTGGCAACAGGCGATTTATATCAGAAAAACACCTCATTACTTTCCTTGTCAAATTGCGACATGGTGTCTCGTCCGCCTCGGCAAAATACTAGCATGATAATTTCCAATGTACGTCTATCTTTGATGGGGCGCTTTGAACCAAACAATATCGGATTTGGGGCAATAGCTAGAGAAAATCACATTGCAAGACACGTTTCTCCATTTGCAAATAAGCTGTACAATAACGAGCCTGATATTCCAAAAGCCATTGTTTATATTGATTGTACATATAACAAAATATTGAATAATTGTGGTAATTTCCGAGTATTGCGCCAATCCTATTGCTACCACAAAATAGAACACTTAATCAAACCGGAAGTGATGGTTGCTTCAGATGGATATATTTTAGCAATAAACGGGCCCTATTTTTCAGATGCTCGCAATAACGATGCTTCGATTTTCAATCATAAACTTCAGCATGATATCGATAGAATGCGAGCTGGGTTTCAAGAAGGTGATATTGTTGTAGTAGATAGAGGCTATCGAGATTCAATTCCTTTATTTCGAGACCTTGGTATCAACTACCACATGCCTCCTCTACTTGTAGGGGCCAAAACCAGCTCACTACTTCCGATGCGAATGAAGCCCGACTAATAACCAGCACACGATGGATTGTTGAATCTCGGAATGGCCACTTGAAGTCAATTTCCAAATTTTTCAAAGGCACTTTGTCAATTACACATTCGATTCACTTGCATGATTTCATCAACATTGCATGGATTAATCGGTTCCGTCCACTTATAAGTATGCCAGGAACAGTTGAAACAGCAACACGAATGCTAGAGAAATCACATGAGTGAATTTAGTACAGGCACGTGTTGAAGCCGAAAAACAGACCTATGTTCTCATCCAAACGACAAGCTCATGAATATTCAACGCGGTCGAAAGATCTACTAATACCCAATGCACATCGTACCTCTCTCTATCAAAAAAGTCATCTCTATTTAGGACCTAAATTATTCAATAAGTTAGACGAAGCAATTAAACTCTTACCAAATATAAATATTTTCAAATCTGCTCTGAAAAGAAGTCTCCTCGAGAAAAATTGCTACACCATCGACGAATTTTTAAGCTGACCTGCGATTTTACAATAGTTAATTTTAATTATATATATATATATATATATATTTATTTATACAACTGTACACCTTTCCTTCCTGTCTTTCTTATTTACGAAAGAACATGTTTTCTGTAAGTCTTACATTTAACTCCATGTGACTTTTTCCTAGTCATTGTACACTGTAATTGCCTTGGCTTCCGCATTGTACTTTTTAACTAGTGAAATAAATATTATTATTATTATTATTATAACATTACCGCACGCTGCAGCAGTGCGGTAAGAATATTACCGCACTGTTATCTTCTAATTGCTTAGCAACTGATCACTATTCTGGAATGTTGAACTTTGCGCATAGAAAACAGGTCAAAATAGTGTCACTTTTCCCACGATCGGAGAAAAAAATTAAATCATTCATTTTGATCTCCACATTCTCACGTATCACTATTTGTGAAAAATCTTGGCCACTAGCGAAATTATGTACGCGTGAACAAATTTCCTTCAACTCGTCATGCAAATGGTAATAGGTTTCTCAATAATAAATAACTATGAAACTATTCATAGTAGGAAACTGAATTTTTGGGAAAGTGTTGAGGAGAGAATGATGAATATATTAAATAATGATAAAGGAATTTCACCGGAAATAATCGTGAATTTCTGAAACTTTGATATTTTGTCATTTTTATCATGATCAACCTATATATCCCAACGAGATCATGTACATACGGTATCAGCTATCTTCTGAGGATGATAATTCACTCAAATATACAGGATGTGTACGAAAGAACCGGCCATATATTTCAGCAATTTTTCAAATCACCCTGTACGAAATGTGTGGATTGTGATTGATGATGGATTGAAAATAGTATTTTGCATGCCAAAATGATTTTATCAATATTTCATTATTACATCGGATTTTGAGACATTACTAAAATGTTTTTATTTCTCACTCTGTACATAATGATGTAATCTGCACCATCTGAATGATATTCACTAATATGAAGGTACGTTGATGATAAGAGCGAAAAAAAATGTAGTTGGCACTTTCAAATCCCGAGAAAATAATTAAATAAAATCTACTGATTTTTAACTTGAACGCCCTGTATTTCAAAATCTATCCATCAACGAACTTTGCGATTCTGCACGTTCAATCAGTACATCGAATACTACAATATACTGAAAATTCAGACAATTTCACCGATAACCATTTTACCTATAAAAAGTGGGGGGTCCTTTCTTCCATGTAAATGCTTTATGTGGGTATCATCAACTCTCCGACTGATCGAATGATTCGAATAGTGAAGATCTTACTTCCAGGTGCTACTTCAGAAATTCTTAATTTCAATACTTCTGATTCCTCGAACTGATTCGACATATTATTATACCAATTGATAGACAATGGCTTTCTTATACCTTCCATATTCAGATTCTGAACTACCCCATCATCCACCAATGTGATTGTCGAGGCTTCATCGAAGAGTGCATAGGTTTGCATTGATTTGTCAGCTGAAGATAAAATAACTGGTATGACTCTTAGTAGAACTCGATTTTCTCCAAAGGTTTGTATTGTTCCATTGAAATTCGTAAGGTTACTAGATGTACTTGGTTGATTTTCATCATTTTCTGGCGTGATCTCAAAGTATTTTGTTCAACAAATTGTTCTTCTCTATAACTTTCCTTATTTCTCTTTTCTACTTCTCCACATGATGCATTCTCGTGAAGTAAATGATGATGAATTTTTTTGCCGCCGTTTTTGCCACATTCCTTCCTCTTCTTGCGAAATTGTATCAGTGATTTGGTCGTGAGCATGAGAAACACACTTTTTTGATTCAATCCAGTTTTATTTCTCCGCAGTACTCATAATCTCGAATTTCTCGCATTTATTTATAGTGTCATTTCTGAAGTTACAAAATAAACATTTTTTGAATTTTTCTGAAGTAGTGGATGTATTTTATCCTGGTCTAATGAGAAGTCGGATATCGATTACGAACGATCTCACGGAAGAAGACAGATTAGAAAGGAAATTTTTGTACATTCAACATTCAAAAATTGCAAAAGAAAATTATAAACAAGCAAAAATCCAAGCACACAAATTGATAGTTATCGGCGAAGTATTTACTTATCAACAACTCAAATCGAATGAGGAGGAAGAAGAATCAAATCAAAATGAAAACATACAACCAAATCTGAAATTTGACCATCGAAGAAGTATCATTGAAAGGAAGACCCATACTTACACGTTCATCGTCCAAAAGAGGCCCCGAAGATCAAGAAATCTATAGGAATGCGAAGAAGACCAAATAAACACATTGAGAATTGTTATTAGATTCGAATTATATATACTATCCCTATTATTATTATGTATTTCCATATAGGTTATTTTAGGGAGATAATCTCGTACCGCACAAGGTGAGCAATATACAGGAATTTGACTTTGTTATGAGGGATTTCAATAATAAATCATTCAGAATCTTTCACACGAATATCCGAAGTATCGCGAAAAATATAGATGATAAAATTTTTTTTTAGAACAATTCAAGGAGAAAGTCGATATGATTGCACTTCCGAACTTGAAATTATATGAGAAACAAGGATATAAACTATTTTATAATCAGGAGGATCTGAACCAGAACGATGGCGTAGTTGTTTACTTACGAGCAGAATATGATTGCCAGACTACCGTAGACAATATAGGAAATATTAAGGGTCTGAAGACTGTGTTAAATTTGAATAACTCAAAAACCAAAATAAAAGTCATTTTTACTTACAGATCAACATCTACTTGCCCCTACCAATTTGATATAGACTTATCAAACTATAGAAAATTTGCAACATAAACAAAATATTGAAACAACTATGATCACTGGAGACACAAATATTAATTATTTATTTGAACGTTTATAGTTACAATACAAGAGTGAGTGGAATTAGCACTTCTTGCATCGATCACATATTCATCAGAATAAAAATTGATTCAGAAAACTTTATACCTCTTATATACGAAACAGAAACCACAGACCACTATTCCACAATGATAAATATGAGAATCAGTAGAAACAAAGATAACTTAGAACTTCAAAATAAACACAGAAAATATAAGACATATTTGGATTACAAAAAATTGAAAGAAGAACTTGATAAGGAAAGCTGGTATATTCTTACAACAGCCCACGAAGTTGAAGAAATCACTGAAATAATAATGAATTAAATCAAGTCCACTGCAAGTGAGCACACAAAAATCGTTAAATTAAAGCACTCTGACAAAAAAAATCTTGGATAACAAAGGCAATCATCGTATCCGTGAACAAAAAGAACCAACTACATAAACAAGCAAAACTTAATCCAAATAATGGAAATATTCAAAAAACCTATGAAAAATAAAGAAACAAGCTAAATCTACTAATAAGAAATGCAAAAATGCAATATTTCAACAAAGAGATACAAAGGAAGGGATTCTCAAAAGGCATGTGGGATGCTGTAAAAAAATGTGTGACGAAAATAAAAACCATAATACGTTAAAGAAAATTGAAACATCAGATGATGTCAAATTAACTGACAAAACAAAAATTTCCAATTCTTTCAATAAACACTACTTGCATGTACCTTTGAAGTGAAATCAATAATTAAATTCCTCAAAGCAGGCAGAGCACCAGGATATGACAATATAACGTCTGAACTACTGAAGGAAAACTGTGATAACTAAACCTCTGAGTCACCTTACTAATAAAATTTTTGAAAGTGGCCAGTTTCCACAACAACTGAAAATTGGCCAATCACCCTTATATCGTGTATCTGTGAAGTCGTGGAAAAAATTATGAAAAACAGAATTGATAGCTCCTCGAAGAAAAAAAATATACTATCTGGTAGACAATTTGGTTTTCAGTCAGGCAAATCCAGATGCTATAGCTCAAGTTGCAAAAATTATTCACGAGAATTCAGATGATAGTAAACCAACTTTGGGTATCTTTGTCGACCTAGGAAGAGCCTTCGATACAGTTAAACACAATAGATTATCGAAAAAACTAGAAGAAGTTGGCTTCAGACAACATATCTACCAAATCGAACACAAAACGTTCAAATTGATAAGGCCAGGAGTGATGCAGGTATAATAGAGCACGGTGTTCCTCAGGGTACCGTGCTGGGGCCGATTCTATTCAACCTGTATCTCAACAATCTACTCAACATATCTAAAAAGGGGAAAATAATAAGTTTGGCAGATGACACCATAGTAATATACAGGGTGTCCTTAAAAGGTCTTTACAAAAAGCTAGACGGCTCTGAAGTTGAAATTTTCAAATCGATTTTGCTTCATAACTTTTGAACGGCTCATGAGATTTTTTTCAAATTTGGTACGTTGGCATAGACTCATCGGGCAATGAAACTCATATCATAATCATAATGAATATCATTCCATGGGCGTAGAACTTGATTTTTTCAGTAAATAAACATCTAAAACTCCTACGCCAATGGAAAAAATTAGTTTCAATATGAAATCTGAATTATTCAACTCATTCACTACAAAAAAGGTACTCTTGACAAAAGTCGATTCCTCTCATGGTTTCGACAAAATTTTAATTTTAGTGATTTAGAGCATAATTAATAATAAAACGATTAACAGATATTTCATAAAAATTGTTCAAAATGTTCACCATTTTCACGTATACAAAGATTTATACGACGCAAAAAGTTGAAATGTACTCTTTGCATAACTTCTTCATCGCCTGTAAGATTATTCGTCGCCTGTTGGATACGTTGCCATAATTGTTCTACAGTATTCACAGGGGTCTTGTAAACCGTAGACTTGAGATAACCCCATACAAATTAATCCATCGGTGTTAAGTCTGGAGAACGTGGTGGCCAATTCACGGGTGCATCATTACCTCTACCTATCCATCTGTCTGGGTACTGTTGGTTTAAAAAATTCCTAACATCCACCGAAAAATGTGGTGGAGCTCCATCGTGCATAAACCACATATCTACCCGATGTTGGAGTGGTAAATCTTCCAACAAATTTGGCAACGTATTTCGTAGATGTTGTAAATACATGTCTCCTGTTAATCTTTGTGGAAGTATGACAGGACCAATTATAAAATTTCCTATTATTCCAGCCCAAACGTTGATTTTGAATTCGTGTTGAAAATGGTTTATTTTAATGGAATGAGGATTTTCAATTGCATAAACGTGTTCATTATGAAAATTAGTTATTCCTCTTCTCGTGAAACAGGCTTCATCAGTGAACAAAATATTCTTTCCAAAGTTCAGATTCATTTCTCTTTGCAAATTAATGAACCTACAAAACATCAGACGACTTTGTGAATCATGGATTAATAAA
Source organism: Gastrophysa polygoni (assembly GCA_963576655.1). NCBI lineage: Eukaryota > Metazoa > Arthropoda > Insecta > Coleoptera > Chrysomelidae > Gastrophysa > Gastrophysa polygoni. The sequence continues at coordinate 25,715,908 of OY755083.1, forward strand.
TCTTGAATTGGCGTCTTGTGGTATGGGTATAATAATTGTTCTCTTAGTACTTCATGAACGGCATTCCTAGAAACTTCTAGTTCATTACTTATCCGTCTAGTACTCAATTCTGGATTTTCTTCAATACAGTCTAAAATTTCTACTTCGACTTCGGGAATCCTTACATAACGCTGTCTTCCATAATCACCAGTTCTAGGAGCAAAATGACCGGTCTCCCGAAGACGTCTCTCAACTGCAGCAAAGGTTGGGTGGCTTGGTACGCGACGATTTGGAAACCTTGCCGAATACACCCTCACACTCTCTCGACCATTTCCTTGACAATATCCGAATACCAATAACATATCGGTGTATTCTTCATTGGTGTATTGTACGGCCATGATAAATCAGAAAAGTCCGATATCAACAATCAACGTCAATAAAACTCGACAAATCAACACAGATGAAACTATGGAAACCAAGAATGTGAATATCACTGTTTTCGAGCAGATAATAATAGTCTTCAGAAAAAAAAAACCAGTGCTACTTATTTTCAATAGAAATAACCTATGCAAAAAGTACATCTCAACTTTTTGCGTCGTATAAATCTTTGTATACGTGAAAATGGTGAACATTTTGAACAATTTTTATGAAATATCTGTTAATCGTTTTATTATTAATTATGCTCTAAATCACTAAAATTAAAATTTTGTCGAAACCATGAGAGGAATCGACTTTTGTCAAGAGTACCTTTTTTGTAGTGAATGAGTTGAATAATTTAGATTTCATATTGAAACTAATTGTTTTCCATTGGCGTAGGAGTTTAAGATGTTTATTTACTGAAAAAATCAAGTTCTACGCCCATGGAATGATATTCATTATGTTTATTATATGAGTTTCATTGCCCGATGAGTCTATGCCAACGTACCAAATTTGAAAAAAATCTCATGAGCCGTTCAAAAGTTATGAAGCAAAATCGATTTGAAAATTTCAACTTCAGAGCCGTCTAGCGCCCAAACTAAGCAACTTTTTACTGAGGTAAGTTTGCTTGTATCGAATTGTTTTGGTCTGAAGAATATGTGGTAGCTTTTTGTAAAGACCTTTTAAGGACACCCTGTACATATAGTGCCAACTCTTGGAAAGAATTGAAGGAAACGACTCTCAACTGATACAAAATTGGTTTGATGTTAATATTCTCACGGTGAATGCCGATAAAACCAAATACCTTCCCTTTACAACTTACCAAAATCAGTTACCAGAATTTGACTCACTAACCATAAACATAAACCGAAATGAAACAATAGTGATCGAAGAAGCGGCTAGCATAAAATAACTGCATATAAATTATTTGATCAAGAAACTAAGGATGCTACTTCCGAAGTTTAAACTCCTCAAACAATTTTTAACCTTGCCGCAACTGAAAATATTGTACTACTCACTCATCCAGTCGCAGCTTAGTTACGGCATGATAGGATGGGAAAGTGTCAATAAAACTCACCTAAAAAATCTCGAAGTTTTACAGAAATGCCTACTCATATTCAATATCATATTCAATGAGCCTAAAACTCACCCAAGTGAACAACTATACCATGAATCTGGCATGTTAGACATTAGACAAATTTACTGTCAACCGCTACTGATTTACCAATTTAAAAATAAAAAAAGATACTCAGTATGGAGAGTATAGCTATGAGACAAGAAACAAAACAGAAGTAACGAATAAGAAATCGATTAAAAATCACTGTTATACTCCCCTGAAAGTTTATGACCTTCCACATGATACAAAAAACATAAAAATATTCCACAAATTTTAAACTCAATTGAAGAAATGGCTACACGTGACTCCCCGTACTACTATTCATCGAACTATTGAATTATAACGGGTTGATATAATACTAGCCAACAAAAAATTATTATCAATCCTGAATAAATCAGCTTCCGAGGCAAACCTTTTGTGTTGTTCATTATCATGTATTCGAATAGATAAAACTAAACATTCATTACAATATAAAAAAAAATTTTGTTTTATGATACTTGTATAATTTTATATTTCATATAGTATTATTCTGTGATACTTATATTCATCTTATAATCTATATGTCATACACTGAATGAACATTATCATTATTTTATCATTATTATAATATATATTGATATATTAAATATATATATATATATATTCTCTTGTATATACAGGGTGACTCAAAAATGTGTACCGAGCTTTCTGGGGGTGATAGACCATTGAAAAATAAGTGTAGTTTGATGATTAAACTCATGGCCCAAAATGCATATTAAGGGAGATATATCCTTCCAAAGTTGATAAAATCAAAATAATTTCTCCGCATAACTTCTGAACGATGAAAGCCACCTGATTGAAATTTTGTGCATGAATGTATGTTGTCAAAATACATTTTTTCGTCACACTTCCACATTTCTGATATTGTTATAAAGGGTGTTTTCAGAGGGCGAGTCATGATTTTTTGTAGAAAACTTTTTTCCCTTTATTATTTTCGGTGAAAAAACAGGGGCATTCGATGGAGCGAAGAAAATTACATGAAAAAGGTACTCTAATTCAAATACAAAAAATTGAGTCGTTCGTGAGATATTTGAGTTTCTGTAGTTACATGATATCAGCAGATTGATTTTATTCATCGCGAGATTCATCGGTATAACGATATTTCAGCAACATTTGCATTTCCGAAGCACTCGTCAAGCATTAGAAGCATATCAGTTTGTTCAGAGAACGAATAACCTGCCATATTTCTTAAAATATCAGTTGATAATCGCAGTGATAAATGACACAGAAAAACCACACGAACAAATCGACTACAACAATGATGACTCGAATGTTGATGACATGAACGTCGAAATTGAGAACAAAATTATTCATCATGGCCTGCTAAAATATTGTTACCGATGAATCTCGCGATGAATAAAATCAATCTGCTGATATCATGTAACTAAAAAAAATTCAAATATCTCACGAACGGCTCAATTTTTTGTATTTGAATAAGAGTACCTTTTTCATGTAATTTTCTTCGCTCCATCGAATGCTCCTGTTTTTCACCGAAAATAATACAGGGAAAAAAGTTTTCTAGAAAAAATCATGACTCACCCTCTGAAAACACCCTTTTATAACAATATCAGAAATGTGGAAGTGTGACGAAAAAATGTATTTTGACAACATACATTCATGCACAAAATTTCAATCAGGTGGCTTTCATCGTTCAGAAGTTATGCGGAGAAATTATTTTAATTTTATCAACTTTGGAAGGATATATCTCCCTTAATATGCATTTTGGGCCATGAGTTTAATCATCAAACTACACTTATTTTTCGATGTTCTATCACCCCCAGAAAGCTCGGTACACATTTTTGACTCACCCTGTATATATATATATATATATATATATATATATATATATATATACAAGAACACATATATTACGAACCATTTGTCATCCACTTATTATTATTATCATTATTGTCGTTATTATTGTTATTATTAGGAACATTATATTCAAATAATTGTATTTTCCACATTACTTACGCATTCTCTGATTTTTACATTGTCAGCTGTTCAACCCCGATACCTCATATATCAAGAACTGGGTTCTTTTAGGTGTGAGATTCAGCAATTTGACATGTATTTACCTCAACAAAACTTACAAGTACTTCGTACTTTCGGTTTGCAGATAGTTTAGTCGCGAACTAGAAATCCTAATATATTACCTATTGAATATTGAACAATTGTGTGAATGAACAATTTATTATTATTATTACTATTATCATTCCTACGAATATCGTGAGGATGAGATACAGTGATTTTATATGGGGTCTGAATCGTCCATAACAAAGATTGATAGATATACAATTTGTGAGTTAAACACTTCTGATTCTTCGTTTGAGTAGAGTAGAGTTTATTTTTTCGAAAAATTATTTTCCGTAACGTAATACTGATTCGGCTAGAGAGTTGTATATCGTTAACAAGTTTCTTCTATTCAAGAAGTTGATAGAATTTATATATTAATTTTCTTAGTCTTCTGACTGTGTGACAGATATGGTAGTCCCAGCGTAAATGTTGGTTTACTAAAAATAATCGATATAGATTGACACAAACAGTTGGACATATTCGAACTGTTAAACTTATGGAGCCGTATTGTATTAGGTTTGTCACGGTCCCGTGCTGTCAAGAAGAAGGCAATGAATTTTGTTTTTGCAGTATGGAGACTCAATCAACTACTGCTGAGCCAGATATATATTATTTTCATGCCACTTTGGCATCTCGGCATTTTGGTATGTTTTGTTGTTGTTTCCGATAAATGTAACTGCAGTATCGTCCGCATATGATATTAAGCTTCCATTGAAATAAGTTATGGAGAAAAATTGATTATTATACAATAATATTGCTTCATTATGTCGTCGATGTTTGGTGTCAAATCAGATGTATTAATTTTCAGAATACTTGAAGATGTTCATCTGTCAGTCTCGAACGGTGTTTAGACTTGTTGATTCTCATTATTGAAAACATCTGTTCACATATACAGGGTGTTCCGGTGATCATGTTACAAACTTCCAGGGTAGATGAAACACACGAAAATAAGAAAAAAAGTTCATGTGAACATGGGTCCGGAAACGCTTTTTCAGGGAGCTAGGGCCCTTCGAAGATGATCTTCAAAAACTACTTTTCGTTTTATAGCTTCGGTACTACTGCAGCTATCGCAACCAATTTTGGGACATGAAATCTAGTTCGTAGGTTCATCAATTTGAGCCTTCCGGATTTTGTCACCTTTGACCAGGGGCGTACAAACCAGGGGGTATTTGGGTAAATTTGACCCTACTCCTCTTAGGCTTTAATTTCTTACCATTTTTATATCTGATTATGATTCTCCAATGCCTTTTACATAAAAAAGGTACTCTTGTAAAAATCGCTATCTGTCACCGTTTCCTCCGAAAATGGCTAAATCCAATCAATAATAAATTATTACGTTGAAATATGAAAATGAGGTTCAGTACAGATAGTGAGCATTATTAGTTAGTCAAATCTTCTTCTTCGATGAAAATGAATTAGATTAGAGAAATTTATTGCCTTTTCGAAATTGGAGGTATAAAAAGTAAAAGGGAACGTATACAAAATATTTCATCTTCGAAGGGCCCTAGCTCCCTGAAGAAGCGTTTCCGGACCCATGTTCACATAAACTTTTTTCCTTATTTTCGTGTGTTTTATCTACCCTAGAAGTTTGTAACATGATCACCGGAACACCCTGTATATATGAACTTCCAAACATACATGAAATAGGAGCAGCGTGTTTGCTCATGTTGGGATAGTTGTCATGACTTTTAAAATATTTTGAGCAGAATGTCAAAATATCAACATCCATGAACTTGTTTTTTAAAACAGTGTTACATGGCAAGTCTATTAGTTTTATTTGCACATTTGTTGGCGCCTTGGCAACTTCAAAGGTGAATGGATTATTAAACAGAGGAAATTCACAGGAGTTCAGTTCGCGAAAATCTGCGAAACGACCTTCAAACTCCGTTATAAGATCAAATAGAAGGGTAGCAAACTCTGTTAGTTTCTCTGCACTGTACGTACCACATGCTCGAATACTAGGAAAGTGGTGAAGTACTTGATCTTGCAATTGGGACTCCAACAACTTTAATTTTATCTCAAAGGCCTGTATATTTGAGTACATTTGCGTGATAATCATGTTTTTGCCTTGAAGCCGAATGTCCAAGTTATTGAAATGCTTCTTGCTGCAAATATATTGATTATAACTTCTATTTTTATTTTTGGAAAGGAGGAGAGAAAATCCCAAAAATCTAGGAAAATGAATGAAATTACAAGATTTCAATTCGAAACATGATAACATCAATTTCTGACTGTTGTTGGCATATTTTCAACCAATCACATGTGATTGGTTGACCCCGGCAAAGCGGGCCGGATTCGAATGTCTTGAGGGCCGGTCGTGGCCCGCGGGCCGTATCTTTGACACCACTGTGTTGAATAATCTTTCAATAGATCTAGCACACTACCCCTAATTCCAATGAATTCAAGGCGTTCCACGCATTCGGCGAATCTAAAATAATTGTTAGATATTTCTCTTGATTATGGAAACTGTTCATTACATTATTTTTCAACTCGAATACAGCTTTCTCAGTGGACAATTTTTCCATGAAATCGAACTGTGAATAGAAAATATTTAATTTTCATCACGTACTTCAATAATCTGTTTTTATTGCATTTTTCGAGAATTTTTGCAAAATTGTTCATGACGTTGGAGGTCTATAGTTTGTTGCTTCATTCTTATTGCCTGATTTGAGGATCGGAGTTGTTATTGATTCCTTAAAAACTATTCCTTTTGTCAGAGTTAAATTCATGATATGGTATAGAGGGTGTATGGAAAATTCGTCATGTTTTTTTTTCAATCCTGAATTAGGAGGAATCATTCTGTTATTTGTTAACGATACAAAAATGAAGAGAGAAGTTTATTCATTACTGAAACAATAACAGGTGACTTGATTTTTTCTGCTATTTTCGTACCAATACCAGAGAAAAAATTATTGAAGTGATTTGCAATGTCTTTGTCTGAGGTAAATTCCTTTTCAAGTGATTCTGTTTTGTTCGATATTAGTGATTTCACTATATTCTCCCACATTTTTTCATCATTCTGTTTTGTGGTTCGCAATGAGTTGCATACAACGTTCCTGTGATATTTATATTCCTTTTCGGCTGCTACCGAATTATTTTTATTGGGTTTTTGTTTCAGAAAATCTCTAATTGAATTTAGCAGTGGTGGCGTATTGAGAACATTACAATTCTTGTTATTAAATGTTTTCTGTCTTATGTGAGTGCATTCTTGGATGTATTTAGCGATTATATTAATGAAATGAAAATTCATGTTCCAGCATTTTTTCAATTCGTAATTATTGAAATAATTGTGAGTAGTGGCTTCTGTAATGATATGTTTTCTTGAAGGCATGCGAATATGCTCATTTCACTATTTTTCACTACTAATTCTGAAAGAGGGCACTGAATTCATAGTGTATGCTGAATTTCAGAATTTTCTGATACAATATGATTTGTTGAGAAAATTACGAAAGCCTGAGATACGCGCCAGACGTGACGTCATTGGCCCCGTCAGCTGCGCTGCGCCGATTACCGGATATTCGCGCAGTCTGTACTGTATTTTTTTCGAGACGGCTTGGTTGTTCACTTCACTTAGGTCGTAGGTACTCGCACATGTAACAACGTCATTTTTACAGAAATATCAGAACTATAAAAGGGTAATAAAAAAAGGGATACGAACTATGAGTACCGTGTTGTTCGGAGAATAAAAATACTACTCTCACCATGCCAGATGAAGTTCTCATAACGCTGCCAATTTTGACAGGAAATAAATTTATAAGGAGAAATCCATATTTGATAGCAGCTTAAATATCAACAACAATTGAATAATAATAAATGGTAGGTGATGGTACTCGCAGTAATAACAAAATTGAAGGATTTATTGAAACATTTACATGTCAACGACAAATTTAAATGATAATGAATTTGTTTCCTGTCAAAATCACGACTTGCCTTCGTTTCCACTGCCAACTGAGTTTTATATCACAATTTCATTGAACTCAAAATAGGAATATCTGGTAGCATTATTTTATTATCTGGCAGATTTATTTTTTTCCTTCAAAGGTATACGAAATTCTTGCAACAGTATTGAAATTAAGATAATATTGATCAGTCTCCAAGCTTAAAAATTTGACAACTGTATTATTACCCCTAAAAAAGTTCTGAAAGAAAAATGTCACGGGGTAAGGGTGGTTTTAACCCTTCTACAGTTTCTTTCCGGTTTCTTCGATTACCAAAAGGAGAGTAATCCTCTGAAATACGCTATTGTCAAATTTCATCAAATTTGTTACACTTATTTCTGAACAGAATTCAGAAATGTGTTTTTTATGTAAACTTTGAACTCTTCTCACGGACACACGGTACATTTTGGCACAAAAATAAATAGGTTCAATCAACTTATTTTGGCTTCCTTAACACGTGGTAGCTTTGTGTCCGAGAAATTTTGTGACACCCTGTATATCAATATCAGTTTCTGGCGGCCTATACGATGCCGTTAGGGAATATGCAATTTTGTTCACTGTAAATTACATACACAATAAATTTACTTCAGACATACGATGCGACAAAGATGGTGTGATCAATATCTTTCTGACATATAGTATTATGCCGTCGTTTTGATTGAATTGATATCAGTTATTAAAAATGTCAAAATCAGGTAGATAAAACATTTATTCCGTCTAGAACACAAGTTTCGGCCAGTATTAAAATGTCGGGGTTGTTCTTATTGAAAGATTCTGTGATAAATGAATTCAGTGATGCAAATATCAATGTCAGGTCAGACTAATTTATTGATAAGTATCAACGTCAAAACTCGAACATATACAAAGTATTGTAAAATATATAACATTCCTCCACCTCAAAGTACAAAATGAGTATTTTTTCAAAATAACAGACTCATTTGGCTTCTCCAATCTGGCATAGTCTTCTCAAGGTACCAAGTTCTGTTATAACATCAACAACTCTGACTGCCATCCGTGCCAGGATGAGTGACAACTATTATTCCTTTTGGCCAAGTATTTCTGGGACCCTTATCATCAGCAATAACAACCAAATCATTCACCTTCAAGTTATTTGGATTTTCGAACCATTTTTTTCCTACTGTTGAGTGTAGGTAGGTATTCTTTCAACCATCTCCAAAAATTGTTTGCTAGGTTCTGACTTATTTGCCATTGCCTCCTCAAATTTTGATTCACTATTTCTAAACCAAACGATGTTTCTATCAAAAAATGATTGGGTGTTGAATATTCCGCATCATTAGGGTCTGTCGAAACATAAGTGAGAGGTCTACTGTTAACAGTAAATTCGACTTCACACAACAAAGTCCTCAATGTTTCTTCTTTCGGACAACTTTCTTTCAATACTATCTTCAGAGCATTTTTAACTGTTTTTATCAGTCTCTCCAATGCACCACCAAAATTTGGACTTGCTGGTGGTAAGAAATGCCATTTGATATTCTTCATTGATAACTCTAAGGTGATTCTAGTCTGATCAAAGTTTTCTAGCGATTTTCTGATCTCTTTATCAGCAGAACTAGAATTGGTGCCATTATCTGAATACAGATTCTGTGGTGATCCTCTTCTTGATATGAGTCGTTTGATAGCTAATATTGCTGAATCGGTTTCTAGTGAAGACGTCAACTCTAAATGAACTGCTCTTATTGCCATACAGGTAAATAGTACTCCATAACGCTTCTCAGTCCTCCTTCCTATTCTTACTTTCATAGGACCGAAATAATCGACTCCACAGCTGGTGAAAGGGCGAACAAATCCAGTAGGGCAAGTTTCCCATTTCAGGAACAGTTGGTACTGATTTTCGATTCTTACAGAACAAACATCTACAGAAGGCCTTTTTCACAGTACTCCGTGAATGAATGATCCAGTACTTCATTCGAAGTTCAACCTTGGTGTAAGCATTTATCATGGTGAAAATCAATGAGTGGTTTAGTGTACTTAGAGATAAATATCTCTCAAAATTATTGGATTTTTCTGATATTCGTCAAGATCTGGAACATGCTTCGGACGTCTTTTCATTGTCATCGGTCGCGATCTAAGTAAGGTACAAGTCGATAAATCTTACTATGTTTCTCTATTTGTTTGTTGTCCATCAGAGTTTCGAATTCCTCTTCGAACATTTCTTTCTGAACTTTTGTAATCCATATCTTCTCTGCATCCCATAACTCTTCTCGATACAATTCCGAGAAATTTTGCAATTTTTTATAAATCTCAACATCCATGTCGTAGATCTGATTAGTTCCGTCCATTATGAAAACCTGTCGATATCTGGTAATTCCTTTTCTGCTTCTCTGATGAATCCTACTAACATATATCGTTTCTTCATTTTTGTTGTAATTCTTTCACGAGTGTCAAACGTTTCTTTAAGCCAGTATTGTTCATCTTCCATCAGAAATGCTGGAACAGTGAACCACGCGTCGTCATCTGTTGGAGACCATTTTGTCAGTTTGTCTGCTATATCATTTTTGGTATCGACCCATTTCCACGATTCTTTTCTTGTTTTTTTCTGAAATTCCTTCAACTCTGAAAGCTATGAACTGCTTATACATCCTGGTATCAGAGCGTTACCATAAAATAACTGTTCAAGAGTCACTCCAAAAGAAGCACTCGTTCATATTAATGGTATATCCTCTTTTAACCACCAAGCTCAATCTTGCTGCCAAAACAGCTGCCATCAATTCTAATTTTGGAATGCTCATGTATTTCAGAGGGGCTACTCGTGCTTTAGCGGTAACGAATACAGTCTCCCAAACTCCATCCACTATGTATCTGAAATATGCTATTGCTCCATAAGCCATCTGTTCCAAAGTAATATCTTGGAATTTCCAAATTTTCTAAGATCTTCAGTGCTTTCAACCATTTAAACCATGATTCCTGCAAATTTTCAGTTATCTGTTCGTCCCAAGATAAACTTTCTCTCCATATATCTTGAAGTAGTATTTTAACATGGTTCATTATGCTCACAGTAAAGCCCAAAATTCTCAAAATCTGTCGTTTGGTTGGTATTTGCTGACCACTCAGTTTATCAGAATCAATTTTTTGCAGTTGAAATTCGAACTTGAATTCGTCAGTTTGTGCTTCCCAACAGATTCCTAAAACCTTATCAATTGGTAGCATCACGGTTTCGGCGAAAGTTTTATTTGATGAACATCTCAACTCTCTGGTATCACTGAGAAAACTTTCTTGGAGCTGCATATCCAATTACAAATTTGAAATCCGTCGTTTTTGTGTATTTCAATGACTTCTTGTATTCTCTTCAAAGCTCTCTCTTCATCATCCTCCGCATCCGAGTAATCGTCCATGTTGAACCTATATTTTATAGCTTTGGCTGATTCCGGAAAAACTTCTTCAAACTGTTGGGCATTTTTATTCTTCACTGCTTGCGCCAGGCATGGAGAACAAGCTGCTCCAAATATAAGGGACGTCATTTCGTATACTTCTACTTCCTTACTGCTGTTTTTGTTACAATTCCTACCTCTGTGCTTGTCGATCTTCTTCTTTTACTTTCACTTGGAGAAACATCTCCCTGATGTCAGCAGAGAAACCTATCTTTTTGTCTCTGAATTTCATTAAAATATCTGGTAAGCTGTTGAAGTAATCTGGACCGACTAATAGGTTGCCATTGAGGCTGACACCATTGCTTTTGGCAGCAGCATCAAAAACAACTCGTACTTTTTCAGGTTCACTTTGTTTATATATGTTTGGGGCAAAGTGTAATTGATTTATGTTTTTGCAGTACCCATAAGCTACATACGATTGCTACTTTTTACGTAATGAATGACCAATATCTCTCAGACCACTTCCCTTTATGTCTGCAACTCAATCTCGAAAATCTAAACGTAGTTTTACAAAAATGCACGTCAGTTGATGTCCTGAGATGGGCTCATGAAGAGTCTGGCAATTATCGATACGCTATGCAGTTATCACCTAATGTTGGTTTATTATTGGATATTGAAAACTCTTACGAAAATATAACCTCGACAATCTTCAATGTTGCGGGAAACATTGGCATGATAACGAAAAAATATTGTGGCCCAGGACCATTTAAAAGTCAACCTTGGTTCGATTCATGCTGCAAGATCGCCAAAAAAGAAATGAGACCTTCCCTCAAGAAATGCAAAAATATAACTTTCTTGAGCCTTTTAGGAGTGATTATCTAGAATCAAACAGAAACTACAAAAAAACTATCAAACATAAAAAGCAAGAATATGAAGACAAAATAATGTTGAAACTAAGCAACACAAAGAATCAGGGGGAATTCTGGAAAACCCTGAGTAGTTTCAAACAACCTTATAAAAAATGCCCAAAAGAGCTCAATCAATGGGAAGCTTTTTATGATAACATCTTGCCGCAAATTAATAATACTGTCTTTCTTGATGCAAGGTCGTTCTATACAGACTCTGAAATTTCACTGGACGAGCTGACTTGTGCTCTTCAAATGTGCAAAAAAGGCAAATCTCCTGGCAAAGATGGGATCTCCTATGAATTCATAAAAAATCTACCACAAAATTGGTTACTCTACACATGTAATTGGTTCAATAACGAAACGATATTAACTATGTTACATAAAAAAGGGCCTTTAGATGACCCTAACAGCTACAGGGGAATTGCATTACTAAACTCCTTCGCCAAAGTCTTCACACTGATTCTCCAAAACCGATTGTCCAATTGATGTGAAAGTAATTCAATTTTACCTAATTGTCAATATGGTTTCAGAAAGAACAGGAGCGCTTCAGAACACATTTTCATCCTGAACTCCATAATTCAACTTCACCTCAGGCTCCCAAGAAGGAAGGTTTTTGCCGTTTTTGTAGATTTTAAAAGAGCGTTCGATTGCATATGTCACGAGCTATTATGGCAGAAATTGTACAGTTTTGGAATAAGCTCTAAAATCATACGAATCATCAAAACCTATATGATCATGCCAATATGTCTGTGAGAGTTGGTGATTCTCACACAAGAAACTATAAAATATCAGAAGGTGTTCTGCAAGGCGAACCATTGAGCCCGCTATTATTTTCTCTATTTCTGGCAGATATCGAAGATTACTTCCGCTCAGAGGGCTGTTCTGGAATCAACATTGATGGCTACAATGATGTTCTACTACTTTTATATGCTGACAATTTGGTCCTTTTAGACGATTCACCCGTTGATATTTCACGGAAATTGAGAACTCTGCAGAACTACTGCCTATCTAATAAAGTATCGGTTACTTCCAGTAAAACTAAAATAATGGTATTCAGCAAGGGGGGGCATAATAGTAGCTATAACATGAAGTTCAGTATGAATGGAGAGCCTATCGAAGTTGTAAAAACATATACTTACCTAGGCGTAACTTTTTCAGTGTCAGGTCTATTTCTGGAAATGGCAATGAGAACAGTTGTGAAAGCTAATCAAGCCACTGGGGCCGTAATGAATCTAATGAGCAAATCCAAAATATGTTTATGGGATGCCAGAATGGAACTCTATAATTCAAATATCCTTTCAACTGTCTCATATGGTATATGTGTTTGGGGTCTTCGTTACGCAGATATATTAGAACGGGCACAGGTTGGTTTTTTCAAAAGGTTGCTATGCTCACCAAAGTCTACTCCAAACAACATGATCAGATTGGAGTTCGGATGTATCAAGCTGAGTTACTTAATATTTAAATCAACCCTCAATTGGTTGAATAAGCTGAAAGCTGCAGATGATGCAGAACTATCAAAAATATGTTTCTTGCGCCTTGAGCAACTGCACAATGGAAATATAAAGTACAATTACTTGCTTCAAGTGAAAAGCTACTTTGACTTTGCTGGCTGTGCCAATCTTTGGCCAAACTTCACCCGCAGTAATTCAAAGGAACTATTGAGCCAAATTCTAGATTACTACAAGCAGAAACTCTTGAATGACGACGTTGAAAAATTGTCAGTCTCTTCATATCCCCTCTTCAACCAGAGAAAGCACAAATTACCTACACAGATCAGCTCCTATTTATATATGCAGAATAATTTCCCAAATACGTCTATGTTCCTCCAGTCGCCTGAAAATTACATACCGTGGTGTAACTTACTTCATTGATACGACTGAATTATGTTCAATTTGTAACTTTCATGATAATGAATCTCTCACCCACCTGCTACTAGACTGTCCCATTTATGAAGGTATTAGAAATTGTCAACTTTTTTCCAACCTGTACTCATTTAATGACTTGACTGTTATGCTTGATTCTGGAGACTTTTCTCTTCTATCGGGCCTTGCTCATGCTATCATCAACATTTTGAAAATACGGTCCTTTGCATTGAATGAATAATGGATTGAATTGTACTTCTACGTTTGGTTTATCATATTAGTTCCTTGTGTTATTGTTCTCTTATATTGAGGTAAGCAAATAATTTTATACTTGAATACTATGTAGTTAAATCCGAACTTCTTGTGATGAGATGTAATATTCTCCAATACAATGAAGTATCTATCTATCTATCTATCTATCTATCTATCTATCTATCTATCTATCTATCTATCTATCTATCTACACAGAAAAATGAGGTGAGTACCAAGTTTTGTATGTTTCTGTATTCTTCTCTGTATCACTCAATTTTCTAGCGTATCCTTTTCTTATGAATGATTCAGTTGCTTCAGAATAGGCTCCTGCAAAAACTACATCATTATTCATCTTCTTTTCTAGGAGTTGCAATCTTCTCAAGGTGTTCTGGTAACTTTTAGGTAATTTAACATCTTTCTTCCAAAGTAAGCTGACTTCCCATCTATTTTCATCTGTTTTCCTTATACTATCAATAATTTTCAATTCCTCTTCATTATTCTGATTATTTTAATGGTAAAAACATCGAATTCTAAGGAAAAGTGTTTTTTCACCGAATTGTGCAAACTCTCATCAAAATTCTTACGTTCGCAAATATGAAAACTATAGTCATCCATCTGATTATTCATCGGTAAATTCCCATGCAATATACATCCAAGCCAAGTTCTGGATACTGCTGGACCATTCCAAGATTGGTTGGCGATTTCTCGTCCAACTATAAGTGGCCAATTGTCTTGCCCTAGTAAGAAGATAGTTGGTTTGGCATTTTGCAAATTTTCAATTTCTATATTTTTCAAGAAATTATACTCCTTTTTCAATATTTCTGTATCAATTATTAAAAATTTTTTTTACAGGGCTTCTTCTTCTTACATTTATTCGTCTGATGTCGTGGAATGAGACAAAAAAACACAATCTTTCTTCAACAACCAGTTTCCATCGAATTTCTGTGTTTATCTTCTTGAATTCTTCACATGTCACGAGTTGGTGTTCTTTTTTGCAGAAAATACACTCTAATTTCTGATGGATTGAGTTTTTCATTGTGAATAAATGTTTCTGTCTCTTGTCTTTTCTCTCAATAGATGAATGAACATATCCGTATTCTTCAGTGAATTCTTCCAATCAATTAGCGAAATCTTCAATGGAGATTGATTTCTTGTTGATATTTTTTGCATATTTTGCCCATCGTATCTTCAAATTGATGAGTAGTTTTTCAACTAAATCTCTGATAATTTGTGGATTTATCAGATACGCTGAACAATCAAGGCTTTTCAGAACAATAGTGGCATTTTGGATACAATTAGATAGATCAATGAGGTTTTCCATGATTTCTTGTCTGATTGGTTTGGAATATTTCATTTGATTGAGAATCTTGTCTATGATATCTTCCACAGTTTCTCTTGTTTTTCCTTTAAAACACTTTTGGAGTCTGCTTATGTTCTCACGTTTGCTGAAATTGCATAACTTGGTGGTTTCATGGATTTGTTCTATAAAATTTGGCCATTCTAAAAGGTTGCCTCCATAAAATGGTAAATCCTTGTTGATGGATTGTCCTATATCCTGCACCCAGTTTTTTATGAATTGAGTTTTGGATATTTCTGTGCCAGCTTCTGGAATCGTTGCTTTCATCAAATTGAGCTCTTTCCAACTCCATTTCTAGTTTGGTTTGATTCTTTTCCTTTCTAATGTTCGCCTTTCCAATTCAGCTCCTTCTTCGATTTCATGCAGCTCTTTCATTGCTTTGAGTTCTGTTTTTTAGTTCAGTCTTCTTATCGTAGTACTGGTTTTAGAGTCCCTACTACCTTTAGTCTTCTTACTCCCTTTGTCATCTTCGATCATTTTTATTGATGATCTGTCATCAATTTTCGTTTCGTGTTTTCCACTGTTTTCTGGTTTCATTCTACCAGATCTCATCATTTTCAACACTCGAAGGACCAATGTGATGAATAAATTCAGTGATGCAAATATTAATGTCAGGTCAGACTAATTTATTGATAAGTATCAACGTCAAAACTCCAACATATACAAAGTATTGTAAAATATATAACAGATTCTATATACAGGGTGAGTCAAAAATGTGTACCGAGCTTTCTGGGGGTGATAGACCATTGAAAAATAAGTGTAGTTTGATGATTAAACTCAGGGCCCAAAATGCATATCAAGGGAGATATATCCTTCCAAAGTTGATAAAATTAAAATAATTTCTCCGCATAACTTCTGAACGATGAAAGCCACCTGATTGAAATTTTGTGCATGAATGCATGTTGTCAAAATTAAATGGCTTAATGATAATTTTCCTGATAGGTGGATAGGACGAGGCATAGACGCTCCTATTTCCTGGCCCGCTCGTTCGCCTGACCTCAATCCACTAGATTTTTCGATCTGGGGTTACATGAAATATAGGGTTTATTCAAGCGAAATTCGGAATGTTGAGGAGCTGTGGCAAAAAATTGTGAACGAATTTACGTTGTTGAAAAATGATCACCAAACTATGAACGGTTTGATGAATAATTTACGTAAACGCCTCAGATTATGTATAACCGAAAACGGTGGACATTTCGAACAGCTACTTTAATTTGTTTTTTTCCTTTTTCTTCCATTCAAAATTATGTATTAATTAAAAGTACCAAAAACATTATCAAACTTTTATTTTTATTCAAACTTATGCTATGTACGTATTGCTCAGTAACGTGGCACAGGGAGGTAATATTATCGACAAAATTAAAAACAAAATTGTTCATGGCCTGCTAAAATATCGTTATACCGATGAATCTCGCGATGAATAAAATCAATCTGCTGATATCATGTAACTACAAAAACTCAAATATCTCACGAACGGCTCAATTTTTTGTATTTGAATAAGAGTACCTTTTTCATGTAATTTTCTTCGCTCCATCGAATGCTCCTGTTTTTTCACCGAAAA
Source organism: Gastrophysa polygoni (assembly GCA_963576655.1). Taxonomy (NCBI): domain Eukaryota; kingdom Metazoa; phylum Arthropoda; class Insecta; order Coleoptera; family Chrysomelidae; genus Gastrophysa; species Gastrophysa polygoni. The sequence continues at coordinate 25,732,746 of OY755083.1, forward strand.
TAATACAGGGAAAAAAGTTTTCTACAAAAAATCATGACTCACCCTCTGAAAACACCCTTTTATAACAATATCAGAAATGTGGAAGTGTGACGAACATATGTATTTTGACAACATACATTCATGCACAGAATTTCAATCAGGTGGCTTTCATCGTTCAGAAGTTATGCGGAGAAATTATTTTAATTTTATCAACTTTGGAAGGATTTATCTCCCTTAATATGCATTTTGGGCCATGAGTTTAATCATCAAACTACATTTATTTTTCAATGGTCTATCATCCCCAGAAAGCTCGGTACACATTTTTAACTCACCCTGTATAATAAAAATTCATCAAAATTCCTGAAGCTTCTTATATTGAAATGAAGAATATTATTGGAAGACTCACCAGAAAATTTGTGAATATTTTCGTTTATATTTGCACATTCAATTGTTTCCCTTTCTTCATGGAATTCTAATTCATTCAACAAATCTAACATTTTCAATTTCAAATGTCTAAAAAACAAATGGTCAATATAAAAAAATTTAGATTATCAGCTCGGTATTAACGATATAATATAATAAATTCAATACAATTCTCTTAGCACATGTATTGCACACACTTTGATTGCATCCTTTATGATAGACAAACTATTTTGGGTAAACATGGAGTGTGTCACATGCAAAACCAAAACTAATGAACCTATGCTATCATGTGACAGTTGCGAACGTGCAACTCACAGGGAATGCACTGGTTTGAATGCTAGCGAACTGAAAGTTATGGACCTTAAAGGGAAAAGAATTCTTAGATTTTATTGCGAAGACTGTCAAAATGGAATTAAACTCATTCCCAAACTTCTTTCGAAAATTGATATCATGGAAAAGCAAATCGAAGAACTGAAAAGAGTAGTGCAGAATTCACCATCCCCAACAATAAACGATAAAGAAGATGTGATAGCAGAAATATTGGATAGACAAAATCGGGCTTCCAATATCATTATATATAATGTTAATGAATCGAATGGGGGGTCCCAACAGGAACGTAATTCTGAAGACATAGCATCAGTACATAAAATCTTGGAAGGTATGCCTGTAAATCAAGATGATATGGTAGTGTTCAGACTGGGAAAATTCATACCAAATAAAATAAGACCCATGAAAGTAGTTTTAAAAACAGTGGAGAATGCTAAATATATCTTAAGAAACAAAAAACTCATTAATGGCAGAATTCCAAGTATTCAAATATATGGGGACCAAACCAGAGCTCAACGAGACTATTATCAAAAGGTAAAGGCTCAACTTCAAGAAATTTCAAAAGGGGGCGATAATGATAAGATGATAAAATATATTAACAATAAACCAACCATTGTAAGTAAAGAAAATGGGAGAAAAAACTAGATTGCTATCCTAATATACGCATGAATACAGACATCATCTATCTTAATGCCCAAAGTGTTTTAAAAAATCGTGATGAAATTCAAGAAAGCTTAACTTGCTTCAATCCCAAGATTATTCTGTTGAGCGAAACAAGAACAACAAGTGACATTGAAGATGCTGAAATAAAACTGGATAATTACAAATGTATCCGTTGCGACTCCTCAAGCAGACACACAGGTGGTGTCTTACTTTACTTAAAAAATAATATAAGTTTTTCTTTTTTCAAAACATTTGTTCTGGATGGAAACTATTGGTGCCGTATCTTAAGAATTAACTTAATATCTTCAGTATGGTTGATCGGCTGCCTATACCACTCACCATCAAGCTCAGATGCTAAGTTCATCGAAGACTTTGAAGGAATTTGTGATACTTTATCTTCTACAAATCATAGTTTTATATTGGTTGGTGACTTCAATATCAATCTTCTATCAGACAGTTTCTACAGCAATAAAATAATTTCACTAATAACAACTTATGGAATATCTCAACTTGTGTCTGAACCAACTCGTGTTACAAATTTTAGTGCAACACTAGTGGATTACATTCTATCTAACCAAATCAATATTTCAACAAGTGTGCATGATTGTCCAAAAATTACAGATCATTCTGTCCTCTCAATTAATTTATGTAATAATGGTGGTAATAGTAATGTTATTAACAAAAGGTATAGAAATCTATGCCCTAAAAATATGGATGTCATAAAAATGAATTTGATGATGTTTAATTGGAATCTGAACTCTATTGATATTAATGTATTGTACAAGGAACTCTCAGATAATGTAGAAAATGTGGTTAATGATGTTGCACCTATTGAAACTAGTAGTTATAAGCATAAATTACCATGGTTTGACAATGAGGTGTATGATAGAATTAAACTTCGTGACAAAGCTTATAAACTGTTCAAATTATGTAATGATGGTCAAAAGGATGACAAATGGGCAATCTTCAAAAAACTCCGAAATGATGTAGTTAATCTACTGAAATCAAAAAAACAACAGTACTATTTTGACAAAATTGATAGATTCAGAAATAAAGCTAAGGAAATGTGGAGAACGTTGAAAATCATAGTCAACACAAAGATTAATGATTGCCCCAATCTCATTCAGTTTGAAGATGGCAACAATAAAATAGTACTGGAGGATAATACAGTTATAGCAGAAAAGTTCAACAGATATTTCATTGAAAGTATAAGTGATATCATTAATAGTTTAAACTCTTCAAAATTATGGAGTAATTCAAATTACAATTTATATCCTATAATGAATAAGTTCAAATTAGTATCACTGAGTGAACTACAACAAATAGTCAATAGTATAGATTCAAAAATCTCAATACATGAATCACTCAATCCTAAAATATTGAAAGAAATTTTCGAAACAATAGGTCATGTTATACTTAACTTAGTTAACACTTCCCTACATACGGGTAAAATACCGGATACACTCAAAACCAGTACCATTGTTCCAATCCAGAAAATTACTAATACTTTCAAGGCTTCAGAATTTAGACCAATAAATAACTTCCTCCCATAGAAAAAATTATAGAGCTAGTTGTTTACGATCAGTTGTTGGAACATATTGACAATAATAATATTTTAATGAATAACCAGTCGGGTTTCAGGAGTAAACATTCTTGCGAATCCTCTCTTCAGCTCACCTTATGTAAATTTAAGAAAGATATAGACGATAATAAATATGTGATAGCAGTTTTCTTGGATCTGAAAAGGGCATTTGAGACAATTGATCGCAAAATACTATTAACTAAGCTATTGAGATATGGTATAACTGGTAGTGTTTATGACTGGATGGAGAACTACCTCAGTAACCGTAAACAAAGAGTACGCTTCAATGGATATGTGTCATCTGAAAGTATGAATGATGTGGGAGTTCCACAAGGAAGTGTTCTTGGTCCATTGCTCTTTATATTGTATTTAAATGATATCGAGCTATTTGTTGACTGTGAATTCATAAATCTTTTTGCCGATGATACCCTGGTAGCTTGTAGCGATTATAGTTTGGATAGAGCAATACAAAAAATGAATACAGTACTGAGTGATGTCCATGAATATTTAACAAGAAATAAACTCAAATTGAACGTTTCCAAAACTAAAGGAATGCTTTTAACAACAAAATATAAATATAACAATATCGATATCAATAGTATTAACTTACACCTGAATAATGAACAAATAGAAATAGTTTCGTCAGTAAAGTACCTAGGTTTCCAGTTAGATAACTTCCTGACTTTTGAAACCCATTTCGATTATATACACAAAAAAATTTCAAAAAAGTTATTCTTTTTTTCCAGAATTGCACAAACGCTCTCAACTGAAGCCAAAATAACGGTTTATAACACAATTATTCAGCCACATTTTGATTACTGCTCATCATTACTATTTTCTCTTGACCTTAATAAAATAAATCAACTTCAAAAGTTGCAAAACCGTGGAATGAGAATCATTTTAAAAACTAATAGACATACACCTATCGTTACTATGCTCAATACGTTGAAATGGTTTTCTGTCTCACAAAGAATTTACTATCTTTCTATTATTTTTATTTTCAAGATATTGAATGATTTGGCACCAACGTATTTTCAAAATCAATTGATTCTACATAAAGATGTACATACCCACTTCACCAGAAACCGGGATAATTTATATATCCCTAGAACAAATCGAAAAAGCACAATGAAATCTTTGTTTTTCAAAGGATTCCATGAGTTCAACCAGTTGCCTGCTTCAGTGAAAAATAGTTCCTCCCTTTATAGTTTCAAAAAAAATCTCAAGAGTTTCTTAATCAATCAGTATTCCTAGTAAGTTGTAAAGATATGTAATCTTAGGTGAACATATTTGTTGCTATCATTTTCAATATTGTAATTTTATATATTTTTATATGTGGCGTATGTGTGCGCGCATTTTAACCTGTTTATTTGTGTGTGAATATACTCACTTATAATTACTTTGTAAATGTCAGCAATGTATATTGTCTTATTTCAAATCTACTACTATATATGTATTTTTATTTATACTTAAAAGTGTTTAGCGAATTTGTATATTAGGATTTCCTATTTGAATAAAGATCTATCTATCTAATAATAGACATAGTACTCGAGAATATTGAGAGATTAAATTTTGATTCCAACATCAGTAGTGTACGATATCGTTTTTATCAAGGTGAAAGATGCCAAGTAGATGAGAAACCAGTAAAAATGAAATGCACGAAAAGGATAAACTTGAAACCAGGGATAGCTGTCATACAACAAACTAGTTCCTTCTGAATTTCGAGCAGTTATACTGCTATATATTGAAATCATTCTAATCCTGAGGACAGAAATCAGAGGCTTGAGGGTGACAAACCCCTGTAAAGCAACTATTGCAGAATATATATATATATATATATATATATATATAATGATTGAAAGTGCCCAATCACAGTGTTATCTTGCTATTTTAGAAAACCTGTCATTTTAGTTGATACAAACTCATTTAAAAACTGAATCTGATATTCAAAAAATTCCTGATTCACAGTGATTACATTCGAACAAGATTTTTTGGTATTGATAGTCACTTCAAAAAGTTCTTTGAACAGTGAGCAGACTACTAGCATCCTAGTGACAGAGTGGAATAACAAATCCTTTAAAGAATGATACCATTTGAATAGACAGAAACTTCGTAAAACATAGTACTGATGAGAACACAATAAACAGGAAAAGAACTGAAGCAGGTCAGAACTCAGGAGTCTTTGGAAATATGTTATATAGAATGCATTAAATGTAAAATCTCCCCGAGGGTGGTTCGTCAGATCTGAATCCAGCGAAGGAATTAGTGAAACAGCTTACCAATGAAGACCTGAACATCATCAGTAAGATTTCAAGAATGGGAAAACATAATAAAATTGGAATCCGTACTTTGAAGGTTATCTTTACACGTCCAAAAGATAGTCATCAGATACAAGAATGGAATGCCTCAGGTAGTTGAGCAATTTCCAAAAAAGTAAGAAACAGCGTCTCGTTATTATCAAAATGTGGGGGAAATGCGAACTAAAATACTGGAATTACAACATTTTATTACAACTTTTTACGATGTTATTATTTTGATAGAAACATGGATCACTGAAAATTTTTCCACTATTGAATTGGTATTAGAAGGATTTGAGTTATTTGGGATAGATAGAGATGAAACTGGCTGTCTAAATACTCTAGGTGGTGGAATATTAATAGCTGTCAGAAATTGTTTTTCTTCAATCATGATTCAGGTTCCTCTAGGAAAAGTAGACCAACTTTTCATCAGCTTATCTTTATGTGAAGATGAGTACAGGATGAGGAAGAGAGTAAGGAGGGGTATATATTCCACCATCATCCGGGTTAAATGTTTACTTAGAACATACCAACTCGATCACAAATTGATTCTTTTTGGAGATTATTATAACTTAGGTGTGAATGAACTATCATATTGAAATTCGCTAGGATTAGATCGAATTCCGATGGACCAGATGGAATTCCTCTGATGAAAAAAAATATTGTATGGATAAACCAATTCACTCATTGCCTAATGCATCTTTAGAAACCACACAATTTCTTGACTTTTAGAAGCATAGTTATTTCAAACCTAATTTGAAAATGAATGTCGTAATAACATAAAGAACTACAATGAAATATGCAGTCAGTCTGAACTTCAAAAAATGCTAGATAAGTTGATAACAAAAAAACTTTCTTGGGACTGCAGATACATTATCTCTTATCAAAAACATGGTTTTAGCCCAGGTAAATCTACTTGCACTTATTCAATTTTATACCAAAATTACAATATAAATGCTCTAGAGAATAAGAAATAGGTCGATGCCATTTATACAGATTCGGCAAACGCATTTGATCTTGTGAATCGTGAATAGTACAATATGCTGAATTTCGATTCCGGTTATATTAAATTCAAGAGTGCCTCAAGGATCACATTCAGAACCGACGTCATTTTATTTATTTATCAATGATGTAGATTGTAGTATCATTCAGAGTAAATTTCTTGCTGACAATGTCAAGATGTTCCTTACAATTAATAGTCCTGTTGGGAGAACAATTCATCGAGGCAGCTGAACGTCCTGTATTTGGAAAAAAAACGAAGTTCTAATTATTGATGTTTATGTCAATGGTGTAAAAAATATATATTATATTTTCTCTTCAAATTGAAGAAAAGTTAATTGCTGTAGTCGTAGTTAAATCTCATCAAGTTCGGAAGATGCTGAGTCATTGCAATATGACCTAAATAGTTTTTCACGTTGGTGTGACATTGATATGTTACAGTTGAACACTGATAAATTTCACAAGATCACTTTCAGCAGATTGAAACCTTCTTTACAGTTTGAATATGAAATCAAAGGAGAAGATTTTAGTGATAATGTCAATTATAGACGATTCTGGGGATTATAGTCGATTCATAAATGTCCTTCAAACATCACAAAAATGATATAGCTTCACGCGCCTTATAAATGGTAGAATTCATTATCAGAAACTCTAATTCATTCAATGTCAAATCGTCAAACTCAGGTATTGCTCATTAGTGATGAGAAACATTATTGAATACAATTCTACTATATGGAGCCCCTACTACAGTACAGATAGTGACTTGGTCGAGGGCATTCAGAAGAGGTTTTTGAGGAACTGTGCACATAGGTTGGATTATGATAAAGGGGAATATGAATATGAAAAAATCATGGAAAATATACATTCGAACACATCATCACATAGAAGGTTGTGATCAATTCGCATATATTTTTATATAAAATCATAAATTGGAGAAATAAACTCACAAGAAATCTTAGAGCTCGTAACATTTAATGTGAATGACAAAAGGACACGAAATTATCAAATATTCAATATCCCCTTTCATCATACTAATTAGGGACAGAAAGAGTCGATTGTTGAAATGCTGAACCAAACCAATAAGCACAGTTCCAAAATAGATTTTTTCAATATGTCAATAACCTCTTTCAAAACAGTTGTGAAAACATTATGAATACATTTTTATTTTTAGATATATATTTCTACATTGTGTTAGTGTAATCAGATAGTAATTAGGGCAATTTGTACTGTGATTACTATGTATGGAGACTTCTGTTATATAGAGAATTTCAGAGATATGAGAATTGGAAAATATGGAGAAGAAAAAGCCGTCCCATTGAAGTCATACTGGATACCAATGAATCAGTGATGAACATACTGAAAAATATTTGAAAAAAATGACAGAGAAGGTACTTCATCAAAAATATTCAGTGACCAAATGCCTAGACAGAGAAATTACTAGAAGGAAGTGAAGTCGAAGCTTGAATTGATTATAAATGCTGAAGATGACTCGAAATGCATAAGATAAATGAATGGGATACCAAAAATTGTAAATGAATATTATGGTACAAAAGATTCGAATAACTCAACTACTATAGATTCAGTAATCAAAACAAACTTGAATATAAATCAGATGAAGTTTATTTGAATATTGAAATTTTATAAGCTAATAAAACATGGCTGATATACACTACTACAATCCAGCGTTTATATTGCTCAGTGAATCTAGAACTACAATTGAAATAAGTAACCATGAACTTGATAAATTACTATGTAGTCAGGTATGAACAAAGGTGAAAAAATATTCTGTAAAAAATACCGTACTATTTCAGTTGAAGACTTCAATGTGAATTTCTTGTCAGGTGAACTTTATGTAAACAAAATCAAGAATGTATTCAACACATACGGCATAACTCATCAAGAGGTAAAAACGTTCACCAGAATCATGAATAAAAGTAAAACACACTATACACTAACAAACTCTAGAAATAATAATGTAGCTGAACAAATTCTAAATGATTCAAATTGATAGAAATATAAATAATCCACGTTTTATGTAGGAAACTTTTGAGGAATTTGATAAACTCGAAAAAAGTACATGATTATTTCTTTAATGGTGCACACTCTGTTTCAATAAACAATTTTTAAGTAGCGTGTGAGTTTGTCTGCCATATTGAAAAATATGAAGACAGTTTCAGTGCCTTCGAACTGACGGACTTCTGCCCCATCAAGACTTCACCTTGTGCTAATGAGAGTTAATGACTTCATAATGACAACAAGAGTTATGATGAAGGCTATTATGATATTCTGAATACATGAAAAGACATCATCGTAAAATATAGTATAATGAAGTATAAGTAATAATTATAATAATAATGATAATGATAATTGACTTCATTTAGTATTTCAATATTACACAATAGGCGGAGTTTAGCTGAAGCTACTCTTACCCTTAACCCTATCATGCATTATAAGAAAAAAAGAGTAACTGAACAATAATTATAGATTGTGTGATGGAATACAATACTCAAGTATACATGTATTTACATGAGATTGAATTATTCTAATCACATATTGAGTTTTGCTTTCAGTTTTTTTTTTTCTAAATGTGGACTTAAAGAATTGAATGAGGTCTTTGATAATCGTATTGTGACAAAAAACAGCTTAGTAGGAGAAGGATTTCCTGAACAAAGCTAACGAATGACGAGAGATATGAAGAATTGAAGAATGGAGTTCTAGTCTCTTTACCGAATAAGTGATTTTGCAATAGTTGTATTCCCTAAAAAAGGGACATTGGTACCCAACCAAGGTTGGCACGAGCTTCGGAAATGTGTTCGAATTCACGTGTCGTCAGCAAATGCTTCTACCTGGCAATGTTCAATATGAGAGAAAATATCGGCAGTGAATAACAGAAAGAGGAAGCGACCAAGAATTGAGCCTTGGGTACCCCTGATATTACACTCTCATGGGAAGAACTTTTATCATCAATATTTACTTTTTTATAACGGTCATTCGAATAAGAATCTGAAAGATTGATGACGTTTGCTGAACATTCATAATATCTGAGCTTGGAAAGGAGGAGTTTATAGCTGATGGTGTCGAACGCCTTAGAAAAATCCAATAGTACTAGGGCGGTGACGTTTCTTTAATCAATATTTGATACAATGCTATCGCTAACGTTTAGTGAAGCCGTAATAGTACTGTGCCCCTTTCTAAACCCTGCCTGATAGTCAGGAAGAATGTTTTCAGATATAATGAAGGGTGTTTGAATGTGAATAGCTCTTTCAAGAATTTTGGAAAGACTAGTAAGAGACTTACTGGACGTTAATCAGAGAAGGTGAGTGGATTTTTCACATTAGGTAGAGGTTTCACAATGGCATTCTTCCATAGATTGGGAAAATAAGCTTTTTCTATGCAGTAATTTATGATATGGGTTAGGTAACAATCAATAAAAGGGCTACAGTATTTGAGCATACATACATACATAAAGTGATCCACATGAAGTAGATACAAGAATACTACGCTATTTGTGTATAGTTGAATATTTGAATAAAGCTTTCGACGTTACAAGGTACTCCTGTCAGATTAACGATTAGCAAGTTGACATTTATACTTCACGTTTATCGGGTAATGTTACGATAGTACACCGGACAATAGCGGGTTCGGTTGATGTTGCCTTAGTAACTTCAAAACACGCGCGTTTTTGAAAGCGTACAGAGGCGTACTTTGAATGAGAAAAAATTGTGTATCAATAATAAAATAATATGTAATTATAGAGTTTTATAAGACGCTGTTTTCACGCATGAGTTTCTTAGAGTACAACAAGCAACGCTAGGAGTTTTTCAAGACAAGAGAGAGAGAGAGAGAGAGAGAAAACATGTCTTATAAAACGTGTATCATCTACTATTTTATTCTGAATCAATTTTTGCCAAAAATGATGAATCAATGCTGAAGATATGAACAAAGATATTAGCGTCGTTTGGCAATACTGATGGAATGATCGAAACTTCAAAATGGCTACCAGTGTCAAGGTCAACAAGTAGATTGCTTTCACAAAAATATCCCAAATGGTTTTGAAATATGCATACCTCATCGTGCGCATGGAATTAAATTCGGTTATTTCCTAATGTAGTTTTGTAAAAGTGAGATTAGTGTAGAGGCATCTAAGTAAATTTCGGAAGTAATGAAATTTTGGGGCAGATCATTGATCTGATCTTGCTATAAATATATTGAAATAATTGGGTATACTTTCTATTTCTAGGAGCGAGAAGAGAAAGTTTCAGTCTGAAAAAATCAAAATACTCGCTTCGGTAAACCTACAGACAGTATTTAAAGTTTTTTGTAACTTAGTCGAATAAAGATTCAATTTCTATTACTAGAACCTGTAAATGACCTAATTCCGGATGTTCAGAATGACCAGAATAGTAAGAACACTTCTGGAATACTGATAATACCTGTGTATTCCGACAGTGTACAACAGTGTACCACATACATAGCACGAAGTATCCGGAAATCGAAAAAAAATATATGTTGCTATTTGAGAAATCATGAATCAATCATCAAGCAAATCAACGTTCCAGAACTGAGATATGGAAGACCGTGTCATCAATTTAAATATTTTCTACAAATTAAATGGAAATTGTGAATGAAAAACAACTTACCATTTGATAACATGGATGGCATAATCAGAGACATCTTTGGCCTTCTTGTCTTATTGTGATACAGCGCTGGCAAAAGCATGTGCTGATCAGTGAATGAGACAACATAAAAAGTATCATCTCGTCTATGGATGGCCTCGAAAAACTCAGAATAGATCTGTTCGGGTCTCATCTGAAACACCTGGATTTCGTTGTTGGGACCACTATCGATTATCTGCTCATTTCTGCTCCTACAAATGAAATGGTCTCATTGATAAGGACTTGGCACTTGGCAGACATGGCACAGCTGAATGGTTTCGCTTCATTAGATTTCGGCGGCGGAAGGGGAGGGCTGGGGTGGTTTACTCAGTCCATCACAAATTTTCGAGCACCTCTTTTGACAAATGAAAAAGTTTGTAGAATTTTGTAATCTCAGTCAGTATATTGAGTATTACATTCATTTGCTACAAAAAACTGCTTCCCTACCATTTATAATCAACAATCAATTTCGCAGAAAAATTTGTACGAGTTTACTTAATTACTTGATGATTGAGTCTTGATGATGATCAGGTTTTGTTCCGCAGCTGAGCTAACTAGTTCACTCGGTCTTGAGAAGAATTGCAATTACTGTAAAAATCGTTAGTTTCGGGTCCTTCTTGCATTAAGTGTCACTCTGTGTATCATCCAAGTTGTGTTCAAAGATTAAAAACATTTGAAATAGGTGTACGTATAGTATCCGTTGTTACGACAATGTTACTAATTGAGTGGAAGAGCGCGTTTCATTGGTAACCTGATTTACTGATGAAACCGAACTCTGCCTTTTGTTCTTAACCTTATATTATCATCCAGTATGGTAATGTAATTTAAGTTGAGGACAATAAAATCTATTATTATTATTATTATTAAAATTCAATTGAAATTATGAAATATATCACGTTTTGAATGTAATCAAATCATTTCTTCAATCATTCACGATTCGAATCAAACTAAAAAATACAATACATTTAGTCCTTCGAGTCGAGATATTCAAGCCCCAGTCGAAGTGAAATCAACCCGTCATCACGGTTCAAGCAGTGAAAAACAGTGAGTTTGCTCAAACCAATTCCAATCCATTCATATCTTGAATAACTCTGTAACTCAGTATTGCTTGAAACTGTTCCATTTCTCGATAATAGCAAATGAATAATGAAATCAAATCCTTTACTCAGAAAAAGAGACTCGATCAGTGCTACTCCGGCTCTTTGGAGAATACTTGGAAGAGATCGAAAATACAATTGAAGAAGAAGGATATGATGATCTAAATAAAGCGATAATAATCCAATTGAAGGATGACACATCTGAGAATCTCATTGAGGATTTTTAAATTTGTCGAAATTCAAAGTATCATAGATATGTCACCCGAATTAATCGGAGACGAAAGGAATTCGAATCATTATATTTCATGTTCTGAATTTGCATCAACTAGAATTCATTTACCTCAAATTCAATTATAATAATATAATATAATAATATTCATTCGCAATAATTTCACAACATTAATGATATAATCCCACACAAAATATTTGACAGATAAATATGAGTTCCCACTTCAGGATGAACTTGAGCGTAGGACGGAATAGTTTCAACAGTGTTATCACATGGTATAAATCAGCTTAATAATGAATGAATACCTACTAAGGTATTGCCTGGGCGTGGGTGTTCTTTCATTGTGTATGGTTATTGAATAAATGAAAATATAATAACGAAAAACAGTGGAATTGACGTACACATAAGGAGGTATTCATGATCATTACACCAGAAACATTAACAACTTTCATATTAGTCGAACAAATTCGAGAAGAATATTTATCTTAAATGATTATTTTCTAATGTTTGTAAATTAGATTTTATATATTTCAAATAAACTACTACTACATATAATCAATAATTGATCACAGTATGGAATAAAACATAGACTTATTATCCTGAGGAGACGGAACATCTAATTCATAAAACTGCTTTTGTTTTGAAGCAATGATTGAAAGTGAACTGCACGCGTATTGTTTCCCTGATTTCAGCCAGTGGCGTACCGTCCTAATGGTTCCATAACTTGGAAATATATTTTATCTATAACTATATTATTAAATATTGTTCTGTACGGAGTCGAAGCGTCGTGTTTGTTAGTTAGGAAAACAAACAAATTCCTTCTGATTATGAACAAGCTACGAATGTACTCTCAATGAAAACATGTAATTTCTTTCTGTATATGTCAATCAACATTCTGAAAAATGAAACATCATTGGAAATATATAACCAGATTCTTGTCAGTACCTGTAATTCCCGATATTATGTTCAACTGAAACAAGTGCAATATCATATGCATTCAGACAGTTGTATAAAATTGAATTTCCTTATAATTTGCACACCAATTTCTCTGTTTTGATAAAAACAAAAAACACAGCTTTCATACTTTTAATATTCATATAATACAACAAATTTATTCGGATAATGATGACACATTTTGATTCATTACTGGAATAAAGGTGTTGGTTCAAATTGAACTGCAAATAATTTTTGGATTTTTATACAAAAGAAAACAATAGATCATTACATACAATGACATTAATTTACAAAGAAAATAAATGAAGTCGCTCGTGAACATATTTTGTTGTTTTTCTGTACTATATTGGAAAAATGTGATGTTGAAACAATGGAGTATTAACTGCAAATTACCTATCAGATGCGAACTGAAACGCTGAATGGCATGGTAGTGGATTTGCATCTGGCCTCAAGTATTTGGAACCACTTTTCTTTGTTATGACATCCTTGAATCGAGATGATCAGAACATACAAAAAGATATTTGCTCAGACGATTCTCCTGCCAGCCAAGAAGAGATGCCCAAATTTTCCTTTTTTCACTATCAGCGGGAAACCTAAAGTAATAGAGAAATGGGTTAACAGGAATAAGTTGCTTAGAATTTTTGATCCAATGAACAAATCATTAACAATCATGAATAAACAGTACCTAATCATCATATATTCACGCCACTGGAACAACAAACAAATTTGGAGGTTAGGTATTCCAACTTACTTGTGAAAAGAAACATCAGGGCTGGAATTGTCAAGTTTTTTGCACACTTGGCAATGACGAACCATATTGTCCAGAAATTCAATATGAATTCCACAATATTTATTCAGTCACTAAAAACAACACTTCAAAACACAAGAAGATAAGAATGACATTAAATATCAGAGCAACTTTGTGCGCCAAAGTTGCTCCTTCGAAAACAACAACGGTTCTGTTGTGTGGGGCACTTATCTTGGCACAACTTATGAAAATACAAGACTCTTTGACCTTTGAATTGATTCGATTCATTTATGGTCTGATTCAACAGTTGTTTTAGGTTGGATTTGATCTGAACCCAATTCAATTTAAATTTTCAATGCAAAAAGGTTATCACAAATTCAAGATCTACTTGAAATCGATCAACGGAATGTTATCAAAAGAGATGAAATCCCAGCTGACCTTGTATTTCGAGGAATTCATCCTACTCAGCTGAAAGGACCCTCTTGGTTTTCTAAAAGTCAGGCAGTATGGCCTGCAAAATTTTTATATTCTAACTCTGATCTCCCAGAGAAGAAAAAATCATTGAAATCGTTTCTCATTCAAGAACCACCAAAGATCATACTCTTATCAAACTCATATTCCAATTTGAGTAGAATCAACCGAATTATGGCGGTATTTCTGAGGTTCCTGAAAAACTAAAATTATTGATTGAAAATTCACAGAGACTTCAACACCATTGGAATCACAGGTTGCAATAATACTCCTAGCATACTTATCCCAAAAAGAAAATTTTCCTGAGGAATTCACAATCCTGTTACAGGGAAAGTTGCTAACGAAAGGGCGACTGTGTACTTTGAATGCCTTTTTTGATGAAATTTTGATATTGTTAGCAGAAATTAAGTTCGTAAAATCGTACACACCTGTATTACATTTTTCAGCGCGAACCCTACAAATAAACCTCCAATCATGGGCATTTTACCTAAAAACCGAATATGTCAAAATCCAGCATTTTTTACCACTGGTGTGGATTATGCTAGACCATTCAAACTTGAAAATAAGATAGGCCGAGGAGGTAGTAACATAAAAGCTTATAAAGCATTATTCATTTATTTCACTACCCATGTTATCCACCTCGAGCTAGTATCGAACCTTCGAGGAGAGGGGCATATGTATTAATACCTGGTTCCCATTTTCGGACATTTCAAGTACCGTTTCGATGCAGTATTTCTCGTCTTACACCCGTACTGTATATCTCTAATGTCTTGTTAACAGCTGATTTTGAAGATTTCAGTTTTTCAATATGGGTTCTGCACAAGAGAAAACTGATGCAGACATTCAATTATCACAATTTTCCAGTCCAGTCTCCAGTCATTATGTTTTTCTGCTGTTGAAAATTTTTATAGTCATCCAATTTTGAAAAATTCCTAATCCATTTTCTTGTTGAATTCATGATTTCTCTAATATACCATGAATATATACCTTCTCGACCAATACTCAGACCAACTGACTGAAATGAGCCTTGTTTCATTACAGTAGGCATATGGCATCATTACAAAAACCCACACGAAACCAGC
Organism: Gastrophysa polygoni; assembly: GCA_963576655.1. NCBI lineage: Eukaryota > Metazoa > Arthropoda > Insecta > Coleoptera > Chrysomelidae > Gastrophysa > Gastrophysa polygoni. The sequence continues at coordinate 25,748,252 of OY755083.1, forward strand.
TTGGTAAACGATTCATCAAAGATACCTACATTCGAATAATTTTTGTCCACTGTCAAATTGAATTTTTCAATATGCCAGATGGAAATTCCGTACTTCAAACCTCGAAACAATCCAGTCGTTGGCTCATCCGATTGATTGAAGTGCCTTCAATGTATTTGTAGTACTCCCTGATAAGGAGGCAGCTTATCTTCTACAGTATAAGGGAGCAGAAGCATATGACGTCCTTTGTGATGAGATTTCAGGTGGCTTTATAAAAAATTTCAACATTTAACATTTATCATTTATCACTTTAAGATTCAAGACATTATAATGGATTAGGTTATGAAAATATTCAACATTTAAAAATCATTTGAGCTTTGTAAATACTGACGTATCATCTTTGACACAGAACTGACACGACAACTTGGTCTGGATTCACTAAATGAGCAATTATTAGTTGTTACGTCTCATATAAACTGATAAAAGTAATGATACCCATGACAAAAATCCGCAAAAATCCTGTAAACACTGACAATATTCTCATACAGTGAGAGATAACCTCAATACTGTTTTGAATAAAAGCGGGAAACAGAACAGAAGAGAAGGGTCACTTGTCGACACTCGCAAAACGTCATTAGCGCACATCTTATTCTCATTTATGGCCATTTAACAATAATTTCTCAAGTTGGAAGTTAGGCATCTTCTTAAATGATAAATGTTGAATGAAAAGTCTTAAATGGTTTTATTATATGAAAAATTGTTTTTCCATGTTCCATCTGTCTTTAATGTCAAGTCTTATTAAATGTTAAGTGGTGAATCTTAGGTGATAATTTTTTTTTATAAAGCCACCATTCTCCAGAGACAAGGAACTATGATGAACTGATACATATTATGACGACTCACTACAATCCAGAAACATTGAAAATGGCAGAAATCCTTAATTTTCTGCAAAGAAAGCAGCAAGAAGGTGAGCCTGCACAAGACTACTTGAAGGCTTTGTGAAGATTAGCAACTACATGCAAATTTTGAGATTATTTGCGAAAACCTTCACGGAACCAGTTCGTTTTTGAACCTAAAATAAACAAGGTAGATTACTTGAAGTCAAGGATTTGACCATCGACAGAGCGATTGAATTAGCCACCAGTATGGAAACTTCGGTTGGAGATCAACCCAACTTCACCAGTCCATTGCAAGTTCCAGTGTGAATCAAGTGAAGATATACAAGAAAATCGATGGGTTTCCGAACAAATCTACCAGCAAGAAAACTTCTAATCAATTATTCAATAAATCAAACACACATAATTCGATAAAAAAAAGATGTGGGTCGAATCAACACTTAGCTAATTCGTGTGATGAAAATAACTCTGCAATTTTTGCAAGGTCAAAGATCATTTGGAGAAAGTACGCCTCAAAGCAATAGGTAATCCTATAGGGCTATATACGAATTTTGGGTTGAGTTCGTTACTTCTGTCGAGATAAGCGGTATTTATTCAGAAACTGAAGCAGACAGTAGAGCGGTTGTAAGTATAATTAGGAATGTTCAAAGATTGTAACTACTTTTGCACTTGCAATATCAAGAAACGAACATAAAATTAGTGAGTTTCTGTAAGAATTATTGAGGTGTGATAGGACCTTCTGAAGTGACAGTACAATATTAAGATAATCTAAGGAATCTGTATATTCAAAAAGTTTTAATTGATCGAACTCCTCTCTTGGGGTGAGAGAGAGAGAGAGAATATACTTTATTATCATAAGAAATTAAATTCTTGTAGACAAAGTTTGCTTATGTTTATGTTTAAGTACAAGTTTCAAGTATGTCTAATACCCACTAGTCAGTAATGAAAAAGAAAAGTACTAAGATAATATATGTCAATTTCATCAAAGTCAATGTATAAAGTGAATGTATAAATGAAATAAAATAAAATAAAATAAAAACAATACAATATGCTTACACAACCCAACAAGCAACAGATTATATAAGAACAGATAACAAATAAATAGGATATAATGTCAATTTAATCAAAGTCAAAGTATTAAAGTAAATGTATAAAAGTATAAATGTAAAGCAACAGATTTTGTATATTTAAACAGATATCTAATAAATATGATATAATGAGAGTTTTGAAATGAGTCGAAATAAAATTCCTGTAAATTATAGTAAGGTTTATGTATCAGCAAGTTTTTAACGGATTTTCTGAATATGTTCAAATTGGGGGTGCTTTTGATACAATTAGGTAGGTGATTGTACATCTTGCAGCCGTTGTAAATAACAGAATCTTTAATTAGTGATGATTTAGGAAGTGGCAGACTTACGTTTATAGCTTGTCGAGTGACATAACGCAATGGAGGTTTGTTAAGCGTGTTCAAATGTTTCCTAATCAAATAAACGGTTTCCAATATAAATATTGCTATTATCGTGAGTATTTTATATTTAACGAATAATGGCTTACAGGAATCACGATATTTAGCTTTGCACATATATGTGTGTGTGGTAGGACAGATATCTAAGAGCCTTAGTGAAAGGGGAATCACTCCGATTGGGGTAGATATGTGGTTTATGCACGATGGAGCTCCACCACATTTTTCGGTGGATGTTAGGAATTTTTTAAACCAACAGTACCCAGACAGATGGATAGGTAGAGGTAATGATGCACCCGTGAATTGGCCACCACGTTCTCCAGACTTAACACCGATGGATTATTTTGTATGGGGTTATCTCAAGTCTACGGTTTACAAGACCCCTGTGAATACTGTAGAACAATTATGGCAACGTATCCAACAGGCGACGAATAATCTTACAGGCGATGAAGAAGTTATGCAAAGAGTACATCTCAACTTTTTGCGTCGTATAAATCTTTGTATACGTGAAAATGGTGAACATTTTGAACAATTTTTATGGAATATCTGTTAATCGTTTTATTATTAATTATGCTCTAAATCACTAAAATTAAAATTTTGTCGAAACCATGAGAGGAATCGACTTTTGTCAAGAGTACCTTTTTTGTAGTGAATGAGTTGAATAATTTAGATTTCATATTGAAACTAATTTTTTTCCATTGGCGTAGGAGTTTTAGATGTTTATTTACTGAAAAAATCAAGTTCTACGCCCATGGAATGATATTCATTATGATTATGATATGAGTTTCATTGCCCGATGAGTCTATGCCAACGTACCAAATTTGAAAAAAATCGCATGAGCCGTTCAAAAGTTATGAAGCAAAATCGATTTGAAAATTTCAACTTCAGAGCCGTCTAGCGCCCAAACTAAGCAACTTTTTACTGAGGTAAGTTTGCTTGTATCGAATTGTTTTGGTCTGAAGAATATGTGGTAGCTTTTTGTAAAGACCTTTTAAGGACACCCTGTATATGGAAAATGGTGCATTTCAGAGGGTAAGTTAAAAGAAACTTTCTTTCATATATTTGGACGACGTATCTCATCCTGAAGTCCTGCGTATATATTATGAAACACCCTGTGTATATATATATAAGTAAATAAATTCATAAATATATATATATATATATATATATATATATATCTTCGTGGGAAGCAGTCGTTGTGACCAATTTATTAAATTTCTTTGTTTGGTGTCGAGCTTTCGAGAATGTTTATTTTCTTTGTCAAGACTAATAACATGAAATATTATATAAAATCAGCTACAAAAAGAAACATAGATGTATAAATAAAACTGTAAAATGCATTGACAAAACTGTCAATGCAATGTCGATCAACCTCGACAGTTTTGTCAATGCATTTTACAGTTTTATTTATACATCTATGTTTCTTTTTGTAGCTGATTTTATATAATATTTCATGTTATTAGTCTTGACAAAGAAAATAAACATTTTCGAAAGCTCGACACCAAACAATATATATATATATATATATATATATATATATATATATATATATATATATATATATATATATATATATATATATATATAATGATATATATAAATAGATAACCAAAAGTAGCATGATTCGTCATAAGTTGTTATAACCACGATGATATGAAGATATAAGAGTGAATCTACTTCAGTAATTATGTACGATATATTCATTTAGAAGCCATCGATGGAATGAATAAGCAATTCATTTAGTACGTACCTGCTTCTTTTAACACTCGTGTTACGTAATTTCTTGAGTTTGACTGATTTGGACACATTTTTCTCTATGCTGGTTTTAGTTGGTGAATCAGGTTTTCCTATCCATCTGGAAAATTGTCGATAATCAGGCAAATATATCTTTAATCTATATTATATTTCATTTCAAAATTGTATTATCCTGTCTAGATGGCCATTCGGGTACATCAAGGCCTAAATTTATTTTAATGTTCAATAGAACTGACTTTTATTCAATCGAGTGCCGATTGATACATGTGAAGTGCTCATTATTTTTTTTATCGAATTGTCGAGAGATAACTGAATGAAATTTGGTATAATTATCTATCTTTTGGAGCTCGAGCAAAAATCATACGAGATCCAGAATCGAAAACATGTGAAATCCAGATTATGCTAGTCATAGCTAAAAGGATATTGACCGTCTGATTTATTAATATTCAAGCGCACTTAATCAACCTGCCGATAGTAAGTAGTATAATTATTTGTGGTATGGACGCATAAATAATTGAATATTTGATATGTTGTACATATCTTTGATAGAGATTATACAGGGTATACATGTGCCCATCCATCCGTTATCGAAATGCAGGCGTTCAAATATTTCAAGAGATGTAAATTAACGTTCACTAAAACATAGTGAACGTAAACGTAAACGTAATACGTAAACGAAGTTTACGTATTAAATGTAAGTTTTCATGAATTTATGAAAATTTTATACCTTTGCAAATGATTGAATATGTTTTAGTGAACGTTAATATACATTTCTTAAAATATTTGATCACTCATAGTTCGAGAACGGGTGGATGAAATCAAGCTTCTTTCAGATATGATGATATACAGTGTGTTCCATTGATACAACATGCCAAATTATGACATTTGCCGAAATAATATTGAATTTTATTGACAGGAATTGACAGAATTCCTATTGACAGAAAATTCTGATGATTCAGAAAAAGATATAAACCTGTTGTTTTTTGATAACTTTCGAAATAGCTCTTGTAAGTGGAGTGCTGAAATTTAGAGAAGACCTAGTACCTATCTATTTGGCATTTGAAATGTTGTATGAGCAAAATTTATTCGATATTCGAGTGAACACAATAATGTTCGATGATACTGCAACTACAATATGTTGACATCTGAAAGTTCTCCAATTCTCAATCACAGTATTGACTTTTTGCGGAAAATTTCCTCAAACCTTTCTAGTTCCAAAACCAATCTTGCACTTTCAGTTTGATTTATAGCAGCAGGACACATGAAAAATTGTGAAAATGCAGATTTATTTCTAATGGGATCATCGTCTTCTGGTGACCACAGCAAATTTCTGCCAGTATAGCTTCCAAGTTTTGGTAATTCCTTTTGAAACGAATCCAATTCATGTTTGGAACTGAAAGGTTCCCTGAAAAATTATATTACGAATGACAATTTATGAAACATAAGTTTTCTGACTTCTGTACCTACCTTATTAAATTTAAATTCACACCAACTACCAACAAAAATATACATAGGTATAAACTAGGTTTTGTTTTATCTTGTTTATTGAGCTGCTTATCCTCATATTCCATCAATCTTTCTTTCAACTTGATATTTTCCTAAAAAAATATACGTGTACATTCAGAATATTTGATTTACAATGCATGCCTAGACGAACATCCCCTTCAATCGCGCTTTTCGATATATTTCAAAAAATATAGTGTATGTTCATAATGTGAAGGTGTTTTTAGAATCAGTCTGCTCTTTGGGGGTGTATTAACATATATTAGTCACTAGTCATATATTAGTCATAAGTATATTACCTATATTAGATATTAACCCAGAATAATTATCAAAGTCGATACTTTTTACTCACATCCCTTATACAAGAATACAAAAACATGATGTGTATGAGTATGGCATCAGAGGAACTGCTTGCAAAATTTCAGAGGGATCCGAGCTGGCTGGCAGCTGAATCACTTTCCCTGTCACCACGTCGTCTCCTGGTGTTGCCAATTGCATTATGAGCAATAAGATGCAGGGCGATGATAAGAATATATTGTTTTTTACGACTCTTCCCAACATGCTCCGAATTTAGTTTATTACGCATTACGAATGAGAAGATCTGGCATCAGTTGTTTACTGTTACTTATTCATTGTTTTGATGTACGAGGTAAACGACCTCAAGTTCTATTCGAAAACTCGAGAGGACCGTTGTTATGAATTGAATTTTGAAGTGATATTTTCGTGGATCAGTTGTTAATTAATAGGGTATGCATGCTTCCAAGTCGCAAAAATAATCAAAATTTAACGTTTTCGTGAATCCGTTAGAAAAGGTCGTCGACCGACTACCTACATGAAAAGTTTGGTATCTGCAAATCTTATACCTAATTGACTGGACACAAGACTCAGAATGAGAAAGTGACAAAGCCTGGAATCAAATTAGATGTGAAGATGAATACGTATAAGTACAGATCATTTTTTTCACCTCTTTCACCAATGGGATGACGTAAAGTAGAAGATATGTAGGGTTGGTCAAATTTGAGAAGAGTTTTGGGTTCTGATCCTGATAAAGACTCGGATGAAGAAAAAGGGATATCCTTACCAGAATTAGACAAAAATTCAAATTCCGAAATCAGATGTTATCGCTGCAATGTTCATGGACTGCAAGAAATCGTTCAAATCAAATGGTAGAATCAGGGCCGGTTTATCAATCACAAATTATCTGTGAGATAGTGCCTAACTGTCAGTTATAATGAGAAGGTGAGTTTATCAATGACAGGATAAGTCTCATCTGGCAGTTAAACTACCCGATAACTATCTAGAAGTTTCAACTGGTGGATAAGTAGATAACTAGAGGATAGCTCACGAAAATATCACAGAACGTGACACAAAAACGTCCGACGACAGACGATACACTCGTGGAAGTGTTGTTCATAGATAAACTTAAATGAAGTGTTGTGTTTTGAATGTTTTGATGTAGTTTTTCAATATTTCTAATATTGCATGAAAATCATGGTCATCCCATTTCTCGAAATTATCAACTCTTTCCCTTACGATATAAGGCCTCCGTTCGTGTTGAAGAACTTCCACAATATCCAAATCTTCATCACTGTCGAATATGTAATCCTCCACAAGATCCATCTTCTATTCAAAAGTATATTGATCTGGAACTCGATAAACCGGCCCAGAACCAAACAAAACAACAGCAATACATATATTACATATTTTCAAAGGTTATAAACGTTATAAAACATTGACATTTTAAACAGACTTTCTATTGGTGGGTGGAAACAATCAACCAATCAAGTCCATTATATTTATTTATCACTATTGCCAACATACCTCACCCGTCAGTTAACAAACTATTGGATAAAAAGTATTGGAAAAACCAAACTCAAACTATATCTGCAGGTTACTCATATCTGACGGGTACATAACTAGCAGATAAATCTGGAACTTGATAAACCGGCCCTCAGTGATATAAATATTGAAGAAATATGCAAACAAAGACAATCCATACAATAGACAATACAATAACGGTGAAATAAAACTGATTAGTGACAAGTCGACAGAATAATATGTGAAAAATACATTGAAGATATTAACATTGCATTCCATTATTGACAGTAGTAACGAAATCTCTCGAATAAATTGATTTTTAGGATTGGTTTTGCTAGCTTTACGTAAAGCTAGCAGAACCGGAGTTTGCACGCATAAAATGAGCAATAAATTCTACAATATAGGGTAACAAATTAGCCTTCAATTATATGTACCTTTATGGAGCTGATTATAAAGGGTGTCCAAAAATGTCTAAACGATAATTTTCAGATACACTAAACCCTATATCGATGAGAAGACCATAAGAGTTCTGTCGAACAGCATGAAATATTACAGGGTGTAAAATATTAGACAATGTGCAGCGAGCATTAGGAATTCAAGAAAAGTCTGTCCACACCGTATTATATTTTGAAGAGAGAATGAACTCTTCAAATTATAAGTAGTAGACTTATTTGAAATATGTCATCATTCAAAAAAATTATTCAAACTGCATCTGATTTTGAAGATCAAAAAACAATTATTAATGGGATTAGTTCGGAAGTTTGAATATATTTATAATAAATTGAATATTTGAAAGAGTTCCCTGTGAAAAAACAAGTAGCAAAGAGTCAGAAACTGTGACAGAAATGTATTATTTTGGAATAAGATATAAGTCTGATTCAATGTGGATGGCACATCAGATGTTTCTAGTGAAGTAGACAACGCATCACCTGGAAAATTTGATTGATAGCACATTCGGACATTCTCTACTCAACTGAAATATTTTCAACAATGTGGGTTCGCTGCTTCAATTAGAGAGCAGTTGCAACTTAGATACTTCGAATGGAACACCCAGTATGTGATATTATTTCTGGAATCTTCTTTAACTTCCTAACGAATCCTAATGTCATTGCAATATACCTATATGTAACCGTTTTCGAAATTAAAATTGATTTCGATTTTTTTCTTCGGAAATCATAATTTCTGAAAATACGATTATCTTCAAATCACTATGGTATCGAATTTTGGTTTGGAGTTAGGTGATACTTGAGGGTTTCCCACACTTCAGCTAAATCTCAGTTATTTCAATGCAGGTTTGTTAAAAAATACTGTTATTTCGTTTGCCTACAAAAGGCCTCTCATGTATGTACCTACCTATTAAATTAATGAATAGAAACAAAAAGAGAGGGAGTTACCTTACAAACGGTTTGGTAGTTCTAAATTTTAGATATATTGTCTAGGATGGTTATCAAGTGTTCATAATGCAAAATGCACAATTCTCTCCCCTCCGTGCCAATCGCCATATTGAGAAAAAAAAAACGAAAAAAATCTGCACTTTCTTCAGATTACGATGACGGCATCGTACTTGGGGGAGAGGCATTGAGCTGGAGCATCTTTCAACCTCCCAGCATCTTCGGAAGCATGATCTGTGGCCTCGTTGGTGCCATAGTGACGCTGAACGTACTTGACGTGATCCTGGAAAATCCCCCTGAAGGTCGAGCTTCCGTTCCATACATCCTTTTGCAGAAGGTACCCACCATGAATAAATTTTTCAACTTCAACTTTAAATTCCTTACCTTCAATGTTCACCTCCCACTTCGTCAGGTTGTTCAAAAAAGATATTTTGTAGGTAATTAAATTCCCTTCATTTTTTATTCTGATACTCAGGCCATAACTTAATTACAGCGTTCTGAAGTTAGAAGTGACAAATTTTCAGGATATGCGATTTTTTTAATAACTATCAGAGAATTCTAAAAATCAGTTGAAAACATTTGAAAAAATATCCAGTGGCGTAGAAAATAGGGCGGGAAAAGTTCAACAACCCCCTATATCTTCGCCACTCTACATTTTTGATGACCATTAGGATGAAACGAGGGTTGAGAAGAAATTCTGGAAGAAACTCAATATTTATTTACGGAATAATTATAGTATGAAATTTTCTACCTGATTCACTCAGAAAAATCAAAAACTTTATTTTCATACTTGATCATGTTCATCATGTTATGCTTTGATTTTCTTTTTTTTATTTTGTAAGAATCATACATTAGGTATTTGATAATTTATGATATTTATCACACAAAATTTTTTATTATTATTGTTCTGAATTCTATTATGTTAATTTCTTATTCTATTTTGATCCCTGTTTGAGCAAATTAATTTTGAAAATAATATTAGGAAGTTGGCAACATATTGAAATTCATCGATCCTATGTCATGGAGATGTCGAGAGAACAGTGAGAACTGAGAACCTGGTATTATTAGAAGTGTTTGAAGTTATATACTATTTACTTTTATTCATTAATAATTAATATGGGACATACAGCATATTACAGAAATGGAGATGAAGATATCGACATTTTCGTCCCTTCAAAAACGATTAAACAAGATTTATCAAATGTAGTTTTTATGAATTTGTTTGTTACATTTATTATATTTATTTATACATCGATACATCGTTGGACTCGACACGAATTATGTCATCATCTGTTCTAGGAATCCCGCTGACGCAGCTCACACCACCATCGCCCGTGATAAAGAAGCTGAACTAGACAATTGTTTACTTCACTTCGAGATGAACTGCAACCGGCAGTCAGAACTTTATATTCAAGCTGTCAACATTATTTATACTTGTAATATTCGTAAATTCAATTAAATAATTGTTTTTAAAAACCAAGTTATTTTGCGCAGTCTTTGCGCAGTCGGTAGGATTGTCGAGAGTAGCCATATCGAACGTATATCTTTCGTATCAATGATTTATCGACAATCGAAATTAGTGGTTGTTTCGGAAATAGTGTGGCTCCTTAGAAATTAGGACCCCGTCTATCGAAGACCTGTGGGATCAAATTGACAAATCAAATTTGAATCCCAATTATGTGGATGAGAACCAAGAATTCTCTGAAGAAACCTATTATGATAATAACTAGTATCACCCAGATCAAAATCCCGAATATTCCGAACAAAATTTTCAATCAGACCATCATTCAAACGGACAAACGTAAGTCCAGAAATTATATCATTCGAGAATTTGAACACTAGTGGATTGCCCTATATGACCTTTCATGAAAATAATTTGAAAATTTTAATCGACACCGGATCAACAAAATCGTTTATAGATCCAGATAACGCTTATGAACTATATCTAAATTCTGAAAGCGATGGCCCATTTATTGTTTCAACTGTGTTCCATTGTTCCATTGAATTTCATAATGTTTTTCACGGATTGATTGGATTAGATAGTTTGAAATTGCTTCAAGCTCACTTAGATTTTGATGATGATTTTCTCATTACTCCATATGCAGAGATTAAATTACAATATCACGACACGAAAAGCGAATTAAACGTGATATATGTGTTGCTCCTAGAACAGAGCAAGTGATTAGGATCAGAACACAGCGAGATAATAATTCCTCATCAAATAAAAACGGAGAAGCTCTGACGACAATATCAAATAACACAACGGAAGAGATAACGTTAATTTTTCAGAACTGATTATGGTAGAAGAATTCGAAGAACATGAATTGCAAGAATTTCTATTTCACAACTTCGACGAAATACAAAAACCAATTTCAGATATTTCCAATATTCGTACGGACCATTCGAACATCGAGGGGAAGACAATAATTGAAAAGTGATGTAAAGAATACTCTCGATATATTTCATGATATTAACGCACCTTTGACATTTACTCATAAAATATAACATGACATTTGGACTAGTGACGAAAACTTACAGGTATACTTTTGTTCATAACAAAGAGGTAGAACGTCAAATTAATAGTATGTTGGATCAAAATAGAATTCGAGCCAGTAATTCTGCCTGGTCGTCTCCAATTTGAGTTGTCCCAAAGAAAATGGACGCGTCAGGCAAGCAAAAGTGGCTTACCGCAAACTCAATCAGAAGACAGTCGATGATAAATATCTCTTGCCCAATATCACTGATATTTTTGACAAGTTAGGTCGTTGTCAATATTTCACAACCCTAGATCTCGCTAGTGGTTTACACCAGATCGAGATGAGTGAAAACGACATACCTTAGACAGCCTTCAACACAGAAAATGGCAATTATGAATACCTCCGAATGCCATTTGGGCTTAAGAACGCCCCTGCCACTTTTCAAAGAATCGTAGATAATATCCTACGAGGCATTCAGAACGAAAAGTGTTTGGTCTACTCAGATGATATCATTATCTTCTCTACTTCACTTCAAGAGCATATAGTACGGCTCAAATGTGTCTTTCAGAGGCTGAGAGATGCTAACTTTGAAATCCAACTAGATAAATCGGAGTTACGCAAGGAAGTAGTGTATTTAGGTCACTTAGTGACTTCCGAAGGCGTAAAACCCAATCTGGACAAAATTATTGCCATCAAAAACTTCCCTATTCCGAAAACGACCAAGCAAAACAAAGGATTTCTTGGCCTACTTGGTTATTATCAATTCATCAGAATCTTTGCAAAATTAACAAAACCCCTGACCAGATGTTTAAAAGAAGGCGCATGACGACTAATTCATTTCATGTTTCGAGACTTGTGAAAATGTCCTTATCAACGAACCGATTTTACAATACCCTGACCTGTAAAAACCATTTTTAGCAATGTAGCGATCGGCGCAGTATTATCTCAAGGTGTAATATTACAATCCGAAAGGAATTATAGCACAATTGAGGAAAGAGTCTTTTCGGCAGAAAATTCACCATTGTTTCGGACCATAAACCATAAGAATGGCTTTTCAGCATGAAAGAACCAAATTGAAAATTATTGCGATGGAAAATCAAATATAATATGAATGAAAAATTCAATATAAAAGAGGTAAAATAAACAAGAACGCCGATGCACTCAGTCGCATTGAACTATATACAAAAGAAACAGAACTCGCCAACTCTTTACAATATCTTGAAGACTTCAATAAAACTCTGGAAACATAAACGGACATAGACAACCTGTCAACTCGAGTACAACCCGACGAAGACACTCCCATGCTAAAAAATGACGACCCTGAACATCTATCACCCGAAGATGATAACTGTACACACGAACGCAGAAGAAAACCCGATAAGCGAAATCGAAATTTCAGATTGCCCTGTGAACTATGGCCAAAATCAGTTGATTACAGATTCAGTTTGACATTTCCCTGCAAAACCAAGAGTGAAAATCGTATTTGAGAAAAAACAGAGAATATTAGTCCAAATATCTCAAAATAACTTCGACCAAGACGTTGTTGATTTTGTTAGAGATTTTGTGGCAGCAGACGTTCAATATCATTTATATTTCGAGGAACCAGAAATGTATCAACCCCTCTGCGAAGTGATGAGGAAACATTTCAAATGGATTTCAATAAAATTCAAAAGATGTGTTTCCAGATTAATCGATGTTACCACTAAATCAGACATTCCAGAAATCATAAAGTCATACCACGAAAGCAAAACTAACCATGGAGGTATTGACGCAACCGAACAAAGAATAAAAAATATGAGAGAAATTCTATGAGAATTCAGATGTATTTGGCATCCACTGCATCTCACTCTTTTGAAATAATCCACCTCGATATATTCACTTCCGAACAAAATAAATTTTTGACCATAATAGATAGTTTCTCTAAATACGCACAATCATATTCATTAAATTCATTAGCTTCCACACAAATTGTCAACCACTTGATATCATTTTTCTCACAGCACGGTGTAACAAAATTAATTATGCTTGATAATGGCACAGAGGTCAAAAACTCAGTAATCCCCAAACTAATGAGTCTACATAAAATCAAAATCTTTTTCTGTTCTCCAAATCACCCACAGTCAAACGGTCAAATCGGACGATTCTATTCTACTCTTATTGAAGATATACTTATACTCAATACTAAAGGATTCTTGAAAATATCTATTTCAATGAAAATGACATATGCTGTCCTGGCTTACAACCATTCCATTCACTCCGTAACTAAACTCAAACCAATAGACATCATCATCATTATTTCAAAAAACCGTTGACAATACCTGACACTCTTCTCAATTCCTTTTTGACAACTGAAGCAGAATAGTTTCATCACCAACGACACACTTCAATGTAACATAAGTTGCCTATACTTCTGTATATAAATATCAGTTTAGTTTCTAGTATGTATGCCCGATCTCGCGATATTTGTGGTCTAGTTTTTATGTTTCAGAAAAACCACTGCGGTACCTACTCATTCTTTTCGAATACAGGGTTCATTTTCGATATTTGATTAAGTAGCAACCCTGTTGGTATTTGAAATCACTAATTCTTGTTCATACAATTTATTGTGATTTTCACCTGGTGTTATGTTATTTCAGGTAAGGAAATCTTAGTGATCGTTGTATTTTGTATATTCAATGCCTTTGATAACTGTGAACTTTTCAAATGAAATTGTTGAGAGTGTGATTTTCGGCACCACTACCTTTTTTGCTACGAACACCGAAAATCATTTTATTCTGTTCGATAGGGTACTACAGTGAAATATGTTATTTCAGACGAAGGTGATACTGAACAATTTCCCTAAAAACTGCCATTGAATAATGAAAGCCAAATCTCCGCCTGTAATTCCGAATTATTTTTCCAACCCCACTCAATACCTGAGACGTTCCGTTTCACAACATACATTCAATTCATTTATTGTCTAATCAGGAAGAACCCAGTTACAAGACAGTTGAGGAGATGAAGCAAGTTACATTTGGAAATAAATAAAGTAAATATAAACTAATCTAAAAGGTACAAATTACAATCGTACAGATTAGAGATGTGGCAACGATACAATATACTCAGATTCATTTATTGGGAATGAGGAAGTGTTTGATTGCTATATAGGATTTGTTTTACTTTATGTTTATAGGAACTTATTGGTTCGTTATAGATATCGATATTTGTGCAGACTTCGTTTGTTTTTTTTTGCACATTGTTTTTGGTTTTGTAAGGTAGAAGCGTATTTCATACCTACTGTTGATTCGCGAAACATGAAAGTTCAGTTGTGCTAACAATTCGGGACAATCTGTTAGGATATGTACGAGTTTGTAAATGAATGAGCAGGCATAGTATTTTCTACAATTTTCTAGGGACAGGAATGAAAATCTATTCAATAACATGTTGCTGTTGAAACCTTGAGGAGGGTACACTCCGTCCGCCTTGAATGAAACATATTTCAAGAAAAGCCTCTGTACTGACTCTAGCTGATCGATGTGGCAAATGTAAAATGGTGACCATTTAAGTAAGCAGTAGTCCAGTCTTGATTTTACATAAGCATTGTATAGAGCGATGAGGCAGTCTTTGTTCTGAAAATCTCTATATGTACGAAACATTAGTCCGATCATCTTCTTTGCAGAAGAGGTTATGTTGTTATAGTGTTGGGAAAAGTTAAGTTTCGGGTCAAATACAACACCGAGGTCATTGTTTTGTGTCTTGTGCTCTAATGGGATGTTGCTAAGTGAGTATTGGAAATCGATGGTTGCATTTCTCAGAGAATAAGTGGTTGCATTTTTGGATGTTTAATGGTAGTTTGTTTTCGGTACACCAATGATGAAGTTCATGTAGATCGTCCTCTAAAATTGTTTGTTCAGTCATTAAGTGATTGATTCTACCAGATATTTTCAGGTCATCTGCAAATAGAAGCAAGTTGCTTGAGATATTTTTTATTGAGAACAGGAAGGGGGCTAAGTTGCTTCCTTGTGGAGCGCCGCTAGTGGCGATGAATTGATGAATTGATATGTCCTCTAAATTCAACAAATAGTGTGCGGTTTCGGAGGTATGATTGAAAAAAATTTGTAAGTTGTGTGTCGACACCAATGAAGTTAAGCTTGTACAAAAGTATCTGGTGATCTAGTTTGTCAAAGGCCTTTGAGAAGTCGGTGTAGATTGTGTCCAGTTGAGAATGATCGTCGAGTGCAGAACTCACTGTCTGAGTGAAGCACATCAGATTAGTGACCGTTGATCTTCTACTCATGAAGCCATGTTGGTCATTTGTGATGATATTTTTTATGTTTGGATATATTGAATTGTACAGACAAATCTCGAAGCCCTCTGCAAATTTTAAGAGAAGTGTTATTGGTCTATAATTTGCAACAAGATTGATTGTTCCGGATTTGAATACCGGGCATATTTTCGCAGTTTTCCACTTGTCTGGGAAGCATCCAGATTGCAAGGCAAGATTGTAAATTGTCTGAAGGGGTTTAGCAAAAATTTGACCACAGTCCTTGACAAGGAAACTCGGTATTGAATCAGATCCTGACGTTCGTTTGGGTTTGAGTTTTTTCAAGAAATTAAGTACCTCTGTTTCTGAGAGAAACTTAATAGAAATAGTAGGGTAATTGGTTGGGATATTAGAAAAATGGTAAGTTGTATTAGTGATAGGGGTATAAACACTTTCGAAAAATTCAGCAAATATATTGACTATGCTGGCTGGATTACTGTATTCGCTGTCATTATGGTATACAATGCCTGGAATTCTAGAGGATCCTTTTTATTTTGGATATATGACCAAAAATCGGATGGGTCAGTTTTGATTGAGTTTTCTGCTGCACGACGGTATTCATCATACGCGGTAGATATTTTAGATTTGATAGATTTTCTGAGTTCCTTGAAATGCTTTTTATCAGATTCAGACTGAGTTTTTTTCAGTTTCTTGAAAACTCTGTGTTTTGTTTTATTCCGCGGATTATATCATTATTGAACCATGGGAGGTATTTACTAGTGAAGTTAGTTTGTTTAGGAACCCATAGATCAAATATAGAATAAATCATTGAGTAAAACTTGTCAACGGCTAGATTCATATCTGAATATTGGTTCAGACATGACCAATCAGTGTAGAGAAGAGCTGAATAAAGTTCAGGAAAATTATCTTTGCGAAAGTTGTAGTTTGTGATGTTTTTGTTGTATGGAATTGCTGAATTTGGTTTTGGGAATGATAAAGTTGCTTGAAGAGCTGGGTGGTATTCATCTTCTGGTACGAAGGGAAGATAATCATGATGAATGCTACATTCAAGATTGGAAAAGATTAAATCCAGCAAGCGTTCTGAGTGGTTGTACACTGTGTTGAATTGTTTCAAGTCATAGAAACTTTTGAAATGATCAATTGTTGCTAAAATGGTGTTGTTGACATTTCCATCAGGATTCACATAGTTAGGTTGATTGAAATCACCTAGAATCATACCATACAGACCATATAGACATTCAAGAGACTCAATTGTAGCGAAAAGATTTTGTATGTTGTTAGTACTTTGGTGGAATATATATGATAAAAACGAAAACATGACAATTTCTAAATTAGATATATACAATATGACCATAATACATCAGCGATGATCTGCTCTCAGCTTCAACACTTTCCCTCATTGCGAGATTATGGTCAAACCCATAGCACTTCGTAAATTTTCCAGTCTTGGTTTAAACAAGAGTCACGTTCTGCATCACTGAACGTTTTTAGCTCATCTTGTACATCTGGTCTATAAGTCAGTTCGTATTCTGTCGTTCCTCTCAGATAGCGGAATATTCTTTTTACTTTTTGAACATCTGAATCGGAGGGATTCTCGATCTTTCTTGAGACAACACACAGCATATGCTATGACTGGCCTAGTTCCTGTCATCAAATACATCAATGCTCCAACTGCTTCTCTGTACGGAAAAGTGGTTTATATTCGTCTTCACTTTCTTCCCTACTTGAATACCTTCTTTGATCACAGGGGCTTACAGTCTTGCATGTCGAAACGTTCTTTTCTTGCATACGTAGACTGACCGACATCTTGAACTCCTTTTGTAAACTTCTGGGGATGATCTTTAGTAGAAGCTAGTAGCCCGTCATCTATACACAAGGTTAGTATGAGCAATCTCCACCTTCTTTCTTCAAGAACAAACATGTGTCGGCGCCAGATCTCTTGAAACCATTACTTTCGATGAAGTCACCGAAACGTTTGTTCCAGCATCTTGGTGCCTGTTTCAGTCCATAAAGCCTTCGTTGTTTGCATACTTTGTCACTTACATCGTCATACCCTTCCGGTTGTTTCATGTAAATTTCTTCGCTTAGTTTACCATAGAGAAACGCGGTACACACATCGAATTGGGTAAGAGACACTTTCTTGCTGGCAGATATAATCAACAATGATCTTATCGTTACTCCTTTGGCTACGGGACTATAAGTTTGGTCTAGTCTCCACCTTTGCGCTGTGAATAACCTTTTGATGACCAATCTTGCTTTGTACTTGTCAATTGAACCATCTGGATTTTTTTTTATCTTATACAACCACTTGCATGGTATTGCCTTTTTGTCCTGGGGATAAGTTCTCCATCTCCCAAGTACAATTTTCTTGAAGTGACTGCATCTCTCGTTCCATGGCCAATCTCCAATTTTCTTGTTCATTGCAATCCAGAGCTTCCTTATAGCTCAGAGGTTCTTTAGGTTCAATGATCTCTGCAGCAACTGCCATGATATAATCATCGAAACGTAAGGGTTTCCTTGTATGTGATCTGTCATCTCACTTCGATATTGTCGTCTATGTCTTCTATTACACTATTCTCATTTTCTAGCTCTTCTGTGATGTGTCTCATTTCTATGTTCTTATCTATTCTATTTCATTCGTACTTCATTGTTTGATGGTGATCCTTGTAGCTCTCTTTCTCTTTCTTTGGTATTTACAAACTCCAAAAATAGAAGGTAGTTGAGATGGAGATCTTTCTACCGGTTTTGGAGCATCTGATAGTTTGAACTCATCAAAAATCACGTCTCTTGATCTTATTAGCTTTTTCTGTTCTGTTGACCAAATTCAATAACCATCGTCGTTTTCGTAACCCTTGAGAGCTGTCCATTTTCTTGCGAATTCTCTTAAGAACATGAGCATAGCAAGTGCTACCTATCACTCGTAGATGCTCAATGTTGGGCTTCTTCTTATGAAATACCTCGTAAAGAGATTTAACTTCAATTCCTGATCGACTTGTTCGGTTGAGTAAGTATGTCGCCCAAAAACTCTGATCAAACAGCCCTTGTCTAGCATGCATTAAAGTTCTCGCGATTTCCACCAATGTACGGTTCTCTCTCTCTCTCTCGCTCTCTCTCTCTCTCTCTGAACAGCCATTTTGCCATGTGAACATTTGCTGCTTATTTGTTACAAGTAAGATTCATCCTTTTGCTTCCTACAAGTAACACTTCCTGCTTACTTTCACTCTGATCTGATGAAGCCATTTCAAAAGCGCACAACTGACTCATCAAATTTTCTGTCCTTGTTTCACATCAACATCTAACTAGACTTGAATGAAAAATACTCAGCTGATAAGGTCTCTGATATTTTGCGAATGATTAGTATTTCTGGTAAATCAAACAGTTGTTTCCTGTACTTATTTTATCTTTGTAGATTTCTTTCTGTAAGTTGCTCCACAGATTCTTCAGTTTCGAAGTATGCGTTGCAATATCATCATCTGCTTGTCTGACGTAACTGAAGAATAGGATGCTCACATCATACCATAACTAAGTATGTTCAAAGCGAGTTTCTATCTTCACATTTCAATTCTTACAAGCGTATTTTTTCTTATATCTGTGGACAACACGAAATGGGAAGCTATAATGTTCGAGGAACATCGTGTTAGCCAGCGGTGGAATTTCGGGAGAGAAGGAAGGTGTTGGAATTTTTCTTGAAAGTTTGCAGGTTGTAAGCATCAGGAAAGACTTCACTAGGCAAAGAATTCCACAACCGTTCCATGCCGTTCTATTGATGAATGATGATTGGTATAGCGATGTTCGACAGGTCTCGAGCCTGAAATTCTATTCAAACCAATTCGTGATAAAACCAAGAAGAAAGGCTACAAATTCACATGGGTTAGGAATGGGAAGATTTTTGTGCGTAAAGATGAACAATCTAGAATAAAGCTTCTTCGAAATCTAGATGAGGTATCCAAACTTTAATCATCGATCTATATTTTTTTTATAATCTCCGTATTTTTCATGACATTATCAAAATGTCAGGGGAATCCGTTCCAAAACTCATCAAGTGAAATTAAATTCAGAAATAATTGATGCAGATATAATTTGTCTAACCGAAACGTGGTTGAACAATAGCATCTCCAACCATGAGATATTCTATTTGACTAAATATGAGGTGTTCAGAAGAGATCGTGCGATCTTCGAAAAATGACGGTGGGGAAGTGCTGATAGCCTTGTCACGTGACTTTACTGCAGTGTCTCGCTCATCACGGAACAGTGAAGCAGAAGATATATGGGTAACGCTGAGAATATCAGATAGGAAGATACACCTGTGCTGCGCCTATCTTCCACCAGATGACGATTTTGCAAGGATGTGCTTCACGAATAATGTCGAAAGGTTAGCACATGAATTTGATGATGACATTGTACAGTGGTCACAAAATGGTGTAAATTATGTATCGCCTTCGAACGTGAACAATAAATCATTAAATTACTAATGTTAATAATCGGATTCAGGATCTCATATTATGCAACGAGCAACCAGTCAATCACTTGAAGAAAGCTGATATTCCATTAGTGATACTAGATGAACATCATCCCGCTTTAGAATTTTATATATCTTTAATTTCAGAAAAGGGCACTACGCCAGAATGAATAACTGTTCAGGTGAAATTGATTGGCAGACTCTGATAAAACCATGTGAGATGCAATCGAGGAATTCTATAGTTTATTGTTCGGAATCATTGAATCATGTTCACAGAAAATATCATAGATATCCCCAATCAACCTTATCAAAGAAAAAAATATATTTCACAAGAAGTGGAAAATATATCATAACCCTCAGGACTACAACTTGTTAACGGACCTGAGGAGAAGAAGAAAATATTTTATTCTGAAAGATTATAGAAACTACGTTGATTCTATTGAGATTGATGTCCACGATAACATACAACATGGCATTTCGCCTCTGGGAATAAAAGTACCAATAACATTTCAAGACAGATGTTTGACAACGGTAATATATTTACAGGTCCCAAAGATATATGTGAACTATTTTCTGCTCACTTTCGCTCAGTATATGAACCTCACAGACATACTTTTATAGTACATAGCCCGCACAACATTGATCAGCAAACTTTAGATTGTTAAACAGATCACTATTGAAGACATTGGGAAGAAACTGTCATCCTCGAATGAAAATAAAGGTTCTGGTCCCGATGACATACCATCGTATTTCATAAAACACTGCGCTAAATCTCTATCAATGCCGCTATTCATTCTATACAATTTGTCACTTCAGACCAGTGAACTACCTTCTGTATGGAAGAAGTGATTCCTATGTTTGAAAACTCCGGCAATAATAATGATGTTGAGAATTACCGTGGTATAAGTAAGCTTTGTATTTCAGTCTATAATGTATGATGTCCTATTTGAGAGTGTAAGGTCTCCTATTCTGCAAGAGCAACACGGATTTTTTTCGGGCAGCTCAAGTTAAAGTAATTTATTATGTTATGCCGAGTTTATTTCTCACTACATGGACTCTCGCCTGCAGGTGGATTCTGTGTTCACTGATTTCAGCAAAGCTTTTGATGAAATTAATCATGATATTCTATTGATGAAACTAGCTGAAATCGGTGTACACGGCAATCTGATGAGGTAGATAACATCCTATGTAAACAATAGGTCTCAAATAGTTTCGATTCTTGGGTGGAAATCTTCACCATCTTATGTAACATCTGGCATTCCTCAAGGCTCCCATTTGGGACCATTATTATTTTCAATCTACATCAACGACATAAACCAGTGCTTCAACCACTGTAAATTCTTGCTCTATGCTGATGACTTGAAATTATTTACTGTGATGGAAAAAACTAAAGGTGATGAAAAGATCCTGCAAGACCGGAATAATCTGATGGCTTACTGTGATACTAACTGCTTTTTTATTAATAATGAAAAATATTCAGCAATTTCATTCACCAAAAATATTATTTCATTCAAGATAGATTAACATTGAAGTTATAAATAAAAAAGATAATGTGAAAGATCTGGGTATAATTTTTGACTCCAAATTGTCTTTCAATTTACACATTTATTATATATCTGGAAAATGTAAAAAGTTAATGGGATATATTTTTCGTATATGCCGAGATTTCAGATCTGCGTGTAAATTTTTGTAGTATAGGGAACAATAAGGAACATGTCTCTCTGATTGATGATCTACTTGCATTACTTATCTATTTGTATTCGTAGTGTACATGTTAAACTCTTACTTTGATACTATTTCGATGTAAACTTTTATGTATTCAGTGAATACTGTTGTGGACTGTAGTCTGTTCGTATCCTGGAGCTGATAATAATAATAATAATAATAATAATAGCTTGATTGGAGTCAGCCAAATCCTTGATATACTTGGATTTCTCTTCTGTTGTTGCATTTTCTGGAAGAGGTGTTGGTTTCTGCAATCCACCTCCGATCACCTCTAATCCATTTTTGATTCCTCTAAACAAAGTACATAACTTTCTTTTGACTTTGGACGATGTAATTATATTAGGTACCTTCTATGAGAAAAACTCAGTCTCAAGTTTTTCTTTGACTGGATAATTTCTAACTTCTATTTCCAGATATAGAGCGTCAATATCTGTAGCAATAACCACGATCTGCTACCATGTTGGAGTATTTAATATTCGTGGAAACTTTTCATTTCAAAAAATCCTTGACAATACGTGACACTCTTCCTAATTCCTTTTTTTACAACATACATGACAATTTCTAAATCAAATATATACAGTAAGACCATAATACATCAGCGATGATATGCTTTCAGCTTCAACAAGATTAACAGCAATCGCGATTTGTCAGAACTCATCCAACCAGAAAATGAAACCTATGTGAAAAAAACTCCCCGAAATAATTGAATATGCATAGGAATCGAAAAACCATTTCAACTACGTCACACGGAAAAATCCACATGGACAACTTGAAAAGACCATTGAAAAAAACCTCCGGTTTTAATTAGTTTGCTCTATTTCAGATTACCATAAGTCATTGGACTCCAAGACAAAATAATATTCAAAAATCTCAAAAGCAATCCAGGAATAATGCCACTGAAATTAGTAATGGCAAAAGTACAACAATACACACACAAATTCATTCATTGCTACGATATACCCTATTATCGACGAAATGAACGAATTACACTCACAGACTCTTGATATACTGACTGCAATAAACCTAAGCAGACAACATTATGACAACACAGCTAACTACGTGAAAATTCTACTCTTGACACAAGAAAAAGCAGAATGGAAGTTAAAAGAAATCATCCCACACCCAAAACGTTTGAAAAGAGGACTCATAAACGATATAATAAACTGATCAATCAAATCCAAAACAACGTAATCAGCATGAAGTCAAACATTGACAAACAAAATTCTTTGTCTACTGATATAGAAAAATTTGAAACGACAGTTCAGAAAATAATTCCTAACGAAAAATCACTACATACAAAAATTTCATATATTCTGTAAGCAATCGAAAATACCTTGCTTGTTCAACAATCAATTTCCATCAAAGATAGTTTGAATCAGCTGATATCATAGTAACTCATAGTGAATGTCTACCTTCAGACATTACGCATGCGTAGACGTCTTCGCATTGAGCCACGTATTCGCTCAAATATTCCTAGAGTCTCTCTTACTACCCTGCATGCATCGATGATGCGGTTTCGTAAGTACTCTGCATCGCGAGCAGGAGTACGATAAACCAAATGCTGTGAATGGCCCCAAGTAGAAAAATCGAGAGGATTAGAATCCGGGGATCGAGCGGGCCAATTGTGTGGTCCTCCTCGACCTATTCGCTGATTTGCATATATTACAGTCAAATGCTGACAAGCTACTTGACTAAAATGTGTGGGAGCTCCATCATGCATAAAAAACAAATCCCTCCTGACGCCCAAAGGAATTTCCTCCAGCAGTACGAGATGCACTTCTCTTAAACATTGGACGTATGCCTTACCATCTGATCGAGGAGGTAGAAAATGAGGCCCAATTAAATAATCTTCGATAACTCCGACCCACACGTTAAGAGAAAATTGTTCTTGATGGTTAGTTTCGACAATAGCGTGAGGGTTTTCATCAGCCCATATGTGGTAATTATGAAAATTAATAATCTTGTCCCGAGAAAAACTACATTCGTCTGTGAATTCGATCGTCTTTAAAAAGTCACGAATTCTCCTGATCATTTTTAGCATCCGATTACAAAATTCAAGACGGTTCGGAAAGTCTCGCGGTAACATTGCCTGTACTCGTTGCAGATGGTAAGGGTATAGGAGTTGTTCCTTTAAAATTCGAAATACCGTTATATGATCAACATTTGGCTAGAAAGCAATTTTTCTAGTACTGGTAGTAGGTTGTTCAATCAAATTAAGTACTGCTTCCTCAAGCTGTGGTGTTCTTACTTCTCGATGAAGACCACAATCCTACGTTCTTTTGTCGAATAATCCATATTCTCGTAATCGTTGATGAAGTCGGGAAATATTCTATGTGAAGGATGCTGCCGTTGAGGATACATTTCAGCATATCTCCTAGAAGCTTCCAACCCATTCCCCTGTGACTGACCGTAAACGTAATGCATATCAGCCATTCGATCATTCGTGTATGCAATTTTAATAACAAGTGCATTATTAAAGTAACAAATTGAGAACAGAACAACAATACGCAATAAGTATAACTTCAAGTTTGAAAATACAAACTGACAGCTTGATACCAATATAATTGTCACTATCGCTGATAGCTGCCTACTACATAAATTAGTTTCGTATTTTCGTTTCATGGCGATATGTATGGTTCGTAAAATATTTTTTTGCTGCAAACTGGTTTATTTTGGGCAAAAAATTCAAGGGACATTTTTTGTTTAGAATGAAACAGCCTATCGGAAAAGAATTTTTGAATGGTAAAAACAATGATGAGACAAAATGTTACATTGGAAATAAATTTTAGAGATTGCGATTTCCACCCGTTACAACCATGGGGTAAACCAAATAAATCACTGGCTGATTGTCTTTTTGGTGGTAGAAAATTTCAGGTCAATTTCAATACTGTAAATTTTTCAGTGCTTATGTAAAAAATTGTTGAACAAATTTTATGTACCCCCTTCAAGGGGCTGCATCTTAACATGGGATGCTCTGCTCCAATTAAGTTTCTTTATATGAAAGATCCTATCTTTTTTTCGATGAGGAATCACCTCCTTGAATGTTTTACACTTATATAGTTACATCCTGTATATAAAAAAACACATAAGCATACTGCCGCTGACGAAGTTCTACACAAGAGATCTTACAGCAGTAATGATCAGGACGAAAGGAGGAATCGGCCTACTTTCCTTCGGATCACCGTGAACCACCACCCATCAAGGAGGTAGAAGAACTGGTGAGGCATTGCAGGAACAAAGGATTGTAACTGATCATCGGTTGTGACGCTAATGCGCACTACACCACTTGGGGAAGCAGTGACACCTACGAAAGGGGTGAAAACCTACTACAATTTATAATGGCCAACGGCCCATACATGTTGAATGTAGGAAACAAACCCACCTTTATAACAAAAAACAGGAAAGAGATACTCGACGAAACAATAGCCTCAAAATTTGTGAGTAATTTTGTTACGGATTGGCATGTATCTGATGAGGCGAGTTGCTCGGCCCACAGACACATCAAATTCAAAATCGAAAGCAACATCCACAAGGAGACTTGTCGGAATCCAAGGAAAACGAACTGGGAAGCATACAAAGCAGACCTAGACTCTAGGAACGCAACGAACGATAAGAACAAACAAGGAACTCGAAGAGGCTGTGGAAGATTTCAATGACGCAGATCTCCACGTTCAATGAACATTGCCCACTCATCACAGGGAACACCATTAGGAAAGTGCCCTAATGGCACAAAGAACTTGCTAGACTGAGAGGGCAAAGCAGAAAAGAATTCAACAGGCAAAAAAAACAGGAAGGTGGGATGAGTACAAGAACCCCTTGGCCAGATATAAGAAAGCTCTGAACAAATCCAAGAGACCCATGGAGGCACTGCGAGGATTTTGAAAGAACTCAAGAATGTACCAGGCTTCAGAAAGTACTCTCCAAGGATACTCAAGAGGTAATATACTCCCTGAAAATGAACGAGGGGAGCATACATGTACAGGAGAAGAAACAATCAAGGAACTACTCAGAGTTCACTTCCCTGGAGCTCAGATAGATCCAGACCCCCGACTCGACAGAGACTCGGAAAAGAGGCTCCAGGATGAGCTTAATATACATAATAAACATATGAACATACATATACATACTATACATACAGTGTGGAACAGTCAAATGGAATTTCGATAACGACTTGATGAGAGCGTGTTGGGAAAAACGCTTGGACATGTCGATTTGTATTTTTTTATGCGCATTTTTTTTTTCGGAAAAAATAATTATATAGGGTGTGTCATGTGACAGTGGCCGATACCAACTTTCCAATTTTGAATTTTTTGGATTCCTCAGAGAATTCTAAACATAATTCATGTACAATGTCCCACAGTTATATTCAACTGTTTCGGAAATATCAAGTGTTTTCAGATGTATGACGAAAATTAACATCAAAAAAAGAAAATTATTTTATTTCATAAATTCGCTACATCACACTCAATACTTATTTCCTATGTAGCTCTTAATATTGAGAAAATTAGCAAAAACCATTGATGCGTTCCTTTTTACTGATATGAAAAAAAAATACAGAAACAGTTTTGTTTATTTTCGTATAAAACTCACAGCCTTAGCAACTTGTCTGTCTGCAGTAGTGATCAGTGTCAGTGCTATTGTCGCTTAAATTTCGTTTACTGTACGTAATACTATCAGAAAAATGGTTCATTTAACAGAAATGCACAAAATAACCATTCCACAAATGATTGGTTATGGAGATAACACACGGACACAAATGGAAGTTTCTCGCTTATTTCACGAAAAAATTCCAAATTTGCCGCCTATATCCCAAGGAATAATTACCAAAATAAAAAAAACAGTTTCGCAAGGTTGGTCATGTGAGACAAATAAAAAAAGTACCTGCCAATGCAGTGAGTGATGATACGAAATTGATACGAAATTGCTTGAGTTGCTTGGCCACACATCAATTTTTCGAATATTAAAGGAAAGTAAAATGCATCCCTATGAAATGATGCCAACTCATGAGATAATGGAAGACGATTTCGACAGGCGAACGCATTTTTGTGAACAAATGATGGAAATGTTAGATAACAACATGATCCAATTAGAAGATGTTGTTTTCTGATGAGAGCACATTTACACTTGACGGTCATGTTGATCGTCAAAATTGCCGTTATTGGTCTAATGAGAATCCTCACTGGATGAGAGAGGAACATACGCAACTTGAATGGAGATAAATATTTAGAACTGCTCCAAAATAATGTCGTGCCAACTTTGACAAACTTATATCCTAATCCAGCAAACCCACAAGTTCCTGCGAATATACTATGGTGTCAGCAAGATTCTCTTTGTGGGGATATGTCAAAAGTATTGTATACCTAACTAAACCACCCAACTTAGAGGACTCAAAAAGACGAATCACGTTTGCGATTAGATCAGTCACGCAAGAGATGTTGAGTAACGTTAGGAGACATTTCTATACCCGATTAGCATGTTGCCAAGACGTTCGCGGCGAACATTTTGAACATCTCTTACATTGAAATTAACGTTTTTTTGTTTTTATTACTTTATTTGTGAAATAAAATAATTTTCTTTTTTAGTGTTAATTTTTGGATTACATCTGAAAACACTCAATATATCCGAAACAGTTGAATATAGGTGTAGGACATTGAGAATCCAAATAATATACTTATAAAATAATAAACTAATAATAAACTAAAAAATAATAAACTAATAATATACACGGGGTATTTGAAATGAGAAAGTTGGTATCGGCTACTGTCACATGACACACCCTAGATGATTATTTTTTTTTAAAAAAGTGCGCATCTGAAAATACAAATCGACGTGTCCAAGCGTTTTTCCCAACACGCTCTCATTCATTCGTTATCGAATTCATTCCATTTGGCTGTTCCACACTGTATAATAAACATAGCTAAAAAGATCGTGACCTATGATAAGGTTCAATAGACAATAGGCAGATTCGAACCCTTCAAATCACCAGGACCAGACGGGATCTACCCTGCAATGCTGCAGAAGGGTCCTGAGATTCTGCTAATCAGACTCTGTAATATACTCAGGGGCAGTCTGGCCCTGGGGCACTTACCCAAACCATGGAGAAATGTTAGGGTAACTTTTATACCGAAACCTGGAAAAACAGGACAGAATTCGGCAAAATCCCTAATTTAGTCTCATGTCATTTGTACTTAAGACTTTCAGATGAGCTAGTGGATAGACATATTAGGGACGGTGTGCTGGTGGAGAGATCACTACACCGCGACCATTATGCCTACAGAACTGGTTGGTTGTTCAACGGAGACAGCACTTCACCAACTAGTAACGAGGGCGGGAAACACGCTGGAAAACAAAGAAGTATTCCTAGCGGCCTTTCTAGACATAGAGGGACCATTCGACACTACTTCTATAAAATCAATGACCAGAGCCCTTAGACATAGGGGAATTGAGGAACCTTGTATGGTCTGGATAGACTTTATGCTAAGGAACAGGCTGATACACATAACAAACTTAGAAGAGACCGTAGTAGCCAGGGCTACCAGAGGATCAACCCCAACAAGGCAATCATAATTGCGTTCACTCGAAGACGCAACAGGGGGATTTGGACCTATGAGACTTCGAGGAGAGGACATACAGATGAAAGGGGAGGTCAAATACCTTGGAGTGGTTCTCGACTCCAAGCTGACCTGGAACCAACATCTGGAAAGAGTAACCGAAAAAGCATTGACCTCACTAGTTGTAGCCAGATGCTCCTTTGGAAAAAAAAATGGGGACTAAAACAACATATGCGCCAGTGGGGGAGCATCTCAACAAGATGGGACTGTACAACGGCGACCTTACATGCAGACTCTGCGGTGAGGAACCAGAAACAGTGAAACATATACTGTGCAGATGCGAGGCACTAGACCGCAAAGGACAGCTAATTTTTGGGCAACCAACTGGTGAGCCAGAACTGTACAGCTAACAACCAGTGAAGGACTTGTACAAGCTAGTACAAGGAATAAAAGTACTGGAGTGGGTACTGTAAACCACACAACACAGGGGTGAGATACAATGAGCCAACAGGCCTGAGTGTCACCGTAGGCTTTGGTCAGATGGGCCCACAAAAAGAGGGTGAAGTTTTTAGTGAGTATGCCTGAGAAGGGTTTTCTTCACCTCCGCAAAAAAGTTCTTCATCGATTCAAAACACAAAAATCACACAGTGCACAATCAATCTGTAGTAATTATATTTCGATAATTACGCACATCTTTGATATTTACAGAGAAGTACAAAATCTCTTCACACATTGATTCCGGTTGAAATCAAGTGTCTGCTCGATAAAGACAGCAGATTCACGGTGAACGTGATAAGTAGTCTCGAGATCAGACTATCTGTGAGTCATAATTTTGTAGATTGTGAACATACACTGTGTCTATGGAAATGATAGATGAAACTCATAATGATATGATGACGAAAATACTGGAGAAATTAAAAGAATCAAACAAGAAGCAAACTGAGGTGATACAAAAGAGCATAAGGTCAGAGATAGAAAAGGTTTCAAAATATAGTTGAACTGGAGAAGAAATGCGAGGACTTTGAGCATCTCTTTGCAGAAATCACAGAACGGTTCCCACGGACATCTTGCAGCGGATGATATAGAAGGACTCGTTTGAAACGGTTGTTAAAACATACACAAATAAAAGAGCTGTCAAGCCAACCTTTTCTATAGACAATCTCATCTAGAATCTTTGCAAAAAGCATAACATTGAAAAAACACAATTCAGCGATAGGAAATTTGATAGTGATAGTTTTATTTATACATGTTATCATGTAATTTCATTATAAATGAGAGAAAGGTATAATATATAAAAAAATATATACCTATATACAGGGTGAGTCGAGCTGAACGCACCGGGCTATAATGGCGAAATGGTGATCTTTCTCAGAAATAATTCTATCCAGGCGCATGTTTGTCGAACTGGACTAGATTTTAAGAATAGTGTGACCAATACAAAGTGTCGTAAAGAAGGGTTGCATATCAAAGTTATACTTTTTTGAATGGAGCACCATATATTTCATTGCATTTCTGAATTTCATGAAGAAAACTGAACTAATTTTGCTTAAGTTTCCCAATACCTATTTCTTTCCAATTCTTTTCAATTGACAGTGTACTTTGAATCCCTCGTGCTAATAGATATGGCGTATATGGTCAATACAAAAATCTAGGGTGTGTAGATATATTATCAGATACGCTCGCTGCAACTTCAAACTGTGATAACTGGGCTAATTTAAATAGAACATCCAGTATTTTTTCTCCTTTCAAGTATTGAAGAATTCAATTCTTTTCCAACCCATATCATATCTCCCCATATAACAATCTAATATTTTCGGGGCTATTGCAGTCTCTTTGATAAAATCGAGATAAACGATCAATATATCTAATACTGAAATCTAATACTGAAATTATTTCAAACACGAATGATAGCATATAGGATGGGTGAAGTCAGCTGTCTGACTATTCTGTCAGTTGGTTATTCAATGCATCATTACCTGTTCAATTTATTGAAGAGACAGTTTGGACAAAATGAAAAAGTTGATATGATTTCACTGATTTCACTGGAGAGTGTCACAAACATTGCTTTTTAGCATCAAGATCTCGTTTCCGAGGATTATTATTATGAAATTGAGAACACCCGTAAGTTCCGAACCATATATCGCCAAAACCGATTAAAATTATTATTTATCGTCCTCCCTACTACCCCGATGATATACAAATGAGGTTCGGCAATGCCTCTGCGACATTTAGTCCTGAAATTTTGAGAAATTTCAGAAACTCCTTTGAAAAAAGAATGGCTATGTGTTCAAGAAGATGGCAGTCTTATTGAAGATTTATCATAATTTTTTCAATCGTTCAATTACGTTGGCAAGGAGACTGCAATAGCTCCGAATGTATTGGATTATTGGATTAGAGAAATATGCATGGTCTGGAAAGAAATTGAAGTTTGCCTCGCTTGGAATGAAAAAATAATGGATGTTTCATTAAAATTAACCAAGTTATTGCAGTTTGCAATGAGTGTACCTGACAATATGAATCACCTTGTATAATATTTATTAACCACTCACGCCACTTCTATTAGCATGAAGGATTGGAAGTACACTGTCAAAAATTGAAAAAAATCTCGAGAACTATGAGACTTAGGTAAAGGGAAACCTAAGCAATGTTAGTTCATTTTTCTTAGTGAAATTGAGGAATGCAATAAGATATAATTGATAAACCACGTTTTTTTTAAAACTCTGTATTCATCCCACCATTTTCAAAATGTAGTCCATTTTGTGATACATGCGCCTGGATAGAATTTTTTCAAGAAAGATTACCATTCAGACATTATAGACCGATGGGTTCAGCTTGACTCACTGTATAGAATATTCTTATGGACGATAACTAATTAAGCGCAATGAAGAATATTGATTTATGCCATATGAATGTAGGATCACTTTGTGATAATTTCATCGTTTTCAAATATTCACTTCTCACTGAGTATGATATCACCGTTTCTGAAACTGGTAGTTTCAAAATATAATTGATGAAGTGGTGAAATTACAAATTATGCAGGAAGGATTGAAGTGGTCGTGGATGTGGTCTAGCTGTGTACGTGAAGTATGCCATACAAGCCCTCTGAAAACACCCTTTATAACAATATCAGAAATGTGGAAGTGTTACAAGAAAATGTATTTTGACAACATACATTCATGCACAAAATTTCAATCGGGTGGCTTTTATCGTTCAGAAGTTATGCGGAGAAATTATTTTAATTTTATCAACTTTGGAAGGATATATCTCCCTTAATATGCATTTTGGGCCATGAGTTTGATCATCAAACTACACTTATTTTTCAATGTTCTATCACCCCCAGAAAGCTCGGTACACATTTTTGACTCACCCTGTATTTGCTCTGAGAATTTCATGATAAAAAGTGTTTGTGTCTCAAATAAATTGATCTTCTCATAACATAATATAGTAAACATGCACCAACAAGGGATTAAGAAACCTTACAAATACTACCATTAATAGAGAGAAACAGGCAATTTTGATTATCGTGTGAGTCATTCTGAGAATCTTTGCAATAAGCTAAGAAATCAGACATTCACAACAACATGAAAAACAATGGTATAACAAATAATTTGATCACCGTGAGAGACATCAATAATCATTTATTCAATGTATCAGCTACGAATCTGGCTCCTGATCAAGAAATACTGGGGTATTATGCTCCGCTTACGAAGAACAATTCCTATGGAAATATTTATCCTGTATTATGGAAGAGGCAATTATAATTCCTTTACCCAAAAATAACAGTTCAGAAAATTATGATGATCTCCGACGAATCAGCATATTGAGACCGAAATCGAAAAGACTAGAAAAAATGTTATACAGGGTGTCCATGAAAGGTGCGGAAAAAAGCTTCCACAAGTTCCTGAGGCGTAAATATGACGATCTAACTCAACTTACCTCAGTCCAAAAGTGGATGATTTCAGAGATACAGAGTGTCAAAAGTTCAATTTGATTTCAATTTTTTATAAATATTTTTTTTAATAATTGGTTTATTGTCACAATATTCGGCTTGGGGGGGTTTTGCTGGTTGAGAAATTAGAATTTGCTATCATTTTTATTGTAAAGTTAAGAGGGCGCCACCTGCGGAACCTTGCACACATTTAAAACGAAATAACTTTTTTGAGCCACCCCATATTTAATTTTTAAATGGAAATTCGGATTGTCCAACGTCTTTTACATAAAAAATGTATACGTAGTAAGAGTTGATTTGAGCAGCTGTTTTTGAGATATCTGGATTTTAAAAAATTCACTTCGTAAATGGCCAGGTCTAAATTATTGTAATAATTAAATTGAACACATTTGAAGCGTAGGCGGTGAATTAAAATAACGTCACTAAAAACTTAGAAAAAAAAAGAAGTAGGTACATAAATGTGTTGGTAATTTTATTCTCTAGTAAAAATAGTCAATAGGAATAGGAGATTTATCAACAACAAAAGTTTATTTTAATTTAATTAAAAAAAAATGATTTTAACAAATGTTCAAAATGACCTCCAATTTTGTGTGTACAAAGAATGTGTACTATGAAATATGCTATCTGGAGAAGCGTTAGTTGTATGTATAGTACCATAAGGCTCTAACCTCGGACCCTCACTCTTCCTTTTTTATACTCATGAATTCATGAGCATTAAAATTCTGCCATTGTTATCATTATGCGGAATACACGAAATTATATTGTTTCAAAGAGGGTGAAGTGGATGTAGCCTGTCATTAATCATATCTTGAGTTGAATCCATCGAAAATACATCATGCTATTTGGCAATCAATGATGGTAATATATTTGACGATATACAAAGTCCCCTCACACATAGTAAAAAAAAAATCTTGGTGTCGTACTAGATACGTCTTTGAAATTCACAAATCACGTCATAAGAATAATTCGAAACGGATTCGGTAATCTGAAGAAAATTTATGCAAACAAAGCTATCCTCAATAGCGTATGTCGAAAATCTTTGTGTGATATTTTGTATGGCCCGGAAATCAGTGAAGGTGATTTGCAGCCAATTCGTACATCCAGCAACTAGGGTGGTTATCGGTGCGCCAGAAGAGATGCCAAAGTATTCTTTGACAGTTATAACATGATGACACATTTATATATATATATATATATATATATATAAATTGTATAAATACTTATTTATATTATATTTATCGTGATTTCATCAATGAGATGAAAGTCTTCCTATAATTAAGTATATTTTGATTGACTGATTGATCCACACTCAGGAGGCATGTATGAGAAGGTTCGTTTCAGAACTGATGTTCATAACATCGATATAATACATAAGTTACGACTCACCCCTCCACAACTAAGAATTCGAATCCTCATTTTCCTACTACAACACACAAATCTACAACTAAATACCGGTATCATCATACATAAATTTTAAACGCAAATTCAGAACTGGCTTGTTTAATGGACAAATTGATTTCGATTCTGGAAATTGTATGAAACGAATGATATTATCTAGTTAATTTCAAGTAGGTACAATAATTACAGGTCTAACAATTTGAGATTTAGAATCACCGACTGTGAACTTATTGATAAGTGTATCGTGCGTATCTCAGGGTATGGTTGCGCTGAGCGTCAGTGGCGGAGTCAGTGAAGAATAATATAAATCAATTTTGATAACATCTGGTTTCAGCCACTGGTCGAATAGTGTGGCCGGACTCTGGGGTTTGCACAAAATGCTGAAAATATGTTTGAACATGTTATCATAGATGCATTGTTAGCATAGTTTTTCATGTATATTATAGTTGAGTGGAAGAGCAGCTGTCGATTCATCTACATGTTGAACTCTGCTTTTTGTCCAATTCTTGATCATTGGATCATTATCATTATTATTATTATTATTATCATTATTATTTGTGAACAATTATTTGAAAAAAAAAGTATTTGAATCTATCGCCAATGTAAACCTAAAGAAATTCAAATGAATTCAAGAGTTTCAAAGCCTTTGAATCAACTCTGACAGCAATAAGAATCTTGCAAGAGGAAATATTGATATAAATAATCATTGATAGTACCTAAAACAATTATGTTAGATATTTCAAAACATGTTGGAAACATAATCGTTTACTTACTGGCACTTTGAAATGCGGGTGCTGACTGTAGTAGTACTTTGTAGTAACAGATCTGATTTCATTAGAATCCAAATCTTCAGATATTTGGAACATACTATGTAAAAACGTGTCTCTCGGACGCGTGGATGTTTTGTTTTTTTTTTCCAAAACAAATCAATCCAATCTTTCAATGATTTCAATCCATCGTTTTTGAAAGAATGGAAATATCTAAATCATTACGAGAATGACACAATGTTAATTTGATAGTAAATATGGATCAGTTACCAATAACCAAATGAGTATACCATTTTCGAAGGACGTTTTTCCAAATAAATAATCATGAGTCAGAAACTGGTTAGATATGGGTATGATATCAATACATGAGAGGAAAATTTCAGCAACTTTTCAATCATTAATGATATACAGGGTGTTTCACTTTCAGTCACCTTTTCAAGCAAACCAGATAGCTGTATTTTTCAACCAACCTGTATTGAAGTATAATATATATAAGATAAGACTGAGGTGTGAGAAGTCCCAAGTATCACCTAACGCCAAACAAAATTTCGATCCAATGGTATTTCTGAACTTGAAAATATTTAATCAATTTTCATTTTAAAAATATCTACAGATGAGTATCGGGGTGTATCACAAGAAGTTGTCAGGAAATTAATGGAGATTTTGGTGATCTGTTGTCAAGTTCACTATCGGCCTGTATTTTATTATCTATACTTGAAGTGTTCATTAATTTGAACTTACCATCTGTAATATTTTGTTCTCTGTAGCCAATTGCTTGACTTGTACCTCTAAAGAGGTCACATAATCCTTCTTCCTTTTTCGAGACAAACTAGCAGATTCCCTATTCTTTATTTTTCTCTGATAAAACTTCAAAACCTTTGGGTCAATATTAGCATTTGCTATGGAGAGCCTGTTACCAGTATTGATTATGATTGGAGGCATTTTTTTCGTTTGGGTTGGGTTACTAGTAGTAATAAGAGATTTGTTAGATATTCTGAGATTATGTGAAACTGCTGAAATTTTCATATAATCTGCAACCATAATATTGGGTCCATGTTTTGAAGGTACAAAAGGTTTTAATTCAGAGTCCACTACAACTACATTAGTTTTCTTTGCTGGCATTGAGCATCTAGGTATTATTGCTTTATGTTTTTGTAGTTGTGAAGGGCCTGTGAGGCATGTGGATAATACCTTCATTGGCTCACAATTTTTGTTTTCTGTAACACCTTTTCCTTTATTCATACTGAATGTTAGTGGTGACCCTGGTGGAGATTTTGAAATAATATCCTGCTCTATGTTCATGGGTGGACTTCTAGGTTGTTGAAAATATGTAGGAGATAAAGAACTTGTAGAACTTGGGGATGGAGAACTGATGGAAGATTGACATCTCACCACAGATGGAATATTGGAAAATTGTTCCATATGAGAATTTGGGAAATTTAATTTTTGGAACTCTGACATTTCGTGTGAGAGTTCTTTATCAGTATCGTAGGGAGGAGATGCAATATCCGATAAAATTTCTTCTGGGCTCTTATCGAAAAATGAGTTTAACATGCCTAGCTCATCTTCTTCAGTGTTTAGCAGCAGCGGAATATCCAAATCTGCAGATAATTGTGACAAGAAGTCCTCGTCAGAGGTGACATCCATATAATCTGAACAATAAATAATGTTATTCATCACATGAATTCCGACAAATGCAAACCTGAACATACCTGTTGAGTAGGAATTATCACTACATGATTCTGGAGATCTCTTGAATATGTAATTCTCCAATCCAAAATCATCTGTAGTTAACATTTTATTCAACAGAATAATTGTTATTACCTGTTTTTAACTCATCGATTTTTCAATAAACATCATATTAACACAACACAACTCAACTACCGTGCTATGTGCTCGGATCGAAACTCTAACCTCAAACTAGAAACGTCATTTGTGAAACGGAACTGTCTATCAGACCGCCGTAGCGGGTACAAAAAAAAACTGAAGACTAAAAGGAATAGACCCGCCATATCCAATAGGAAAGAATCACGGAGTGAGCGACATCTATCATCGTTTGATCGTCTCGAGGTGTGAACAACAAACTGGTTTGCCTTTGCTTATAGTGGTGAAAGACGATTTTTTCTTGATATTTCAAATAATTTATGCATTGAAAGTGAATATTTTGACGATATTTTGTGAAGAACTCTTACGATACCAAAATGCAGAGGATTAGAAAAGGAAATATGGAAATACGGTCTCGAAAAATGGAGGAAATCTAATTTACTGACCAAAATGAAAATTTTCGAATTTTCAGAGATTTTTTGGATTTGATAATATTGAATATTACAGCAGATTGATATGTATGTTTGTATGTGCAAATAGCTTTTAATAGCTCCTGTAAAAAGTGGTTTTTGTAATCCAAAGTAACACATACAATTAGCCTCAAAATATAGCTTGAGAGAATCACTTCAAAACTATCATCTTGATTTAGGGAATTACAACTATCAAGTGGCATATTATTTGATCATAAAGTGCAATAATTCACTCAAGGCTCACTGGATGATACTCACTTCAAAACTATCATCTTGATTTAGGGAATTACAACTATCAAGTGGCATATTATTTGATCATAAAGTGCAATAATTCACTCAAGGCTCACTGGATGATACTTAAAAAGAAGCCTGCTGCAAAAACGACAATCTATTATATAAAGATTATATCTACCAGTGGCGTGCTATTCAACTATTGTTAAGTGATATGGAGTGTGTTCCCTGCAAACGGAAAACAGGTGAACCTGGCCCAGTAAACACTATGTGACCTAAACGTTATTTAAATATATTGGAGAGGTAAAATTGAGATGAAAGTGTTACATATATTTGTGACAGTTCAGTGATATCACAAAAATATAACATATTTTATCTCTCATTTTCTGAAGATCACCGTAAAGTTACAAATGTTACAATTATTCTTTACATAAAATATATGTCCTATATATATTTAAGTTTATATTTTGTTTTTTTGGTCACAAATTCCTTAACGTGCAATGATTCCCTTATATAACAAATTTACCTGAAACTCCTGATGAGAGTTTCTAGATCGCTGCATTATATTAATAACACGTGAGGTGAACGGATATCAATTTCCAAAAGTACCTAACTTCGCAAAAAATAGAAGACCAACTGCTTGGCCAATAGAGTCGTACGCGGCCATGATTAACGTGATATTTCATTAGCTGTCCAAAACGATGAATTGCTGCCTATTAAATAATAGACGTAGAGTTCAATGTAGTCCTAGATTCGTTAACACCTTCAATGTGAACTGAATATTGAACAAACTCAAAAATGGTAAAAATTCAAATTCAAAAACTATGACAAGTAATGTCAGAATTATATCTTTTTATATCTCCGTAAAAATATGAAGTCATGACAATTATGATATCGCCGTCTTGTCCAAATTCCAAAAATCGCTAGCGCGGAGAGCTATACAGGGCGAATCTTCATTACGTCTGCTTTCCTGGATTTTCAACATCCTCCCCCGCCGGAATAATTTCCAAAGGAAACAATAGTTGAACTGGCCGTTTCAGTATGCTTCCGCTGCCAGTTTTGACTTCGCAGGCTTTTATGCGACCGTCTCTTCCTAGGAATACTTCGGTAATTCTGACTAGCTTCCACAGCAATCTTGGTGAATTCTGGTCGTGAAGTAAAACAATATCGCCGACTCTCAAATATGCAGTTTTCGCATAGACATTGTTATGGGCTGACCGCAACTGCTGCAAATAGTCTGAGCTCCAACGTTTCCAAAATCGCATCATGATTTTTTGTCTAGCTTTCCATTGTTTCAGGATAACGTTTCTGCTGATATTGCTTGTATCCATACTGAATCCATTTTCAGCATTTCCTGATAAAAAATGAGATGGCGTCAAAGTCAGTAAATTTTGTGGATCATCATCTATGTAAGTTAGAGGCCTGGAGTTAACTGAGGCCTCAACTTCGGTTAAAATGGTTTGCATTTCATCATAATTCAATGATGCTCTTCCTATAGTTAATTTGAGAGCTTCTTTAACGGTTCGGACCATCCTTTCCCAAAATCCTTCCCACCATGGGGCTCGTTCAACACTGAATCTCCATTCAATTTTTTGATTACGAGCCATATTCTGAATGTCATCAGAAGTCAAAATTGTTGACAATTCCTTGAGTTCGATGGCCGTTCGCTTGAACGTTTTAGCATTATCAGAATATATTATTTTGGGAACACCTCTTCTAGATATGAATCGGCGTAAACCCCGTATGCAACTTTCGGTCGTTAAGTCTAGCACTAATTCCAAATGAACAGCTCGGATGACTGCACAGGTAATGAGCATAATATAGACCTTTTGTCTCACCTTACTATCTGTTAATATATATAAAGGACCAGCAAAGTCTATGCCACAAACATTGAAAGGGGTAGATGTCATTATGCGACTTTTTGGCAAAGGTGCATAGAGTTCAGTTGCTGCTTTACCTCTCAGCCGTCTGCATGTCACACAATGACTCAAAATATTTTTCACTCGTTGTGTTGCCTTTAGAACACAATATCGGGTCCTGACATTCGATAATGTTGCATTCACTCCTCCATGACACATGTGAATATGAGAGTTCCAAATAATTTTCTCTGTGAGTACAGATTTTCTAGGCAGAATTATTGGGTGTTTAGATTCGTAAGGCAGTGTAGACTCTTGTAGACGTCCTCCCAAGCGTAATATCTCGTCATCATCGAGAAATGGTGATAAAGTTAGAATATGCGAGTTGAAATTTATCGCCGATTTCTTCTGTAAATTTTTTATTTCCTTTGGAAACGCCTCCTTCTGCGTAAGTTTCACCCAGTAATTTTCCGCTTTCTCCATTTCATCAATTGTTAGGGAACCAGAAATTATACCCCTCTTCGTCAGATTGTTCACGAATCTCATAACGTATGCAGTTATACGTAAAATTTTTCCATAGCTGCTTCTATCTCCCATGTTGAATATAGGAGCTATATTAGTAACATGCAATTGTTCAACTTCTATGAGAAAAGATGAATAGGTTTCTGATGGAATGATAAGGTCGTCTTCCGCAATCATTTTTGTTTCTCAAGAACCCAACTGCACCATAAGCTTGTGGACTAGCGTCTGCAAAAATGTGAAGATCGACGTTAGTATCAAATTTCGGAACGATACATCTTGATACAGAGAAATCTTTCATCAGTTTGATTTCAGAACACCATTTCAACCATTTGTTAGCTATTTCGGTCGGCAATATTTCATCCCAGTCTTTTTTTAATCGCCAAATTTCTTGCAGAATTAATTTTGCCTTTACAACAAATGGTCCATAAATTCCCAAAGGATCGTATATTCGTGCGATAGTCTGGAGAACAAATCGTTTGGTTACAATTCCTGTGTTGATTTCGTTCAATAAATTACTGAAATCAGTACTGAGTTCATCGGTAGTTAGTCTCCATTGAACACCCAAAACCTTTTTCAAAGCTGAATTATTGCTTTCGGCAAATTCAGAATGCCTTTTCAATGAAATATCATTCGAACACCATTTTCTTAAATTCATGTTTGCAGTAGCCAATATTTGCTTAGACTGAGAGTATATTTTTTCAGCCTGCATTGATGACTCTACTGCAATTACTAAATCATCAACATAAAAGGATCTTGACATGAGTTCACTAACTTCACTGTACTTCTGTTTGGTTTAACAAATGTTTTTTAATAGTTACTGCCAATAGAAAAGAACTACAAGTAACTCCAAAAGTTACACGTTTCATACGATATCTTGCAAGGTCTGGCAATTTTGTGACATCAAATATTGGTTCCCTGTACCAAAAAAAACTGTGCGAATCACGATCCTTCTCAGCTAACGACACCTGCAAGAAAGCCTTCCTTATGTCTGCAATAAGTCCTACACGACCGATTCTGAAATTGATAAGTATACGTAACAGATGTGGCACAAGATTTTCGCCAGGTAACAACAAATCGTTTAGTGAAGGTAGTCCATGTGAATGCGCAGACGCATCAAATACTATTCTGAGTTTTGTAGTGTCTTTATCATCGCGATAGACTGGCTTATGAGGCATATAGAATACATTAGTATCGTTAGTCTCCTTATCCAGGGCTAGTTCCGCAAAATCATTTTCAATATTTCCGCGCATTGTTTCATCGTATTCTATCAACTTAGAGTCTCTGATAAGTCTCAGCGTTAAACTTTTGACTCGTGTTATAGCGCCGTTGAAATAAGAATCCATTTTTCGGCACTTGAAGTTCCACGGAAGTGACACTTCGTACCTGCCATTTTTTGAACAAACATTGTTCTTCATGAATTCATCAGTGAAATTACTGATTGTTGACTTTTCTTCTTGAATGCCGATAGATTCTAAACTCCAAAATTCTTGTAGATTAATTTCACTTTCCGTAACCTGCACGTGCCAAGCAGCTGCGATATTCATATTTACGGAATATGCATAGTCACCATTTACCCCTAGTAATGTCCAGCCTAATTTAGTGTTAATAACTACTAAATTATCGGAAAGTCTTTTCTGCTCACTAGTCACCAACTTCCAATAGTTATCGGCTCCGATGAGTAACGTTATACCACCGAGTAACTCTTGGCCTACTGGGACGGAATCTGCTAGAGTGAATTTCTCAGAAAAGTCTTGTATCATTAAATCACTAATGGAAGGCATACTTAGAGTATCAAAACATATTTCTGGTACTTCAATTGCATTGATATCTATGGTTTCCCTACTATGATGTGCTTTCAGTGTAATAGATACTCGTTTACATAGCTTTGCTGGAGATTTTTTGCTGCTGCCGAACGGAACAATAGCAACTTTGTGAATCCCAATAATAGGTAAATCTAATCTCCTGGATACAGATTCTTTGATAAAAGTCATTTGGCTACCCCCATCAAGTACCATACGAAAATAATTCGGTCGCACGTCATTGTCCGTTTTAATATATGCACAAGCAGTTTGTATAAATACGTTATTTATCTGGCTATTAACCATCAGACTTGTTGATGGTCGACTAGATTGATCCGTGATATTATTTGCGATAGGAATTTGTGCACTCTGTACATTTTGTGAGGATTTATTGAAGTCTGGGTCACACATTATCGTCGCATGCCTTCTCTTACATTTTGAGCAGCTTACTTTTACTCTACAAAAGCGTGAATTGTGGCCTGTTCTTAAACATCGAAAACAACGAGAGTTTGTTTTTAAAATGTCTTTCCGTTGCTGCAAATTCATATTATTGTTACAGCTAGTAGAAAAATGATTTTTTGATTAACAAAATATGCAGTTATCTAGTGCCGACGTAGTCAATAAACCTGCGGCTGTACAAGTTTTTTCATATCTTGGTATTGCTCCTTTTTTCTTATCGTATATTCGTGTATCTTTCGAATTATCTCTTATGTTTTCTTCTACAACAGTTTGAGCTTTTTGCAATGAATCAATTTCTAATTTTATAAACCGCAGAAGCTTAGCAATCTGTTTGTCATAAGACGCTTCATCACCGTTATTCACAGACATATTATTGTCATCAGCGATATCTGACATATTTTCAAGAGATTCCTTGTTGTTGACTGAAAGCTTGTTGAATTTGTTACTACCCCAAATGGGGTAGTAGTATCTCAAGGGGTGAAAGGTTCCCTTTTATTCAGGTGAGGGTATTAGTATTCAAGGTTCCTTGGTGATGTAATGAAACTCGGATTGGTGGTATCATTTGCATATAATAATTATTCATATATTCATATATACGTATAATAATTATTGACTGTGGTATATCGTGACCTGGTAAGAAATCTTACACCTACTCTAGTGTACTCGTATGTGCACCGAACAACAATGGAACGCAACTGAACGAGAAGTGTGAAGCGTGTGCAATGTGGGGTTAGGATATTTGCGGTATCG
Source organism: Gastrophysa polygoni (assembly GCA_963576655.1). Classification (NCBI taxonomy): domain Eukaryota; kingdom Metazoa; phylum Arthropoda; class Insecta; order Coleoptera; family Chrysomelidae; genus Gastrophysa; species Gastrophysa polygoni. The sequence goes on from OY755083.1 coordinate 25,790,557, forward strand.
ATACAACAAGATGATACGATTGCAATCAATGCTGGCTACAGTACCTAGGAGGGGAAAATGCGAAATGCACGAGGGGTTTAACCACTAATATCAATAAAGAGTTCAATCATACAGCAGGACTTACCTTGGGTATAGCTATACCGCCAGTATTAACAGGGGTCCGTGTACTTGATGTGAGTATTGAATCTATCTTATGTACATTCTTATATCTATGAAGTATTTCATTAATAGGAACCTGGTTATTAGGTTCAGCCACTGACTTTGCTTATACTAATTGAATGTATACGAGCACTTGAGGCAAATCTTGAAGTAGAATAATCCTTTTAGCTTTTATGTACAATAATGAGAATCAACCAAAATCATGTCTGTTTCAGATTACAAGTGAGCCTATCAACAATATACCGTAAGGGTCAAAAGGTGGCTCCAACTAATAAGTTAAATACCAGAACTGAGGAATGGCTTGTCAAAGAAGATAAGAATTCAGAGTGAACTCTTCATCACTATAAAAAAATGTTCCCACAATGTTATATGGCTCTGAGTTATTAAATAGATGAGAAAATAATGCGTCTGATATCTTATTCCTAGGCTTATCTGTTTATGCTGCTGGCCCCAAGAAGTCTCGAAGTCTGTCAGGGACGATGGTTCCGGGACTAACTATACAGCTTGTCTACACTATGTAACAAGCTCTAAGTTCTGGAGTATACGAACTACAGCCTACTGACTACTAAGCATTCTACTACTACAGCAAAGCATTTAAGCATTATTGAAGGGGTCATAAAGCTGAGGCAGAGCGGTGAAGGCCTGAAAGCACATATGTCCAATGAGAATAAGATCTAAATCGAAATATGTAACAAGCTAGAGGTAGGTCTCATTAAGCATGATACGCTGAGCTTCTAAACATCTTACCTTGATGGTGTGAGGCCTAAAGAGTGATGTCCATGTCTGGACAGAGATTAGTGAGTTAGGTTTTCCCAATTAACCAATTTAATTCCAACAAGTACGTTGATTGTTATATCAGCATCCAAATGCCAGATAATAACTATTTTCTTTGATCTGTGGGGGCTTATCTCACTTACGAAAATCCGAAAAATCGGAGAGCGTCTTCTGAAATTCAGTAATCTCAAAATGGCTACCAAAAAGTGACAAAAAAAATTGTCAGAAGTCCACGACATGGATGAACATGGTGTCAGATCATAAGTCAGACACATGACATGGGACCAAAGCGGAATAGTATAGAAGACCTAGTCGAATGGATTGAGGAATCAGCAGATATTGGTGATTTGGCATTTCAAGGATATAGTTAACCCTGGTGGAACTCATTTTAATTTTTCAGCTTGGAAGAGAAGATAAGTGCGAGAAGAAGAATAAGTAGATTTCACTAATAGAACTGTGATCAGCTGACTTACAGAGGGCCAGTGGCGGGTCCAGAGGGGGGATTCTTTATACTGTTGTTATCTATAAATTATAAAGTTTTATCATCCATGCATAATTTATTCTTGCCAAAATCAACCCGTAACAACACCACCCTTCCCTGGAGAAAGTTCCGAAGGTACTTTTCAAGTCATTTATTCACAGGAGAGAAAACAATGAAACTGAAAGAAGAAATAGCTTTAGAATTGATAACAGGTTAATCCGGAGGATGTGACTTGAGATCTTTAGCGTTCCACACGCCTACCGACTTATGTTTTTCATCCTCCAGTTCGTACGACCAAGGTGACACAACACGAATTATTTTTAAGGGGCCTGTAAATTTGCGTGCTAGTTTCGAAGTAAAATTTTTCGACGCGTCCGATAATGTGTGATTCCTTTTCCAAACCACTTGACCGAGAGAAAACTTCTCATCCCTATGCCGTAAGTTGTAGGTTTTCTTACTCTTTTCATAATCATTCATTAACCGTTGCCGGACATCTTGAACTAACTTACTCAACGCCTCTCTTCTCTGATCCATGTCGAATGGGGTTGTCGTGGTAATGTTAGTATCCTCCACATTATTAAGATGGACTTCCCTCCCAAAATTAATCAGGTTGGGGGTCACACCCGTCACCTCGTGTTTTGCTGAACGTAAGGCGTAAGCTACTTTAGCTAGATATTTATCCCAGTCTTTCTGGTTGTCAGCCACATAGGCTGTCAACATGGTCTTGAGAACCCTATGAACCCTTTCGACAGGGTTCGCCTGAGGGTGGTAATTGGCGGTGAATTTTATGCGGACACGATACCTCTCCATGGTGTTCTTGAAAACAGTACTCCTAAATTGTGCGCCATTATCCACGATTATGCTTTTAGGAGCACCGTAAATGAGAATTACGTGGTCTTCTAACCACTTGACGACATTTGCTGCCGTGGCAGTTCTGATTGGGAAGAGCAATACAAATTTGCTCAAACAGTCCATCACCGAGAAAATGTATGAAAACCCCGAAGAAGAGCGAGGAAGTGGTCCCACTAAATCGGCACTGATTAGTTCCCATGGTTTAGTTGCTACCACCTGAGCAGAGAGCATCTGCCCCCTAGGGGGTTTTTGTTCAGGCTTTGTTTCAATACACGTAGAGCATTTTCGTATATATCTGCTGACATCTACTCGCATCTTGGGCCAGTAATAAGTTTGTGCTATACGTCCAACTGTTTTCGACACACCAAGGTGTCCACTGGTGGGTGGGTTATGATGGTCTTTGATGAGGCCTCCTCGGCTATCACGAGGCACAACTATAAGCCACTCAGATACGGCCAAACCTGGGTACCGGATCTTTGTTTTTCGAAATAATTTTCCATCCTGTATTCTCCAGAGAGGATACTTGGCTGGCAGGGTTGATACCTTCTCACACATCCTTGAGTACCATTTATCTAATGAGGCCTTGGGGTCGTCAACAACCGTATCATTAAGGAGATCAATCACAGGAACAGCCCTTGACAGTGTGTCCGGCACAAGGTGTTCTTTTCCTTTTCTATGACAAACCTCAAAATCGTACTGTTGGAGCCGAAGGGCCCAGCGAGCGATACGTCCCGTAGGCTCTTTGATATTAAAAAGCCATTTGAGTGCCCAATGATCGGTGATCACAGTGAATTTTGTGGCTTCTAGATAGGGTCTCAATTTTTCCACTGCGAAGAGTACCGCCAAGCACTCTTTCTCTGTGGTGGAGAACTTCCGCTCATTTTTCGTGAGAGATCTGCTCAAATAGCAAATAACTCTCTCTCCATCGGGATGCTGTTGGGATAGGATAGCCCCCAAACCATAATCCGAAGCATCTGTTTCTACATAAAAGTGAAGATTGAAATCTGGGCAGGCCAGGATCGGCGCTGACACCAGATGTTGTTTCACAGCGTTGAGAGCTTCCTCACAGTCTTTGTCCCATACAAAAGTTCGATTCTTCTGAGTAAGACGGGTCAATGGAGCAACCACGGTTGAAAAGGAAGGAATGAACCGCCTATACCAAGAAGCGAGGCCAACTAATCTTCTCACTTCTGAAACTGTCCGAGGGGTAGGTATATTCAAAACGGCTTCCACCTTGTCCGGATCCACTAAAAGACCAGAAGAGTTTACCACGTACCCTAAGTATCTGAGTTCGGGACGGCAGAAAATACATTTATCTTTATTGAGGGTGAGGCCCGCATTCCTCAATCGCTCAAATACTATTCTCAGAACTTGAAGATGCTTATCGAAGTCGGGTGTACAAATAATGAGGTCGTCCAAATAGACGAAGACAAAATTTTCCAAATCGGCACCTATAACCCGATCGATCAAACGCTGCCACGTGGCAGGCGCTGAGTGGAGGCCGAATGGCATCCTTTTGAATTGATACAATCCTCTATTTGAGACCGTGAAAGCTGTTAAGGGGCGTGAACTCTCAGCGACAGGGATCTGCCAATAAGCAGACTTAATGTCCAATGTTGACAGATATCTGGCATCACGGAGCTTGTCCAGGATGGCACTCACATAAGGTATTGGGTATGCGTCTGGAACACTTACGGCATTCAACTTCTTATAGTTGACACAGAACCTCCACCCACCATCTCGCTTTCTCACCATTACAATGGGAGACGACCATGGCGACGTTGATGGCTCGATTATATCCTTCGACAACAGCTCATCCAACTCTATATTCACTATCTTCTGAAGCGAGGGCGAAATTGGATAGTACCGTTGCTTTATAGGTGGTGAGGTCGTACGGATCTCGTGCTCAACGAGATGTGTGCAGCCGAGTACAGTTTTCATCGAGTTGAAAGCTTCATCAACTATACGACCCAGTTTCTCCCGCTGTTCACCCGACAAAGAATCAGAGTCATGAATTCCATCCAAATGAATGTTAGTTCTCGTTTCCTCTGACCTAAAGTGCCAATCACCAGTCCTAAGGTCCGGAATGACTTCCATACCAATCCAGAAATCAACTCCTAAGATTAGACTATGTGGAATATCTGGAACAACTAACACATCGAGAACCCGTGTACGATCCCTGAGTTGGATAGGAAGGGAAAGGGAACCGATAATCTTACAACTTTGCCCATTTGCTACCGTACAATTTTTCAGATCACTGACTTCCAATCGACAAAGACTAGATAAAATTTTCCAACCTTGCCCTCCCAATACCGTTCGCGAGGCGCCACTGTCTAAGAGCCCCAGCAAGTTCTGTCCAAAAACTGACACGTTGAGATAGGGACGTTCGTCGTTCCTAGCATGTGCTAGTACATAATTCAAAATAATCTTATTACTAGTATTATTGGCCATTGATTCCTGAGTGACAGTCAAGGGAGACAGTTGGCCTACTGCTCCGCTCGCCTCACGTTTTTTGAACAATTTGAACACGTTGAGCTGGTAGCGTTTTGACGACCGCATTTGAAACAGAAAATGTTCCGCGGTGCTTTGCAACGTTTGAACCTGAGACCGCGTTATCGACAATTCCAACATAAAACTGGACTTTGCTCCACATGTGACTGACCATTCCTACTTTCTGCTCTATTCGCGTTAACGTCAGCATTTACTTCAAGATCCAACAGGCTTTCTCTATTGGAAGAGACGACTGATACTCCAGCACCCCGACGATAAGCTAAGTCTGGTTCAATCAAACTTCGCAAATTGGTTGGTGGTGGACAGAACCTTTGGACTCTCCATTCGGTCTCCTCGATTGCCCTTGCCAACCGGATTAGGGAAGATATTGAATCCAGATTATGGATCGACAATTGCGTTTGTATGTGAGGCAGTAAATTCCTCCTGATTATCTGAACCCGGGTTTCTTCTGAAGGTAGGTTCCTCAACTTCCTAAACAAGTTTTCCATCACCGAGACATAGTTTATGATCCGTTCTTGAGAGCCTTGAGTCCGTCGACGAATTTCATCCCAAAGCGTTTGCTCATAATCATGAGGCTGGAATGAATCTCGAAGTTTGTTAATCAAGTCCTCCCAAGAAGTAAACCGATTCATTCTATACCATAGGAGAGCATCCTTCTTGAATAATTCCGGTGCGGATTGTAATAATCTATCTTTCGAAATACCCCTAGACATTCTCAACTCTTCTAAACGTTCTGAGAAATTTGTCACGCTTGATACGCCATCGTATTGCAAATTCCATTTACTTATGTCTAAATAGTTAGAGTTCCCAAAAGTGGAAGTTTTTGGTTTCACTGAATCAGAAAAATCGTTGCTACGGTGTGGAATAGGATTCGAGAAGTTGTCATGAGATGGGAATAACTGAAGATTCCTCAATCGAGTGGAAAAATCAAGTGATGAATTAGCACGATTGGTGATATCATATCGTCTATCATCAAAGTCATTCAGTCCTGATACGTCATCGCGAAATCGTACGCTACTAGATCGTCGGAGTAAAGTCGGTGCTTCCCTCGAAATAGTTTCCCTACTCATCGTATAACAGTGGTCAGTAGACGGTCTAGACTCTTCGCGTGAACTAGGAATTCCTAAGCAAAATACGTCACGTGTATCCGCATCTCGACCTGCCTGGTCGCTAGATGTCGCTGTCGTTGAAGAGCATTGGTTTAGGTGGATCAGTGAATGGGATTCGAATTCCCTAGTCTTTGATGGTTCATTATGAACTACTTCAGGTATGAGTGGTACGGGTTCACCGGACATTGACTGATTCAGTACTGGTTGAGTGGATACTTGTTGTGGGACCGTTCCCTCTAGTGCAAGAGTTGCTTCCGCAATCAATTGTTTACACCAAGACAACATCGAGTCACGTTTCATTGCCTGAGGGGCACTGCACTGTAATCTACTCAACCGAGAATTCAAATGCAGAAGTCGAGAATATATTCTTTTAAATTCGTTATCTCTATTACCCAAATCGAAATTTTGTGGGAGATCAGCCAGGTCTCCTAATTTCCCTTCACAAATCGATAGCTCATAATCAGAATCCAAATTAACTATTTGCGGTGGGCTCATGTCACCTGCACGTTCCATTCGAAGTACTTCCCGAAATTGAGCACGTTTTTCGTTGACTGTACCTGTAGAAGGTAAACCCCTAATTTGCAATTCATAGGTGATTTCATCACCCAGAAGTCTATTCACTTCCATAACTGACCGAGTTATCTTGACTTATCTATATTATAATGATAAACTTATATATATATTATCTTCTAAACCTTTCAGACGTATTCAATACTAAACTAAAACTATATATTCGGCACTTTTACTATACACCGATAAATTGCGGAACCTGTGTCTCCAACACAGATCCCACCCCTACCACGAGAAGAAAAAAAACAAACCCCAAAGGCCGAAACAAAGTCGACAATATATACAATAATCACGGAAAAGTAAGGCCTCAACCTAAGACAGAAGCTTATCAAGGAAACAAGCAGCTACGAAATTGGATATCACCTACCCTGTATAGACAAGCCATTCACCATCTAACCATACTTGAAAAAAAAAACCCTAAATGCAATTTTCAACGATTCTCAATTATTTGGTGTAAAGCGTTACCCTTCCGAAAGAGTATGATTCAGTATCCGGATCGACTTCAAGAAATAAATTCGAAAAACTTCCCAAAGTTCCGTATATAAATCTGATGAGAGTTACCCTTGAAAAAAATGCGATTCTGTGCCTACTTAAATATCACCAACCTGAGTCTCAGCCAAACCAAAAAAACTTGAACACACCCTGTACACTGATTAAACACGTTGAAGGCGCCACTTTGTTACTACCCCAAATGGGGTAGTAGTATCTCAAGGGGTGAAAGGTTCCCTTTTATTCAGGTGAGGGTATTAGTATTCATGGTTCCTTGGTGATGTAATGAAACTCGGATTGGTGGTATCATTTGCATATAATAATTATTCATATATTCATATATACGTATAATAATTATTGACTGTGGTATATCGTGACCTGGTAAGAAATCTTACACCTACTCTAGTGTACTCGTATGTGCACCGAACAACAATGGAACGCAACTGAACGAGAAGTGTGAAGCGTGTGCAATGTGGGGTTAGGATATTTGCGGTATCGATACAACAAGATGATACGATTGCAATCAATGCTGGCTACAGTACCTATGAGGGGAAAATGCGAAATGCACGAGGGGTTTAACCACTAATATCAATAAAGAGTTCAATCATACAGCAGGACTTACCTTGGGTATAGCTATACCGCCAGTATTAACAGGGGTCCGTGTACTTGATGTGAGTATTGAATCTATCTTATGTACATTCTTATATCTATGAAGTATTTCATTAATAGGAACCTGGTTATTAGGTTCAGCCACTGACTTTGCTTATACTAATTGAATGTATACGAGCACTTGAGGCAAATCTTGAAGTAGAATAATCCTTTTAGCTTTTATGTACAATAATGAGAATCAACCAAAATCATGTCTGTTTCAGATTACAAGTGAGCCTATCAACAATATACCGTAAGGGTCAAAAGGTGGCTCCAACTAATAAGTTAAATACCAGAACTGAGGAATGGCTTGTCAAAGAAGATAAGAATTCAGAGTGAACTCTTCATCACTATAAAAAAATGTTCCCACAATGTTATATGGCTCTGAGTTATTAAATAGATGAGAAAATAATGCGTCTGATATCTTATTCCTAGGCTTATCTGTTTATGCTGCTGGCCCCAAGAAGTCTCGAAGTCTGTCAGGGACGATGGTTCCGGGACTAACTATACAGCTTGTCTACACTATGTAACAAGCTCTAAGTTCTGGAGTATACGAACTACAGCCTACTGACTACTAAGCATTCTACTACTACAGCAAAGCATTTAAGCATTATTGAAGGGGTCATAAAGCTGAGGCAGAGCGGTGAAGGCCTGAAAGCACATATGTCCAATGAGAATAAGATCTAAATCGAAATATGTAACAAGCTAGAGGTAGGTCTCATTAAGCATGATACGCTGAGCTTCTAAACATCTTACCTTGATGGTGTGAGGCCTAAAGAGTGATGTCCATGTCTGGACAGAGATTAGTGAGTTAGGTTTTCCCAATTAACCAATTTAATTCCAACAAGTACGTTGATTGTTATATCAGCATCCAAATGCCAGATAATAACTATTTTCTTTGATCTGTGGGGGCTTATCTCACTTACGAAAATCCGAAAAATCGGAGAGCGTCTTCTGAAATTCAGTAATCTCAAAATGGCTACCAAAAAGTGACAAAAAAAATTGTCAGAAGTCCACGACATGGATGAACATGGTGTCAGATCATAAGTCAGACACATGACATGGGACCAAAGCGGAATAGTATAGAAGACCTAGTCGAATGGATTGAGGAATCAGCAGATATTGGTGATTTGGCATTTCAAGGATATAGTTAACCCTGGTGGAACTCATTTTAATTTTTCAGCTTGGAAGAGAAGATAAGTGCGAGAAGAAGAATAAGTAGATTTCACTAATAGAACTGTGATCAGCTGACTTACAGAGGGCCAGTGGCGGGTCCAGAGGGGGGATTCTTTATACTGTTGTTATCTATAAATTATAAAGTTTTATCATCCATGCATAATTTATTCTTGCCAAAATCAACCCGTAACAAATTCAATCCGCAGAATATATGGTAATGATTTTAGCAAAATTGACTTAACCATAATTCCATATTGATTTGCAGAAACTCCTAATGATTGCAATGACCGAGTTATAGTTGAAGTAGTATTATAGAGCTTTCGAAGAGACTGTGCATCATTTCTATTTCGTACTGGTGACAGTGCCAGTAATTGTTGAATATAATTATCAACTATAATCTCGTTATTGCCAAATTCTTCCTTCAGCATATCAATTGCATCTTGATAACTCATTTGACTCGAAGTTAAACCTTTAATGGTCATGGCTGCTTGTCCCGTTAGTAAAGTTTTCAAATAACTGAATTTTCCAGAGTCGTTCAATTCATCATTATTATGGATATGAGTGCTATATTGTTCCCAAAAAGCTGGCCAAGCGTGGACATCGCCATTAAATTTCAAAAGATCCAGCTTAGGTCATCTCACCGACTTCCTGGAATCCTTCTGTCCCTCGTTACCCTGATTTGTTCTAGGAGAGGTTTCATCTCGATTTAGATCTCTTTGGAATGCTGCAACGGGTTCCCGACACAGCTCGGCCATCGTGTGTTCTAATCTTGCAATGCAAGCTACCGCCAAATCTTCGTACTCCAACATTCTATCACATTCTTCCTCCAATTTATCAGGATCGATTGTTGCCATTACTTTTTCGTTTACTGAACGCAACTGATCTTTCATAGCGTTAATGCGAGCGATTAATATTTTGATCTCCGTTATCCCATACTGCTCATGTTCTAATAAATCATTGGCGTTGTTCATCAATTTGGTTAATTGGGCTCGAGCAGTTTCCCTCAGCGTTATTTCCATTTATAGTCTGTTCCCTTCCGTTATCGTACAAATTCACCATTTAAAGTTCCCTGGTTTCGGCACCAAATATTAAATAATAGACGTAGAGTTCAATGTAGTCCTAGATTCGTTAACACCTTCAATGTGAACTGAATATTGAACAAACTCAAAAATGGTAAAAATTTAAATTCAAAAACTATGACAAGTAATGTCAGAATTATATCTTTTTATATCTCCGTAAAAATATGAAGTCATGACAATTATGATATCGCCGTCTTGTCCAAATTCCAAAGATCGCTGGCGCAGAGAGCTATACAGGGCGAATCTTCATTACGTCTGCTTTCCTGGATTTTCAACACTGCCCTCATCAGAACCCTCTCTGAATTTGATATTTTTTCATTCATGAGATAGGCAATGCGTCATATAATTAGGATTTTATATTTTTTATACTAATCAATATACTATTTATACTAATTGGAACTGTAAACATAATATGTGGTAGTAGCATATATGTATTAACTACGAATATTGATAATAAGGACAGCCTATCTGATGTCAAAATAAAAGAGTGCAATTGGCAAGGATTTATTTATGCTCATGCGCCAAAATGAATACTGAATGAAATTTGAATTTTGCGCATGCGCCCTCGATCATCGTTGCCAATCAGACAAGGAAAGACGTATATAATGAAGCATCACTTTTCTAACATTGCTCTTATGGCGTTTGGTCAATATTGTAGTTGATACATACAGGGTGTCCTTAAAAGGTCTTTACAAAAAGCTACCACATATTCTTCAGACCAAAACAATTCGATACAAGCAAACTTACCTCAGTAAAAAGTTGCTTAGTTTGGGCGCTAGACGGCTCTGAAGTTGAAATTTTCAAATCGATTTTGCTTCATAACTTTTGAACGGCTCATGAGATTTTTTTCAAATTTGGTACGTTGGCATAGACTCATCGGGCAATGAAACTCATATCATAATCATAATGAATATCATTCCATGGGCGTAGAACTTGATTTTTTCAGTAAATAAACATCTAAAACTCCTACGCCAATGGAAAAAAATTAGTTTCAATATGAAATCTAAATTATTCAACTCATTCACTACAAAAAAGGTACTCTTGACAAAAGTCGATTCCTCTCATGGTTTCGACAAAATTTTAATTTTAGTGATTTAGAGCATAATTAATAATAAAACGATTAACAGATATTTCATAAAAATTGTTCAAAATGTTCACCATTTCCACGTATACAAAGATTTATACGACGCAAAAAGTTGAGATGTACTTTTTGCATAGGTTATTTCTATTGAAAATAAGTAGCACTGGTTTTTTTTTCTGAAGACTATTATTATCTGCTCGAAAACAGTGATATTCACATTCTTGGTTTCCATAGTTTCATCTGTGTTGATTTGTCGAGTTTTATTGACGTTGATTGTTGATATCGGACTTTTCTGATTTATCATGGCCGTACAATACACCAATGAAGAATACACCGATATGTTATTGGTATTCGGATATTGTCAAGGAAATGGTCGAGAGATTGTGAGGGTGTATTCGGCAAGGTTTCCAAATCGTCGCGTACCAAGCCACCCAACCTTTGCTGCAGTTGAGAGACGTCTTCGGGAGACCGGTCATTTTGCTCCTAGAACTGGTGATTATGGAAGACAGCGTTATGTAAGGATTCCCGAAGTCGAAGTAGAAATTTTAGACCGTATTGAAGAAAATCCAGAATTGAGTACTAGACGGATAAGTAATGAACTAGAAGTTTCTAGGAATGCCGTTCATGAAGTACTAAGAGAACAATTATTATACCCATACCACAAGACGCCAGTTCAAGATTTATTAATCCATGATTCACAAAGTCGTCTGATGTTTTGTAGGTTCATTAATTTGCAAAGAGAAATGAATCTGAACTTTGGAAAGAATATTTTGTTCACTGATGAAGCCTGTTTCACGAGAAGAGGAATAACTAATTTTCATAATGAACACGTTTATGCAATTGAAAATCCTCATTCCATTAAAATAAACCATTTTCAACACAAATTCAAAATCAACGTTTGGGCTGGAATAATAGGAAATTTTATAATTGGTCCTGTCATACTTCCACAAAGATTAACAGGAGACATGTATTTACAACATCTACGAAATACGTTGCCAAATTTGTTGGAAGATTTACCACTCCAACATCGGGTAGATATGTGGTTTATGCACGATGGAGCTCCACCAAATTTTTCGGTGGATGTTAGGAATTTTTTAAACCAACAGTACCCAGACAGATGGATAGGTAGAGGTAATGATGCACCCGTGAATTGGCCACCACGTTCTCCAGACTTAACACCGATGGATTATTTTGTATGGGGTTATCTCAAGTCTACGGTTTACAAGACCCCTGTGAATACTGTAGAACAATTATGGCAACGTATCCAACAGGCGACGAATAATCTTACAGGCGATGAAGAAGTTATGCAAAGAGTACATTTCAACTTTTTGCGTCGTATAAATCTTTGTATACGTGAAAATGGTGAACATTTTGAACAATTTTTATGAAATATCTGTTAATCGTTTTATTATTAATTATGCTCTAAATCACTAAAATTAAAATTTTGTCGAAACCATGAGAGGAATCGACTTTTGTCAAGAGTACCTTTTTTGTAGTGAATGAGTTGAATAATTTAGATTTCATATTGAAACTAATTTTTTTCCATTGGCGTAGGAGTTTTAGATGTTTATTTACTGAAAAAATCAAGTTCTACGCCCATGGAATGATATTCATTATGATTATGATATGAGTTTCATTGCCCGATGAGTCTATGCCAACGTACCAAATTTGAAAAAAATCTCATGAGCCGTTCAAAAGTTATGAAGCAAAATCGATTTGAAAATTTCAACTTCAGAGCCGTCTAGCGCCCAAACTAAGCAACTTTTTACTGAGATAAGTTTGCTTGTATCGAATTGTTTTGGTCTGAAGAATATGTGGTAGCTTTTTGTAAAGACCTTTTAAGGACACCCTGTATATGGGTAGTAGTGGTCAGTGTTGTTATTTGTAGCACAATTGTGCCAAAAGTGGCACTTTCTGCTCTAGGATGGCACCAGAGCACGCACTATTGAAAAACAATCGAAAACGAGCACTATTCACTATTTCTTCTATTGTCTCTTTATTTCTGTTACTTATCATTACTGTCCCTAGTTCCGAAAGATTCCGTATCCAATACGAATTTCGTCAGGTTATTGCATTGCAGTTTATTCACTGAAAAATTTCAGTTTGAAATTAAGCACGACTAGTTCTGCCATCTGTTGGTCAAACAGTAAAGAACTCATAACATATGAATCAGAAGAAAATTTCGTGGGGCACCAATTGGCACTATTTGGTAACTAACTTCAGCACAGTCAAAAATTTCCTTGTAACAACGCTGGTAGTGGTTACTTTATGATGCACTCAGTGTATATCTTTCCTGCTCTTTGACATGTAGTATGGTGTGATAAAGATATGAGATATATGTACACTGCGTGCGCACCAGCCCGCTATGTCATATATGTCAAAGTCATCATATCATTGTGCAGATTGTGTGAGTGTTAATGGCGTCCTGGTTTCGGTTGTTTTTATTTCCAGATTTTGTTGAGTTTATTCATATAAAAGTGGTAAGTTAAACAACATTCTAGAGGCATTTAGACCAAGTCTATACTCTCCCGCAGGTATTTCTGGACGGTATTTATTATTGAGTTCTTACCACGAACTTGAAAAATCCAGAAATTCTTCGCCTATTCAGGATTTGTCATGTTCCATTCCAGATTCCTATTGAAACTATTTTGAGGGTTTTCATTGTTATCTTGGTTATTTCATTCTATTTGTACCATATCTTATCATATGACTAATGTAATTTGCATAATATCTATTAGGTATTATTAGGTAGGTAAGTAGTTGAAAATGTATTCACGTTAACTAATTGAAAATTAATCAGCGAAAATGCCCTGCGATTTCTCGGATTTGTCTGATCGACAGAAACGTCGTATTCTGAGGAAAGATGTATATAAATCACGAAGAACTGACACTGCTGATCAAACTGTGCAACCTAAAATACAAAAAACATAATTTGATAAAGAACTCTCTAATATTGAAGCTGATATTGACGAACCTGTAATGTCTAGTTCATCAAATCTGACGTTGGAAAAAACAGAGACTGATGATGATAGTTTAGTTGATGACTCACATATATTGAATTCATCTCCGAACAACAAACCCACTAGAAGGATCGCAAAACAAATATTCTGATGCTAACATGAATTCCCAGAATTATCATAATATTAGTACCCAATCGTCGCCAGTGTTGTCATATCCAATCATCAAAAAGTGATGAATAGTCCATAATATTTAAAGTCCCTTATGAATTCATGTAGTTCAATGCACAAATATAATAATAAATTTGGTTCATGACGATTATGAATCAGTTCCGATTAATAGAAGACTGCTACATTATTCTGAGACTTAGCAATTTTACTTTCTTGGGGGCTCGAGGACCAGCATGGGTATCGTGAATACTTTTTGCTCAACGTTGCAACACCGCAATCTGATATTGACAGTCGACGGCGATTATTGCTTTGGTATCGGTCATTATTTACTTTTTGATTTATCGATACTATTCAACTTGTGTTCAGTTTTGTGTACTCAGAATTCATCAGAAACTCAGTTTATTTCCTGTTTTGGTGATTTGATATAATGGTGAGACGTTGTGAGGTGTGTTGAAGACAATTTGAACTGGCGATCAAAACACGTCATTTCATAGGCGAGTTACCATTGTCGTATCATTCGATATTTTGAAGTATTTTCCCAAATGGGATGGATAAAAATGAATTTAAATTGAATTGATTAGATTATATTGATTATACCCATACCCAGCTGCGACAGTGTCTGTGGTAAAATATGTAGCACTGATAAATGCTTCCTTATTTGTAGTCAAAATATGCGAAGCTTCTGAAAAATCACTGAGAATAATGATGAACTCAATTAATATTTTTGATAAAAAATATAAGGATATTTCTATACTTCTTCTACACACAACAATGAGAAATTTACCGTTGACTGATTTTGGAACTAGTCAAACTAATTTGGAGAAATATTTCACTGTAAGACTTCATCATGAGGCAAATAAATTGAAAGATTCAACGGAAGTTAGAGTAAGAAGTATGTTAACAAAAACAATCCTATTCAAAAATCAATAAATTATTTGTGTGATTATCCATGGTTGTTTTTCATTTCAGTCCTGTTTTAAATAAGAAACACTGCTATTTGCTACTTCTTCACATGATTCATGATTTTATTGTTGATATAACATTTCGTCATAATACTTGTCAACACATATTCATCATCGATTTTCATCTATCTGCATGAAATGAAATAATCAGACATAAATTTTTTGCGTCAAAATATATGAATTCGGCTCAAGATGAAAGCTCCTCCATTTTTGACGATATCGTGAAATGATATAAACAAGTTTCATCTTCAGATTTGAAAATTACATTCAAATATGCAATCATATCTATTTGCCTTGAAAACTTGAAAATTATTTCCACTAGTAGGTACTGAACTTTGAAATCGTAAATATACTTACATGCACTGTCACTGATCGCCAAAGATATAAATGTTCATTATTGAAATTGAACGTTGTTCATGATAAAGTATAAGTAGACAACTGTTTACTGAATAGTAAGTATATTGTTTCATATGGCGTTGAGAATTGAACTTTTCTTGTGACGTGGTCATAATAAGTTCATTGATTACAAGCAAGTTACAAAAATCACCATAGGATTGTATGTATTCGAATTTCTCGTAACAATGTGAAGGAAGTATAAAGATGTTCAATTTCCCACCAAGTAATGCTAAAAAGTACCACTGAAATTGTTACGGATATCCAATTTGGTTTCATCATGAATTAATAATAAATTCGACCCCCTCTGACAACACGGCACTGGTGCTGTGAGAATCAGGTTCTGCTATCCTTGTTTAGACAAAGATAGATACTATAGATGTTGCTTCCAAACAAACTGTATTGCCAAGGGTGTGGATTACTTATCTAGTCTGTTCAATGATCGAAGGAATTCATCATCTGATAGTTCTGGTAGCATTACCTTGAATATATGTGAAAGTTCTTCTTTGTCTGATGATTTGAGGGAATGCTTTCTGAATCATTTATCTCAGAGAGCTATCAATGATTTCCTGGCTATTTTAAGAAAGCATGGACATAGTGAGTTACCACAAGATGCAAGGACTTCCATGGGAACACCTAGGTCTACAAATAATATTATCGAAATAAGTGGTGGAAAGTATATTCATTTTGGCTCAATAGAAAATCTGAAAAAAATCATCAAAGATTACATGAATTCTAAAAAGGTGATTGATGACAACCTGAAATTGAACATAAATGTAGATGGTTTACCAATATCAAAGTCATCAGGCAGTCAGTTCTGGCCAATATTGGGAGATCTTGTTGTTGACAATTTGATAACTGAGCCTTTTTTAATAGGACTCTTTCATAGTAATGGAAAACCAGAAGACCCAAATGACTTTCTCAGTTGTTTCATTAATGAATTTAAGACTATAGAGAGAAATGGGCTTATAATAGAAAAAAAAGTATACCATATCAAACTAGAATGTATAATATGTGATGCACCTGCTAAAGCATTCATAACTAATATAAAAAGTCATACAGGGTATTTTGGATGTACAAAATGTATTTGTGAAGGAGATTACTTGGAAAGAAGGATGGTATTTCTATCAACAAATTCAACACTCCGAACTAATGAATCTTTCAGAAATTGAGCAAATCCGGAACATCACAGGGGACCAACAATTTTAGAAGAGTTGAATATTGAGATGATCAAACAATTACCTATAGATTATATGCATTTAGTTCTATTAGGAATAACCAAACGTATCCTCTCTTTCTGGATTGAAGGGAACATTTCAGTTCGCTTGAAAAAAGAAAAAATTGATTCATTAAATGAAATGTACCTCTCGACAAACCAATATGTTCCCTCAAATTTTGAAAGGAGACCAAGATCAATTGTAGATGTTGAAAGGTGGAAAGCCAGTGAATTTCGCTTATTTCTGCTATACATTGGACCTGTCATAATGAAAAATATTTTAGACAAAGAGGATATAACCATTTTTTATCTCTTGTAATTGGTATAAGATTACTGTCTCGTAAAAATCAGACTATTGAAAACATTGATTATGCAAATGAGTTGTGAGTATACTATTTTAAGAAGTTTGGAGTATTATTTGGAAAGGAATAGTATACATACAATGTTCATAATTCAATCCATTTATCTGATGATGTTAGAATTCATGGAAACCTAGATTCATTTAGTGCATTCAAGTTCGAGAATTATATGTTCAAACTCAAACAGTTACCCAAGACTTCCCGTTATCCATTGCAGCAGATCAATAATAGAATTATCGAAGAAATGAATGTATCAAAAAAAAAACAACCTGATATCTATCCACTAATAACTAAAAAAAGTGGAAGAATAATCAGAGTGTGAGTAAAAAATCTTATGTTATCTTTGAAACCAGATGACAACTGTGTGCCACTAGAGAATGACCAAATTGTATTAATTGAGAAGTTCAACTCTTGCACTGGAAAATGTTATTTTAATATAGAGCAATTCTTTGACCGTCCTTGTAATTCAGCAGATATTGGGATTTATGCAGTTGAACAAAGAGATCTGTCAGGAAATAATATTTCCTTTGACATATTTTCAGTGGTCAACAAATGTTTCAGAGTCCCTTACCTGGAGGATATCAATGTAATAGTTACTCTGCTACATTAATCATGCCATATAGTTTCTCTCAATGATACTTATATTCAGTTTTCTCTAATATTTATAATATAAAAACTTTTTTACTTGAATTTCTGGATTATGTTTCATAGACATTAGGCATAGTATTATGAGTAGTTCATGCCTGTGTAGATGCTCTACTACCCTGTGTTTTATTGTCTTTGTCTACTACCTCACCTACTTGTGAAGTTACACATTACAATGGTTACTATTCAGGTGAACCATACAATAATGTTGTACATTTTGTTGATGGCTCTGAATTCTTCATTCAATATTTCATTTCCAAACAAGTATTGCTCATTTTCCTAGATTTTTTTGGGATTTCCTCTTCTCGTTACTAAAAATAAAAATAGAAGCTGTAATGATTATTTTAATATATTTGTAGTAAGGACAGTTTTGTAAATCACTCCAAAATGTCACTGTGTTTTAAATGTAACTTCCAGATAGGTACCTAAAAGATAAATTCTCTATTTGTCAGTGACACCTTGTTTTTTAAAAATGTATTTTTAATAAAATCAAAACTTCTACTTATCTTAGTGGACGTTTCGAGAACGAATTTGCTCCCGTCTTCAGCACAATGTGTATATTTTTCTCTTCGTAAAAATTTGTAGATGTTATTGTTTTTGACACTGAAAAGTGACTGAATAATATTAAGAAGAAGAAGAAAAATACTTTGATGTCGAATGCAAAAAACTTATTGATATTTCCAAATTTTCAAAGAATAAGGTGTCACTGACAAATAGAGTTCACAAAACTGTCCATACTACAAATATATTAAAATAATTATTATAGTTTTTATTTTTATTTTTAGAAACGAGGAGAGAAAATCCCAAAAAATCTAGGAAAATGAATACACTACCTCCTCGATTAACCTACAGATAGTATCTAAGTATTGCTGTTCAATTAAATCAATTTACTGGTAGGAAATCAGAATGGTTTGATGTTTTCTTTTTTTCGATAAAATTAATCTATTCTGTTATGAAGGAAGAGTACAACTATACCATATTGTTATAATATACCTTTCATGTTGTTTGAAAAAAGTGATGTCAGGAAAACATGCTTTATTTCAGCCATCATTTCATCTTAATGATGAATACCAAAAAAATTGCTGTTGTATACCTTCCTTCAGAAAAAATGTATTCTGAGGTCCCTGTCAGCTGGATAACTGATGATGAAACACAGTGTTGGTGGCCAAAAACAGTAAATGCCACATCATTTATGGTTAGAGGAGAGCTACCAAACGTCAAAACATGGGAGCTGCACAATATTGTTATTGAGACATTCTGCTGTAAGTATCATATTATACAATGCAGCTTACAACACTACAATAGACAGTATAGTATGTATATGTTATCTATTCTCTGATAATGTAATCAACCCATTCTGACATTAATAGAATCACAGTTGATTATTGAAATTTCCAAAATTAATGTATTTTTTCTCAAACTCTTTATTTTGATTTGTGAAATTTCAGCTGTACTCGATTGATTTTTGTTCAATAAGGATATTTTCTTAAGAAGTTGATCATGTTTTGTGATATGTCAATCCAAACATTGTTCTTCAATAATTCAAAAATTCATGCAAAGTTGATAACATTGTATTATTTGTTCAAGTAGTTTTAGTGAATTATTTTTTTTTATCTGTGGACAACACGAAAGGGAAACCTATGATGTTCGAGGAACATCGTGTTAGCCAGCGGTGGAATTTTGGGAAAGAAGGAAGGTGTTGGAATTTTCTTGAATGTTTGGAGGTTTTAAGCATCAGGAAAGACTTCACTAGGCAAAGAATTCCACAACTTTGCCGTTCTATCATCTATCATTATTTGTATCTCACAGAACATAGACATTGTACAATACAGACCACATTTCTCCGGCTATTTTTGCTAGTATTTAATGGTTCAAAGTGGATGTAAAATCTCAACTTTCATACTGTGTAATCTGTCAAAAGTGCTCTTTAACTCGAAGTGAATTGATACTCAAACGAAGCTCTAGATATTGGTAAATTGCACGTTAAATGCATCTATAGCTTGTCGAATTTATCAACAAAAAATGGAATGTGAAGTGTAAAAACAGAGATTAAAATCATTATCTTGGCAGCAAGAAAGAAGTGTCGTCAAAAAATATAGTCCTAAACATTATAGTCCAGGAGCTCGTACTATAAATTGGGGAAGAAATATGGAGTGTGTCACTTGTAATACCAAAACTGGGGAATCTGTTATATCATGTGATAGCTGTCAACGTTCAACGCATAGAGAATGCACTGGTTTGGATGCAAGTGAACTAAAAGTAATGGATCTCAAAGGAAAGAGACTGCTCAAATTTTATTGTGAAGATTGCCAAAATGGTATTGAACTCATTCCCAAACTTCTCTTGAAAATGGATGAAATGGAAAGTGAAATAAAAGAATTGAAAAGGAGTTTAGAGGATGCATCATCGTCATCGGTGAAGGATGAAGAGGATGTGATATCTGAACTAACTGAGAGACAAAATCGCGCTTCTAACATAATAATTTTTAACATGAATGAACCTAAAGGAAAGTCTCAACAGGATCGTATTTCTGAAGACAATGTGACAATCAACAAGATTTTTGAAGGTCTGCAAATAAATCAGAATGAAATCAAAGTATTTAGACTTGGTCAATTTATACCAAATAAAATAAGACCAATAAAAGTAATATTAAGATCTCCCGAAGATGCGAAGTATGTTCTGAGAAACAAAAATCTCATTAATAGTAGAATTCCAAGTATAAGAGTATATGGTGATCAGACTAAAGCACAAAGGGAATATTACCAAAAAATTAAATCTGACCTACAATCAATCATCAATAAGGGTGATGAAAGTAAAACAATTAAATATATCAACAATAAACCAACGATTGTGAACAAAAAAGATAACGAGAAAAAAAACTAGTGAATCATCCTAATATACTAATGAATACAGACATTATTTATCTCAATGCTCAAAGTATTCTGATGAATATTGATGAAATTCGGGAGACCTTAGTATGCTACAAACCAAAAATATTCCTATTGAGTGAAACAAGAACAACGAGTGACCTTGAGGATTCTGAAAATAAAATTGATAATTATAAATGTATTCGGTGTAACTCTTCAAGCAGACACACAGGAGGTACTTTACTTTATGTGAAAAATAATATCAGTTTTCCTTTTTTCAACTCATTTGTATTAGAGGGTAACTACTGGTCGCGTTTTTTGAGGATTGATTTAATATCTTCTGTATGGGTAATTGGCTGCTTATACCATTCACCATCAAGTTCTGATTCTAAATTTATTGAACACTTTGAAGAAATCTGTGACAGGTTGTTTACCATGGATCATTGTTGTATACTAGTGGGTGATTTTAATATTAACCTTTTATCAGACAGCTTCTACACAAATAAAATAACCAATCTAATCGCAACTTACGGCATCTCTCAACATGTAACTGAACCAACTCGTGTTACTAACATAAGTGCAACACTAGTTGACTATGTATTATCGAATCAAAATGATATTACAGTAAGAGTACATGATTATCCAAAAATCACAGATCACTCTATTATTTCAATTAATATGTGCAATAATGTTGACAATCATGAGTATAGTACTAAAATGTACAGAAACCTTGGTTCTAAAAATATGGATGCCATTAAAATTAACTTGATGATGTATAATTGGAATCTCGATTCTGTTGACGTTAATGTATTATATAATGAACTCTTTGTGACCTATGAGAATGTGGTAAATGAAGTTGCCCCTGTAGTAAATTGTCCATATAAATCTAAACTACCATGGTTTGACAATGAGGTGTATGATAAAATGAAAGATAGGGACAGAGCTTATAAAATATTCAAATCGTGTAATATAGGGGAGAAAGATAACAATTGGGAGACGTTTAAAAAACTTATAAACGATGTGGTCAATCTAATGAAAACTAAAAAGCAACAGTATTATTTTGATGAAATCGATAGATACAAAAACAGTCCCAAAGAAATGTGGAAAACTTTGAAGAATATAGTTAATACAAGAGTTGAAAATCATCCCAATGGTGTTCTGTTAAAAGAGGGCAATAATCAAATAATGATAAGAGATGAGGAAACTATAGCTATTCACTTCAATCACTACTTCATTGAAAGTATAAATGAAATCATTGAAGGTTTGGATTCCCCGAGAGTTTGGTCTAATTCTAATTATAATTTGTATCTCTTGATGGATAGATTCAGATTACTATCGTTGTCTGAACTACGAAAAATAGTTGGAACCTTGGATTCTAAGATATCGGTACATGAAATATTCAATGCCAAAATGCTGAAAGATATTTTAGAAACAATTGGCCATGTTATATCGAACTTAGTCAATACTTCACTTGATACTGGTATGATACCTGATGCACTCAAAACTAGTACCATCATTCCAATACAGAAAATAGTAAATACCGTTAATGCCTCCGAATTCAGACCTATAAATACATTGCCTCCATTGGAAAAAATCTTAGAATTAGCTGTATATGATCAATTAATGGACCACATTGTAGATAATGAAATATTGATAAGTAACCAATCGGGTTTTCGGAAAAATATTCTTGTGAATCATCCTTACAACTCACGCTTCGTAAATTCAAAAAAGACTTAGATAATAACAAATATGTTGTCAGTGTATTCCTGGACTTGAAAAGAGCCTTTGAGACCATAGATCGTAAAATATTATTGAAAAAATTATCAAGTTACGGAATCGAAGGTAGAGTATATCATTGGCTGAATAACTATCTCAGTAATCGTAGTCAAAGAGTACGTTTCAATGGATATGTTTCACAAGAATTGAATGTTGATGTTGGAGTTCCTCAAGGAAGTGTCATAGGCCCACAACTTTTCATTTTATATTTAAATGATATTGAGCTATTCATTGAATGTGAATTTATAAACCTTTTTGCTGACGACACATTGTTAGCTTGTAGTGATAGCAGTTTAGGTGGGGCAATTCAAAAAATGAATTCAGTGTTGAAAGATGTTCATAAATATTTATTGATGAATTAACTCAAACTGAATGTTTCGAAAACGAAAGGAATGATCTTAACAACCAAATATAAATATAAAGCTCTGAATATCAGTGAAATAGATTTGACCATAAATGATGAAAAAATTGAAATAGTGTCAACAGTTAAGTATTTGGGTTTTCACTTAGATAACTATATGTCTTTTGAAAATCATTTTGAATATATATACAAGAAAATACGGAAGAAATTGTACTTTTTTTCTAGAATAGCACAAAATCTCTCCATGGTAACGAAAATAACAGTGTATAACACAATAATTCAACCTCATTTTGATTACTGCGCATTAGTATTATTTTCATGGGACCTAAATAAATTGAACTAACTGCAAAAGCTACAAAATCGTGGCATGGGAATCATTTCAAAAGCAAACCGATATACGTCCATTTTCATTATGTCCAATACTTTGCAATGGTTTAGTGTCTCTCAAAGAATTTATGTCACTATGGTCTTCATCTTCAGAATACTTAATAATCTGGCACCATCTTATTTTCAAACTTATTTGGTTTTTCGAAGAGATGTCCATCCATATGTCACCAGAAATTGTGATGATTTTCATATATCCAGAACAAACCGTAAAAGCACCATGAGTTCTCTGTTTTTCAAAGGTTTCCAGGAGTTCAATCAACTACCTCATTCAATAAAAAACAGCACTTCTCTTACTACTTTAAAAAAAAATATCAAACTCCCCATTAAAAATCAGTGAACTACTGACATCATTTGTCCTGCTAATTATGCATGTTATATATATATATATGTATTTTGATGTATCTAAGTGAGTGTATATACGTATATTGTAATGAAGTGTTTTCTCACCAGCTTCATTACTAGGCTTTGGTGTACGAGCCTCATACGAGAAATGGGGTTAAGGCCATTTTAGAGTCACCCTGTATACCTGATTGACAAATTAATGAATCAAGGAGCTCCTTTGGCTCCGCAGGCTCTGACACCGCAGACCTTGGCCATGGCAACCTGAGCCCCGACTCCACTAGCTCCACAGCCGGCAGACAAGCCGACCCCGGTGATAACGGCCACCGAGATGGGGTACTCGCCGTCCCGCTAGGAGACTTCACACCACGAGGCCTCCAGTACATCATGCTGAAGTCCTTGGAAGGCCTCCACCCGGAAAACCACCAGTCAACCCTGCCAACTTCCGCTGGACAACGACGCTCACCTCCACTCTACCTGCCTGTAGAGAAGAGGCTGTGCTGGCGCTGTGGCACGCCGGGCCACGAACGAGACTCCTGTGCTCGACCCGTGAGGCTGTTCTGCTCCCGATGTGGCCGGGATCGCATCCGGTCAAGCGATTGTCCCTGCCCACGACGATTGAAGACAACCCCAGCCCGAGCCCCGACACCCCCAGCAGCTCCGACGCCGTCATCCCGCTCTATGACAGCGAAAGTGAACCAGCGCACCCAGACGTCTACCCCCACCGTCGCTGACAAGGGAGTCCAATGCAACCGCTGCTCGTGCGAACGAGTACGCCCGAGACTTTCCCGTTGAAGACATCCCTGTTACATGAGTATTATCATAGATTTTTCCAGATGTATAATTTTGAGTCATGTCCAGCGAACAAAAAAAAAATAATGATTGTTACACAATCATTCTTTTTTTTCCGCAAGTAGGAGGGGTGTGTAATGAAGTGTTTTCTCACCAGCTTCATTACTAGGCTTCGGTGTACGAGCCTCATACGAGAAATGGGGTTAAGGCCATTTTAGAGTCACCCTGTATACCTGATTGACAAATTAATGAATCAAGGAGCTCCTTTGGCTAGTATTTTGAGCCACCCAGAGAGCCCTACCCCAGACTAACCTTGTTTAGCCCCGTTGCACCCTGCTGAGGGTAATCAACTTCATGACACCCCTGCCTCCGTTTTGAAAGCACTACCAGGCTATAATTTCATACATATCATGTTCAGACTCTTGATATTAGTATTGGTAGGATTTGATTGCATAATGACCGTCCAGAGCCCTGGGAAATAAGAAGTCCAGTATGCTATCCGTTTACTTGCTTTATTCATCTTGCAATGATTTTTGCATCCGGAAATCCTGATCAACCCAGAGACTAAGACTTCTTATTGCCTATGGAGAGTGTATTTATGATTTTGGAAAGAGTTATAATGGTTTTCATACCTGGAAAGACATTTCAGGGTCATGTGATATTGTTTAGGTCATAACTTTGTTATCCTTCGTAATTTTGCAATCAAATTCGCTCAGTAGCACAAACATGGAATGCCAAGCACTTTGATACTACCAGTTTTGAGGAAAAATGATTTCCACCGCAATTTTCCAGACCCAATGTCAAGTAGTGTTCACTTTTTCCTTGAGCAAACAAATCATGGTCAGCTCGAGGCCAGACCAGCCCGACCAATCAGAATCCCGACCTCGCTCTGTTTTTTGCCAAACCTGAAAAGAGTATAAGTAGCAAAATCCAGAGGCCCGGAGAGAGAAATCCACAGATATATCCACAGTTAAAGAGATTGAGATATATAGATAGATAGTGAGTTATTACATTTGGCAGTGATTATTCTGATTCAGTCCGATTCTTACCGTTTGATTCAGTTCGTATAACCGTTATAAAAAGCGATCAAGGTGCTCGAAGTTTTCCTGTATTTACATCCCGTTTTTGTGTTACACAAAGTTGAAAAAGTGAGCCAGAGCTTTTTCTGCCGACGATTCACTCGTGAAGTATATTACCAGTCAAGTGTGAGTTAACTGCATTTTGATTTCACTGCATTTTCTCATAGTTCTATCAAACTGCAGATTAACTTTATAGATCAAATAATTTTCCAGTATAAATCCAGTTGTTGTGACATTTGTCGTGACGGTTGCAGCGGCCAGTGAAATTCAGAATCCAGTACAGAGTAAGCATTGGAACTGCCCTGTTGCATATATAGGTATCATTTGTAATGACCTGCAGGATAAGTTCTGTGGTTTGAAATCCTAACGTAAAGAGTTTCATCAGGAAAACAACCCTTGTAACGGTCGAGGTTCTTGGTCTGCGTAGCAGTCAACACCAAGCGTCACCAGGGTTGTGAGCATCCCGGTCTCCTGGTCGCATAAGGCTTATAGTCAGCGTCGAGACCACCCTGATAGTAATTATCTTGCAAACCCCAGAGGGGTGAATAGTCTTTGTACATTGACCAGAACTTGTTTTGCAGGGGTAGAGCTTCTTAACTCGCATAGGCACTTCCCGGATGCACGTTGCACGGCTTGCTCTTTGAATACCAGTCAGATTAGCTGTCACCCTGCTTAAGTCACCCTGCTTAATTAATTGTCACCCGTAGATATAGGTGGTTAGGATAATCTACCCTGGTATTATTTGATCTGTGGAATTTTTGCTATCTTGTGACTGACACCTGTCGACATATTCTGTCATCCGAATTTCCTCGTGATCGTATTTTCTTGGTTATGATAATAATCATTGTGAGAGATAAATTCGATCTGTTAATTGTTTCCAGTGAATAAACCTATTTAAGTTTGATTTCTAGTTCTGATTATTTGTTCTGAGTGATATACCAAACACCCGCAGCAACCCGTATACCAGGGTGAAACCAAGTGGGTGAACTTAAAGCCCTCACCCCTTTTAATCTTTTCATAGTCCAGAAGGCCTTCGACCCCTGGCATACCGTCGCTTCGACTGTGTTGCTACCTAGGCCTCCCAACAAATCCTGGTTGGGAGAAAGTGGAGTTCACCACTATAATCCAACTGGCGCTCGAGGCAACCCCGGTCTATCCTAGATATAGACATACCCCGTTGAGCGCCACTCTAGTAACACCCCCCCAAGAAGGAGGTGACGTTACAAGTGGCGCCCGAGCAGGGACCGTTTTGAAGAAGAAATCCAGAGAAAGTCCTGAAGGTATACAGAAAATCAGAACTTGTGTTTTCCTGACAATTTTGAACTTTGCAGTGGTGGATAGTTCCCAGGTATTTCTTAAGCTAATTGTATCGATAGTTTGGTCTGTTATTTCACCAGAAATCGTTATTGTTTTCCAGCTATTGCTGAAGCCCGTAAAATTGTGATTTTCAGAGGTGTATTACGTTTCAAACTCTGGTGGATATCTATTTACATTCCAGGCAATTATATCTCACTGTTTTCATTTCCCCTGAGTGAATATAATTGTAGTCCCATTTGTTTCGTACACACAATTTTCTGTTGAATGATCTGATTCTTTTTTGATACCTAATTTGATGATTTCTAGGTTAATCAATCCGGTGAGTTCTGCTTTTGCATACTTCTTTTCCTCCTGGAATCTATTCTTGTTCATCCTGCGAACAATACACTGTTTGTTTGTTAATCTTTGTTTGGTAGACAATCCAGTTCACATTAGGAAAATGACTGAAACGCAGACAACCAGAAAATCCAGTGAGCTTCAGCTCGCTTCCCCTGAAATTACCAGGACTAGCCGAACAAATTCTCCTGATCCAGAAAGGGAAGAATTTGGAGATGATTATCTGGCCAACTTGGAGCCGAGAGTTGGATGGATATACCGTTTGAAGAAACCAGACCTGACGGAGGAGTTGAAGCGATATGGACTGAATGCTGATGGTACAGTGATTTATTTATTTATTTATTTATTTATTGAGAAAATACATCCAACAGGTCGTAGGACCCAATTACAGGAGTACATAATACAAAATGAAAAGCTTATATTAGTCCTGAAAAACAAAAATTAAAACATAAAATGAAATCTATTTAGCATTACATACCATGTAACATTATAACATATGAGCATATTTTCAGTTATGTAGTGCATTATATATTGCTTTCCTAAACTGAGATAAGGGTAAAAAGAATATATCAATATTTTGTAGACTATTGTAGTTTCTACACATAGAAGTCAAAGGACAGTGAAAGTGGTGTTGAGAGTTAGGTACGTCGATATGAAATGTTATGTGTGACCTGGAAGTTATACGAGGAACATTGAAATTCAATGATGAAAGTAAAGTAGAAGAGTCGATTTGATTATGTATGATTTTGTACATAAAAATCAAGTCATTAATTTGGCGGCGTTTTTTAAGTGATGGATAGTTGAACTCTTCCAAGAGTAATTCATTGCTATGCTCTCTTATGGGGTAAGAACCATGCTTTTTTAAGTAAAGAAATTTTAAAAACTTTTTCTGTACAGCTTCAATACAATATATATATTTTCCTTGACAAGGATTCCATATGGAGCTACAGTATTCCAGTTTGCTTCTGATCAATTAATAATATATAGAGCTAATTGCCTCTAATGATGAAAACTCTTTGCTATTACGCATCACAAATCCTAGCATTTTCATTGCACGGGATGTTATTTGTTCAATATGACACGAGAACGTTAGTTTTTCATCAAAGATAATACCCAGATCTCTCGATTCGGTAATTCTTGCCAATGATATATTATCCAATTTGTAATCATATATTTGTACTGAAGGTTTCCTTGCAAAAGTCATAGTTTTACATTTTCCTATGTTTAATGATAGTTCATTTTTCTGACACCAATCATGTAACTCAGTGATATCGTTTTGTAATGAGATACAATCAGAGTAGTCCTCGATCTCCCTGAAAATCTTCATATCATCAGCAAAAAGAAGTTATTTAGAGTTGATACTATCAGAAATGTCATTAACGAACAGAAGGAATAATAGTAGACCCAAGTTTGAACCTTGAGGAACCCCGGAAGTTGCATTAAATATAAACGATTTAATACCTTCGTATTCCACAAATAACTACAATTTCCGAATTCTTGCCGGATTTAAAGATAGGGCATACCCT
Source organism: Gastrophysa polygoni (assembly GCA_963576655.1). Lineage (NCBI taxonomy): Eukaryota > Metazoa > Arthropoda > Insecta > Coleoptera > Chrysomelidae > Gastrophysa > Gastrophysa polygoni. The sequence continues at coordinate 25,818,969 of OY755083.1, forward strand.
CGACAGTTTCCATATATTCGGAAAGTAACAATTTTTCAGCATGAGGTTGTAAATGACACAGAGAGGCTTCGCAAAAAGAGCAATTCGATTCTTAACAAGTTTGACTGGAATGCCATCTGGCCCAACTGTCAATTTATTTTTCAATTTATTGGAAGCCGAAATGATGTCATTTTCCGAAATTTCACCAAGATGTAAGTAATCACTGGTGTAGAAAAGTTCTCCATTACTCAAGTTTGTATTTTTCAGATTATTATTATAAATATATACGCTTTGAAAGTTTGTTGCGAATGCGTTAACAATAACATTAGGTGAAGACAATATTTGATCATTATAATACATATGTCCTGGAATTCGAGATTTATCCTTCTTTGAGTTCACATAGCTCCAAAAACCAGTGGGATCTTTTTTCATGTTTTGTTCGGAGTTCGCAATGAAAGCTTTATATGATATATTTATATCGCGTTCAACTGAATGCCTCAACTCTCTGAACTTTTCACGATAAAAAAGTAGTTTATGTTGTCTATACATTTTTAGGTAGTGATTTTTTACTTTCAGTTTACGAATCAGGTCTTTTGAATACCAGGTAGGGTACTTGCGGGAGCAGCATTCTTTCATGGGTACACACTTTTTTATTATATTTTGTATGACGAGTTGGCCCTGGTGAAGTATGTACTATAAGTCCTGGATGATGGCGATCAATCGGAACTAGTGGATCGTCATCAGTGAGTACTTTGCAATTGTTTTCATTACTGGCAATTACCAAATCGAGGAGTCTGTCATTATAATTTTTTACTCTATTACTTTAATACATATCACAATAGTTCATAAAATTATTGAAACGAAATATCAAATTGGTATGAACTTTTTTCATAATGATCTTGAAGTTCTGAAATATTGAAGTCACCTATAATTGTTGTATTGCTAAGGTCATGAATGTTCTCTAGGCACTCGAAAAATTCATCATATTCGTCAACAGATGTGTTTGGGGGAATATATACAAGTATTATGATATTTGAGACATGGTTACTGCCCCAGACCTTTACTGACAAAACATCTATTTTATTAACATGACAAATCAATTCAAGGCGTTCGGACTGATATTCGTTACTATCGACTGCCAATAAAACACCACCTCCACGAGCTCCTGTGCTTCGATCTTCACGATAAACTGTATAATTAAGCGGGAATAGTTCGCTGTTGAAAAGATCTGCATGTAACCAACTCTCTGAAATAGCAACAACACTATGACAACTTGCTAGTACATTTCTATAAAATAAGTGAGTTTTGGTATTTAGACCTTTACAATTTTGATAGCAAACAGTAAATGTGTTGATTGCATCATTCTTTAATAATCCATTGGACGGAGTTACAAGTTTTTTACTGCTATAGTCGGATGCCCATTTTTATATTTTATTACTAAGTTGTTTTCACCATTGTTTTTTCGCATTGTTAACTCATTACGTAGTGTTATATAATATTCACGTTGTTTCACTGTTTGGTCGGTTCTCAGGTATACGTTCTTGAACTTGTCAGTACATTGAATTCTCCTTTTGTTCCTGATCAGCGTAAGCACATCTTGTTTATTTTGTAATGATACTCTGATTGGTCTTGATTTTCCCTCGAATTTTTTACCGAGTCTCATAATTGTAGTGGTATTGATGTTGGAATCCGGAATAATAGATGTAATTAATTCTTTTATGGGCAAGGCTGGCTCAACTGTATCTTCAGGAACACCAAATATGAGTATGTTATTCTCTCTACGTTTGATTTCATTGATCTCATCCATTATTTGAATTGCATCTAGTGGATTCCGAGGAGTATCCAATACTTTTTTTTCGAGCACTTCAATTTTATCATTTAAGTTTTTTATCTCTTCTTTGTGACTGGCCTTCATAGAGTTTATTTCCGTTTTTATATGATCAACACTTTTTTCTAGCAGACCCATTTTTTCTCCCAAAATATTCAAAATCCCAGAAGAAACGGAATCTACCAACCTTTTTATAAATGTTTGGTCCTCGCATACTTGCTTAATCATTTCTTCAGCGGCATTTTTCACCTCACTCATTTGTTCACGTGTAAGGGGCATTTTCCTATCCTATGAAATAATCTATATCCTTTCGATAAAGAGCACTGGAGATGATGATCATAAAATTTTATGAAAATATTCACTTTTCCGAGATTGTTTCTAGCACAAAACAGCGGAGCAATTTCATATACGTCTTTACTCTATCACGACAAACGACTGTATATGTGACTGTGATGGAACTACGCCGTCGACTTGTGTGGTTCTTGAGGGAAGAACTGCCCAAGCTAGTGGGAGCCCGACACCCAGCGACGGGACATGTTGTACCCCCTGTACAACCATTCCTGGAATGTCCTGTGGACACTCCAGCCGCACCTGTTATGCCAGCAGGTCAACCCGCAACATATTCACCCCTGCTGCAGGGAAATATGCCGTTTCCAAACCCCGTGAATAACTCAGATGTTCCAGAACATGTTCCAACATATCGACCGCCCCTGAAACCGTACCACTGGAATTTGCATTTTGATGGCAGCACCGATCCAGTGGCGTTCTTGGAACGCCTGGAAGAAATTGGCAGGGCAGAGAAGGCCCACCCCGAACAACTCCTGGATGCTCTACCCGAACTTTTGCAAGGTCGAGTACTGTTGTGGTACCGTTGCAATGCACGCTTCTGGCACTCATGGGCATCGTTCAAGGATGTTTTCAAGAGATCCTATTTCCCACTGAGGTTCCAGGAAGACATGGAGATGGCCATCAGTCGACGCCTGCAACGGGAAAATGAGCCAGCCATGGACTATATAGTCGATCTCCAGACACTTATCCGAAGGCATGGAAGCCTCAGACCTGAACAGGAGTTAGGTTGGCTGTACCGGAACTTGCTACCTGATTACAGGCAGTATATCAAGAGGACTGATTACCATGATATTCAATCCCTGATTTCCCTGATTCTAGAGTACCAGAACCTGCGGAAGGAACTGAGGCAGATGCACTCCCGTCACCCAGCAGCTAGGATTGACACTGCCCCGAGGATGATGCCACCAACCGTGCCCAGGAATTCATCACCAGAACCAGCCCAGAATGACAATTCCCATCAGACTCCTCTGGATCAGAGTAACCGGAATAGAATTACTCCGCCAGCCGACAGCCCCTTACCTGTGAGACACATGCGCCCTGTGGAACAGCAGACACCCCGAACGCCTGCATCCCCGCCACAAAGGGCATATAACCGGACCGACAACTGCTGGAAATGTGGACAACCTGGACACCGAAGGAGTGAATGCAGGAATGCATCCAGAATTTTCTGCTCACGTTGTGGACGTGATGGCATCCTGTCCAGAGATTGTACCTGTGCCAGGTCGGAAAACTACCCCGGAGCCCGACTGAACCGAGGACAGTCAGGCTCCAGCAATTAAACATCCCGGAGAAACGAAAACCGCCTCGACCAGATGATAACCGCCTGTATGTGCCCGTTATCATTGGAGACCAACAGTTCCTGGGCCTGGTAGACACCGGTGCCACAAGGTCCTTCGCCAGCAGCGCTGTTGCGGACGAATGTGAGCAGTTTTGCTTCCAGAAATACCCCCATGATGCCATCCAGACTTCCCAGGCAGATGGATCAGTCACTAGGATCACCGGAAGATACAAGGTTTGGATGACAGTAGGTGACAAGTGTTTGACAAATGAATTGTTGATCATTCCAAACCTGTCTACTGAGCTAGTGTTGGGTATGGATATGCTTCGCCAACACGGATTTGGCATAGATCTTACCAGGGCCTCCGTATATTGTAACCAGAAAATTGTTTCAGTTGTAAAATCCCAGGAACAACCAGAGAAGACGCCTGCTGATGTAGCGACCATGAGAGGCTCCGTAAAAACGAAAACCCGCCGGAAAAGACGGTCAGTCAGGCCGCCCCGCCACACCCCGAGCAAGGCTGATGTGGCCAGCCTGCCAGAGAAAACTGCGGTTCGCCCGCAGAACCACAGCTGGGACCACCAGGCCCTGGGATTAGAGCAGAAGTTAACTCTGGAAAGATTCCTGGAGGTAGAACTGCCTGCCTTCGAACAGATCAAGGGACCTACACCTTTGGTCCAACATACGATCCGCCTGAAAACCTCCGAACCGATCAAACAACGATACCGACCCCAGAATCCGAAGATGCAGGAAGTCATCAACAATGAGGTCGACAAGATGTTGGCCGAAGGAATCATCGAGCCCTCCAGAAGCCCGTGGAGTTCGCCGGTGGTGATTGTAAAGAAGAAGGATGGGAAACCACGTTTCTGCATTGACTTCCAGAATGTCAACAACGTCGCCGAGAAAGATGCCTACCCCCTGCCGTTTATCAATGCAATCCTGGATAAACTTAGGGAAGCTAAGTACATTTCGAGCCTGGACTTACGCCAAGGCTATTGGCAGATCCCGCTCACCGAAGATAGCAAACCCATCACAGCCTTAACAGTGCCTGGAAGGGGCCTGTTTCAATTCCGAGTGATGCCGTTTGGGTTGCATTCCGCCCCCGCAACTTTCCAGCGACTGATGGACAACATCATCGGACCCGACCTGGAACCTTTTGCTTTTGCATACCTGGACGATATAATTGTACTAAGCAAAACGTTCGAAGAACACCTGGAGCATTTAAAGCAAGTATTCACCCGTTTACGTGAAGCTAATCTCCAGTTGAATCCGGATAAGTGTAAGTTCTGTTTGAATTCACTTAGATATTTAGGACATATGGTCACTCCTGAGGGCATCCAGACGGACCCTGATAAAATTGAGTCCATCGTCCAGTGGCCGATGCCTACAACCCTTAGAAAGCTACGACAATTCCTGGGAATGGCTTCCTGGTATAGGAGATTCATTCCAAATTTCTCCGCCATAGTTGCTCCACTAACCAAACTCCTGAAGAAGGATGTCCGTTGGAAGTGGACTGAAGCTCAGGAAACCGCCTTTGCTACTTTGAAGACTTGTCTTATACAAGCCCCTGCTTTGACTTGCCCAGATTCCTCCCAGCCTTTTGTGTTACAGACGGACGCCTCCAACTGTGGACTTGGAGCCGCCCTCACCCAGACGATCGATGGTCAGGAGAAGGTTGTCGCCTATGCCAGCAGGATGCTGAGTGCTCCAGAGCGAAACTACTCCGTTACCGAGAAGGAATGTTTGGCCATCGTCTGGGGCATAGAGAAACTGAGACCCTACCTGGAGGGTTACCACTTCACGGTGATAACTGATCACCTCTCCCTGAAATGGATGCAGTCCATTAAGAATCCTTCTGGCCGCATAGCCCGCTGGACTATGTACCTGCAGCAATTTGACTTCGAGGTCAAATACCGCAAGGGAACGTCGAATAGAGTTGCCGACGCTCTATCCCGACAGCCTCTTTCCCTGTCTAGTCAGGAGGCTGAATCAACGGATGCCCTGTGCTGCACCTTGGAGATGCTATTTTTTCATTTTTATATGACACTTACTCAAAGTTGAATGCCGGTAATGTAGCTGCTGCAGTCTTTTGTGATCTGTCAAAGGCGTTTGACTGTGTTGACCATAAAATCTTACTTAGAAAACTCCACCAGTACGGTTGCAGAAGAACCACGTATAAATGGTTTGATTCATACCTATCAGGAAGGAATCAAATGGTGAGAACAACAGACCTTTCTGAAAAAAAGGCAATTATGTCCGGGGTGCCTCAAGGTTCGGTTCTTGGTCCCATTCTGTTTTTATTATACATTAACGACCTGACCAACTTGAAAATATCTGGAAAATTCACCCTATTCGCGGACGACACCACGATATTATGGAACAGCAATAACTCTAACACCTTACCCAATTCAATATCTACTGATATGGAAAAAATCAAGGAATGGTGTGATGCAAATTTGTTGTCCTTCAATACAACAAAAACAAACATCATATCATTCAGATGTTCTCTAGACGACCTTACATTCAGTAATAATATATTGATCGAGAACAAGCCCCTAACAAAATTTCTAGGTATCCATATTGATAGTAAGCTCAAATTCATTTCAAATTCATATCAAGCACCTTAAAAGTAAGATTTTTGCTGGATGTTATGCAGTGAGGGTAACTTCATCGAATTTGGGATCTAAAACCGCCAAAACTGTGTATTACGCTCTAATAGAGTCCCATTTACGTTATGGAATACCTTTTTGGGGAGTTAGCAACTCATCGGCACTTCAATCAGTCTTGGTACTGCAGAAACGGGCTATAAGGTATATGCGTAAACTTAAGCCCCGTGATTCATGCAGAAACATATTTGTTGAAGAAAAAATTTTAACAGAAATTGCGTTATTCATTCTTGAATCAGTTTGCCTCATGTACAAGAATGTGTCATTGTTCGAGGTTTCACGCAGACATTACAACACCCGTTCTTACATGTTGAAATTGCCAATTCCCTCAACAAATATGATCAGAGATTCGATTTATTACAATGGGGTTGAGATGTACAATCACCTACCCTCAGACATAAGGGAGGCGAATATGAACATGATAAACTTTAGAAAAATTATTAAAAAGTTTCTGGCAGATAGGCCCTATTATAATTTGGAGGAGTATTATAATGATAAGTTTGAATGACAAGGTGCATATTTGAATCTATGTAGGTTTTTAAGTGTGAAGTAACTAATTTAAAGGTGTGTATATGTGTATATCGGTGTATGTATGTATGTGTTTACATGTATATATTTATGTGTATATGTGTACATACATATGTTTGTGTATAGTTGAGCGTGTGTGTGCGTATATATATTTTTAACGAAGCAGTCTACTTTAACTGCGTTTTGTGACCTTAAACGGTATCGTTTATAATAATTTATATGTTCTACTCCTATTTTAGATATTTTATCGATTTTTATATATCTTTTAATCTACATCCATATTGCTATATACACATTTATTCAAGCTTTGTACACAAGAATTTCTCTTAATGACATTAAAGTATATTTATTATTATTATTATTGTAGAAGGAAGCTGGACAAAGATGTACGTGGTACCGCAACAAGAAGGCGGAAGTGGAGAAGCGCCCCGCTGCTTTTCCCGACTTCTGTGTGAAAGAAGACCGCCTCTTCCACCATTTTTGGGATGCTAATAAGTTGAGTGAGTTAGGGATGGACGATCCCTGGAAATTATGTGTTCCTAAACCCCCTTAGACCACAGGTACTGAAGGAGAATCACGATGACGTGACTGCAGGACACATGGGCATTGCCAAAACCACGGCTAGAATCACCCAGTAGTACTACTGGCCTGGAATGTTCCACGAGATCGCCCGGTACGTGAGAAGCTGCAAAACCTGCCAGGAGTATAAAGTGTCCCAGCAGCAACCGCCTGGGAAGATGCACCCATCCCTGAACACTAAGCCATGGGACACCGTGTCCACCGACTTAGTAGGGCCGTTACCAAGGTCAAGCAAAGGAAACTGCTACCTTGCCGTTTACCAGGACCGTTTCACCAAGTGGATACAGATGCGACCACTCCGTAAAGCAACAGCTAGAGCTGTAGCACAAGCGTTCTATGAGGACATAGTGCTCCGGTTTGGACGCCCCGCTACGGTCATTAGCGATAATGGTGCCCAGTACACTGGTAAAGTATTCGAGGAATTGTTGAAGGAATTAGGAATTCAACACAGATTGACTCCTCCTTATACCCCGCAGGCAAACCCAGTGGAACGCACCAACAAGACCGTCAAGACCATGATCTCACAATACTGTGAGAACGATCACCGGAAATGGGATCAACACCTGCCAGAACTCCAATTCGCCGTCAACACCGCCAACACGCCGTCAACACGCCGGTTTCACTCCCGCATTCCTGATGTTTGGCAGGGAATTAGAACCGCCCCAAGCTTTATTCCGACCACCTGTACCTGAAGAACAAGGGGAAGATGCCGCTTCCAGTTGGACATCACATATGACTAAGTTGAAAGAAGTTCACGAGCTAGTACGCTTGAACTTGGCTAAGGCATTCAACAATCAGAGTCATTACTACAACCTGCGACGCCGAGAGTGGAGATGTCACCTAGGTGACAAAGTCATGAAAAGAGAACATAATCTCTCTTCTGGAATCCGTGGGCATGCCGCAAAGTTGGCCCCGAAGTATACAGGACCCTGCACCGTCACCAGAGTGATTTCCCCCGTTGTATATGACCTGAGAAGTGCAACTGGGAAGCGTTTCAACCGAGTTCATATCGAAGACCTGAAGCCGTTTTACCATGACCAGAACCAATAACCCGTGCTATTTGCATTCCAGGAAATGTCGCCGGACGACACGAAAATTCAGGTCATCCAGGATATCATCTTGGCACCGGCCCGAGATATCCCGATGGAGGACCTGGATTCCCTCGACGTCGCTGGCCCAGACACCTCTGGCCCAGACACCGCTGGCCCTGACACCGCAGTCCCAGCCATCCGACTCCACTAGCTCCACAGCCGGCAGACAAGCCGACCCCGGTGATACCGGCCACCGAGATGGGGTACTCGCCGTCCCGCTAGGAGACTTCACACCACGAGGCCTCCAGTACATCATGCTGAAGTCCTTGGAAGGCCTCCACCCGGAAAACCACCAGTCAACCCTGCCAACTTCCGCTGGACAACGACGCTCACCTCCACTCTACCTGCCTGTAGAGAAGAGGCTGTGCTGGCGCTGTGGCACGCCGGGCCACGAACGAGACTCCTGTGCTCGACCCGTGAGGCTGTTCTGCTCCCGATGTGGCCGGGATCGCATCCGGTCAAGCGATTGTCCCTGCCCACGACGATTGAAGACAACCCCAGCCCGAGCCCCGACACCCCCAGCAGCTCCGACGCCGTCATCCCGCTCTATGACAGCGAAAGTGAACCAGCGCACCCAGACGTCTACCCCCACCGTCGCTGACAAGGGAGTCCAATGCAACCGCTGCTCGTGCGAACGAGTACGCCCGAGACTTTCCCGTTGAAGACATCCCTGTTACATGAGTATTATCATAGATTTTTCCAGATGTATAATTTTGAGTCATGTCCAGCGAACAAAAAAAAAATAATGATTGTTACACAATCATTCTTTTTTTTCCGCAAGTAGGAGGGGTGTGTAATGAAGTGTTTTCTCACCAGCTTCATTACTAGGCTTCGGTGTACGAGCCTCATACGAGAAATGGGGTTAAGGCCATTTTAGAGTCACCCTGTATACCTGATTGACAAATTAATGAATCAAGGAGCTCCTTTGGCTAGTATTTTGAGCCACCCAGAGAGCCCTACCCCAGACTAACCTTGTTTAGCCCCGTTGCACCCTGCTGAGGGTAATCAACTTCATGACACCCCTGCCTCCGTTTTGAAAGCACTACCAGGCTATAATTTCATACATATCATGTTCAGACTCTTGATATTAGTATTGGTAGGATTTGATTGCATAATGACCGTCCAGAGCCCTGGGAAATAAGAAGTCCAGTATGCTATCCGTTTACTTGCTTTATTCATCTTGCAATGATTTTTGCATCCGGAAATCCTGATCAACCCAGAGACTAAGACTTCTTATTGCCTATGGAGAGTGTATTTATGATTTTGGAAAGAGTTATAATGGTTTTCATACCTGGAAAGACATTTCAGGGTCATGTGATATTGTTTAGGTCATAACTTTGTTATCCTTCGTAATTTTGCAATCAAATTCGCTCAGTAGCACAAACATGGAATGCCAAGCACTTTGATACTACCAGTTTTGAGGAAAAATGATTTCCACCGCAATTTTCCAGACCCAATGTCAAGTAGTGTTCACTTTTTCCTTGAGAAAACAAATCATGGTCAGCTCGAGGCCAGACCAGCCCGACCAATCAGAATCCCGACCTCGCTCTGTTTTTTGCCAAACCTGAAAAGAGTATAAGTAGCAAAATCCAGAGGCCCGGAGAGAGAAATCCACAGATATATCCACAGTTAAAGAGATTGAGATATATAGATAGATAGTGAGTTATTACATTTGGCAGTGATTATTCTGATTCAGTCCGATTCTTACCGTTTGATTCAGTTCGTATAACCGTTATAAAAAGTGATCAAGGTGCTCGAAGTTTTCCTGTATTTACATCCCGTTTTTGTGTTACACAAAGTTGAAAAAGTGAGCCAGAGCTTTTTCTGCCGACGATTCACTCGTGAAGTATATTACCAGTCAAGTGTGAGTTAACTGCATTTTGATTTCACTGCATTTTCTCATAGTTCTATCAAACTGCAGATTAACTTTATAGATCAAATAATTTTCCAGTATAAATCCAGTTGTTGTGACATTTGTCGTGACGGTTGACAGCGGCCAGTGAAATTCAGAATCCAGTACAGAGTAAGCATTGGAACTGCCCTGTTGCATATATAGGTATCATTTGTAATGACCTGCAGGATAAGTTCTGTGGTTTGAAATCCTAACGTAAAGAGTTTCATCAGGAAAACAACCCTTGTAACGGTCGAGGTTCTTGGTCTGCGTAGCAGTCAACACCAAGCGTCACCAGGGTTGTGAGCATCCCGGTCTCCTGGTCGCATAAGGCTTATAGTCAGCGTCGAGACCACCCTGATAGTAATTATCTTGCAAACCCCAGAGGGGTGAATAGTCTTTGTACATTGACCAGAACTTGTTTTGCAGGGGTAGAGCTTCTTAACTCGCATAGGCACTTCCCGGATGCACGTTGCACGGCTTGCTCTTTGAATACCAGTCAGATTAGCTGTCACCCTGCTTAAGTCACCCTGCTTAATTAATTGTCACCCGTAGATATAGGTGGTTAGGATAATCTACCCTGGTATTATTTGATCTGTGGAATTTTTGCTATCTTGTGACTGACACCTGTCGACATATTCTGTCATCCGAATTTCCTCGTGATCGTATTTTCTTGGTTATGATAATAATCATTGTGAGAGATAAATTCGATCTGTTAATTGTTTCCAGTGAATAAACCTGTTGTGTGAATTTTAGTTCTGATCATTTGTTCTGAGTGATATACCAAACACCCGCAGCAACCCGTATACCAGGGTGAAACCAAGTGGGTGAACTTAAAGCCCTCACCCCCTTGTGATCTTTTCATAGTCCAGAAGGCCTTCGACCCCTGGCATACCGTCGCTTCGACTGTGTTGCTACCTAGGCCTTCCAACAAATCCTGGTTGGGAGAAAGTGGAGTTCACCACTATAATCCAACTGGCGCTCGAGGCAACCCCGGTCTATCCTAGATATAGACATACCCCGTTGAGCGCCACTCTAGTAACACCCCCCCCAAGAAGGAGGAGACGTTACAATATATTTGCATCCATAATTTTTCTCATGTCTATATCGATCCCATATATCATGTCATGTCTATATCAGTCCCATATACCGTATACCATAATCAAAATCTTCATATATATTCATTTACATATCATCTATTATTAGTTGTTATTTCTAGTTTACATTCTTTTGTATTCAAATGTTCTACCATTTTATTCATGTAATGTTTTATATATATCATACCTAAATTTATTTATTTTTTATATTTATGCATATTATGTCTAAACATTATGTTTATTAGGATGCCTACTTCAAATGAATAAAGATCTATCTAAATAAATAAATAGAGATCTATCTATCTATTCTATTGATTTTTGATGCTTGGTATAGCGATGTTCGACAGGTCTCGAGCCTGACAGTGTAGGGGTGACCAGCTTGAGCTCGTCTGGTTTGTCTACTAGGAATCGCGCGTGGTGGCATAATAGATGATATTTCCGTTGAGCACCGACCATGAAAGTATGCAAATATCGCCGACCTTTCTACGATGATCTAGAGAGGTCAATGATTTGGTGAGTGTTGTGTCATCGACTAGGCGAATAGCTCTCTTCTGAATTGAATCTAAGAGCTTAAGCGTATGTTTGGGGGCTGAGCTCCAAACATGTGAACAGTACTCCAGGACAGGTCGAATTTGTGCTTTGTAGATCATAAGCAGTTGCTGGGATGTGAAGTATCTCTTCGCGCGGAAAAGAAAACCGAGTTTTTGTGAAGCAGTTTTCGCAATGGACCTCACATGATCGTCCCATGAGAGAGCACTGTTGGTGGTGACACCCAGCATGGATATTGACGACCTCATAGGAACAGTGGTACCCGACATCATCAAATTGGGCATTGTGTGATCAGCCTTCTTGGTGAACATACAAGCTTGAGTTTTAGTTGCATTGAACTGTACTAGATTCTCAGATCCCCATTTCAGAATTCTTATCAGATCCTCATTTAAAGCATCAACCTGTCTTCGCCTTGCACCTCTGGCCTCATTGGATGATAAAGGGGCTCTAGAGGAAAAGGCGGAATGAAGTGTACTATCATCCGCAAAGCTATGAACTGGACTGGAGGTCACATTCAACAAATCATTGATGTGGAGCAAAAACAAAGTTGGTGCCAAGACAGAGCCTTGTGGAACACCAGCATTGATCGTCATTGTATCAGACGAGACCCCGTCTACCACCACGTAGAGTGATCTATCTGCAAGAAAACTCGATAGTAAAAGACACAGTTGGGGCGACAAACCATATGACGGAAGTTTCGCTAGGAGGCCTTGGTGCCAAACTCGGTCAAATGCTTTGGAGATATCCAAGGCTACAGCCAGAGACTCCCCATGTTTCTCTATTGACACCTGCCACTTATGTGTCACATAGGCAAGCAGATCTCCAGTTGACCTCTGGTGACGAAAGCCATATTGCCGGTCGTTCACGATTCTTGAGCTCTCTAGATATCGGATGAGCTCGATGTTGATTGCTTTTTCCATTACTTTAGAGATCACAGATAGTAGTGCAATCGGTCTATAGTTGTTAGGGAGGGTTTTCTTGCCCTTCTTTGGAATCGGTTGGACCCTAGCTTTCTTCCAGTTAGAAGGAAATACGCCGAGTTTGTACGAAAGGGTGAACAACCTGCAAAGAACTGGTGTTAGTTCTGGGGCACATTTCTTGAGAACAATAGGCGGTATTCCGTCAGGCCCCATAGCCTTCTTGACGTTGAGGCTGAGCAGAATGTGTCTGATTGTGCGTTGCCGGAAGACAATTTCTGGCATACGGTTATCGATGGTAGCGATTTTGGGAAGTTCCTGGCCTCGTGGATCCAAGGTAGATATTTACTTAGTTGCTTCTGCAAAACTGGGAATATATTAGGAATTTGGGAGTTGTTAACTTGAGAATGTTTAAATCTTAGATAAATAATGATTAATACTTGAAAATTACAAATACTTGAAGTACAGGCCAGAGGAAAAAAAAATCTTGTTCACTCTTCAGAAGTCAGCATAATGCCAGAATTATCGTCTCTCTCAGAAAACAATGAGAGAAGTCTTCGAACATACATACATTAGCACCTGATAAAAATAATGAAAAACACTGTACACAATCAGAAATAATCTCTGAATCTACTGATGCAGAAGTATCTAATGCACTAGAAAATATTGTCAATGAAGTTCAGGATATTGAGACTATGCCCATTGTCATTGCAGGTTTGTTGAATACAGTTCTTAGAATATTTTCACATGATTTTTTTCTTTCTTAGAGAATGGAACAATGGATATAAATTTACAATGTTCAATAGGTAAAATAAGCTATCAAGTTTATTAGCATATTATTATGATAAAAATGTTATTTTCAGAGCGACTTGATAGAATCTGTTTGGATATTCAGAAAAATATACAATCACTCCACAAAACTGTTAAATCAATGCAAACAAAAAATGGGCATTTGGAATTAGATAACTACTTGAAAAATCTTGAAGAGAAGTTACCATTAAAAACTTTGGATGAACTGGTAACTTTTGATACATATTTATCTTTTGTAAGTTTTGTTACAATTGTTAAAATATGTTATGTAATCATTATTGTTATTTTTTCAGATATCCTACATGAAATCCATTGGTGGACGGGATCTGAAAGACAATGTAAATTGGTGCCTGGCATTAATATACACCAACAACTTGAGTAGAAGCTGTTCGCTTCAAGGGAAAAGAGGAAACTTCAAATTAGGGGAAACCTATGCAATGAAACTGTTCATTGGTGAGTATTTTTTTTCCACTAATATTACTACTAGTGCCAAATTATTATCAGTTTGAAATATTTTTTATTTCTTAAAATATTTGTGAATGAGAACAAATGTCCTGATGATAATTCAAGCACTAATTGAATTCGGTCCTAAAACATTTTAAAATCATATTTCTAATATTTTTTAGATATTATGGTATCACAGAATAAAACCAGCATCAGTGAGGTCCAGCTCCTTATCAGTGAATGGTTCAGATTGGCAGAACAAAGATTCTTGAGGGAAAAATGAATATAGATATATGTATATATGTGTTTTATTGGACTTAATATTTGTTTTATTGGACTCATGTTTTTTGTTTTATCTACATTTCTGAATTGAAATATAATTTTAATTATTTTTATATAATAAACTTCGACTTGAAATCTTTTTCAAAACCTTCATATCATAACATACCTCATATTTCCAAAGTGAATTAATGAAAATGGTTAATTCAAAATTCATCAAATGGCGATTCTGATTGTATCTAAATTTTTTATCTGCTTTCATCGAAATCAGTTCTTGGATTCTTGTTCATTATTTTCTCAATCCATCAGTTCATTGAACTTTAGTTGTAGTCCAGTTCGAAAATAAGCTTTTAAATCAGTAGAAAAAAAAAAATGTCCAACTCCTAACTCCAACTTTTATCAAAAACAAAAATTCTTTGGTGGTAGAATTTTTTTTTATAAGTGAAACTTGGAATTCTTCATTTCAAAGTGAATGTAGAAGTGATATATCAGTGCTATTAAATTGATAATGTAAAATAATTATATTTAATGAACATAACAGTAATGTGATGATATTATATATCAGTGACGTAAAATTCATAATGTAAAATATATATTTTGGATAATCATAACAGTAATATGATAAAGTTATATATCAGTGACGTAAAATTCATTATGTAAAATATATGTTCTAAAATGAACATAAATGTCATATTCAATTAAGGTACAAAAGTGCGGACATTATGCATTACCGGTGAGTCACAGGTTAATCAGCTGTGATCTTATATGTGACATAACAAGATCACAAAAAAAATAAAATTGACATATCTACTACATTATTTTGTTTACTGGGTGGTATATCCTGTGACAGCTGTCAAAGGCCGACGCACAGAGAATGTACAGGGTTGAATGCCAGTGAATTGAAAAATATGGACCTCAAAGGTAAAAGACTTCTTAAATTCCATTGTGACGACTGTCATAACGGAATAAAGCTCATTCCAAAACTGCTTTTTGAAAATTGATGATTTGGAAAATGAAATGAAGGAAATCAAAAAAGTTTTGAGCAATGTACCTACCCCAACAATGAGCGAAAAGGAGGATACAATATCCGAAATTAGCGATCGACAAAGTCGTGCATCAAATATCATTATTTTCAATGTGAATGAGCTGAAAATGAAATATCAACAACAAAGAGAAAGAGTCCTATATAAAAAGACAGAAAAGTTCAACTGTGGACTTTGAGACAGAAGTATTCAAGACCGAACAGAGCTACACAACACAAATACAGTAACAGACACATATGATTGCGGATATCAATAGAAAACTGAATGAAGCCAGAATGGAAAATGCGGAAATACTTGAAAAGTTACAAGAATATGAAGATTCATTCAAAAAAAGCCGAAAATGATGAAAATGAGCTTGATATCATCAGCCGAAATCGACACAATATCTCGAGAAGATGAAGCTTGCATGAACGAGTTGGAAATATCGAAACTTGAAAAATAACCAGGAGACGCCGACGGGAGCGAAGGAGTGTGGTACTCAAACAGACTCGCGCCATCAACAGAGGGATGAGAATTGGTACTCTAAGTAGTGAAACTAATAGTGATAATACAAGTTCAAGTCAAGGTGAGATTAATGATAAGGCTTCTGATATATGACTAGTTATCATCAAAAAAATAAAATGCTGGTCATGAGTGTGATCAAAATGTAATTAATTTACAATCAATACTAACAAAAAAATTAAAAACACTGTGTAGTGCAGACGATATGTAAACCTTTCGAAAATTTTATTGAAGACTTGATATGTATTTCAAGGTAATACACAAAGCAGGACTATATTGTGATTATTGCTGGAGAGAATAATTTCAAGAATAACCGCTATTCATCTTTCGAAATATTGAACAGTATAATAAAATACTGCACACGTACTAATATTATACTATCATCAGTACCATATACTCTTACAATTGGCCCACCAGTAAAATCAATAAATTGATCTATAACTTCAATGATAAACTTAATGAATATGCTGCAAGCTCCATGGGCAGTTCATCATTTCTGGATATATAGCGGCGATGGATTTCGTTTGAAGAACGTTGAAATTGCAACTGAAATCGTTACAACTACAGATACCAGAGTGCATAAAAATGAATTGATTTTTTTATAAAAGTATGATGACAATTTTTCAGACCACTCTCGGTTGGATCCAATGGAAGTATAAATAATATAAATAGTAATGAAATCAACAATGATGAGATGCTCCAAACATATGTTGATGGATATCATAGATCGGTGAAATCAAATAGACTGGAACACTCAACCAGGTACATATGAATAAAAAAACACTTCATTTGTTCGAATGCGCAGTCGATTCGCCTTAAGGTTGTGATTTTAATTCTTTAAAATCACAATTTTCCAAATTTTGTTGTAATAACAGACTGGCTTGATATTGATGAAACTATATATCTACCAAATTATATTGATGCTTCAGTATATTTCAGAACTAGCTCGAATTATGGTGGTACAGAAATTCTGATACATGGAAAAATATTCAATAATACGGCTTATAATGTTATAAAAGATCATGATCATATTTCCAAAGAAAAGATTCTCGAATTCTCAATGATTGAGTTGGAAAAATCAGATACCTCCATCATTTGCGTTTATAGATCACCAATTTCAGATCTCAAATCATTTTTTAATAAATGACGACTCAAACGTCTTCAGATCACCAGTATGCCGTTAGCAACTAACGTATTTGCGACGTCTCATTCACGTGAAAAAGTCACAGGCCCACGACGTCAGCTGCTGACGTTTATTATCTCTCATTTGGTGACTTCTTGCTGACGTGAGCTGCTGACGTTTATTAACTGTCATTTACTGTAACGTCATACTGAAGTATATTTCACGTCACATTTCTAATTCCAGGGCCCCTGCTCATGTATGAAATTATGTATTTTTATCTCAAGACAAAAGTAAAATTTCGAGCTTTGGACTCTTGGCAAAATATGAAATCTCACTTCAAAGTGAATGTTTGGATTTGTCTGCATAAAAAAAGTGAAATAAAAACATACGTAAAAATGACATCATATATTTATTCAAATGCCAAAAAACATAATATCAAAGATGAGTGAAGTTTGTTATCGACTACCCCAAAAGGAATAACAGAATTTTTCTTGTATTCAGTTATATAATATATGTATATACCTATCCCTGAAAAAATTCTGTTAACCATAATATTATTATATGGTCGTGGTCAATAATAAATTTCACTCAAGCTATAAATCTGCCTTTCATTTTAAGCCTAAATATAGAATTATTGTACAAGAAATATTCACATTATGGAAAACTCGGTAGAGAAAGACAATTTCAAAAATTACAGTTGGTCAAAAGGAAATGAGTTGACTATCTCCATTGTTCATTCACCATATTCTGATGACAGTAAAATATGGTTTATGTATACACAAGGAATGCATTACTAATTATTTTTGGTTTGTCCAAGCAACATGAATTTTCAATTATTAAATTAGTATATATGTTCATTTACTCATTTGGAATTATCCTTCCCAAGTGACTTTTCGATGTGTGAATGTTTAGACAACATCAACCAAATCTCAACTTTCAGTTCTTAAAGAAGCGCAAAAAGAACTTAAACAAAGGGCGCAGTTTGTTATTGACTAATAATATACTCTGGATGAGAATGTTCAAACTTCAATTGATAGCTCAAATACTAAACCTCATCAGATACTGTATATGAATGCAGCAAGAGAAATGAGACAAAAGATCCTGGAGTTTCCATAGGAAATACCAAACATTTCGATTTAAATTCATTCAAAGACCAGCATTGTAAAGCAGAAGGTTCACGGATGATATGTTTATTCAACTTTATCGAATAAAAAGGATATTTATAGAAAAAACTGTAATTTTCAAATATTCTTCCAATGAAAACAACATCTGAATTTTTCTTCAAAATATTGTGAATTGGCACAACCAAGTTATTGTCATTTAAATAATAATAATAATAATCTGGATTGGAAAAACAATAAATTGTCAACTGTATGCCATTGATATTACTATCTTATAATCCTTGTAGTCCCTATCAAAATGTAAACGGAGATCCGAAAAGTGCTCATAAAAAACACTGCACATCATCCATTTGTGCGTTAATTTTCAAATTCTCATTGGATTCAACTAATCTACAGTAAGCTCGATGAAGAGGATTAGTTGGGGATTTTATCAATCTCT
The DNA here is from genome assembly GCA_963576655.1 of Gastrophysa polygoni. Lineage (NCBI taxonomy): Eukaryota > Metazoa > Arthropoda > Insecta > Coleoptera > Chrysomelidae > Gastrophysa > Gastrophysa polygoni. The sequence continues at coordinate 25,837,481 of OY755083.1, forward strand.
TCAACTGTCCCAAAAGAAATTTAGAAAGGAAATGCAGAAGAAGAATCTAATGTACAAAATGTTACAAAAGTTAACAATAATTCATCAGCCAAAAAAGAAGAACAGTGAATGACTATTCCAGTATGTAACAGTAGAAAGTGCTCATATATAATAATAATAATAATAAACTTTATTTGCTCAGTTTCAGGTAATAACTCACAAAAGTAATATAAAAATATACAGTATAATAATGGCATTTCCATAAAGATATTCGTTCATAAATATATATTTAAATTGATCTATCATGTATGTGCTATTTTATAGTTCAATCAGCAAATAAATAGAGAGCTTCCCCGCTAAAGATACCTTGTCTGCGGGTTGTTTTCCTATCAATTTTACCAATACCATACAATATCTCTCATGGTTTTTACTAATTCATGTGTCTATAAATTCATGTATACCTATATATTTAATAGCAAATGCTCAAATTAATAATAATAACAATGATGAAAAAAACAAAAATTACATTGGAATCAATGAGTTTGTAACAAATAATAAGGGTTTTTGGTATCAATAAAACGAAATAGATCTATCCTGGCTATACCAGAAATCCATTTCACTATTTTGGATTCGAATAAATTGTATGTATTGATTCGTTTAACATATAATGGCAATTCGTTAAAAAACTTTGGTCCCAAGATTACGAACGATCTTTGGCCAACAGTTTTTGAACTTCTTGGTACTTCTACATTGGCATTTTGTTTTTGTCTAGTATCATATTTGTGTTCAATTGGTTTCATGTACTGTTTGTTCCTGATCGAATTGGTGTAATATTGTGATCTTACTGTAAAGCTGGTATATATCAAATATTTTGGATTCTGTATATAAGTTTCCGGTTGGGTAAGTTCTTGGCCATTTGAATATTATTTTGATTACATATTTTTGTACGATTGATAGCTTATCTAAGTACTTATGAGCAGCACTTCCCCAAGCAATAATACCATATGCCAAATGTGATTCAACAAGTGCATAGTACAGTGTTCTCAGATAACATGTTGGAAGAATATTTTTCAAAAATTTGAACTTGAACAACATCGTCCTCACCTTTATAACCACATCGTTTATTTGTTCTTCCCATCTCAAGTGTGGATCTATGTAAATCCCTTAATATTTAATTTTTTTTGTGAGTGATATTCTAATGTTTTTATCATTTGTTTTTATATTCAAGTGTTGGAAAATTGGCAAAGTTGTCGAGTAGGAGGTGAAAGGCATGAAGTATGTTTTATTGAAATTGATTGTCAAAAATTTACTATGGAAATAATCTATCAATTTCCTCAGATCGTTTTCAACAGTTTCCTTTAAGGAATTCCACGAAGTATTTGAATAAAAAATGGCAGTATCATCTGCAAATGACATGATTCTGCCTTCTGTCTGCTGTTGGAAAAGATCATTGACGTATATATTGAAGAGCATTGGTCCCAGCACCGTGCCTTGCGGCACTCCATACTCTATTGTTCTATATTCGCTCAATGTTTGATTGATTCTAACACACTGTTTTCTATTCGAAAGATAACTCTTGAGGAGTTTAAGGGCTGTTCCTCTGAGACCAATGCTCTCCAGTGCAGAGAGAAGTTGGACGTGGTCCACCGTATCAAACGCCTTTGCCAAGTCAATGAATATGCATAGCGATTTTTGTTTTGTGTCTATAGAATTGCATATCATACCCGTTAACTCAGCAATTGCATCCGCCGTAGACCGTCCTTCTGTAAATCCGTATCGTTGGTCAGAGATAATTTTGTATTTTTTCAAAAAACAGTTCAGTCTTTGCTGGATTATCTTTTCAAATATCTTCGCAATTGTAGTTATTAGAGAGATCGGCCTATAGTTGGAAATATCTTTTTTATCGCCGTGTTTGTGGATTGGGGAAATTATATATATATATATATATATATATATATATATATATATATATATATAAATTATATATATTCCAATATCTATATTTTCCAAAACAAGTGGCCCTAGATATAGCAAGATGGTGCGTAGTTCTGTAGCCTTCCAGCAAGACAATTCAGAAAGTCTTCTTGGTCTTCTATTTATTTCTCTAACGAAGAATGGACGTGATGCCAGTAAGCTCTCAGATTTTGATGTAACTCTGAATCAAACATTCAAATTCCCACCAATCCAAAAGTTTAACAGCTTTCTTATCACACTCAGGCATATAGCATGCATGTAATCAATAGGAAAATCAGAAACAAGACCCATATATTTAACTGTATCGAAGGTAAAATGCCAAAGTGATGATCTTCATCCGATTGCAAAATGAAAGATCCATTTGTTCTTTTGTCTGCTGAGCAAGAATTGAAAATAACTCTTCCATTAACATAACTATCATGATCAACACACTTCTCACATGAAGAATAACCTGAATGAGATTTTATGCTCTCACCGGAGCATCATGCACATATGAAATTGTATATTTTCACAATACAAACTATATCATTGAATTTTACACCATTTTGCGTTACAGCTGTTACCTCATTTATACATTTTTGTAGGAATAAGTGAAGAGGTTCTGGTTTAGATGTTTCACAAAATATTCCAATCACAAAGGGACTACATACATTTCGAATCAAACCCAATATTGGCCAAAATTGCTTGTTGGAACTATGAAAGAGTGGCAAACCATCTACATTGAAAGACAACTCAAGAGTTGAGGGAACTTCATCACATTCAGCTAATATTTTAGATAATAAAGTGGATTCTAGGTTGAAATATACACACTCCCCATTACATATCTGTTCCCAAATTTATTGTTCTGGGAGTTCCAACTAAAGTTCGACAATCTAAAGGCAAATCATTAGGATAAGGTTTCAATTTGTGGAGTCATTTAGTAACAGAAGAATGTGCAATATTTTCAGTAGCAGCCAATTTTTCAACTTCACATTGAGCACACTGTTATCCGTAGTAGATTCAATACATTCTGGAATTTTCAAATTGTCTGAATCTCCTAAATATTCATCATTTTCAACAAACCGATTATTGACATTTTCAGAAAATAGGTCATTAGCGTGGTCAGAATCAATTCCTAGCGTTTCATCAATTGAATCAGAAATGGTAGTGCTTTCTGAGTATTCTCTATCTATTCTTGCATTTTCTGTATCACAAAAATATATTTCCCATATATGTGGTAACATGTTCAACAACTCTCCGATAATACCGTCTCCTTCCTACTTTTTTTTTCAGACTGACTTTCTTGAACAGTTGCATCAATGAACTCAAGAAAACAGAAAAATTATGATTCAACAATTAGGTCAATGTTCAAATGCCTACAAAATATTATCCATACATTATATAAATACATATCAAAGGCTACACCCCATTCTAGCAATCTCAAGCAGAGCACGAAAATCAATAGAATAACACTCATCTTTGCTCTTCAGAACTTCCCTATACAAAATATTCACCTAGGCAGTTCTATTTTGGGCCTTTGTTTTATCCTTCGCGGGGCATGCTCCAGCCATACTTTCACAACCTCTCGATTGCAAAATTTGTACAGTTTTCAATGCCTCGCATAACAGAATCTAGAAAAAAATATATATCTAAATGGAAAAGAATATTCTCCCATGGAATTATCAAGTTGAACATAAAAAAAACAGTAATGGGCACCTTATATGAATTTTTAAATGGAACACCCTATACAGTGAGTTTCAAAAAGTTTGCACCATTCATAGGTAGGTATTCATTTTTCAGCTTTTAATGGGATTTTCTCTCCTCGTTTCTAAAAAATAGAGTAGAAGTTATTAAAAATTATTGCAATATATTTGTAGTAAGGACAGATTTAGGATCTGTCCTAACTATCGTATCTAACGTATTTATCTCATTCCTAACAAGCTCATTCCACTCTTCGTCAGATTTCATTTTTTTTAAAAATAATAATATATTTGTTTCCTGTTATTCAAGTTGGAACTTTTGATTCTGAGCTCTCTGCATATTTGAAGATATGCAATTTGTGATGAGATACGACCTGACTTGTTTGCGAGAAATTCCCAAATGTTTAATTAGATCAACTATGATATTTCTTTTCGTATCATACGCCGAACCTGATTTTTTCACAGAAACAGAAGTAAAGATGTCTTAGATGTCTTATTGCGAGTGATTTGTCTATATATCTGACTAGGATATTTGAATTCCAAGAGCCGAACAAATAAATATGAACATAGAATGATCAGGTTTCAAATTGTAAACTGTGATATATGGAACACACCGCGATACGTCTGGCAACCACCATGGACACAGAAGCATGGATGGCACTCTCCACCAAGTGAATGGAAGTCACAGGACGACCAAAGGGAGGAACAAGAAAGGAGTCTACTTACTACGTCGGTGAAGCCACAGTATATTATCCCTAGACGAGACAGTAAGTTCACTTCCACAGAAATTTGGCAAGCGTCCCCACTTCTGCATTGAAACTCGCGGTCGATGCGCAGTAGCTCAGTCGAGCCAGACGAATGTACAGAGAGGCTCAGCACCATGTTTACATTGTGTCCCAAAAATATCGTGAGTCGTGAATCGTGATCTTAAGAAATGAAACATTGATTCATGCATGAATCCTAAGAAAGTCCTAATCGCTCCAAATCAAATAGATATTCTGTGTTTGTAATCACAAATTGAAACTGAAATGATCGTTGAAAACTTGGTCGAAGATGAACGTGAACATCAAATATTGCAAAGTACAGCTGGTAATTCGACAGACGAAGTATTTTCAAAATCTGTTCAAGTACAGACAAGTTCTTCTCTTTCTGCAAACACCCCTAGGAAGATGAATTTGAGAAGGAAACTGAGGCATTTAACTAGAGCCCATCAGGAAAAGGAAGTTGAAAAGCCCAATATTTCAATAGAAGATGTTAGTCAGTTCATGACAGAGAATTTCTCTGAACATTTTGCCAACTTCATTTAAACCCAGTTGTCTTTGCTAGGGAAATCACCAAAAGGAAGTCGATACATATTCGAATGAATACAAGCAGTTTGCACTCTCTATTTATTTTCTAGGACCAAAAGTGTATAAATTTCCATCAAAAACTTTTCGTCTTCCCTCAAAATCTACTTTGACTAGAATTACTAGAGACTGGCCTGTATATACTGGTTTCAATACTTTTGTATTCAATGCAATAAAACTCAAAGTAGATTTATTGAACGAAAAAGATAGAGACTGTATGATCTGCATGCATAGATGAAATGTCTATAAAATCTCATTTATTTTATGATAACTTGCAAAAGTTGCTACTCATGCTTTGGTGTTGATGGCAAAAGGAATTAATTCGAATTGGAAGCAGCCTATTAATATTTTTTTTTACATTCAACAGCCCCAGTTCCAGATTTGAAAGAAATCCTACACTGAGAAAACTCGGCCAAGTAAATTGTTTTCTTGAAAAAAAAGTCGATTGTGACAAGTAAATTTTTACCTACAGTAGAAATATGAGGTACTTGCAGTAGGCAAAACCATATTTCTGAAACAATGTTTCTGCTGTAATTGACCAGGACACTTGTTGGTATTCATCAAATCGATATGTATTTCGTGTTCGCCATTTATAAGTGAACACTAAACTTGTGCTAGGTATACGAATACCTACTATTATTGAATCATTTTCCTGAGACGAAATCACTTGCTCTAAGCGAACTCATCGATAAGGACAATATATCAAGTCGATTGGGGTAGGTGACAACTCACCTGTAGTTATACATCATTCCTCCGTTCGGACCATCTTCGGACATGTCCGATCTAGTCGGCTAGCAAAACGGTCGAACGCGCCAATCAAACGCGGCGCGACCATCAGACAGTCCACTGTTCCCTCCAGTGTGTTATTAAAATTGGAGGGGTCTGGTGGCGTTAATTTGTTTGTGTGGTGATATAATGGAATACAAAACTCTGTTGGAAGCGTTGGAACATTGGGACCTAGTTTGATTTCATATACTGGCTTGATATTTGTTAACCTTGTTCCTTTGAATAATAAGTTTTGGAAAGTAAATGTATTACTAAGAAAAATGTCAACACATGTAACAGAGGAAAAATCGATATTAAGAAGTATTCAATTTAACTTTGAAACCGAAACACCATAATCTAACTCACTATCATCACATCAGATTGATTTCATGTAGAGGTTTTGACGATACTTTCGATTATATCAAAGATAGACTATATGATATATATATTATTATTCAGTAGTGCCAAATTTCGAAACAATTGAGAAAACAAATTTCAACTCAAAATTATTTCAACAGGTTTAAGTTTGTGAAAGAATAACTATTGATAATAATGATTTCATTGTTGGTGATATTTTACCAACTGAAAACGGAAATTCGCCCATTTTCAAAGTATTATCACACATATTAGTGAATGACAAGAATGCTGTATGCTTTGTTTAAAAAAAAAATTGATGTAATACAGTTCAATGAAAATATGTTTGCTTATGAAGTCTTACTGACTTGATATTTTGGAATGTATTTCTTATACTCATGTCTATTATACTCATGTTACATTAACCAAACATTCGAATGGTAAAAAGTATATAACTTGTTTCTAGTGATATTTTTGTCTAAAATGCTATCGATATCATTATGTACCACATGTGTATTACTGTTTTTTTAGTTCCTCTCGAGTTTGAATATTATTATAATTTCAAGTACAGGGATATTCACTCATATTGTTAGCATTCTTTCGGAATAGGGAATATATTTTTGATTTTATGTGAAGTCCTCACAGCAGTAGCTAAATCATGTCGGTTGATTTTAGTACATTTTGGGTTAATATTATTTTTATACAACGAAATATTCAGTTATCATACGAAACGGATTTCCTGTACTATGTTAGAATGTATGATGTATGGTCATAGTTATGTTCGAATCGTTATGTTCCTTAGTAGTAGTCTATTATTGAAAGTTATTTAGTTGCGGTGGTAAATTACCTATGTGTCCCTTATATAAACAGTTATAAATGTTGAATAATAAACGTTTTATATTTATGACTTTTCCCATATATTTACTAATTTTCGAATCCCATTTTTTTTCATTTTCAGAGAATTATATTCGACATGATTATTCGTGACAATAATGATGCATCAAATGGACTTCCATCTACATTATGAAAAATGTCTTGATTTTCATGATTTCAATATCATTAATTATTGGTCTTAAAATAACAATTATTTTTACAGGCAGTATTAACAATTTAATGCAGCTCTGCAGAAAGTCGTCATTTACCATATGGGTTCAAACTACTTTTTGAACACTGAGGCCATACCTCAATCTTCATTTTGAAGAAACTATCCCAACATATATCAGCTTCATTTATTCGAATTAAGAGATGTTAGTTGGTAAGCTTCTGCAAAATGATAAGTTGTGTTCATATATAGTTCAAAAAGTATTATGATTCTATATTGTATAGGTTTTTGCTTTCTGCAGAACTGCGTTGACTACTTTCAGCAGCAAACTATTTACTTATCACAAGCGAATAACTCGCTAGTGAAAAGTGAATAAATCGCTAATAACAACTGAATTACTCGCTTCTGACAAGTGAATAACTCACTTATGACAAGTGAATAGCTCGCTAGTGACAAATATATATCTCGCTACTGACAAGTGAGTAAGTATAGCCAATGACAAGTGAATCAGTCACTAATGACAAGTGAATAACTAGCTTATGGTAAGTGAACTGCTATATTATCGGTGATGAACAGTATACCTCTGATAGGTATAGGAAAGTAATACGAGGTTGATTTATAGAATCAGTACACTTGGTGCTATTAATTAGTTTAATAGTGGTGATCAACGTATATACTAATGATAGTTATTCAGTTCACTTGCCATTAGTGAGTTGCATGATGTTCGGCAAGTGATGTGTTCACTAATGGGTATTTATCTAGAATTTAATGCAACAGGTTAATAGTGGCAAGTGTACATTTTCAAGAACACAAATATTCCTGTGGTAATTAACTTGTTTTCTTGTCCCATATAGTATTCAAGTTTTTACCTGCCACTATTAAAGTTTCACTTGGGGTTAGTGATTTTTTTTAGGAATAACTATTGAAAAGCCATACTTCTTTGTAGGCGATTCAAAGATATGTTACATGTTTGATCCACCACATTTATTAAAATCTACTCGAAATAACTTTTTCTCCTATAACATGACATATGGGAATGAAACTACAAACAAAACTCATTTGGTGAAGCTTTATGAGATGGATAAGATAAAAAAATATCGTAACCGATGCCCACATCAATCCTTCGAACTTTCAAAAAATGAACGTACGCCTGGCAGCTCAGATATTCATTTTTTCTGTGGTTGTAGCTATGCGTACATATATCAGCTTCGGCCAACTTCCTTTGTCATCTTCAGGTACAGCTACATTCATGGAGAAAATGGATCAACTCTTCGATATGTTCAATTCAAGTTCTTTCAGAGATTGTAAACCGTTTAATAGGGCATTCATGGAAACTGAATCTCAAATTTCTTTCTTGAAAGAAATGGCGAATTTATTTGAGAATCTCAAACTCACTAATTCTAAAGCAAAAGATGTTACTAATTCAATGAAATTCATTTTTGGATGGAGATTGACAATTGCAGCTTTCTTAGAGATATGGAAGGACCTCAAATCTAGAAAGATTCATCATGTTTTCACTCGAAACCTCAGTCAGGATTGTCTTGAAAACTATTTCGGAAAGGTCAGGAATGCTTCTGGAAATGCAAAAAATCCCACTCCTATACAGTTTTCGAGAGCATTCAAGAAGTTATTTGGTCTTCAGTACCTACAAAGCTCGGAAGGTTCAAACTGTTTGGAAGATTTTGATGAAATATTGTCCACAATTTCAACAGTACCTTTGAAAAATTATGAAATTCTTTTAAACACTGAAAAGTCGTACTCTCCTTTGAAAGTAGACACAAATGATTATTCAGACCTGACCACCGCCGAAGGCAATTGTCTTACCCAGTAAACACAAGGACATCCAGTGGATGTCCAATGGATATCCAAAACTTACAATGTGGATATCCTATGGATGTCCCCCGATGGACAAAGGATGTCCAATGGATATCCGTTGTCCACCAACTTGGACGTCCATCGGATATCCATTCTCGACCAGATACGTACATATTTTGTACCAAAATGGACAAACTTTGGACCTTCGAGGCAAAGAGTTCATTGTTTAGTGACACCATAACTCCTCCATGCTTAAATGAAAAATCCGGGCTTGGGCGAAGGATTTGCCATCACAGGTTCTTGCGGTAGTTTTCTTGATTGTATTTTCTTCTTGGAATATTTGGAGGCAGCATAGCTCATTAAGACGGCGACTAATGTTTTTGGCTATAACTGGAACTTCAATAACATCCAAATTTTCATTTTGAATGTCTAATTTACTTCTAATATGATCCAATTCGTCTAAGTTGATAGAGTCCATCTTCAATGGCTTGAAACTCATTTTTGAATGTTAATTAGCGTGGAGATATTCTTTTATTTCGGGTAGACTAATGACATTTACTTGTCTTTGGGAACTATGATAGTTTCTTATCTGGATATTTTCAATTTCGATCTGACACTGTGGATTCAATTCTAGTAGATAGGTTCCTTCCAATGGTACGTTGTCCTTAGTTTTCTCACATTGTTGTAGCGCTACTATTTTTAAGGGAGTGATAACTATCAATGAATTCTTCTCAAGTTTTTGAATTTTGATTTCTTGTTTTTCGACCTCGATTTCATGACAGCTTGTAATATTTTCTGAGTAGAGTAGCATTTCTACTTCACAGGGGAGATTTTCTTTCTTGATTGTCACCGGGCTCGTTTCTTGGCAGATTTAGTCTTCTGGTATGATTTCAGAGCATTTTGTATCCAAATATACAAAGTATTTGTCATTCATGATAAGATATTTGGACTGAGGTATAATAGCTTTAAAGGTAGCATCATTTCTGGTTGGTAAGGTATATAAATGATAATAATTATAATTTTCAAGTTCCACAATTGGTGTCTCAATTATAAAAATTATTTGATTGCCTTTACTATAACTTTTGATTTCGATAAATCTTTCAAAAATCAATATATTTTCTGAAATATGTTTGAATGGAAGTTTTTCGTTCGTGAATTGTTTACTTATGATTGAAATTTCTTGTAGGAAATCTTTTGGATGACATAGAATCATGAAATGTGTTCAATTTGGAGAAAGTGATTGCTGTTTCGTTCTAAGATATCATAGATTACTTGAAAACCTGCATTTATTTGGAATAGGACCACATGAATAAGAAAGTATTCATAATTTTCAATATTGTGAGGTTCTCTTGTTTTTGATATTTGTTCAATTTGCAAAATTCTAGATTCTAGTACGAGTTCATTGTGTGCTAGAGCCTTCGTATCATTTTTGAAATTATCAATAGATCTTTGAAGAAGTGTTATTTGATCTCTGATGATCGTTTTAATTTTCGATTGATTCTCATACAATATTCGAATAGCATGATCATATTTTTCTGCATCGTTTTGATCTAGATTTCCTGTGAGTTGTTTAATTACGGTACCTAGACCATCTAAAAGTCCTCTTTTTGTTCTTATATTAGTTTTGATAGGATTGAGTTGATCAAATTGAAATTTGATTTTTTGTTCAATATTGTTCATCAAATTATATGAATTGTGATATTCTCTGTCATAATTCTCCTTAGTAGAGTTTCCTTTAAATACTGTTTCAACTCTAATGAACTTATCTTGTACAATATTTAATTCCTTAATAATATTGGTTATATCAAATATCTGGATAAACGTCCAGCAATCTATTTTATTTTGGGCATTACCTAGCTTATAAGGCTTATAAGATGAGGAATCTGTAACAATAACAGTAGGTTTCCTTAATTAATTATATATTTTATATCCCTTTTTTTCTGTTTTTTTCTTGTTAGTTATTTTGACTCTATTTCTTTCTAATATTTCCGTAATTTCATAAGGTCCGATGAATTTATTATTTCTTTCATTTCGTGTTACGGGATTCAATTTATATACAGTTTGTCCTAGACAGAACTCATCACTTGAATTTCCTTTTTCATTAGATTTCTCAAGGATTTCAATCTTTTCCGATTCCAAAGTTTTATTCACTCTATTATATACATGTTTCAATTTTTCTTCATGATTCTCCGCATAATCAGAATAAAATTCAGTGGGTACAAGGATTTCGTTAGGGTCTCTTTTTTGAGTATGTCCAAAAGTCAATTCGAAAGGTGTGTAATTTGTATGAACCTAATGCTGCACCAGCCTTTATGGCCCACTTCCAAAAAAACACTCTCACAATTTCTAACACATTAATTACAATTTATTACAACCACCTCGAATTTTATTACACTTGTAGTTTCGCGAAAATGAGGTGGCGATGCAGCTTTAGCCTAAAGCTGCACCACACCCTTCATATATTTAAAAAATACCCACACTATCGACAAATTTCACAAGCATGAATTTCTTACACATTTATTACAACTATTTGAGGTGAAAATCAACCAAGAAATCAACCCCCAAATGATTATCATCTGAAGAAAATGAATCTCTGAATACGGTATTTCCGGTATACGGTTTAATGCGATTACGACTTCCTTAAGCCAGCTCACACGATTGATAATGCTTTCATATTATAGATACAAGATATCTCCGGGTTCATTAACAATTTGGAATTCATTACACTGCTCTACACTACCGAAAATCGATGTTCATAGTCGAAAAACTTAGTTTCGAGAGGTTTTATCTGACTAGAAATTCTTCACACCAGCCCACGTCATTGGATATTCGGTATAATGATAGAAAAAATAGATCCCAAGTTTCATATACAATTTGGATTTTATTACACTGCTCTACACTGCCGAAAGTCAATTTTTATCATTGAAAAAAATGTATTTCGAGCGGTTTTAAATGATGAAGAATTTCTTACACCAGCCCAGACCATTGAATATTCATTATAATAGTAGAAAGAACAGATCTCAGAGTTTCATATACAATTTGGAAATCATTACACTGCTCCACACTGTCGAAAGTCAATTTTTATCATTGAAAAAATCGATTTCGAGCGGTTTCATGGGATAAGGAATTCCTTACACCAGCCCACACCATTGATCATGGTTTCATATCATAGATACAACATATATCGGGGTTCATTTACAATTTGGAATTTATTACACTGCTCCACACTGTCGAAATCGATTTCGAGTTGTTTTATGTGATAAGGAACTCCTTACACCAGCCCACACTATTGATTATGGTTTCATATCATAGATAAAACATATCTCAGGGTTCATTTACAATTTGGAATTTATTACACTGCTCCACACTGTCGAGAGTCAATTTTTATCAATGAAAAATTCGATTTCGAGTAGTTTTATGTGATTAGGAATTCCTTACACCAGCCCACACAATCGATTATGGTTTCATATCATAGATACAACAGGTCTCAGCGTTCATTTACGATTTGGAATTTATTACACTGCTCCACACTGTCGAGAGTCAATTTTTATTATTGAAAAAATCGATTTCGAGTTGTTTCATGTGATAAGGAACCCCTTATACCAGCCCACACTATTGATTATGGTTTCATATCATAAATGAAACATATCTCAGGGTTCATTTACAATCTGGAATTTATCACAATGCTCCACACTGTCGAGAGTCAATTTTTATCAATGAAAAATTCGATTCCGAGTGGTTTTATGAGATAAGGAATTCCTTACACCAGCCCACACCATTGATTATGGTTTCATATCATAGATAAAACATATCTCGGCGTTCATTCACAATTCGGAATTTATTACACTGCTCCATACTGTCGAAAGTCAATTTTTATCATTGAAAAAATCGATTTCGAGTGGTTCATGTGATAAGGAATTCCTTACACCAGCCCAACATAATAGATCTAACATATCTCGGCGTTCATTCACAATTTGGAATTTATTACACTGCCGAGATATGTTGGATCTATTATGTTGGGCTGGTGTAAGGAATTCCTTATCACATGAAACCGCTTGAAATCGATTTTCTCAATGATAAAAATTGAATTTCGACAGTGTGGAGCAGTGTAATAGATTTCACATTGTGAATGAACGCCAAGATATGTTATATCTATTATATAAAACTATAATCAATGGTGTGGGCTGGTGTAAGCAATTCCTTATCATATGAAACCACTCGAAATCGATTTTTTTCAATGATAAAAATTGACTTTCGACATTGTGGAGCAGTGTAATGAATTCCAAATTGTAAATGAACCCCGAGATATGTCGTATCTATGATATAAAACTATAATCAATGGTGTGGGCTGGAGTAAGCAATTCCTTATCATATGAAACCACTCGAAATCGTTTTTTTCAATGATAAAAATTAATTTTCGACAGTGTGGAGCAGTGTAATAAATTCGGAATCAACTTACAAAATGTAAAATTGTAAAAATCGAGCCGTCACATGCAAAATCAACGACCACGCAGAGCGTCTCAAGATCAAATTATGAAGTGGATGATCCTCCCTAATCAACACCGTCAATACCGTCGGACCAGCATCTGGCTCTAAAAACACCTCCGCCTCTGGCGATGTATGCTGGAATCTGATCTTACTGAGAGGCCAATCATCTTCCGATAACCTAGTCCAAGCCGGCCCTGAACTCTCCATAATCGATGGCCTTCTAGCTGAGATGGAGTAAAACCCCTAGATAAACAATCTGCTGGATTGTTGATTCCCTCTATGTGACGCCAACGGACGCCAGACAATTTCTTATGTCTTTTATAACTGTTGTACCCAACCACTGAATCACCGTAGTCGAATCTATTGCCATTGGCGTACGGGTGATAAGGATCCAAAATGTTGTGCATCAAGTGTGATAAAAAAATTACAGATGATCAATTCTGCGAATGTGATGGGTGCAGAAAACAACTACACTTGGGCTGCTCAGATCTAACTGCTTCCGAAATAAGATGTATTCAGCTGAAATCTAAGCGAACTCTAAAATTTTTCTGTGAGTGGTGTCAAGAAGGGTTGCGAATGCTTCCAGTATTGCATAAGAAAATTGAATTCCTGGAAAATAAACTGGTTGACTTTGAAACCAAACTTGATAAAGTTCTTGTAAATGATGAGTTGAAGGAATTGAAGAATAACTTTGAGTCATTTGTAACTGACACTAAAACTAGTAACAGCAGTAAGAATAATAGGCAACAAATAGTGGATGAAAGTTATGAAGAAATCGTAGTGGAAATGATAGAAAGACAAAAAAGAGAATCCAATATAATAATAGCAAATGTTAAGGAACCTGTACATGGTAATGTGCAGAAGCATAAGGAAGAGGATATGGAGAATGTCAAAAGTTTACTAAAAGACTTCAATATTGATATGTCCAACATAAAAGTCTTCAGAGTAGGCAAAGTACAGCTAAATAAGATACGACTATTGAAAGTGGTATTGCCCAACAGGGACTCCGCTATAGAAGTGCTGAAGAATAGTAGTAAAGTAGCTAGAGGTATTCGCATATTTGGTGATCAAACATTGAAACAGAGAGAATACTATTTGTTGGTGAAAAGCAGATTAGATGATCTAGTGGCACAAGGGGATGATTCTAAAACAATTAGATTCGTTAATAATATTCCTAAAATAGTAAGCAAAACACTAAACAGACAAAAAAACATGTAAGTCATCCTAATATGATTTCAATTTTCAATTATGATCTGATATACAGTAACATACAGAGTTTCATTGCCAATAAAACTCAGGTTCTGATCAGTATAGTACCTTGTAATCCTAAGATAATGCTGTTTAGTGAAAGCCGTACAACTGACGATATAGAAAATACAGAAATATCTATTCCAAACTATAACACAATAAGGTGTAACTCAGCATCCAGGCACACTGGAGGGGTATTATTATATATTAGATGTGATATAAGCTTCTCAATCTACAAATCGTTTGTACTCGAAAAAAATTACTGGTGCAAAGTTATTAAAATAAATCACAATGGAATAAAAATGGTAGTGGGATGTTTATATCACTCGCCAAGCGCCAGCCACTCGCAGTTTATTAATGACTTCGAAAATATCTGTGATGTTTTATTTGGAGATGTTTCTAAAGTCATACTAGTCGGAGATTTTAACTTGAATCTACTGGAAAACAATTTCTATTCAACTAAAATTGCTAACATATTGAATATGTATGGCATTCAACAAAGTGTTGATGAGCCCACACGATATACTGCTAGTTCTGCAACTCTTATTGATCATGTACTCACTAATTTTGACGTTTCAACAAAAGTGCATGATGTTGGTAATATATCGGATCATTCAGTAATTTCGGTGGATTTCTCAGGGAAAAACTTTACTTCTTCAATTAATAAGTCTAAAAAATATAGAAATCTAGGTGTTGCTAATATAAATAAAATAAATCTTGAATTAATATCATGTAAATTTTTATTAGATTGTGTAGATGTGGATATATTTTATGAAGATTTAAAAACCAAATGTGAACAAACAGTCAACATAATAGCACCAGAAAAAACATTTCGATGTAAAGAAAATAGTGTCCCATGGTATGATTTATTAGAACTAAAAATGAAAGGGAGAGAAAGAGATTCAGCTTATAAATTATTTAAAAATAGCAAAAGTGAGGGAGAATGGGAGGCATACAAGATTTTGAGAAATGAATATGTAAGCTTATTGAGGAATAAAGAAAAAGAATATTATTATGACAAAATAGATATGAATAAAAATAATCCTTATGTAATGTGGAAAACCTTAAAACCCTTGGTAAGTACAAAATCTAATGAATCATGTTTTATAAATGGTATTCATTTTAGGATAGATGATACCTTGAGGGTAGTGAGAAAGGATGATGAAATTGCTGAATATTTCAATCATTATTATGTGGACAGCATTAGGGATATACTAAATACTATAGATAATGTCACTATTGATGACCGGCAACAAAACGACATTGAAAGTAGATTACTAGAGTTCAAACAAATTGAATTGAAGGACCTCACAGAAATAATAAATTCTATGGATAATAAGTCATCTAGGGAAATAATGGATAGTAAATTTATCAAACAAACATATGGTGTGATTGGTCATGCTCTACTGCATCTGATCAATATTTCACTGACGTATGGAAAATTCCCCAACCAACTGAAGTCAAGTGTAAAAGTCAAAAAGTATCTAATACAAATAAATCATGGGAATTCCGACCAATTAACACCCTACCCAGCGCTGAAAAACTTCTTGAACTTGTGGTGTACAGGCAATTGTCAGACTATCTGAATGGGAATAAAATACTAATAACAAATCAATCGGGTTTCAGACAAAATCATTCATGCGAAACAGCTTTACAGTTGACAATTTCAAAATGGAAACAGTCTATCGATAAGGGTGAGTACATTGTAGCTGTATTTCTGGACTTAAAGAGAGCATTTGAAACAATCGACCGCACCATACTTATTAAAAAAATGAAAAAAAATTGGCATGGATGGGACAGTTCTGGATTGGTTTATAGATTACTTGAGTGAACGGAAACAAGTGACTAAAATTAATGAAGTTTTATCTACACCTATTGCAAATGATTATGGGGTACCTCAAGGGAGTGTTCTGGGGCCACTTTTGTTTTTAATTTACATTAACGATATAAATCAATTCCATTCATGTGATTTTGTCAATCTATTCGCAGATGATACTCTGTTGTCAATTTCTAGTAACAACTTGGATGATGCCATAAACAAAATGAATTACTCACTGCAGCAGATTCAGATTTACTTGAACTCTAATAGACTTAAACTTAATATAGACAAAACTAAGGCAATGATCCTTACAACCTCATACAAATACAAAAACATCAACCTCAATCATCATGATATATCTATTGACAATAGCCAAATTGAATTTGTCACCGAGTTCAAATATTTAGGATTCATGTTGGATAATAACTTATTATTTGGAGCTCACTTTGACTATATGTCCAAAAAAATTGCAAAAAAATTATACTTCTTTTCAAGAATTTCCCATCGATTGTCAACGCATTCAAAAATAACAGTGTACAATTCTATAATACAACCAAACTTCGATTATTGTGCTAGTATCCTGTATTTATTTGATGCAAATAAAGTATCAGCACTACAAAAATTTCAGAATCGTGGAATGCGTATCATCCTTAGGTGTAATCGTATGACCAATATATCCCTGATGCTTGAAGCATTACAATGGCTGACTGTAAAGCAACGACTCTACCTGCGTTCAATGATAATTATTTATTAAATATTGAATAATCAACTACCTGCATATTTCGAGGAATTCATTACATACAATTCTACTATACACGATCATTATACAAGAGGTAACAATAATCTCTATATACCAAGACTGAATATGTCCTCTTCTAGGAAATCACTCTTTTATAAAGGCATCAATGAGTTCAATAAATTACCAACCTCCATCAAAGAGTCGAAATCAGTGAATGAATTTAAGAATATCTTAATCTCAAATATTAAAACTGATTCTTAATATTATGCTGGGAAATGATTGTTATCTGTCATATGTCATTGGATCACTATTTTCTATTTTTATTGTTACTATATATTTTTTTTTTAATTACCTCATTAATTGTTACTAGGGAAGTGTAATGTACACTCATGTATGTCTGTATATATTACTATTACTATTATTATTGCAAACTATTATTATAATTGTCTCATATAACCCTAAAGTTAATTATATTTAGACATTTATCTTTATTTATTTTTATTATCAAGCTTAAAGAAATTGTATTGTATATTAGGATGTATCCTACCAATAAAGATTTCATTCATTCATCTGAAAACTCCCAAGTTTTTTCCACAACTACCCTGCTTCCGTACATCTCTGCCACGTGTTTAAGCAAGTTAGTCAACAGTACTGCCGCGCATAATTCTAATCTTGGAATTGATTTGGCACATACCAAACTTACTGCTATTTCTCCATCCCCTTTAGTGCTCCGTTTATAAATAACCGTACCCATCTTTGCTAGCATCTGCGAAACCTAAGAGCATAACAGGAGAATCTGGAACCACTTCGAGAAAAAGTGGCACTTGAAACTCTCTGAGTGAGAGCTATTCTTTTACGAGCTTCAACCATGTTCGTGAAATGTTCGCTGGGGCTTCTTCATCCCACCCTACCTTATTTCGCCGCAATTCTTCGATTAACAATTTCAAAAATAATATAAAAGGAGCTATTAATCCAATAGGGTCATAACAGCGTGCCACGGCTGACAGAATAATCCGTATCGTGAATTTTAAATCAGGTACCACTATTTTGAAATCTAAAGTGTCTCTCTCCGGGTCCTACTACATTCCTAAGATCTTAGTATCCGTTTTGAATATAACCGTTTGTGATAACCTTTTTCCAATATGAATGTTTTGTAACAACTCCCTCGAGTTCGTCGACCACTGAGTTAAGTCAAACTTTCTCGACGAGAACAAAGCTGTCGAGTCCTGGTACAATTGTAAAGCTTCTGTTTCCGAATTCACACTGGACACCAAATCGTCCATATATAAGTCTCTTGCAATTATATTTGCCGCTTGAGGAAATTCACCGCCTTCTTCCTTCAAGAGCTGTTGCACTGTCCGCAATGCCAAAAATGGAGATGACTTGACTCCGAACACCACCACACACATTTCGTAAGTTTCAATCGCGTCGTTACTATCGCAGCGCCATAACAATCGCTGAAATCGCTAAACAGTCTGAAATTTATCAACAAAGTGAATATATCAGCCTGTAAGTTAGGTCCACAATATAATAAGTCATTTAATGACATACCACTCCCCGATGGAGTACTTGCATCAAATACAACTCTTACCGGAGTCGTCGTACTTTCGGGTTTAAACAATGCGTGATGGGGTATGTAATAAAAATTCACCCGCATCATCTACCCGTTTCATGTGAGCCTGATTCAAGAAATCTTGCATTACATCATAATACTTTAACCGCAATTCTGGAAATCTAAGCAACCGTTTTTCTAAAGATAATAATCCAGACTGTGCATTTTTTTCAATTCCCTAAATTATTCGCAGAAATTTTGAATGGTAGGGCCATCGCGAAACGCCCTGTACCATCTCTCCTCACCGTGTTTTTGAAAATTGTTTCACAAGCATCATCCTCCAAACTATAGGCAGCATCTTTTTTGGCACTTGTTCTATCTCCCAAAATTTTTGAACAAGTTGATTAATCGAATAATCATTCATGATAGTAAAAGAGCTATACGAATTTTGACTGCCAGACATTGTTGGTACTTGACCCATAACCACATATCCTAATGTTGTTTGGACTGCCACTGGAGTGCCCGTAGTACTCCTCATACGTTCTGAACCAATTAAATTGAGGAATAGTTCCGCACCAATTATCCCATCTAATTCCCTTGGTTCAAAATAATCATCGTCCGCTAACGGAATCCCTACTAATTTAGGTAATGCCTTGTCATCAATTCTCACTCTTGGCAAATTTCCCGAAATTGTAGCTACTACTAAAACTCTCAATGTGTATTCGATTTCTGGATTATGCCTGGATGAAATAATTGAATTCGCTGCTCCGCGCACCGACTGTGGATTCGACCCAAGCCCTTGTACAGAAGTAATGAATTTGTAAGGTTTAATTTCTGATCGCTTACAACATTTCTGGGTAAGGAGATGTGCCTGACTTCCACTGTCCAAGAGAAACCTAGCTAACTGATTCGCTGAAGAACTATTGACAACATTCACTAGGGCCGTAGATAATAAAATAGTACTATCATTTTCGTCTCTTTGCTCGGTTGTTGCGCACTAACTGTTGATTCCGAAGTTAGCCCCCGAAGAGTCCGTGTTTACCCCCGTACTACTCGTGTCCCGTTCCCGCTTCGATCGCCGCCGACGTAGATTCGGTTTTTCCGGTGTGCAATATTAAGTGATGCTTCCTAGAACATTCTGCGCATGTCCGTTCCGACGGACAATTCCGCACCCCATGATTTGGTGATAAACAATTATAGCACCAAGTATTGTCAGTTTCATATCTTTTGGAGGGACTAAGATGTTTGAATTTGTCACAGCAATACAGATAATGCCATCCCTTTTGGCAAAATTGATGAGAATTTGGCCTACTTGACGTTGACTTTAGTACTATTCACATGAAAAGACTTAACCGACCTGAGTTTATTTCCCTCACTATGAGAATTACTCGGCTTCTGTAGGCAGCGCATTTATTCAAATTCAAAATTTTTAACTGTTCTTTCACGAACTTGATAATTTCATCATACGTAGGAATATTCGCATCTCGTCGCGACATTTCAAACGCCTTAACTGTATCCGAATCAAGTTAGGACATTGCATGAAAAGTTAACATAAGTTCCGCCAAATCATTTTGGAGTATGAGAAACAGAGATACTTTTTTTGCAACTAACATTTTCAACTGACGTTCCACCTGTCTACCGCCTGGCATCCTGATATTATGAAATAAAACCGTAATAACGACAACCTGATCAAAAAACTTTTCCAGTAGTCAAATCAGTCACTTCAACCGCTGTATATTGTATATATCAAGGCAATCACCCCTGGCATTAACAAAGAAAATGAATCTGTTCCAGCAACCGAAAGCCAGAACAACAATGTGAAGCACCTTTAATTATTCGGGATTCCGAAACTCCAATACCTATGCTGTTTACTAAACAATTTCGCTTTGAAAGAACAACGACCTCGTTTTATTTTCGTTCCCAAAAAACCGCGAGATGAAAAAACTCTGTGCCGTACCTATCTATGATCGCCTTCCAACCGTTGGAAGTAACATAAAACCATACACCCGAACCGAAAATATAAATATTGTTTAGCACACAACCTAACTATCTGCAAAAAATCTTCAAAATCCGGCTCGAAAGACCAATGTTTCTGTGGAAATCACCCGAAAAGTTTTACCATTCAAATGGACTGTAATCTTTATGTTTCCAAGACTTCTTACCCCCAAAATTCCGGAACTTATCCAGTTCTGCAAATTCGTCGGTTGAAGAGGTACACAAGATTGAATAGGTATAGGAAAAGAAAGGAAATTCCTAGAATTAGGTATCCCGCACCGAACAATATATAACAAAATATATCTAACTATGCCGTATGCATGTTTCCGAAATATGCATTCACTGGAAGTCACTGTGTATGATTTATTTGTCGAAACAGTCTGTCTAATTGTCGACACGAAACAAGTAGTGAAAAATTGTTCCCGATTTTTAACATCGACTCAGGTGTTTCACATTGTTGCCGTATCTTGAATAATTTCAGAGTATTCACTGATTTATTTGGGTTATGCCAAAACTACATGATAATTTTAGAATCGGGGGTCCCGAAACAATTATGGGGTGGAGCAGTTTTACACACATACTATACAGGGTGTCCCAACGAAAACTTTCCACCCGGATTTACTGGGAAATGACAAATTATTTTCGGAAACGCTAAAACAGGTCGATTTTAATTTCTAGTGGGACACATGTCAGTAATGGATTTAGTCGAGCAACTTTATCCCCCGGACGGGGGCGGCTACCCCCTTGCGAATCATCATAGGGAACGTGGGTCGAGTGATACATCATCTGAAAGCTCTCTTTATTGTCTATCCAAACGTGTATAATTTTTCCAAAATCGAAAGAATGGTAGTTGAAATTAGTGTTGTTGACAGGTTCAATGTAATTAGTCAATATATCCTACCTGTTCTTATTCAAATTCAATATATTAACTATTTTAAGACTCAATGAAAAAACAGATAGACAATGGCAACATCCCATCCGGTCAGGGAACCCAGTCACCCCACGAAAAACGAAAACAAATTAGTCAAAACAAAGTAAGTAGCCAGGCGGGACTATTAATTGCGAAGATCTTTCAACCAAGTATCAGGTTGATGTCGCTTTTCGCGAATACAACAATACAAGCAGAAGATGCTCACCCCAATTGTGAGCGAAACGTCTAAAGGAACCTCCTCCACAGAGGTGAACCGATCACGGCACTGAAGCCCGGAAACCATATTTCTTAGTTTTTGTTCTGTTGACTTTTTCATAGACAACAAATACCTGTTCTTTATGGTTCGCCTGCGTGTATGTTCTCAGAATGAATTCACGGTTCGCATGATTCTTATGGAAATATCATTTGATTCGTATTCTGTGAGTTAAGTTTCGTCCTGAAAATGGTTTACGCATTAGAAGAACGAATTGAGTTAGTGCAACTTTACTACAAAAATGATGATTGTCTAAGAGCTGCAGCTAGAATTTTCAATACAAGGCATCCAGGGAAAAATGCATCTCATACCTATGTTCAAACGTTGATTTATAAATTCGAAAGAACTGGGTCTGTGGGAAACCAGAAACATCATCCTGAAACGTCGGATAAGGAACGAAGCTGTTGAGGTAGCGGTTTTGGGACACGTGGCTATGGATAATACTCAAAACTATTCGAAGCTTGGCTGAAGCTTCAGGTGTAGCGCGATCGAGCATTCAGAGAATTCTCAAGTCACATCGATTCCATCCATACAAAATCAAACTTGTACATGAACTGAATGAAGACGATTTTGACAGACGTCAACAGTTTTGTGAGGAAATGTCAATATTTGTTTTTCAGACGAGAGTACATTTTTTGTTAATGGAAACGTAAATCGTCACAATTGCCTGGAGCGATACCAATCTCAGGTTAATACGTGAGGTCCACACACAAACTCCACACAAACTCCACACACAAACTCCACAGAACTCCACAATGTTTGGTGTGGTATTTTTGGCGAAAATATTATTGGGCCACTTTTAATAGATGACAATTTGAATGGACAAATGTATTTACATCTTCTTGAGAATGCCATCGATCCCATGATAACGGATATTATCGAAAACGATGGAGATTATTCGGCAGACAACCTCCATTTTCAACAAGGTGGAGCACCACACCTCACTATGCAGTAGCGGTTAGAAACTTTCTGGATGAACGATATACCAATCATTGGATAGGGCGACGAGGGCCAATTGAGTGACCAGCTAGATCACCGGACCTCAACCCGTTAGATTATTTTTTATGGGGGCATCTCAAAAGCAAAGTTTTTGCCACTCCGCCAGAGTCACTAGAGGATCTACGTGGTCGAAGTGTAAACGAGTGCGGCAGCATAACTCCAGAAGTATTGGAAAACATTTGTAATAGTTTCGAAAGTAGACTTTATCATTGTATGGAGGGAGGAGGGGCTCATTTCGAGCAATTAATAAATTGAATTTCGATAAGAACAGGTACGATATTGATTATTTAAATTAAACCTATTACCACACTGATCTCAAGTACCAGTCATTCGATTTTGAAAAAATAATAAACCATTGGATAGAGAATGAAGAGAGCTTTCAGATGATGTATCACTCGACCCAAGTTCCCTATGATGATTCGCAATGGGGTAGCCGCCCCTGTCAGGGGGATGAAGTTGCGTGACTAAATTCATCACTGACATGTGTCCCCCTAGAAATCAAAATCGACGTGTTTCAGCGTTTTCGAAAATAATTTGTCATTTCCCACTAAATCCGTGTGGAAAGTTTTCGTTGGGACACCCTGTATTATAAACAGTGGACCAACAGAATCAATAATTGTAAATAGTACACCTGCTGAATTGTGGTACGATATTAAGCCAGATGTGAGTCATTTCAGAATATTTGGGAGCACAGCATATAGTCTTGTAAGAAAAGATGCAAGAGACAAATTTGATTCGAAGGCAATAAAATGTATTCTAGTAGGATATGCACCGACAGGGTATAAGTTATGGGACATAGAGAAAGGGAAAGTTATAATATCGAGTGATGTTAAATTTAATGGAAATCACTTATGGTATAAAAATAAAAAAGGAAGTTGAAATCAATGTAAAAAACTTCGACCATAAAACAAATAGACCCGGCAACTCATTCATAAAACGCTCGGAAACATGTTGCAGACATCATTGGGTCGCTCGGGGAGAGTGCAGCGAGAGGGGTGTCCATGTGGACAAAATGGCAACAGCGCGCCACCGTTCACAGTGCCAGTGGCGTGTAAATTTACTTTCTTTGAAATTTCACTCACAAAAAGTTGAGTCTTTTTTTTTAATTAGTACTGATTTCGAGTTTTGAGTCGAAATTAGTGTGTGCATGTGCCCTATACGCCTACGTAGGAACCAAATGCAACACATCAAGGAATAAACTAATCATTATAGGAATCAGTTTTTCAATTACATCATGTTATTTATAGTGCATCATGAACAGGTTGAACTCAATGACATCTATGCAGTGGAAAATTCATAATAATATAATATCCAAATGATGAATAAATTCATGATTCAAAATTAAAGTATTAATATTATTGGTTGCTTCATTTTCATCGCTCGCTCTCTCCAAATATAGATATATACAGGGTGTCTCAGGTTCAACGTATCTAACTTTGACAATCGATAGCGAAAATAGAAATATTATACACGTATTTTTTTGTTTTGTCGTGAAGAAACTTGTATTCACTCTACGGGGTGTTATAGTTTGCATAAATTTTTGGTTTTTATTTTGTTTCTCTGTTGAAACAAAACCTAGCGATTTGAAATTCGGTGAGCACTTTTCTATCGGTAATATGAACAGTCCTTTTCAATAGAGGAGCCTTAGCTACACTGGGTGTTATTCTTTTTCGAGCCCACTGACATGGAAACCATCAGATTTTCTATCGAAAATGATTAATAATAACTGGAGTAGTTACTAGGTATGAAATTCTGAAATGAATTGTTTGTGTACGTGGTCCAATGATTATTCAATTCTAATGATAATTAGATGAAAGATAAACATTCAGGTTGAAAAACTGTTATGCTTAGTATAATATTATTTCTATTTCTAATAACAAGGAAACTAAGAAATATATCTAAACAAATGAAGCGCAGATAGCAAGGTGAATGAATGAGGATCATTTTTCATCAGCTATAATCAACCATTGGCGTCCCAATTGAAAAAATCTGTATGGTTCCATATCAGTGGATATGAAAAAAATAACACCCAGTGTAGCTAAGTCTCCTCTATTGATAAAAACTGTTCATATTGCCGATAGAGAAGTCCTCATCAAATTTCAAATCGTTAGGTTTTGTTTCAACAGGGATAAAGAAGAAAAACAAAAAATGTATGTGAACTTTAACACTCCCTATGATGAAAACAAGTTTCTCCACGACAAAACAAAAATACGTGTATGATATTTTAATTTTTGCTATCGACACCCTATATATATATATATATATATATATATATATATACGTACTTAAAGGATGTAAATCGAATGATGTCATTAATTTGAGGTGGTGATTCTCTATCATATTTCATGAGGAATAGTTAAAATAAAATATTAAAACAAATCAAATCAAACAATCTTTATTGTCCACGGTGAATAAAATCTCATTGAAAAAAACTGTATAAAAATATAATTCTAGGAACTGCTGCTGGATGCATGAATTTACTCGTGAATTTAGTACCATCTGGTCTTTTCTGGGTCAACGGGAAATCTGAAAAAATAATTAATTGCATGCTACAGAAATATTATTGTCAGATGATGTCAGGCAATGATAGAAAAGCATAGTATATCAGCGGGCATTATGACCGGGCGTTATAGGTCATAACGCCCTATGGCATTATGAGTGTGTTTATAGTATCCATATCCAAGGCACTACAATCATACATCTTACACAAAGGCATACATTGAATGTTATGAGATTCTTAAAAGTCTCATAATGTTTTGATCATTACATCATGGTTGTAGGATATGCATCATTGATTTGATTTACTCGAAATAAGTAGGTACTCATCATTCTGTTCACCTTGACAATAAACTTAAGGTATTCTCAATTTCTTGATGTGTGCAAATATTTGCATGTTTCAGAACATTGACTAGGTATAAGATAATTTTCAATTGGATAAATAATTTTTAATACTGAAGGTATTGTTAAGATGATTGAATTTCCATGAACGCCCCCGTTGAGAGGTTTGGATTCATTATATGCTTACTACAGTTGTGAATTCAGAACCTTATTGTTATTGTTCATATAAAAATATTCATGTTTGTTTTACGATTCCATACCAGAGCAAATTGTTGCATGATCATTCAATGTTCTACCCAAAATCTTCACGCTGCCAACAGCTTGTAAAGTAACCATCATATCGAAACAAATCAAATGGAAATACTCATGAACCGAGTCATGAACCATTGTTCGAAAATTCTTCCTACGGCAATGATTAGGGAAATCAAACCTAACCTCACTTACTTACCTGCGAAAGCATAATTCTAGGTGAGAATACCCCAATTTCCTACAAACATGACATTTTCGGCCCATATTTTCCAACCAAACACTAAAACTTCACTTTATTGTGTTTTAACTGATGAAAACACTTCAAAATCGAAATATAAACACTCGAAAACACAACAAAATTCTTGGCAACAACGCGTTCGCTGTTCGCTGCAATAGTACGCTGATGACGTGACTGGCAAGAGACGGATAATCATCAATGAAATGCTGCGTTGTCGTTGTTACTCGTAGACTAATAATCGTGGAAAAAAAAAACAAAAAAAAACTAAAAATTGATTTGTAATCTCCAAGTTCTAAGCTTTCTTCATGGCGAACTTTGATATCAATACAAAATTCAACACGAATTATTGTTGAAAACAAATAAAATTGGGCATCAAAGGGAACATGTGGCACATCAGCACCAAGTACATCAGTCGGCCCTATCACAATCGAACATTTCAGTCTTGTAGCTCTAGGTCTTGGAACTTGAAAGGATGTAAATAAGCGGGTCTATTTGTTCTATGGTCGAAGGTAAAAAATGATGAAATCAAAAGGAACGAATTGAATGAAAATAAAAATTCTATTCAAATCAATGATGGGAATTCAGTGGAGGGATTGATCAGAACTAATGAAAACAAAAGACCAATAAAGCCACATCCCAAATATGATGATTATGAACTATATATGGCATTTGAGGCAATGAGATTCATTAATGATGTACCTAAAGACTATGATTTACAAAACCTGGGAAACCAATATAGGTGGGAATCTGCTATGGAGAGGGAATTGAATTCAATAGATAAAAATAACACTTGGGAAATAATCAATGAACCAAAGGATAAAAAAATATTAGACACGAAATGGGTGTATACATTGAAATCGTCAGAGGAGAGGGAAGAAGATAAATATAAGGCCAGACTGGTTGTAAGGGGTATTGCACAGGAAGGGACTATGGAATTTAATGAAATTTATTCGCCAGTTACCAAGATGACAACTATAAGGGTACTATTGAGCATTGGGAATCAACTTGGATATTATTTCAGACAATTAGATGTCAAAACCGATTTTCTCAATGCAGAGTTAAATGATGATATCTACATTTATCCACCAATGGGCTTCAAAGTTGATTGTGGAAAAGTATTAAAGTTGAAGAAATCATTATATGCTGCCTGTGAGTTCTTCGAGGAGGTGGTACATTGAAATCATTATATGGATTAAAACAATCGCCAAGATGTTGGAACAACGGAATCAACCAATTCCTGATAGATTTAGGGTTCACTAGATCAGAAAATGATTATTGTTTGTACATCTCTTGTAATGAAAGAATAAGGATTTACTCACTTCTATATGTAGACGATATCTTGATTGTTGGAGGAGACTTACAAGATATCGACAATGTTGTTGAAAAACTAATGAAAAAATTTTAAATAAAGGATAAAGGAGAGCTCAAGCATTTTCTAGGTATTGAAATTGATTATAATAGGCAACAAGGTGTACTAGATTTGAGTCAATCAAAATATATTTGAAAAATTCTTACCAAGTGTAATTTGATAGATCCAAAATTGAAAATATCTATTAATAATGATGATACTCTAACTGATGTATCTGATGTTGGGGTTTCGTCCTATTTCTTCTCCTTTGAAATATTTCAGCAGGTACCAGGATAAAGCTACTGACCAAGTATGGATACATTTGAAACGAACACTTAGATATTCAAATGAAACAAAGGATATTAGATTAGAATTTCGAAGAACAAATAATCTTGATCTGAAATGTTTTGTAGATTCCGATTGGGGTAATGATTTAAATGATAGGAAATCAGTTACAGGTTTTTTATTTGAATTGTTTGGCGATACAATCCATTGGGTGACAAAGAAACAAAATTGTATCACGCTTTCTACAACGGAAGTGGAATTAGTTGGTTTGTGTAACTCTGTGAGCGAAGGCATATGGTTGAAGAAACTTTTACTAGATTTTGATGTTGATATAAGTAAAATTATTTATTACGAAGACAATCAAGGCTGTATTGCTATTATCAAAAACCCAGCTAATAATCGTAGGTAACAAGACGGTAATATGAACATGAACTGAGTTACAAAATTGATAATTATCCACATTCATTCAAACAATCAAGTTGAAATCTATGAGCAATTACCCTGTATATTGCGAAAGGAAGCTATTACATGACAACCTGTGACGGTAGAAGTTAAGACTAACGTTGTGTATGCAACATGAATTATTTTTATGTGAATATATTAATAATCATCATACTAATCATTCTAACTGAAACGTGGGGCGTCGCTGATACTAGTCTATTCAATTTGACTAACTACATATTACTCTATAATGAAGGGAATCTCAATCAGAACGATGGTGTGGTAGTGTATTTAAAAGAGACATTAGAATTTGAAAAACGTATTTTGAGTATCGGGCAAATTAAGGCAATTGGAACAAAAATCGTTAAATATAATAAAACATTCCTTATCACAAGTATTTATAGATCACCTGCATCTTGCATAGACTCATTCATAACAGATTTGAAAACATATCAAACAGTTTGCGACAACGAAATCGATATGCACATATGATATGATATGAATATCCGCATCACAGAAGAGTCAGAAGAAACTGAATCTTATCTGAATAATATGGTAGAGAATGGATTTTTATCAGCAATAAATGAACCAACTAGTAGTAGTATAGATCACTATAGATCACTTCTTCATAAAAAATAATAATCTAAACGTAGACTATATTCCTATAGTGCTTCACAAACGAATGACTGATCATTACCCTATTGTCCTCAAGCTATCATTTTTTGAAAAACTGCAACAAAAAAACCACCCATCAAATCATAAATATTATCTTAATGAAAACAAGCTAGTCTCTATGCTAAGAACAGAACACTGGCAAGACATGTATAGTTGTAGCGAAATTAACTCGAGTTATACCAGCTTTGTTAAAAAACTAAAAACTTACATCGACAAATCTACTAATATGGTTAAACTAAAAAACAATGAAAAAATGCGAAAGCCTTGGATCACCAAAGGACTTATTAATTCTTCTACTATAGAAAAAAATCGACTGTTCAAAATTATGAAGAATCAACCAACCGCAAATAATAAGAATAATTTTAAAATATATCGCAACAGACTAACTGCAATCATCAAAGAAACAAAAAGGACATATTTTCAGCGCAAAATCACTGGAGCAAAAAATAATTCCAAAGGCCTTTGGATGTGCGTTAAAGAAATATGTAGCTCAAAAACATAAAAAGGAGGAATCATTGAAAAAATCAAAAATGAGAATGAAGATACAATAACCAATACGAAGCAAATCTCACAAGAGTTCATTAAATTTTTCACAAATATCGGAAAAAACCTCGCAAGTAAAATCCAACAGAACAACAACAGAAAATTCGGAGAACAACGCATTCCTAACTCTTTTTTTCTGCGAGTTACCACAGAAGAAGAGATAATTACAATAATACACTCACTGAAAAACAATAAATCGCCAGGACTAGATGGAATCAAGTCCGAAACCTTGAATCTTATTTCTAATGAAATCGCGAAACCAATTACTCATCTCATAAATAAGTCGTTTGAAACAGGAAAATTTCCAAATGAACTGAAAACAGCTGTCATAAAACCCCTATATAAAAAAGGAAGTAAGCTGAATATGGCTAATCAACGGCCAATATCCCTAATATCAAACATTGCAAAAATTTTCGAAAAAGTATTAAAACAAAGATTAGTTAACTTTTTAGACAGGTTCAACATTATTTCAAATAGGCAATATGGTTTCAGACAAGCCCGGTCGACACAAGTCGCAATCGGTGAATTAACAACAAAACTATATAATGCATTGAACGATAAAAAACGACTCTTTGTGTCTTTGTCGACCTGGCCAGAGCCTTTGATACTGTCAGCCATATTCAACTTCTCCAAACGTTCGAGCAGATTGGCATTCGCGGTACTCCACTGAGACTATTGAAAAACTATCTCACAAATCGTAATCAGTGTGTAAAAATCGGAGATGTATACAGCGATTACGAAGTAGTAGAATATGGAGTCCCCCAAGGAAAGGTATTGGGTCCCATATTTTTCAATATCTACATCAACAATCTCTTCAGTTTGGATACAGAAGGTGACATAATGGGTTTTGCTGATGACACAGTTGTTTTGTACCAGGAGCAAAGTTGGACTACGTTGAAAAGTAAAGCTGAGAGAGATTTTACGAAAATCGCCGAATGGTTTGCATCCAAACTACTCACTGTTAACTTTGAGAAAACTCATTATGTCCCATTCGCTTCCTATAAAAACCATTTACCAGATTATAATGTACTTACTGTGAGAATAAATAATATACCAACCTATATCCAATCAGCTGAAAATATCAAATATTTGGGTATATATATTGACAGCCACTTGAAGTGGAATAAACAAACACAGTATGTCACTAACAAAATCAGGAGTTTATTACCAAAGTTCAAATATCTGGTAGGAATACTCGATACTAACCAGTTGAAAATTTTATACTATTAACTTGTAGAAAGTCACTTGTCATGTGGAATAATAGCATGGGGGGGGGGACAGACACCCATATGCACAGCCTACAAACTATACAAAAATATATTATAAAAATAATGATGAAAAAATGTCAAACCTACCCAACAGAACAACTATTTCGCGAATCAAACTTGTTTGATCTTGCAATGGGACGTTTTTCTCAGGGCTAAGAGGGTAGATTCTAGCCGTTTCGGATAGGAACCAGCCAGTCACGACACAGAATTTCAGCAATCTACAGGCTTTATTTTCTGGGACTCCTACTGTCGTTACATACAGGGTGTTCTTACTTCGCTAACTGAAATTCGACTAAGTTAATATAGGCACACATGGCCGCTAAATAAAGGGTTAGTTATATTGAATATTGAATAAATAATACTATGATCGAGAACAAAAATCATATGGTACTGATTTAAATATAAAGTAAATCTACAAAATTTCACATTGAACACGCAAGCCCTTATAAAGGTATAAATACATGGACCATGTGGACATCTATTTCACAGCTATATAAAAAAAGTAAATCATAAAAAAAAACACACTACAAAAGCATATCTCACCTGAAATTCGACCAGGCCACAAGAACGAAGGGTTTTCGTAAACTGAGCACCCTATAAGGTTCGAATTTTCAATTATTGAAGTGGTATGGTGGTGTAAGTGGCTACTGAAAACGGGTTGTGATCATGCCCATAGTGGAATGGCGAAAAGAAACCATGAAATCCTTATCGTGCGCTCAACGACTTTTTTCGCAGATGTGAATAGTAAAAACAAATCATCCTCCCACGCTCACGATACAACAAAATAGGTAATGGATTGACGTGCCCTTCTAAGTATGCAACCCTAACAACTCGCAATAGCTGCGTGAGTGGCCTAACTCTGAGGGGACCTCGATGCACCATACCGGACGCTGCCTCTAACTCAATCTGTAAGTGAACTCATTTTCCGACAGATGGCGCTAGAAGGGTAAAAGCAGAATATTCCGATTAGATTGTCGAATGTCGAATGTGAGATGTTTACAAGTCGAATGACTTATACGAAAATAACGAAAAAAGAAAGGCATCATGGATGATGGATGAGTTTATCCGAGTGTTGACCTATTTTGGTCGTGCTACAATCTCAAGCAACTATATTTCTATTCAGTTTTAGTTAGACAACATACCCGCAAATCGGAACTGTTTGAGATTACCCATCAATATAAGACAAGATACCGATGTAATTCAGTTTCAGTACCAAAAGCCGAAAAAACGATATTTCAAAGATCTCTTGTATATTTAAGCCCGAAGTTTTATAATCACTCACCAGAGAATTTAAAGTCAATAAGACCAATGAATTTATTCAAAAACAAATTGAAAATTTATTCAAAAACAAATTGAAAGCATGGTTGCATACAAACCCTAGAGAATATATACATAATCTGGTTAACCACTAATCAATTCATTACTGAATCTATTCTCATTCATTATAACAATAAGAACAAACTATTTGAGTAGGTACCCCACAGAATCTAGTTGGATGAGCGGTCTCCACGTACAAGTTTTTCTTCTAGAAGAGAACTGCTTGTCTTTCAATATTCTAATTAATTATTATACTATACGCAGATACACTTATATCAATGAATAATTCTCTCTTTCAATTCGAAGTTTTGAATGCACATGCATCTACGAACAAGTCCTAAGACTTTTAGTAGATTTTCAATATTTATTCACTGATGTTCAAACCTTGTTGTAGGTAATACTTATTGTATTTGTAATTGCTAATACTTATTGAAATTGTATTATATATACATATTGAATAAATAATATTATTATTATAATTATTATTATTATTATGAGGTTTTTGCAAACAGCTTTCTCAAGTTCAATGCTAGTCATATTCATTTACAAACTGGTAAATGGAATGCAACAGACAGACGAGATCC
The DNA here is from genome assembly GCA_963576655.1 of Gastrophysa polygoni. Classification (NCBI taxonomy): domain Eukaryota; kingdom Metazoa; phylum Arthropoda; class Insecta; order Coleoptera; family Chrysomelidae; genus Gastrophysa; species Gastrophysa polygoni. The sequence goes on from OY755083.1 coordinate 25,870,245, forward strand.
GTTTATGCTTCATCAACATTACCTATGGCTTTTGACAATAAATTAAAGAAAAAATGACTGAATTCCTTTCAATGATAAGGGTTAGGCAGCTTGAACAATCAGATGGAAAAACAGGGTGACAGGATGAATGAAAAAACCGAAAAATTATTCCCTATTTATTTGTTTAAAATAACAAATGTTCTTATATCACACCATCACACCATGTTCATGTCGAAAATAGTCCACTATGGAAGTGAAGGTAGTTCCTTCCTAAGACAAAACAAAACAATTGTCGGAAAAGAAATCTCACGCCCCAGGGATAAAAAATGATGTATCATACTTTCGTTTGATTTGGTGAATTTGATATTATGCCTATTTTTTTACTTAAATCAGCAATTGAAAAGAGCAACGCACCTCTGTCCTACCTCCTGGAGTGGTGGGGAAATAGATAATTGTTTTCATTGAAGAGTACAACGTTGAAATATGTGAAAAAAGATTGAAGATTGAAAAAATCATCTTTGAGTTAATATTATTTAAATGCCTTTGAAATTTCATGGATATTCAATAGCAAACTCATGCTCATCATTAAGAGTTACTGTTGCCGATGAACTCCCAAATACTAACGTAGAAACTTCATGGTTGCTCTGACTTCTTACAAAGAACCCGATAAAACAAAGTCATTTTCACTCCCGCACCATACATCATATACCCAGTATAACGCTCTTAACATGGAATGAAATATTATATAATAATAATAATAATAATAATAATAAACGTCTTTATTGTCGATAGAAAAAAAAACATTACAATTTAATGAAACTGATGGCGAAGTCTAGCTTAAAGCTATTCCACTTAACCGCCAGAGGGCAATTGCCCAAGAGAAGGAAAAATTATATATAAAGAAAAAAAGAAAAAAAAAACAATAACACGACAGTAGAGTCACATGAAATATTTTGGTGATGTTGGAAATGTTGGCTGGATCCACAATATTGGTGTTTATAGAAAGAATACGATTTTTGTAGAAATGAACGAGTGCACCGAGTATAATAAATATTACAATATGGAATAAGTTGAGAATACCACTTTCTAAATGAATAAAGGAAGTTTACAAAGCTGGCCGAGACATTTTTCGCTGTGTTTCAAATAGTTGATATTTTAATTTATACTTAAATTTATTGATATTGAATATTTTGAATTCATCAGGTAAATGATTGTACATCTGAATAGCATTAAATACAAATGACTTTTGGAACATTGCAGTTCTGTGCTGGGGCATGGTCAGGGTGGAACTATTCCTGACATTTTTTGAGTGTATTTTGGATCTAGGAATGAATTTACGTACTAGAGCAGGTGAGTTAGGATCATTGAGAAGTTTGTGTGTGAAAGTATCTAGATGGAGTTGCCTCCTGTTTTCCATGTTGAGCCAGTTACATTCTTGAAATTTTTGAGAAATATGATCATGTTTTCTGATTCCATAAATTAGTCTACAACAGCTGTTTTGCACTTTCTGAATCTTGTCCTTATCTACCCTTGTTAAACAAGGTCCATAGATGAAATCACAATAGTTGAAGTGACTCAGAACCAATGACTCGCATAATGTTGGTTTCATTCTAACGCTGAGAAAATGGCGAGCACTATAAATGAGTTTCAAGGATGCAAATGCTTTACTTATAATACTCCTGACGTGAAGAGAGAAGCGCATCTCAACATCTAACACTAAGCCAAGATTCCTGGCTGAATCGCACATTTCTAATGGTGAATTGTCAATATGGATTGTCATATTGCCCCTTAATAAGTTTCTATTATTTTTATTGCCAAAAAACAGTATCTTCGATTTTTCAGAATTGAGTTTCAAGTTGTGCTGATCAGAGGAAGTCTTGATATTGTTCAATTCATTATTCATGATGTCCTCGACATTTACCCAATCCTCAGTACTAAAGCTGAGATACATTTGTGTATCATCTGCAAATGCTTGTACCTTACAGTGTTCTATATTATTCAAAATATCAGCAGTGTATATAATAAAAAGCAAGGGGCCTAATATGAACCCTTGCGGAACACCTGAAAGTATATCCAGTTTGGATGAATATAATCCATTTACTGATATTACTTGAGAACGCCTCAAAAAGTAATTCCATATCAGAAACACCGATGAATCATCAAAGCCATGAAATCTCAATTTTGCGCAAAGCAACTCATGATTAATGGTATCGAATGCCTTAGAAAAATCAAGTAGTACCAAAGCACTAGATAAACCTTCATCATAAGCAGTTAATAAATCAGCGGTTACAGTCGCACGAGATGTTTCAGTATTTCTACCTGGTCTAAAACCGCACTGGCAATCAGGAAGTAAGCCTTTTGCAGTGAAATGTTCATATATTTGTGAATACAATTTTTTTTCGAAAATTTTGGATAAAGTAGGAAGTAAACTAATGATTCTGAGATCTGTAAGATCTTTGGGATTACTTTTTTTAGGGATAGGTATACCAACAGAACTTTTCCATAAAACTGGAAAGTATGATTTTTCAATGCAACAATTTATTATGTGTGTTATATATTTGTCTATGAATGGGCTGCAATATTTTAACATTTCAGCATTTATATTATCTACTCCAAAGGCATTCGTTTTAATACTATGTAAAGCTTTATTGGCTTCTTCAACAGTTATTAATCTGAATGAAAATTGCAAAGGAGGGTTATGAACTGACCTAATATAAAAATCAATTTTCTCATCACATTTATCAGTTACATTCTGCAGGTAGGTGGAAAAATAGTTGTTCATGGTATCGGGATTCGATAGGTTATCAGGAATTATGTTTTCAGAGCTCGAACAGACACCCAAGTGTTTCAGTGTTTTCCAAGAAGCTTTAGAATTTTTCATTTGAAGAACATGATTGAGATTGGCTTTTTTCTCACTTCTAGTTACCGCGAGAGTATAATTTCTCAATTCTTTATATCTTTTAAAATCGCATTCTCTTTTGGTTTTTTGAACTTTTGTAAAGCTTTGTCTCTCTCTTTTTTCAAGATTATTAGATTATCCGTCAGCCAGGGTGCTGGTGGTTTTGTTACGTTTTTTTGAACAAATGGAGCATTATTATTGAATGCAAGGAGAATGAACTCATTGAATATATCAATTTTTTTATCGAGATCATTTTCTACAATGATGTTGTCCCAGGGAAGCTCCCGAAGGTCATTTAATAGGTTACTGATATTGAAGTGCCGAAAACATCTATAAGTAATGAGTTTGGGTACGTTTTGGAGGATAGGCATCTCCACTTCTAAAAATGTTAAGTCACGATCTGATATTCCATGTACAGACAATGTACCAGATTTTTTTACTATATCAGTGGTTGAAACGAAGATGAGATCAAGTAACGTACTCGTTGTGCTAGTGGTTCTCGTTGCAACATTCAAAATTTGTGAAAAACCAAAAGATTCGAAGCAGTGCATTAACGGATTATCCAAATTAAAAAAGTTTACATTGAAATCAACTAAGAGCGTCATCCAATCAACAGTATGATGGGTTGAAGCAAGTATGTTTTCAATATCTTCTATTACATCTCCCATTACAGCGGTGGGTGGTCTATAAAAAACTCCAACAATAAATTTTTTATGTCTGTTTCGCATTTTTAGTAAGATATATTGCATGTTACTTCCCATATCCATCTTACAGATACTTTAACATATGCTCCAACTCCCCCACCTCTACCAACTCTATCCTTACGAAATAACGTATGGCTGAAAAGTGTGTGGATGAGGGTTTTAGTGTAAATATATAATCTATAACGTAATCGAGTTGGACAATGCTTTCAGAACCTACATATCACATCTTCTGAAGGAAATTCTTATTTTTGTGTTGGAAGCCTCAGTGGAAAACAACCAATCGTCGATTATAAACATATTCTCATTCATACCCAAAACCACCACTTGTGGTGGTATCCTCAAAGTTAGCTTCCTATGCCTTTTTGGCTCCCACAAATGCCTAATCATGAATCTTGACATCAAAAGACGAATACGTTGATACCAAAATCGGACAACTGGAAGTGGAAACCAGAAGTTGACATTTCATTACATATTCAGCATCTAGACCTCATGGTTGATATTGGTAAAACATCAATTTCCGACAATATGGATTTCTTCCAACCGAAAGTACGCATTTTCATCATTTAATGAAAAAATTGATACTTATATCATCTTTCTTACGTCAAACGTACTTTGTTTCTCTCATCTGTCGCAAGACATAACGATATTTCGAGTTGTCCCGTAAATATTTTTTACCCCAGCCTGTTGATATGTTTCTGATCCACCCTGTAGAAATTTGTACTTACTGTATATGTATTATTTATTATTTTAGCTCGCTCCGTAAATATTTTTTGACCCACCTCGTATACATTGTTCAAACCCCCTTGTAGAAATTTTGTACTCATTGATTTATTCAGTATACGTATCTTTCATCATTTTGCGTTGCCCTGTCGATTTTTTTTTATCCACCTAGTAGATATGTTGGGAATAGATCGAGGGGTAATTCACCGTGGCATTTGTGGTACAGGAAAGAGGCAATGCGGAGCAATGCCAATGTCATACGTCGCACCGTAAATATTTTCGATCCACCCTGTATGTGTTTGTTTTTTTTTACCGCCCTGTAGAAATTTTGTAGTCATTGATTTATTGAGTATTTGTATCTTGTATCATTTTTAGTTGCCCTGTTTTTGAATCACTATGTAGAATTTTCCACTGACTGATTCATCCTGTTTATATCTTCTGTCATTTTGAGCAGCGCCGTAAATATTTTGTGATCCACTTTGTTTATATTTTTTGACCTCTTTGTAGAAATTTTTTACTCATTGATTTATTCATTATATGTTTTTTTTATCATTTTGAGTTGCCCTGTAGATATTTTTTGATCCACCCTATGCTATTGTTCTATGATATTTAGTATATGTCATACGTCATCTCTCATCTGTCCCGAGACGTAACGATATTTTGAGTTGCCCCGTAAATATTTTGTGATCCACTTTGTTTATGTTTTTTGACCCCCTTGTAGAAATTTCATTGATTCATTCAGTATATATATTTTTATTATTTTGAGTTGCCCTGTAGATATGTTGGGAATAGATCGAGGGGTAATTCGCCGAGGCATTTTGCGAAACAGAAAAAAAGGCAATGCGGGGCAATCCGAGGGGGGGGGGGCAATGCGGGGCAATCCGGGGCAGCTCGTGACAATTTGTGATGATGAAGAAAGAATGCATTTTCATCATTTACGAGAAAATTGATACTCATATCATCTTACTTCCGTCGAACGTACTTCGTTTCCTTCGCTTTACGTCATTCTGTATTGTATTGTTCTATGCTATTTATAATATGTCATACGTCATCTGTCGCGCCGTTAATATTTTTTGCTCCACCCTGTGTATATGTTTTTCAACCACCCTGTAGATATTTTGTGATCCACCCTGTAGGTATTTTCTGATCCACCCTATAGAATTTTCAACTGACTGATTCATCCTGTGTAAATGTTTGACTTACATATCCATTCTGTATACATTTTCTTTAATTTTGAGCCCTATAGATATATTTTTTCACCCACCCTGTTGATATGTATTCGATCCACTCTGTAGATATGTTTTTGATCCCCCCTGTAGAAATTTTGGATATGTTTTATCATTTTGAGCCGCCCCATAGATATATTTCTTCACCCACTCTGTTGATATGTTTTTGATCCACCCTGAAGAAATTTTTCATCCTGTATATATTTTCTTTCATTCCAAGACACTGTATATCGATGTGTTTCGTCTTATCAAGCCAGGATACACCTGGACATCGATTTCCAAAATTTCAAGAATGACCCCACAAGATTTCCAGAAGTGGCTGAATTGTTTGAATAATGGAGCTCTCAGCGACATGACACCTCAGGAAATCTATGACGAGAAAAGAGTTTGTCATCATCATTTTGACCAGCAGTATGTCTCTGCTGGATCGAAATGATTGCATCTAAACGCATTACCTACTCTCTTCATTTCCACTGAAGTAGCAGAAGGTTAGTATCTCTTATATTCAAATGTCTTCAAAACTATATGAGTATAGGCAGGTATTTTAGATGTGGCACTTTATTCTGAAAGTTCTGAGATCCATGAAGAAGAAGAAGAAAAATCTTTATTAACTCCACAAAGACCTTACATGAAGGTATAGAGCATGTCATATATTTAGAAGTTTTATAAATGATTCATATTATAAATAAATTATGCGTAATTTACATATTAAAAATAAAAATAAAATGGCCATATACACATACATATAAAAAAATTGAGAGGTTTTCAATCTACTTAGAACAAATGTGAGAATAATTTGACAAACTAATGTGACAGATAAGTGTTTCAGAGTGAGGTGCAATAAATTAAAAACATTTTTTTAAAATTTGCATTTGACATTGGAAAAAACATTCAGAATATCACAGATCGAAAAATTTACAGTGATTTCTCAACCCAATGTAGGAACTATTCTAATCAAAGGAGTCACAGAAGAACTCATTCAGGTTGTAATATGCTTTGCAAAGTAGCATAGATTTTAATTTTGTTTTTAAAGCTTTTGTTTTTAGGATTTTCAAGTGCATGAGTACTTTGTTCTATCTGGGTATGTCAGGTGTCAATGTGCCTGTTGTTCATGTATTATAAGGATGTTCATATATACTCGTTTCAAATAGATCATAATTTTTCTTTATAAATATTGTTGCTTCTAAGATGTATATACACACTGTAGTTAGTATTTTCTTGTCAATAAAAATATTTTTACAACTCTCTCTTTGTTTTAAATGAAATATATTTCTGATGCATCTCTTTTGCAGAATTGAAATTCGTTGAGAATGAACTGAGTTTCCCCAGAATATTATTCCATAGCTAATTCCTTCGACAATAAAACAAATAGACCCGGCAACTCATTCATAAAACGCTCGGAAACATGTTGCAGACATCACTGGGTCGTTCGGGGAGAGTGCAGCGAGAGGGGTGTCCACGTGGACAAAATGGCAACAGCGCGCCACCATTTACAGATATCGATTCCAGTGGCGTGTAAACTTACTTTCTTTGAAATTTCATTCACAAAACGTTGAGTCTTTTTTTTTTTTAAATCAGTACTGATTTCGAGTTTTGAGTCGAAATTAGTGTGTGCATGTGCCTTATACGACTACGTAGGAACCAAATGCAACACATCAAGAAATAAACTAATCATCATAGAATTCAGTTTTTCAATTAGATCATGTTATTTATACTGCATCATGAACAAGTTGAACTCAGTGACATGTATGCAGTGCAAAATTCATAATAATATAATCAAATGATAAATGAATTCATGATTCAAAATTTAAGTATTAATATTATCAGTATTTTCATCGCTCTCTCTACATATATAGATATATACAGGGTGTCTCAGGTTCAACTCACCTAACTTTGACAATCGATAGAAAGAATTGAAATATTATACACGTATTTTTTTGTTTTGTCGTGAAGAAACTTGTATTCATTATACGAGGTGTTATAGTTCGCATAAATTTTTGGTTTTTATTTTGTTTCTCTGTTGAAACAAAACCTAGCGATTTGAAATTTGGTGAGCACTTTTCTATCGGTAATATGAACAGTCCTTTTCAATAGAGGGGCCTTAGCTACACTGGGTGTTATTCTTTTTCGCCCACTGACATGGAAACCATCAGATTTTCTATCGAAAATGATTAATAATAACTGGAGTTGTTACTAGGTATGGAATTCTGAAATGAATTGTTTGAGTACGTGGTCCATTAATTATTCAATTCGAATGATATTTTTTTTATCTGTGGACAACACGAAAGGGAAACCTATAATGTTCGAGGAACATCGTGTTAGCCAGCGGTGGAATTTTGGAAGAAGAGGAAGGTGTTGGAATTTTTCTTGAAAGCTTGGAGTTTGTAAGCATCAGGAAAGACTTCACTAGGCAAAGAATTCCACAACTTTGCCATTCTATTGATGAATGATGCTTGGTATAGCGATGTTCGACAGGTCTAGAGCCTGACAGTGTAGGGATGACCAGCTTGAGCTCGTCTGGTTTGTCTACTAGGAATCGCGCGTGGTGGCATAATAGATGATATTCCCGTTGAGCACCGACCGTGAAAGTACCTATAAAAAAGGCATAGATCGCCGACATTTCTACGATGATCTAGAGGGGTCAATGATTTGGTGAGTGTTGTATCATCGACTAAGCGAATAGCTCTCTTCTGAATTGAATCGAAGAGCTTTAGCGTATATTTGGGGGCTGAGCTCCAAACATCAGATTATAAGCAGTTGCTGAGATGTGACGTATCTCTTCGCACGGAATAGAAAACCAAGTTTTTGTGAAGCAGTTTTTGCAATGGACCTCACATGATCGTCCCATGAGAGAGCACTGTTGGTGGTGACACCCAGCATGGATATTGACGACCTCATAGGAACAGTGGTACCCGACATCATCAAATTGGGCATTGTGTGATCAGCCTTCTTGGTGAACATACAAGCTTGAGTTTTAGTTGCATTGAACAGTACTAGATTCTCAGATTCCCATTTCAGAATTATTGTCAGATCCTCATTTAAAGCATCAACCTGTCTTCGCCTTGCACCTCTGGCCTCGTTGGATGATATAGGGGCTCTAGAGGAAGAGGCGGAATGAAGTGTACTATCATCCGCAAAGCTATGAACTGGGCTGGAGGTCACATTCAACAAATCATTGATGTGGAGCAAGAACAAAGTTGGTGCCAAGACAGAGCCTTGTGGAACACCAGCATTGATCGTCATTGTATCAGACGAGGCCCCGTCTACCACCACGTAGAGTGATCTATCTGCAAGAAAACTCGATAGTGAAACACACAGCTGGGGCGGCAAACCATATGACGGAAGTTTCGCTAGGTGGCCTTGGTGCCAAACTCGGTCGAATTCTTTGGAGATATCCAAGGCTACAGCCAGAGACTCCCCATGTTTCTCTATTAACACCTGCCACTTATGTGTCACATAGGCAAGCAGATCTCCTGTTGAACTTTGGTGACGAAAGCCATATTGCCGGTCGTTCACGATTCTTGAGCTCTCTAGATATCGGATGAGCTCGATATTGATTGCTTTTTCCATTACTTCAGAGATCACAGATAGTAGTGCAATTGGTCTATAGTTGTTAGGGAGGGTTTTCTTGCCCTTCTTTGGAATCGGTTGGACCCTAGCTTTCTTGCAGTTAGAAGGAAATACGCCAAGTTTGTACGAAAGGGTGAACAACCTGCAAAGAACTGGTGTTAGTTCTGGGGCACATTTTTTGAGAACAAGAGGCGGTATTCAGGCCCCATAGCCTTCTTGACGTTGAGGATAAGTAGAATGTGTCTGATTGTGCGTTGCCGGAAGACAATTTCTGGCATACGGTTATCGATGGTAGCGATTTTAGGAAGTTCCTGGCCTCGTGGATCCATGGTAGAACTGTCTGCAAACATTTCGGCGAAGATGTTGGCTTTTTCATGAGGTGTTATAGCCAATGTATTATCATCCTTTGTGAGGGGAGGAAATGAGCTAGAAGTGAAATTTCACCCGATTGCCTAGGCAAAGGTCCAAAATGAACGGGAACCATTTGGACACTCTATGAGCTTTGATCTTATTTTCCTGTTGTATGCCTCTTTAGATTAATCTATTGTTCGATTACATGTACTCCTAGCTTCAACATATTCAGCTCTAGTTTGCGGGCTTGGGTTTCTGCGCCAACGACGGTATGCTGCTTGCTTCAGAGCGACGACCCTAGAATAGGTTCTATTGATCCATGGTTCACCAGTGGTTCGTGATTTGGTGCTATGTGGTATGTAAGTTTCCATTCCCAGCATGATGATTTCCGAAATCTCTTCAGCACATTGCGTAGGATCTCCCGATTCAAAACACATTCTCCTCCAAAGAAACTCAGAAAAAAACATGCGAAGGCCATCCCAGTCGGCTGAATTGTAATGCCAAACAGTGCGTGGGGGTGTTGGACTGGTTCGCGGAGTGATGTAAGGACATCGTGGAGATGAGTGTGTGGTCTGAGTTTCCTAGTTGTGCACGTACTTTCACTCCGTACGGTTCCGGATTGTTAGTGAGGAACAGGTCGAGCATATTGGCATAATGATTGCTGATATCAGGGATCCGAGTGGGTTCATTTATCAGTTGCTCAAGACCATAGGTGATAGCGCAAGCCTCGGCCAGACGTCCTGCGTCATCTGTTTTGTTCGAGAATTTGAGCCAGGTGGAGTTGTGGACATTGAAATCCCCCATGATGATGATTTCAGCTGCTGGGTGATTCTGTTGGATGAAATCAAGTTTCAGAGAAAGGAATTCGAAGAGGTCACCAGGAGCTGGTTCGTTTGGTGATAGATAACATCGAATTCTTTTGGTTCCATTTCCTTCTCACGATGGCATGAGAGATCATTCCTGGAAAAGAGACATAAACCTCCTCTGGATCTGAAACGGGTATAGAGCTCATATCCAGGGCAGAGCATATAGGTCGTATTAGTTGAGTTGACCTGCGTCTCAGTTAAAGCCAGTATATCTGGTTTCTCAGCCTGTAGATGGTAATGGACATCGTCTTTATTTTTGTTCAGACCTCGGATAATACAAGAGTCTATTTTTTAATTCAGATCTTTCTCTCTCTCTCGAGCACCTCTCGCCCGGAAATCCGAATGGAGAGGTATTTCACTTCCGGAGTGTTTTTTTCTAGGAGAATTCATCATCTAGATTTTTCTTCAGCTGAAATGGGTGGTTTGGGTTGAGAAGAAGGAGATAGGGTATGGGGATATGATCCGAAGCATCGAGCAAATACTGAAACATGGGAGTTACCCATTTCACAGCACCTCTGTCGATGTGGTGGTGTCGCACCGGGCGATGATGGGAACTATCATCTTCCACCTATAATTTGATGAAAGATAAACATTCAGGTTGAAAAACTGTTATGCATAGTATATTATTATTTCTATTTCTAATAACAAGGAAACTGAGAAAGATATCAAAACAAACTAAGCGCAGATAGCAAGGTAAATGAATGAAGATCATTTTTCACCAGCTATAATCAACCATTAGCGTCCCAATGGAAAAAATCTGTAGGGTTCCATATCAGTGTATATGAAAAAATAACACCCAGTGTAGCTAAGTCTAATCTATTGATGAAGATCGTTCATATTGCCGATAGAGAAGTCCTCATCGAGTTTCAAATACAGAATACAGATACAGAATAAAAACAAAAAATGTATGTGAACTATAACACTCCGTATAATGAAAACAAGTTTCTCCACGACAAAACAAAAAAATACGTGTATAATATTCTAATTTTTGCTATCGATTGCAAGGTTAGGCGAATTAAACCTGAGCCACCCTATTCATATATATATATATATATATATATATATATATATATATTAATTTGAGGTGGTGATTTCCTATCACATTTCATGAGGAGTAGTTACTATAAAATATTAAAACAAATCAAATCAAACAATCTTTATTGTCCACGATGAACAAGTACCATCTGATGTCATAGGAAGAGAGTGAGAGTCATTTGGATGGAAGTGATCTGAACATATTTCAGGATTCTTAGGCAAAAGCTGATCTTCCTTGAAACCAACGATGGAAAACCAAGTTTTTCTCTTTTCTAGATCAACGGGAAATCTGAAAAAATAATGTATTGCATGCTACAGAAATATTATTGTCAGATGATGTCATCAGGCAATGATGGAAATGCATATTATATCAGCAGGCAATATGACCGGGCGTTATAGGTCATAACGCCTTATGGCATTATGAGTGTGTTTATAGGCACTACAATCAATAAAAGGCATACATTGAATGTTATAAGATTCTTGGAAGTCTCATAATGTTATCGGAAAAACTATATAACTATGGTATACGAGGCCCGACATTCACAATATTGAAAGATTATCTATCACATAGGTCACAGAGGGTGAACATTGGAAACAATCTAAGTGAAACAAAGGAAGTTGAAATAGGAGTACCACAGGAAACAGTTCTAGGACCTTTATTGTTTCTTTTATATATATATATATATATATATATATATATATATATATATATATATTAATAGTATCAATTCCATTAGCAACTTCGAGGGACATCTCATCTCTTACGCAGATGATACAGCCGTCATTTTCACAGGCAAAAGTTGGATTGAGGTGTATGAAAAAGCTTACTTTTACTCTCCTACAGAGTGAACAACCAGAGAAGAACATTCATATACATGATAGAAATTGTATCACCCCCAAAGTTTGCGATTGTGCTGTTATCGAAAGAACAAAAAATATCAAGTATTTAGGAGTCATTGTAGATCAACATATGAGATGGGATGATCATACTAGCTATGTTGTGAAACGCCTCAGACAGTTGATTGAAAAATGTTATGATTTGAGAGATATTCTAGATGAAAGAAACTTACTTACCGTAGACCTCTCCCTAGCAGAATCCGTAATGAGATACTGTATTGCTGTCTGGGGTGGTCACTTCAACAATTCACTGAACCTCCTTCAAACAACTCGGAACACAATTATGAAGATACTGTTCAAGAAACCTAAACTGTTCTTTACTGAAAACCTCTATAAAGAGACTCAATTACTGAAAATAATGCATCTTTTTATCTATCAGTGTTTAGCATGGGTATTCGTAAACAAAGGTTCATTTCAATTGGAGAATAAACAAAAACAAATAAGATTTGTTACTATCTATCCATGAACTTACCAATATTCAAAAAAAGTCACACACAAAGATGTACTTTCTTCCACCGTCCGAAATTATTCAACATACTGCCAATGAGCATAAGAAACATAACAAACGTTAACAAATTCAATGAATCAATCTCGTCTACCTCGTCTATCTCGTCTAACTCGTCAATATATTCAATTGAACTGATGTAACTCAACTTTCTGCTTCGTTCTCTCTTCGATCGGAGCATTCTACCGAATGGGCACCAAAAATTCAAAAAATATTCGTTCATCTCCTTTCATTTTCGATTATTTGATCAACCATGCAGTTCCAGGACATTACAATATGATTAACCTGACCATTAGTTGATCTCCATATATATATATATATATATATATAGAATCTATCATACATCAAGTACTTTATTGAATGATGATCGAAAATTCAAGAAATAATCCCCTATTCTCATTGAATTTCCGTCCGTCCATTCATTATAATTATCATGAACATTCCTTTTCCTCTTTGGTTCATGAAATGAACGATTGAAAGTGTGGAAATATTTCGGAAATCCCTTCAGAAATATGACATTCACGATAATATAAAATATTCAGTTCGAAGTCAGAAGTATATGTTGAGTTCCAAGGGAAGATTCCTTACCAAGATATTTGATATTAGTTCGTAGAGTCGTAGTTTGTTATTTTACATTTATTTGATTTTAGGGCGTGTATAGAAATTCAGGATTGGACAAAAAAAATCGGCCCAAAATTTTATTTTGAATTCTTCGAATTTTGAATGAGAAGACAGTGGTGCGACATATTTTTTCATATCATTATCAGCTCTAGTTATGCAACATATAGTTCCAGGACATTCTCGTTATTCAGCATATAGTTCCGAGACATTCTAGTTATGTAACCCACAGTACCAGGACTTTCTGGGATGAAAATACAGTCTCAATCTCCGAACAACAAACCCACTAGAAGGATCACAAAACGAATATTCTGAAGCTAACATGAATTCCCAGAATTATCATAATATTAGTACCCAATCGTCGCCAGTGTTGTCATATCCAATCATCAAAAAGTGATGAATAGTCCATAATATTTAAAGTCCTTCATGAATTCATGTAGTTAAATGCACAAATATAATAATAAATTTGGGTCATGACAATTATGAATCAGTTCTGATTAATAGAAGATTGCTACATTATTCTGAGACTTAGCAATTTTACTTTCTTGGGGGCTCGAGGTCCAGCATGGCTATCATGAATACTTTTCGCTCAACGTTGCAACACCGCAATTCGATATTGACAGTCAACGGCGATCATTGCTTTTTTGGTATCTGTCATTATTTACGTTTCGATTTATCGATATTATTCAACTTGTGTTCAGTTTTGTGTACTCAGAATTCCTCAGAAACTCAGTTTATTTCCTATTTTGGTGATTCGATATAATGGTGAGACGTTGTGAGGTGTGTTAAAGACAATTTGAACCGGCGATCAAAACACGTCATTTCATAGGTGAGTTACCATTGTCGTATCATTCGAGATTTTGAAGCATTTTCCCAAATGGAATGGATGAAAATGAATCTAAATTGAATTGATTAGATTATATTGATTATACCCATAGGTCAGCTGCGACAGTGTCTTGTGGTAAAATATGTAGCACTGATGAATGCTTTCTTATTTGTAGTCAAAATATGCGAAGCTGCTGAAAAATCACTGGGAATAATGATGAACTCAATTAATATTTTTGATAAAAGATATAAGGATATTTCTATACTTCTTCTACACACAATAATGAGAAATTTACCGTTGACTGTTTTTGGAAGTAGTCAAACTAATTTGGAGAAATATTTCACTGTGAGACTTCATCATGAGGCAAATAAATTGAAAGATTCAACGGAAGTCAGAGTAAGAAGTATGTTAACAAAAACAATCCTATTCAAAAATCAATAAATTATTTGTGGTTGTTTTTCATTTCGATCCTGTTTTAAATAAGAAACACTGCTATTTGCTACATCTTCACATGATTCATGATTTTATTGTTGATATAACAGTTCGTCATAATACTTGTCAACACATATTCATTATCGATTTCCATCTATCTACATGAAATGAAATAATCAGATATCAATTTTTTGCGTCAAAATATATGAATTCTGCTCATGATGAAACCTTCATTTTTGACGATATCGTGAAATGATGTAAACAAGTTCCATCTTCAGATTTGAAAATTACATTCAAATATGCAATCATATCTTTTTGCCTTGAAAACGAGTTTTTCACACAGACAACTGTATACTGAATTGTAAGTATATTGTTTCATATGGCGTTGAGAATTGAACTTTTCTTGTGACGTGGTCCTAATAAGTTTATTGATTACAAGCAAGTTAAAAAAATCACTATAGGATTGTATGTATTCGAATTTCTCGTAACAATGTGAAGGAAGTATAAAGATGTTCATTTTCCTACCAAGAAATGCCGAAAAGTATCACTGAAATTGTTACGGATTTTTAATTTGGTTCCATCATGAATTAATGATAATTTCGACCTCCTCTGACAACACGGCACTGGTGCTGGGAGAATCAGCTCCTGCTATACTTGTTTAGACAAAGATAGATACTATAGATGTTGCTTCCAAACAAACTGTATTGCCAGGGGTGTGGATTACTTATCTAGTCTGTTCAATGATCGAAGGTCTCAATTATACAAAGAATCTTACAAACCCACAAGGATTTTGCTCACATTCAATAAATTATTTTGGTAGATTTTTGAATAAAATACATAACAACTTATCAAAATCAAAACTCCCATGACCCAAATATCGTTTCTTTTTTACAATTTTTCACAGAAGATATATTTTCGTAGTATGCAGAAGGAAAAGAAATCCTTATATAATCAAGTTGTTAGCTGTTATTCAGGTTTATAATTTCTTGCAGCATTAGGTTGTTTGACTCAAAATCAGAGTACGAAATATCTCGATTTCTTCCAATTGTGATTCGATTGTTTTTTTTATAACATCATTGATCTATCCACTATTTCTCCACTATCTTCACGATAGTGGAGAAATATGAAAAATTTCCTCGAGTTTGGAAAAGGACCCAGTGAAATTGATTAGGATTTTTCATGATGAATATTTATCTTCCTACTCTACAAAGTATTTTTCTTCAGGTACGAACCTGGTTTCTCATGTAAAAATATATCTATCATCATAACATCATCATAACACACAACTTCATGAGATTCATGCAGGGTGTCAGGGAAAATGTGGGATATCTCTCGTATTACGTATTCAGATAGAGCTTGAAAAAATGATATTACAGGTTCCTATAATTTTTTTTCTTATAGGCATTCCTCACGTAGACATATGCCCATAAAGGACGCCGCTGGAAATCAGTCTTTCTTGAATAACACCACGCGCGATTCCTAGTAGACAAACCAGACGAGCTCAAGCTGGTCACCCCTACACTGTCAGGCTCGAGACCTGTCGAACATCGCTATACCAAGCATCATTCATCAATAGAACGGCAAAGTTGTGGAATTCTTTGCCTAGTGAAGTCTTTCCTGATGCTTACAACCTCCAAACATTCAAGAAAAATTCCAACACCTTCCTTCTTTCCCAAAATTCCACCGCTGGCTAACACGATGTTCCTCGAACATCATAGGTTTCCCTTTCGTGTTGTCCACAGATAAAAAAAAAAAAAAAAAGTATTTAATGTGAAATATTGATATGAAGGACATAGTGAGGACCCTTCAAAAATGTGTCCTCGGAACATATTTAGCTTTCTCAGTTCATCAGGGATGGACTGAAATTTACCTTAAATGCTCAGTTTTTCAACACCTTCT
This sequence comes from Gastrophysa polygoni, assembly GCA_963576655.1. Taxonomy (NCBI): domain Eukaryota; kingdom Metazoa; phylum Arthropoda; class Insecta; order Coleoptera; family Chrysomelidae; genus Gastrophysa; species Gastrophysa polygoni. The sequence continues at coordinate 25,886,772 of OY755083.1, forward strand.
ATGATGAGAGCCTAAGAAAAAATGAATTTGGATAGCTTGAACCTTGAACTAAACAAAATTATCGATAAAATGAACCGTTTTTGAAGAAAACAATAATAAACAAATCAATGTCTTTCATTTCAATTCATTTCATTTGATTTCCAGTGGAAACTCGAGTAAAAAGGACCATGATTTCAAATTTTTCTTGAAAACTGTTCATTTCATCGACGATAAGCAAGAGTACCTCTTTTCACTCCGAAATTAATATTTCCTCAGGCCTTTTCTATACAGGGTGTTATTCATCATACAGGATGTTCTTTGGGGATCCATATATCTGTAAAGTGGGCCTATAAAAAAATATAGGAACTTCTTGTCATCTCATTTTTTCAGGTTTCCCACATTTTCCTGGACACCCCGTATAATTTAGCTAGAACAAAAATCAGGGATTTGCTTTGAGAATTCCTAATAATGGATTTTACTTTTCAATCTTTGAGTTATCAGTGGAAATGAGAGATACTTGTAGATCACTTTTACATTCCCCTAATACTTCGAAAACTGTCAACAAGCTAACGCTAAGCTCAAATCTATGTGAATGCATACTGAAAATTAATGTGCAACGAATGAAACCTTTCGAAACTAATAAATAAATAAAATCACAACTGTTTGGAGCGATAGTTCAACAAACCTAAGATCTGATGCATTCTTTTCATGTAATATAACAAGACTTCTTATGCAACACACAATTTCAAGACATTGTAGTTATACAACAGATAGTTCCAAAAAATTCTTGATATGCAGCATGTAGTTCCAAGACATTTCAGTTATGCAACATATAGTTCCCTGACTTATAATTCATTTCATTATCATTATTTTACATCAGTTTATGGATTCCAAATAATTTCAGAACCTAATTTCGATGCAATTTACAGGTTCAGAGAAATTAATCAGAAGAGGTTGAAAATTCGAATATCTATTTTTCACAATGTTTGAATATAGTATGGATATATTCCTCAAGAATACTTGAATACGTCAGTTTAACATGCAGAAGTTTTACGGGCCCCCTTGGCACTGTCGGATAAAAGGTTGTGGTTGTGTCGCGGAGTACCACATACGCCCCGCCATGCTACTCAGCATTACATCAACGTGACGCCCGGACCTCCCGTCGCCTCACGGGCACGGCGCCTTCCACCCGACAGACTCCGGATCGCACGCGCCGAATTCGACGACATGGTCCGTGCTGGCATCGCGCGGCCATCTTCTAGCTGTTGGACCTCACCGCTTCACATGGTTCCTAAACCGGACGGTTGGCGGCCCTGCGGCGACTATCGAGCACTAAACGCCCGCACAGTTCCCGACTGCTACCCGGTGCATAACGTCGCCGATTTCAACGCCTTCCTGACTGGATCCACGATCTTTTCAAAACTGGATTTAGTCAAGGCCTATCTCCAGATACCTGTTGCGCCAGAAGATGTTCCTAAGACCGCGATCATCACGCCCTTCGGCCTCTTCGAATTTTTATTCATGCCATTCGGCCTACGTAACGCCGGCCAGACTTTCCAGAGGTTCATGGATCAAGTCCTCACCGGATTACCATTCTGTACATGTCACATCGATGACGTGCTCATCGCGTCCCGATCTCCTGCAGAACATGAAGAACACCTCCGTGTCGTGTTCCAGCGGTTGTCCGAACATGGCGTCCTCATCAACCAAGCCAAATGCCTCTTCGGAGTGCCCTCGTTATCATTCTTGGGACACCACGTCTCTACAGATGGAATCCGTCCACTTCCGGAAAAAGTTCGAGCGATTTTAGAGTACCCGCAGCCCACCACTGCTAACGAACTACGACGCGTCCAACTCCTGTGTCGGCGGTGTCGTGCAACAAAGGATTCCTGATGGCACGTGGCAACCACTTGGTTTCTTTTCGCACAAGCTGACTGCCTCCCAACTGCACTGGTCCCCCTACGACCGCGAACTTTACGCAGTGTACCGTTCCACGCGGTATTTCCTCCATATGCTCGAAGGCAGAGCCTTTGTGATTTTTTCTGATCACAAACCGCTAATCTTTTCATTCAAACAGAAGTTGGATGCCTGTTCACCTCGGCAACTCCGCTATCTGGATTATATCAGCCAATTTTCTACGGATATTCGCCATGTTTCCGGGGCAGACAACGTCGTTGCCGACGCCATGTCGCGCACCGCGGCTATCTCTTCGCCCCTGGACTACGCAGTTCTCGCCGAATCTCAGAACACTGATCCGGAACTCACAGACCACCTGCGTTCGCCTACTTCGGTTCTGAGGCTCGCACGCTGTCCCGTCCCCGGCTTGAACGTCTCCATTTACTGCGACACCGCTGGTGACCGTCCACGACCCTATCTCACAGCGCCCTTCCGCCAGGCAGCCTTCACCGCGCTACATTCTCTGAGTCATCCCGGCCGCAACGCCTCGGCTCAGCTAGTCGCCGACCGCTTCGTCTGGCATGGATTGCGCAAGGATTGCCGTGAGTGGGCGAAAGCTTGCGAACAGTGTCAACGCTGCAAAGTTACTCGTCACGTGGCTACGCCTCTGGGCACCTTCGCAGCCCCTCCTGCTCGTTTCACTCACGTGCATATTGATCTCATCGGTCCCCTACCTCACGCGGGAGGATTCAGATATTGCCTCACGGCCGTCGACCGTTTTTCGCGGTGGCCAGAAGTTACGCCTCTCGCCGATATCACTGCCGAGTCTGTCGCCAGAGCTTTCTTCGCGATGTGGATCGCGCGTTTTGGGTGTCCAGTTCAAGTCACCACCGACAGGGGACGTCAGTTTGAGTCCCACCTGTTTCGCGCCCTGGCAACCCTCACCGGCGTACGGCTCACGCACACAACAGCCTACCACCCTCAGGCCAACGGCCTGGTCGAACGCCTTCATCGGCCTCTGAAAGCAGCACTCATGTGCCACGCCGATGATAAGTGGATAGACGCTCTGCCCGTGGTCCTTCTCGGATTACGCAGCGCTTTTCGTCCTGACCTTCACGCCTCTGTCGCCGACCTCGTGTACGGGGAGCCACTCCGCCTCCCTGGCGAACTGCTGACGCCGCCGCTGCAGAGTCCACCCGCGTACCCGGATTTCGTGTCTCAACTCAGACGCCACTTCGCTACGCTTCGCTCGGTACCCACATCGCGCCATGCATCGCCGAACGTTTTCGTGCACAGCGAACTTCCCAACGCTTCGCACGTTTTTGTGCGCCAGGACGCCGTACGAGCATCTTTGGAGCCTCCATATACCGGACCGTACCCCGTACTGGACCGTGGACCTAAAACTTATCGGCTACTAATACGCGACAAGCAGGTGACAGTCTCCTTGGACCGACTCAAGCCAGCCCACCTTCTCTCGCCCCCAACATTGCCCGATACAACTCCAGCTGCCACCGTCCCGGCACCAACCGCCATCGTCCCTGCACCAGCCGCCATCGTCCCTGCACCGCCTCCGGAAGTTGCTCCTGCCCCTCGCGTCACCCGCTCTGGGCGCCGCGTACACTTTCCGGCGCGCCTCACCACGTGAACCGCAGCGCACTCTCCTCCGCGGGGGGGGGGGGGGGGTAATGTGGCGACTCCGCCACTGTAATGTTGGAATTCCTATCCACCTTTCGGACAGCTTGCCGACAGGGCGCAGGTAGCGAAACCAGAGCAGCTACCAAGGCAGTTCGTCTAGAGACATTATCGTGTACTGTTGTTTTATCATCGTAGTGTGTGTATGTTCAATTCATGTCGAAATATATTTTATATTAGTGTGGATTATTGCTTTTCTGCATCCAGCATTCGATCCCCACAAGGTCATTCATAACAAATGAAACAGAATATTATTTTAAATTGAAAAATTGTAAATGTTTTGAAAATGTGTGAAAATAAAAGAGTACTCTTGAGAAATATTGAATTAATGAAAGTAAAATCAACATTCTCTATATAGAGGCTGTTTCCTTTTTAAAGCATACACATTAGAAGTTTTCTGGATTCCCAGGAAATACTCTGAAAATTTCTGGAGAGCCATGATCGATACTTTGCTGATTACTGGAAATATTCTCAAGATGGTGGCACTTCCGGTTGTACCGGAAGTAAATACCAAATTCGTTATTTCAAATGGAATGCTATAAATTTTTTATTGTCTTTTCAGATTCTGTATGTTTTCAGCCCTCTCTATACCTGAGTATAGTCGTTTTGGAAATATTCGGACTTTGCAAAAAATTGAGTTTGCACCGACATCATTGAAAATCGATAACTCATTCATCATTGAATGTATCAGAATTATTTTTGAGCAACAGCAAGAGGAAAAATGGATCTTCCTTTTGGTCTCTCCATAATTGGGGAAAAAAATTGATAATCAGAGTGCTATATCATTGGAATCCAGAAAACTTCTATATTGCGCTTTAGATGGAACAGCCTGTATACCATAATATTGACATTCCATCAAGGTTTCCCTGACTCAAGAGTCCTATTTAAATGGAATTCATTATTCAGTATTCGATATTTCCTCGTGTAAATGCATTATGAAATGAATGAAATGAATAAATCGAGTAGTCGAAATATTGAATTGTGTTTAAATGCTTCATATAGCGGAAAAACAATACCTAATGCAAATTTCCGTTATTGCTTCAATGAAAAATAGCAAATGAAATCATCGTCAGCACTCAACTGAGGATTGAATAGTTCCAGAACACAAAACTTCCAAGACTGTCCTGGTACCAACCTTTAGATATAAAATTTTTCCAAGACCGTCAAGGAACTCTACGAAAGTCTCGGAAGTATCGAATCAATCGCTAAATCAGTCCTGGAAGTAACTTTCAGATATATATATACCGGGTGTCCCAACAGTATATATATATATCGATATATCGATAATGCTGATATATATGAAAGAAAGTTTCATATAAAAGTTGTTTGGCACCGTGATGGCCACATTTTTAAAATAGTTCCTGATTCACACCGTGTTGCATTTTTCCGTAGTAACAAAAAATATGTATTTTTCAAATGGAACAACCGGTTTATTTTTCTGTCATTGAAATGGTCCCTTCGTTCCCTACCATAGACTTATATAATAAGTCTATGTCCCTACTCAGCACTAGATTTTTTCCTCTCCACAATGCGCCGTTGCCAAGTTATCAATTATTTCGAAAAAAATGAAATAACTGAATGAAATAACTGTGAATTTTTCAAATGGATATTCAAATGGATGTATATTAGTTCGTCGTCTCTTTGGACATGGAATAACCTATCTGAGCATACTAACATGCTATATGTTATTCCCAACAGTTTCTCGATTATTTGTTTTTTTTTCAAATTATATTCACAAAATTGAAGAAATACCTGTCTAAAATTTGAAAAAAAAAGGAAAAACAATAATCACTTTCAAATGTCTTCTACCCTGTTCGATACATTTTCTGATCTGGACTATGAGAGATTTTCAATTCTCACCGGTTTTGTGGAATGTTTCACCAAACAGTGAGGCTGAAGTTGGCTATGATTTTAAATATCACCGAAAAGTAAACGAAATAATAAGTCGTGACATTTGTTGACAGCCTGTTGTGTGGTTTGTACGAAAGCTATAGTTATTCATTATGAATTATACAAAGGAAGAGTTTATTGGAATGGTGTATGCTTTGGGCGCTGGTGAAGAGAATTGTTTGTTGGCTTCCCGTATTTATGCTGCAAAATATCCTGATAGAAGGCATCCACAAGTGAAAAGTTATGAAACTTTGAAGGAAAGATTCGAGAGAACAGGACACATCGAATACAATAAGAAAAATCCCGCCAAAACAATTTTGACTCATGAAAACCAATTAGCTATAAGTCTTTCAGTGGTAGAGAATCCTGAGTTGATTGTAAGGGAAATTAGTAGAGATGTAGAGATATCGAAATCTTCAGTTGCCAGGAGTTTGAAATCTAACAAATTTCACCCTTATCATGTGCAACTGCACCATGAGTTGATAGATACCGATTTCTTGACAAGAGTGCAGTTCTGTCGGACGATGCAGAATAAAATTACGGAAAATGCAAGATTTCTGAAAAGCATTATGTTTACCGACGAAAGTACCTTCCACCTCCGTACCTTCACACATTCGTTAATAGGCACCTATCATTATCATAGTACCGAAAATCAGTATAAACTTTATGTTAACGATTATCAACGCAAATGGAGCCTCAATGCAATGAGGCGGTATTGTGGATAATTATGTTATCGGACCATATTTATTCGAACAAAATCTAAATGGACAAGAGTTTATGCGATTTCTCAGAGAAGACTTTCCCAGGTTGATCGAACACCTACCTAATCATATAAAAAATGAAATGTGGTTTCAGCGCATTTTGTGGGAGAAGTTCGAGCAGAGTTGGATATAATGTTTCCTGATAGGACGAGGAGGACCTATTCCTTGGCCGCCTAGGTCGCCGGACCTAACATCAATGGATTTTTAACTTTGGGGAACAGTAAAATCGAAGGTTTATCGTACTGCCGCTACTACACGGGAGGACATGAAAATGAGAATTCGTGAGGCATTTCAACGAATTATGCCTTTTCATTTGAGCAGCGTGAGAACAAACTTCATTGAGATTGAGAAAATGTATTGAACAGGGTGGACGACATTTTGAACATGTATTACGAGTGTAATTATTGTCATTCTTTCTGTTCTAGATTCCAAATATTATGCAGGTATAGGTACTTTTACTTTTCTTCAATTTTGTAGAAATAATTTGAAATAGACAAATCAAGAAACGGTTGAGAATAACATATAACATGTTGATATGCTCAGATAGGTTATTCCATATACAAAGAGACGACGAACTAATATACAGGGTGTCCCATTTGGAAAAATCGCATGAACTTGAATTGAAGTGGACGAAAAAGAAAGTGATAGTTGAAGCACCCTGTATGATGATGAAAATCAGAGCATTACACGCTACTACGGTATTCTCTACGTCAATCCACCAGGCAAAATTCACATCTTCGAAGAGGCAGCTCAATCACAGCTATTTCATTGAGAGCCTGCATCACTCCCTATTTTCTCGAAATAATTGATAACTTGGCAACGACAACGACAAATTTAGTGCTGAGTAGGGAACGAAGGGACCATTTCAATGAAAAATACATATTTTTTATTACTACGGAAAAATGCAACACGCTGTGAATCAAGAAATATTTTGAAAATGTGGCCTTCGCGGTGCCGAACAACTTTCATATGAATCTTTTTTTTTCATATATATCAGCATTATCGATATATCGAGCAAATACGTACTGTTGGGACAACCGGTATATATATATATATATATATATATATAGATAGATATATATAGATATATATAGATATATATATGAATTCTACATTTATTGTTGGATTATTTTATATAATTTTACTTTCGTTTTTCAGATTTTATTACATTTATTATATATATTTTTAGATATTTTTTAATTCAATAATCATTGATAGTGTCATTCCTATTTTAAACTGTAATCTATATTGTTCGTTCATTTACATATATTTATTTTGTTAATTTATATATTATGTTATTCCTCAACCAACAAAAACCTTCATAATTTCTTTCTGTAATAATATTTCAATGTGTAGTAGCATATATAGTCACGCACAAGTAGTATAACAACTCATAGTTGTTATACACTTCTGTGACTCAACCATGTTCATTGCATTTCACCTGAGTGTAAACATTTTTTTATTTATGTCAATAAACATTATTATTATTATTATTAATAACATGTTCAGAGAGTACAAGATTTAACACATCTCCTACAATCACTTCTATGTGAAGTGATTCTATCTTTGAGCATTCTACTCGTTTTGAAAAATATATATGTGTCAAACGGTCAGAGGTTATCTAGGAAACAGCTGAAGCGAAGACGAACAGTGTCAAAAGATCGCCTAACCTAAGGTGGAAGGTATCGTGCTGATGGGTGCGTGGCACATTGGCAGATGTGTCAAGAACGATCCCTCTGGAACACACCGGGCGACCTCCCAGAGTATTACTGTCTTACCATGGCAACGCGGGGCTCTACCATGGCGGACCTCATTTCCCCAGCTACTCGTGGGATCAATATGAGTACAAAGCCAACAAAAAAAGTAAACCCAAACGGGGAGGGTGAAACCCCTGATCCTCAAGAAATTGAGGAACTGGAGATCGGTATTCCGACTCCACAAGTGGAGCTGGGCGATAACCCAGTCTCTCAACAAAAAGAGAGCGGAGTCATACCGCCTCCACCAGAACTGACTTCAGATCAGGAAGGGGAACTGCTAAAGTCCCCAAAACCTACTGAATCAGATCAGGATGCGGTAGCCTCATGATGATAGCCTCAAACTGAAACATGCACGACTTCCAGGGTCGAGAAGGAAAGTGCTCAGTCGCTTGCTCAAGAGCGGAATGGCATAAGATACTGCCTTAGAGCAAGCACTGAAAGATCTTGGCAAGCCGAAACAGCAACCGAAAGGGGATAAATCCCAGTCCGTAGTTGCTGGAGTAAGCAAACGCCATAGATCGGACGACAGCACGCCGGAACACACGGCAAAGAAAACCTGTCGGGGGTAACCAAACCCTCATATGGGGCTGTGGCTGGGGGCATCAGGGTCGGTCTAATCCACCCTGAATATCCTACCACATCCCTAACGGCCGAACAATTGAAGGACCTGCAGCGAGCCATCATGGAAGCTGTAGGCCTAATACCTGATAATGGCCCGCAGGTGAGGTTCCAGAGCTGTACCTTTCGGCCTGGATGGAAATCACCTGCGCGGACAGCATCAGCGCAAACTGGCTGGAGGAGGCATCAAAGCAACTCCAACCATGGGCAGGGGCGAAAATTCAATTCGTCGAAGAGCAGGACCTTCCAAAACCGCATATCTGTGTAGCATACATCCCGGATGATGCCGATAAACGGCTCTCGGCCGACATGGTGCTCACAGGACTGAGTAAAATGAACCATGGTCTGACCACTCAGGAATGGGTCATACTAAACCGAGAGGATTCTGGCCGTGGACAAACTTGGACATTCGCCATAGACGAAATGTCCAAAGCAACCTTGGTGAAGCTGGACTTCAAGCCCTACTTCGGCTTCAGGCGGACTCAGTTCCGTCTGAAAGGGGGTCGTGGAGGGGAAGGACCTTCCCGGACGCAGCTAGAGGAGAAAAAGGTAAGCGAACTTTCAAAAACGGTCGCAAAGGGAGCACCACAAGGAGAAGGCCGTTCCTTCCCTTCAATAGGTGCTCCCCAGACCAAACAGCCTACGAGGGTGGTCTTAGGAGAAGGCAAATCCATCCCAAATAGGCCACCACTCGCCAAGAAGGCTGGCACATCCAGAGGGAACGGGAACAAACCGCCCTCTGGGAAAAATGGCGGGGGAGGACCGCCTAAAGAAGGCAAAAAAGGGAATGACTGACACAACAGTCAGACTCTTGCAGGGTAACCTGCAACATGCCACGGTCGCCACCTACGTCCTTGGCAAGAAATTCGTAGAGGAGCGGATAGATCTGGCCCTCATCCAGGAACCCTAGACCTCCAACACAGGCCGTGTTACCGGACTGACTAATACATCTGGAAAAGTAATTGCAGCCAGCTCTAGGGTAAGACCCAGGGCATGCATTCTAGCCAGAAACAACATCAACTACTTCACTCTTTCAGATTTCTGCACCCAAGACATGGCAACAATCCATTTGAAGTTTCCAGAGAGAGGTAGTATGACGGAACTCATCGTCTGCTCAGCATACTTTCCTGGGGACGTGGGAGCAGAACAACCTCCTCCAGCGGCCGTGCGAGAACTTCTTCAGCCGGAGGAACAAAACCCATCTGGTGATACGATGTGACGCCAATGCACACCATGTAGCGTGGGGCAGCACAAACATCAACATGAGGGGTGAGTCAATTATTTGATAGGGGAGGAGCTTATAGTTAACAATGTGGGCTCTGAGCCAACCTTCATCAATAGTATCAGGAAAGAGGTACTAGATTTAACAGTCAGCTCAGAATTTCTAAGCAACAAGATATCCAACTGGAGGGTATCCTCCCATCATGTTCAGATCATAGGCACATTCAATTTAACATTGAAATAGGCCCCAGGCCAGTGGTACAATACCAAGACATACGGAGCTTGGACCGGAAAGGATACAAAACCTCCCTAAAGAACCATCTCCAAAACGGACCGACCACAACACATAGTCGAGATCAAATAGATATTGCTGCGGAACATCTACAAACCGCACTTATCTCAGCATATCACGAAAACTGTCCACTGAGAGAGAAAAAGGATAACCGAAATGCTTCCTGGTGCAACAAAAATCTGGATAAAGCACGAAAAGAAGTTCGAAGGTTATTCAACCGAGCTAAGGAATCAGGTGAATGGGAAAACTACAGGGATGCTGTAACCACTTACAACAAAAACATCCGGAAGGCAAAAAGAGAATCATGGAAACGATTCTGCAAAAATGTGTCCAGCACATCGAGCGGAGCTCGCATCCACAAGATTCTATCCAGAGAGCCGACACAGGGGCTGGGATCGCTTAAACATCCAGACGGCTCATTCACAGCCACTAGGAAAGAAACACTAGAGCTATTGGCTAATAACCACTTCCCAGGCAGCCTGATTCTGGACAATCGACCCTCAGTCGTAAACGCAGGTCGAACAAAACGACCTGGCAGAGATGACTGGATTGCTGCCAACGAAATAATCAAATCAGAGGCGATAAGATGGGCGGTTAACTCGTTCCACCCATACAAATCGCCAGGAGAGGATGGCATAGCTCCAGTTCTGTTACAATTCGGACTGGAACTTATCATACCTACACTCTCAAGATTCTTTAGAGCCAGTTTAGCCTGGAACTACATTTCACCTAACTGGACTGCGACTGGGGTGATCTACATTCCGAAGGGTCGGACTGACCCACATCCAAAATTGCTCAGACCCATTAGTCTGACATCCTTTCTGTTGAAAAGCATGGAGAAAATACTGGATGGGCACATAAGGAGTGGTGTACTGACAAAACACCCACTCAATGTTCACCAGTATGCCTACCAGGCTGGCAAATCAACAGAACTTGCTCTCAATAACCTTGTATCAGGAATTAACGACGCCCTGGAACACCAGGAGATAGCAGTCGCTACATTCCTGGATATAGAAGGAGCATTTAACAACGCACTACCTCATTCCCTTCATGAGGCTACTGTCTCTAGGTGAATTGCACCAATACTGTGTGACTGGATAAAAGCTATGCTTCATAACAGAACCATAACGACCTCCCTGCAGGGAGAGAGTGTCGGCTTCAAGCCGGCCAGGGGCTGTCCGCAGGGGGAGTCCTCTCCCCTCTGCTGTGGTCACTGCAGGTGGATAACTTGCTGGCCGTCCTCTCTGTATGGGAGGTCGATCAGCAAGCATATGCTGACGATCTAGTCTAGTAATACGCGACAAATCCGAAGAGACGATCTCTTACGTCCTTCAGGATATATTGGATACCATATATAAATGGTGTGAGAGGGAGGAAATGTCCATTAACCCACACAAAATGGTCATAGTACCGTTTACCAGAAAAAGGAACCTGGAATATCAATAGTGTAACAATTCCTTTTGCGAGCGAAGCAAAATATCTGGGACTAACCCTTGATAAAAAGCTGAATTGGAACTCGCACCTGGAAAAGACTATCCGAAAGGCTAGCCTATCACTATGAACATGCCGCAGAATATGTGGTTAAACATGGGGCATGTCACCAAAACAAATACACTGGCTGTACGTAACCGTCATACGATCTATGATCACGTACGGCTCTGTAGTCTGGTGAGGCAAAGGTCAACAGAAAATGGCCAATGCCAAACTTAACGGACTACAGAGACAGACGTACCTGGCGATTACTGGGGCTATCTGCTCCACGCCAACAGCAGCAATAGAAGCCCTTCTTGGACTACTTCCTCTCCACATAGTCCTGGAGAGAAGCAAGATGGGCAACACACAGACTTCACCAAGCGGTCAAAAGTCTACCGCAGGCAGTGGCCATGAGAGGGAGCAGCATGCTGGAGGGCATAACAGCTCACAACACTCTGGGAATGCCCTCAGACATCATGCCTAAAACCATCAACCTTCGCAAATCCTACACTGTGGTCTTCCCTGAAAGAGAAGACGGCTCGGAATGAAACTGACCTATGTAGAGCTGATGAATGTTGGTTCACCGATGGTTCTAAGACTTTGGAAGGCGTCGGAGCTGGAAAATCGACACCACACACGAAAAATAATAAAAATATTTTCAGATAGTCAAGCAGCACTGAAAGCGCTTGAATCCAACAGCTTTAAATCCAGAGCAGTATGGAATTGCAGAGGAACCTTAAACCGACTAGCAGAACATAACAACGTGATACCAAGTCACTTGGGCCTAGATGGAAACGAAATAGCGGACGCCCTAGCAAAAGGGGGGGGGGGGGCCGAAACACCGTTCATCGGGCCAGAACCGACCATCGGAATAGCTCACAGCACTGCCAAGAATGCTATAACTTCCTGGGCAGACAAGAAAAGACTCGAGTATTGGCGTAGTCTACCGGGCCTAGCCCATTCCAAAGCATTTATTGCTGGTACAAGGAACAAACAGGACACCGATAAACTACTAGAACTCAGCAGAGCACATCTCAGAGTTATAGTAGGATTGCTCACTGGCCACTGCAAACTCAAACACCAATTTATAGTATGGTTTGCCAGGATTTTTAATGGCTCGTCGGGCAGCTTTTCCTTGTAGAGTAGCCTCGGCTAAAATTAGTTTTTACTCAACCGGAATATCGTGATTACTACTAAATGGTTCACCTTCCAACTCTGACAGAAGATGCAAGGGCTTACAGCCAAGCTGCAATTCTTTTGGAGAAAACCCTGTAGATTCATGTACAATAGAGTTCATGAACTCTTGGAAACGTGAAATTTCAAAGGCCCATCGAGGGTGTTGTTCACTGCAATATGTTATGAATAGACGACCTAACTCACTCATGATGCGTTCTGATAGGCATTGGGGTGACGGACGGAAGTATACACTAACCGAATTCCGGTCTCCCTTAAAGTACTCTGCCACAGTTTGGAGGTGAACTGGGTACCTTGGTCATGTAAAATACGCTTAACCCATACATACTTGGGAAAATAATCTTTCAGCAAGCGATTTAACCTGGCTCGTGAAGTTGCTTTCTTACCACAATACCACAAGAATATAACTGGCTCCTCCACGGCTTCTAATGAGCGGACCATATATATCCATGGCGATAATATCCAACTTGCCAGTTGGCACAATTTGCATTTGGGTGGGCTTTGGAAGTTCAGCCATCTTAGCTTTTTGACAGATAGTACAGGATCGAAGGACTTTCTTGATTTCACGGTACATATTGGTCCACCATAGTTCTCTTTTCATGGCGACCCAAGTTTTCCAACAGCCATAATGACCCAAAGTATTAGGAAAAGTGGTAATAAATTCAGAAACCAGACGCTCGGGCACACATAACTGAAAATTATTTTCCGTGGAACCACGCTCATATAAGGCACCTCGATGCATTACAAATTGTACCTGCAATTTTGGATTGGATGGTAAGTTACTTTTAATAGATATAAGCTTTTCATCCTGATCCTGACGATGACCTATGTTTCGCAGAATTCCCTGAAAAGGCTTGGGCAAGTCAAAAACCGAAAATATTTCAAAACATTTGTCTTAAGGAGTGGAAAAACGGACACAAGCGAGCCGGGATAAAGGGTCAGCTTGTATATTGGAAGAATCAGGAACATGTTCCACTGCAAATTAAAATTCCTGCAAGGCTGAAGCCCACCTGGTCACTCTGGGCGACAACAATTGACAGGTGTTGATATAAAGGATGGCCTTGCAGTCAGTATGCAGAATTACCGAGTTGCCCAATAAATACACTCTCCATTTTTGGAATGCCCAAAATGCCGCCAGAACTTCCTTTTCAAATGCTGAATATCGCCTCTCTCTCTCCAACAGTAACTGGGAAGAATATGCTACCACTTGTTGTTTACCCCCAACTATCTGGAACAGCACAGCTGCTACTCCCACATCGCTAGCGTCAGACTGCACATGCCATGGAAGTTCCGGGTCAGGGTGGTACAAAAGAACCTCTTCCTGCATCACCTTTTCAATATTCTGGAAAGCCGCTTCCTGTTGTGGGGACCATTTCCAGGGAACCTTCTTTTTTAGCAGTTGCGTAAGAGGGGCTACTAATTCAGAGAACCTGTGTGAAAAGATCCTGTCATACTGACAGAGGCCAATAAATTTCTGCAGCTGCTTGACATTGCGTGGCACAGAGTAGTCCACAATGGCCTGGATTCTCGAAGGGTCTGGGCGTACGCCACTGGTGCTAATGATGTATCCGATATATAGCATCTCTGTTCTAAAAAACCTGCACTTGAAAATTTTCAAGGTAAACCCCGCTTTCTTCAATCTCTCAAATACTCTCTGCAGATGAGATACATGTTCTTCAACTGATGAACTAAGCACCAGGATGTCATCAATGTATGTGATGACAAAATCATTGAAGGCCTCATCAAAAATCAAACCCATGCAACGGGTAAATGAGGGAACGGCGCTGGCCAAGCCGAAAGGCAGGGTACAAAATTTATATGTTTTGGTGCCGACCATGAACCCGGTGTACTGTTGGTCACATTTACGTAGCGGTAATTGCCAATACCCATGAGTCAGGTCCAACGAGCTCATAACCTTTTTTCCTGACAACATCTTTATAATTTCGTCAATACGACGCGGATATTCGAAATCAGGCTCCATAATTGAATTCAGCTTCGGAGCATCCAAGCAGACTCGTACGGTTCCATCCTTCTTTAACGTTGTCATGAGGGGAGATACATATTTGGTGGTGCAACGTTTAATTACCCCCCAAGATTCCATTTGCGCAATAGCTTTGTCGACCGCGGCCCGATGAACCAAAGGGATATGATAAGGCTTCACGAAAAATCCTGAATAATCTTTCAACTTGATTTCATGAATATATTCTCTAGTCAGTCCAGGTTCATCAGAAAATACGCTAGAATATTCCTTTTAACAAGAAAAGTCATTGGGAATATTCTCTTCATTTCTATCAGAATAATTTTCAGTTTTCTTTTGAGAATAGTTTTTTAGTTTTTTGTCTTCAGAGTCAGTTTCATTTTGGGAATGATTTTTCAGTTTGTTATTTTCGAAAACTTTTTTATTTTCATTACAAGAAGCCCCACCCTGAATTCCCGAAATTGGATCACCCGGTAAGTACTTAGAATATTTACTAGAGATTGCTTTGATATTTAGAGTTTCTTGCAAGTCAGTATCCTGTGACACTTCCATTTCGGGTATGATAATGTTCTCAGGACCACCCTGTATTAATAAATTTCTTTCCGCCAAATTACCTTAATTAACTTAGAAGAATCTCAAAAAATCACATCCTATGATCACTGGATAAGAGAGTCCTGATATTACCAAGAATCCTTGCATAAATTCAAAATTATGTAATTTGAATTCTAATTGGGCCTGTCGTGACACTTTTTCAAATTTTGACCGAAACGCACCTATAATTCTAACACCAGCAGCATTGAAATGTGGAATGATATCATGAAATTCGATCAACTGAGTCCAAACATCCTCTGAAATAACTGAAACATACTATCTACTACCACTATCTACCAGAGCAGCAAAATTGAATCCATAAAAATTATTGGTGACCTATCATCAGTGGGGGGTGTGGTCAAAGTCACATTCATGTAATAAATCAGCTAAGGGGTTGTTTACAATATTGAAAGGGGCTCGTTGTAAATTGGCCTCCACATTCGAGCTAACATGTGGAGTTACTACTCGATTGCCGATAACACGTCTTTTTCGGCTACATCAAGAGAAGAAATATTCTGCTTATTTTTATTTTCAAAATTTCTAGGCTGGAAAAAAACATTATTTCCACTTCCCTGTTCATTTCGATTTGTATCTTTCAACAAAGGAGCTTTTTGTTTTTCCAGGCTGTTTTTGAAGTAGTCGTCTGCAAGACGTAACCTCATGACAGCCTGAGCTAAGGTAGTAGAGCCTAATAAAGAACCTGCTACATTCGGGGGAAAATGTGGAGCTATCAGTTCAATGAGCTCAACTTCGGTATAAGGGGGTTGAAGACTTTTTGCTACTGAAACCCAGTAATTAAAGTGGTCCACAAATAATCCCTCAGTATATGTTGCACTTTCTAGCTGCAAACGCAATTTATTCTGGATCCTGGAATGCCAAAAATTTTGGAATTGATGGTAAGATTCACATTGGTCAGAGAAAGCATTCCACCAAAGCTTAGCAGTAATTTTTGAAACATCCATTCAAAAGAATTTTTATTTTATTGAAGGGCATTTCATCCAAATCAATCCCTCGTTCAAAAAATTGCAAAAAGTCTAATGGTTGGCAATTATCATTTTCGTATCCAAATGGAGGCAAATTTTACTAAATTCCCCCAAAGAAAAACTTTCATTTCTGATTGGTTCAGCAAGAGCAAAATTATCTCAATTGTCGCCTGGTCTTACAAAAGTGTTGTTAGAATTCTGAGATCCTTGGTTGAAGTTAGAAAAATTATTTGAGTTATTATCTGCAGGGGGATTTCTCATGATATCTGCCGCAATCTGAGTAACTAATCGAGACAGATGTGGAAAGGTGCTTGATGGTGCAGCACCAAAATGGACGTTGGATGGACCGGGAAAGTCCCTAGTTGCCCCCAGGTTAGTACCTGCCCCCAAATCAGGAGTTGCCTCGAAAAATTGTGGTTGGGTGGGCACATTGTTTGAGTAATATTGATTTTCAGATCTGCCTTGTTGCTCAGAGGAGTTACGCCAAGATGATGTGAGCTCGATGTGAGCCATCACCAGAGGAATTATCAATTGTAACGGTCCTACCTTGGCTTTTCGTCGATTTGTCGTTGGTAAGTGTATCACTTTCCTCACTACTCTGCTGAGGTATACCATCATTCATCTTTTCGTAGTTCAACGATTTTCTTGGCCTCAAATCGTAATCATTCCGAGTACGCTGCATCTCGATTTTGATTTCAACTCTTCAGGAACCACACTTGGTACTGGAAGACAGCCCCACGTTGGGCACCAAGTTGTGATGGATCTTTATCTCAGGGCGCAGTTTGGGGTTCTGGCTGTCTCGGATTCAGTGCCCAAGAAATGAAACCAAAGAGATTTGAAGTGATGCAGACTAGACTTATTTATTTTCGCAATAAATCTGAAATTTGACTTGTATCAGTACCTTGGCATATGTTTCACACTCATACATGAAGGTATTGAATAGAAGTTTGAAAGACACACTAAAAATTTAACTAACAGTTACTGGCAATCCTTACACATGGCGAACAGCTATTCCTTCTTGGTGATATAATTACTTATACAATATTTCACCTACCTGAAATTTGACCAGGCGACAACACGAAGAATTTTGGTGTTGCACAGACCCAAAAGGTTCAAAAACCATCAGTTATTGCAAAAATGTTAATTTGCGGTGCGGGACATGTGACGAGTCTTAAAAGCAAAATGGTCGCACCTTTATCTGAAATCTCGAAAAAGCTTCCTAAAATCTAGCAAAGACTAGTTTTTATACACGCCGGATTGATAGGTGGTTCAAATCATACCGCAAAAAACCTTGGTACGGACCAAGGAATTATGGGCCTGCTGCATATGCAACTAACAATGTTTGCCTAAGCAAAAGGAAGAAACATTGTTTTATTTCATCATTTGGCCGTGCCAAACACACCGTGGACGTGCCAGTAAGGAACTATGAAGTAACTAGGGAGTGACAATTGATGCGGAATATTTACATACAGACATTGACAAGCACCTTCACACACAGATATTTAAACTTGAAATTCCTAGAGTGCATGTCGTGGTACAAGGTCTTGGAAACCTCTCTACAACTGTGTATCAAAAACGTAAATTTGATGAACCGTTGTCGCCAAAAATCAATTTTGTAGCTAGAATGAGCCTTGAATAATTGAAAATGAAGAACAATCATTGAAAAATGGTAATCACAGTATATCATGATGTGTTCGTGGAATAGTTATTTACCTTACAAGTGCGGAAAGTAGGACTTCTCCGCACGCGACGGCAGTTGCAAGCCTTCAAGGGCGGAAAAGACATTTTCCGCAAGAGATAGGTTCAATGTTTTTCCTACGAGTATTTTTGTCAATCTTATTCATGAAAAAGAATTTATAGTAATGCTTCAAAATGACACATAAGACAGAATGGTTACATAGATCATTCAGTTAGTCCTAAATAACCTAAATAAAAATCGTGCGGAAAAGTAACTTTTCAGCATTATTTTGATCTTTCCGCGAGATTTTTTATGCACTGAAAAATAATGAAACAGATTGTTTCCATCGATTTCATAGGAAACTCATTCAAAGAACATTTAAATGACAATAACGAATAAATTAACGATGATAAATATTGAAATCGAAAGTGCAATTTGTGTTCGTTGCGTGCGACAATAATATAGTAGATGCCGCAAGAACGTCGTTTCCTTTTTGAATTTGATTGGTTAGTATTTGGCCCAATACAGAAATGCCTTGATCAGTTTGCTGCTGAGAATTACTAGTGTAGTGAATGGAGGAAGGTAGATTGGTCTGTACAGGTTGTAACACATCACAAGATCCCTCTTCCTTCTGCGCTTCTGGTAGCATCGGTACAGCAGCAGGCTCACCTGTTGAAAATGCAACTTGTGTGCTGGAGGACGGTTTTTCACATGGAAACGATTGTGAACAGGAAGATTCTTGCATCTTGGACGTCACTACTGCATTGAAAGGCGTTTTTAAAGTATTCTCTACGATTTTCCGTTTATTTTTTATGGATTCCTCAATATACGATTCGGCAACACTGGTTGATTTCCATCCACCGTGTCTTTCAATGTTTGTCATATTGCAGCCAGAGTTTGCCAAAAGGGTTACCGATGACCCCCGGAGGCAGTGCCCGGTGTATAACTGAATATTTCAATCCAAGATAACCCGCAATTTCGCAAGGCATTTTACCGAAAGTATTAATTTCAATGCTTTGGCCTGTACTCTTAACTTTTTTATAATATGAAAAAAAACTTTTATGTGTATAGTTCTTAGGACGAAGCGCTTTATATTTTTGATACAAGTTAATGTAGCTTGGTTTGTTCTCTCTTCAAAATATGAAGTAATTAAGACATGAAAATAAATGGTGATATTTGAAATTTGACAGGATTTGATATGGTATTGTAGCGATTAAAATAATATCTGAAATAGCTCAGTTGGCAAAGTGAGGGAGCAGTTGATGTAACAAGGGACGAAGTGGTACCCACACCGATCGCCAATAGATTCAACCCACTTGGAAAGCCATCAACATCGGGAAACGAGGAAGTGCAATCCCTACCCCTCCCACCACCACCAGGAGACGTCTCTGATGACGAGGAGGAGACGGCTCACAGTTCGCAATCCCTCACCAAGAGATCGTCATCCAGGCTGTGATAGGAAAGAAATGTCTAACATCTTGAAAACTTTTACCAAGCAGCCGTTCTATTTTAAATATGGGAATCAGTCGACAATGCTCCTTATGAGCACTATGGACGACTATAGAGCGTCTAAAGAATGGCTGAGGGGGGAGGAGGTGCACTTCCACACAAACACCTCAGCTGAAAACAAGACCCATGCATTTGTGGTGAAAGGCCTGGACTTTCAGCCGGAACCCGAAGAAATCATTCAAGAACTACATCAAGAACATCAAATGGAGGCCAAGGAAGTGTTCAGGCTGAAAACGCGATTTAGGCCGCTCCACCTGGTCGTTGTAGATGCGAAAGTTTCTCTTCAGTTGCTGAGAAATAAGGTTAGCCATCTTTTTAGCGCCAAATTTTCTTGGGAACTGAGGAGGAATAACCGAGAGATTACCCAATGCCGGAGGTGCCAGATGTGGTAACATGCCACCAGCAATTGTTTCAGGGCCGCAAGGTGCCTGAAATGTGCTGATGGACACCTCAATTCAGCTTGCAGTTCGACCAGGGAGGACACTCCTACCTGTGCGAACTGTAGGAAGGCACATCTGGCAAATAATCAGAACTGCGAAATCTATCAAAAACGCATAGAAATCTTGAGGTCAAGCAGAAGACAACGGCCGGGTGCAGCGACCTACGTCGCGGCGCTGGCCCCAACTACAAATGCATGGGAGCAGCGCAGAGAGGCCAGAAAGCCCTGTGAAGAATTCCCACCCCTGAGAAGGACGGAAGAAAGCAGAGTTCAAATCCCAAGAACGACCCCCGGGGTGACCCAGGGAAATGCCGGTGTTGAACATAGTCCGAGCATGTCAGACATTACAAATGAAATGGGGCGACTGAAGTCCATAGTCATTTTTGTTGAGTTGTACAGGGCGCTTCAGGAGATGAACAAGGTGGTTGCTGCCTGTGGTAGAGATTCCGCCAAAGTCCTATTGGCATTCATCAATTTCGTCGACAAGATCCACATATCCAAATATTTGCTGTTGTTGATGAGGATGTCACACGATTACGGCACAGATTACGAGTTATCAACAGATATATCAATAATCGAGAGAAAAGAGTTAATGCTCTATCATTGATTTTTACCGACACCGGTCATTCGTATTAGTCTGAGCTCCTCCGAGTTCCTCCTTGCCCGGCAATTCACACCTGCGTGCACATGCGTAGTGCCTGATTCTAGTACAGGAAGATCAGTGACCAAATGCCTCTTGTCATTATAGCAGGAAATTATAATTAATTGAATATTATGATCACAAAATAATAAACTGAGGGTCAATAATTGAATTGGCATATACTAGAAACTCTGTACTCTGAATATGTAAGTTATAAAAATAGAGATGAAAACGGAACATGTGGATATGTGTAGAGGAAGTAATTCTCTATCTATAAGTGAAAGAATTGTTTTGATATAAGCGAGAAATCAAAAAAAAAATAAATCTGATGTAAACAAAGCATGGTCAGAAGGCTCCCTAAGTTTTGTTTGGAGGACTCCGCCCACTTTTGGCGTTTCAGCCAATGAGCGCCTATTCGTATAGTATAAAAGAAACGCAATTTCTTGCAGTGGGACACTCGTCGGAATTACTTATTATTCAATTCAGTCAGATTGAGAGTTATACTTGTCTTGACAAGTAAGAAGTCTTAGTAAGCGGTTTGTAACTATACTCATAGTGAATAGCAGGTTAATTATCTCAGTGGAGATAATAAGGAGATCTTGCATATAAGATTGATATAGAAGAAAGAAGATATGGAAATTAGAATTGATACAGAAGCGTATCAAATATTACTGAGTGAAAACTCTCGAATATCAGGGATATATAAGTGAATAATTAATTTATAAATCAAGGGTGAATCGATTTTGGAGATATACACCTATAATTGAGGTCTACAGCCAGCTCATCGATGAGTTGAAACGAGTTAGTGGGAGAGCACGATAGATAGCTAAAGAATGGGTCGCCAAAAGGTGACCAAAGGAATTCGTTTAACGCTTATGCTGCACGAGTTGTAGCCAATACTTTTCCAACCCTAGATAAAAATAAAGAATCCCGTTTCCTACCTATTTTGCTAGAAAGTAGAGCTCCTGTGGCACTGAGGTTTCTAAAACATTGGGGCTGAGTCTGGCCTCATCCCTCAGTGGTTCGTCGTAGCGACCTTTTCGTGTCCGGGTACGATCTGATGCCGTCTACCGGCTGGGATAAGCTTTCGAGTGAACGCATTGCACTTCCCAGTAGCGACGTTGAACGGAGTGTTGTATTCCTGCCGGGCACTCGTCAGCGTCGGGGGTCAGATTAGGTGTATCTTTAGGGACTTTTGAGGCCTTCTGCCTAGTTAGGTCTAGAACGATAGTGAACCAACCTGTGGCCGGCGCAACGCCAACGTGGTGCCCTGGTTGGGTTAGACGGAAGTAAGTTTTCTCTAACTTTGAGATTCATTTGTTGGTAGGAAAACGGGAAGCGGAGTTACATCCCGTACCTTTGAAATAAATGTTGAATAGGTGTTTTAAGGGGTTACTTCAGTGTCCTGATGGGTACTAGGTGTGTAAGGGCCTGCTATCAGCTACACGAAATTTAGTGTGGAATTTCGGACCAGAAAATTGAACTCCTCTCCCTGAGAATATCTGGCGGCTAGGGCAAAAGCGCCTTGAGGGATTTGAGGTGTTCGGAGTTCAAGATGGCTACCGACGGATCGAATTATTCTCACTATTCCATCCTAATCCAGCCTGGTTCCATGATAATTCCTGTCCATTTGGCGGAGGCGGGGTTTCCCTCAAAACCGTGCTCTGATTGGTCGACGGCTGCCTGTCTTGACGTGGATTCGCATCATTGCCTCGGACGGAATCCATAACTTCGAAAAACAAGTACACCTAAGTGTACAGGATCCTATGAAAAAATCTCAGGGGGTTTGGATCAGAGTCCCGAGGAATGCGTCCACGCTCGCGGGATAAAGGATGATTCCTACTTCGAATAAGATAACTACAACCGCCAAATGACTACTCCGAGTACCTGTGGTACTCTAGAAGTGCCCACGGAGGGACGCGAAGCTATGCTGTGTGAGTACACAGAATTCACGGAATTTCAGTGAAACAATTTCCCTATCACCAAATCTTTAGCTAAGCTCCCGAATTACCTCTGTGCTACACCACGGTGAAGTTGCGTCGGATTCCACAGAGTGCCCTATCGACCTAGTGCAAATTAGCTGAAGGCTATTCTATAAGAACACGGTACGCGAACGAGTGCCCCGCAGGAAACACAGATCCTCGTTTAACGTCGCTCAGACCAAGTGCAAGGTGTTCGATCCGGAAAGCTAACTTATGGTACGAAGGTAGACTGTTTGAGAGTTTTTATCCCGAAGAACAATCACACACGCTATTGTGGGGCACAGTCAGGCTCAACTGTGCTGGGCGGCAAGTCTTTCCAACCACACTAGTACTGGAGCTCTTCAGATAAAAGGTAGGTGGGAATAAAGCGTAACACAACGAATTCTTCAGCTTAGATATTTGGACGACCCTCCAGTTCACCAAATACCTTGCTGGCTGTAGATCGCACACAAACACAAATGTTGTTACGCAAACAACCGTAGTGAGGCCCGATCAAAGTGATCAGTCAGATTACTCTTACAGAACACGAATGAATGGATGAATATGAATGCATGAATGCCCTTCTGACCAAAATGGTCTTATCTTTATACCCTAAATCTGGCTCCACCCCGCGATATGGCGTGATTTCCATTCGCGACTCTAATTGGTTGAAAACAAACGAAGTTAATATTTACTTTAATAGTGGGCCGATTTCGACCGTTTTGGTCTCAAAAGAAAGCTGGAACGAAATCTACTTGTTTTAAATAGTTTAAGGTGGTCTAAACAAGTCTAGTGCTTCAGGAGAGGGCCGAAACTATGACACCTCCCCCCTTTATACGATCGCTAGCAAGTTAATTTGTTGTGTGTTTGCGAAGACACATACCGCAATCCCTCTCGCTGGTGCTGAAACATAAATTCAGAACGAAATGATGACGCACAATATCATATAAAGCTACGCACAAAAATACGCGAAGGTACAGATCCGCACACGGGTGCAAAGGAGGGGATCAGGGTAGTTGAAGTATTTACGCACAACAGCTGAAAAGATATGTACAAAAGCCTAGCTTCCACCTGCTCAAGACAGAAGATCAACAATATTCCATATAGTACACAGGGTAATCAATATTAAATGGTCCAAAACGAAGTTGTAACATGTAGGCGCAAGAGTCTCTAACAATAACACTTCCTGACTACGAAATGCCTTACGGATCCAAATGTCTATTAAGGCGGGGATCTAATTGCTCCTGGACGACTCTTTCGACGGGAGCGGGGCGAAGATCATCTACGTGGACCACCGTCTCCAAACCCTCCTCATTCACAAGGTAGGTGGTCGGACCTAGTCTACGAACCACCTGATAGGGGCCTAGCCAAGTCTATCCGAAGTTAGCCTTCCCAGCTTCACTATTACCGCAGAGTACCCATTGATCGGGTTGGAACAACATCCCTGTCTGGAAATAGATTCCTTTGAAATAAGATCCGCCGTCTATTGTCCTTCTCGACATGGTCAGCAAGAGTGGCCGGAGTGTTTTGAGGAACCACCTCCCCCCTTTGTACTACAGGGGCGTCCTTTGGAGTCAAATCTCCCTCGGGAACGACTGGAGGATCCTCAGGAACCACCTCCTCCCTAGCTTGCTGCTCTGGAGTAACAAATTCTCCAGGTCGAGGAATCTCATAACCGAGAAGCAACATCGATGGAGAATAATTCGTTGATGAATTTCGACGACTACGAAGATCTAACAGCATGTCTGAGACAAACGAATCCCAAAGGTTCTTCCGCTTATAGATGAGTTTGGCCCTCAACCACTTCTTGATCTCTTGGGCACGTCGTTCAACGGGATTTGCTCGTTGATGGTGGACAGGAGAAAACCGCACCTCAATGTGGTTTTCCCTAGTGAAACGCTCCCAAACATAACCTCGGAATTGACCACCATTATCAGAAATGATAGCTTCCGGAAATCCCCATCTACAGCATACAAAATCCTTGAAAAACCTAACTGCTGTTCTCGCCTCTGCATCAGCTGCAGGCATTGCTTCTACCCATTTGGAGAAGCAATCCGTCGCCACGAATAAAAACCTATTGCCCTCTTAAGACTTGGGATACGGTCCCATGTCATCAATCTAAACTATTTGTCAAGGTCTGGTTGGTTCGTTAGGACGTTGTGGTGCAACAGCCTGGGGCTGTGCAAGTTTGATTGTGGCACAAACCAAGCACCCCTGTACGAACTTTTTGACCATTGAGGTCATTGCTGGCCAAAAGAAATGTCTATTGATAGATGGGGTTGAATCCCATTCTATTATACATTTTTAACATTTTTACTTTAATGTGTTGACTTTCATCTCTAACCATGTAAGTTAAACATAACCTATAGGATTATCACCACGCCTCAAGCAAAAATTATTTTTTCACCTTACTTAATTTCTTGTAGATTTACGCCGATTGTTAAGACTAAAGATGGTCATTTATATGTCCAAAACATGTCTCACCATTTACAATTAAGCCAAGATCATTAAATATTGTGGAAATGACTTGGAAATTTCCTACTCCAAATAAACTAATCATTATAGAAATCAGTTTTTCAATCATATCATGTTATTTATACTGCATCATGAACAGGTTGAACTCAATGACATGTATGCAGTGCAAAATTCATAATAATATAATATTCAAATGATAAATAAATTCATGATTCAAAATTCAAGTATTAATATTATTAGTTGCTTTATTTTCATCGCTCTCTCTCCAAATATAAATATTTATACAGGGTGTCTCAGGTTCAACTCACCTAACTCTGACAATCGATAGCAAAAATTAAAATATTATACACGTATTTTTTTGTTTTGTCGTGAAGAAATTTGTATTCATTATACGGGGTGTTATAGTTCGAATGAATTTTTGGTGTTTATTTTGTTTCTCTGTTGAAACAAAACCTAGCGATTTGAAATTCGGTGAGCACTTTTCTATCGGTAATATGAACAGTCTTTTTCAATAGAGGAGCCTTAGCTACACTGAGTGTTATTCTTTTTCGAGCCCACTGACATGGAAACCATCAGATTTTTTATCGAAAATGATTGATAATAACTGGAGTAGTTACTAGGTATGAAATTCTGAAATGAATTGTTTGTGTACGTGGCCCATTAATTATTCAATTCGAATGATAATTTGATGAAAGATAAACATTCAGGTTGAAAAACTGTTAAGCATAGTATAATATTATTTCTATGTCTAATAACAAGGAAACTAAGAAAGATATCAAAGCAAATAATGCGCATATAGTAAGGTGAATGAATGAGGATCATTTTTCATCAGCTATAATAAACCATTAGCGTCCCAATGGAAAAAATCTGTAGGGTTCCATATCAGTGTATATGAAAAAATAACACCCAGTGTAGCTAAGTCTAATCTATTGATGAAGATCGTTCATATTGCCGATAGAGAAATCGTCATCGAGTTTCGAATACAGAATACAGATACAGAATGAAAACAAATGTATGTGAACTATAACACGTATAATGAAAACAAGTTTCTCCACGACAAAACAAAAAAGTACGTGTATAATATTCTAATTTTTGCTATCGATTGCAAAGTTAGACGAGTTAAACCTGAGACACTATATATACATATTAGACTGTTCATATTGCCGATAGAGAAGTCCTCATCGAATTTCAAATCGTTAGGTTTTGTTTCAACAGAGATGCAGAATAAAAACAAAAAATGTATGTGAACTTCAATACTCCCTATGATGAAAACAAGTTTCTCCACGACAAAACAAAAAAAATACGTGTATAATATTTACATTTTTGCTATCGATTGAAAGTTAGACGAGTTGAACCTGAGACACCCTATATATATCAACATTCCTGCAAATGTCATCATCTCAGGGATATCACATTACCGCTGATCTCAAAATTATCAAGCAACCAGAGTATCAGAGCCACACGAGAATGCTGACACCATCTACACGTGTTCGACGATTCAGCACCTCGAGAGCCTTCCTTCGAGAGACCAGAACGACCACCGGCAGTTCTTCTCAAACCAGTCTCTAAGTCAAGTCATATTTTTGTAACAATCTATTATTATTCACATTTCCTTCAATATTGTATTTAATCAAATAAAATCCTTTTTAAAAAGTCCAAAGTGATTTAAGTGATATAACAAATTGGCGCAGTCGGAACACGGAACACGGACAGCCTAACCGAGGGTGTCGGATCCTAATCCTTCAAAGGAAGAAATCTACACTTGGACACAGCATCGAGAACATCGGAAGGACGGTCTCTTCAACAGCCGAAGAACACGCGCACGCTAACTTCGCTGGAGCAACGCTTGTGAAGCCGGATTTCATCCTCCGAATGAAAACGATCTTCTGGTAAGAACTCAAACGAATCATCTCATTATTTCGAATATTTTTTCAATAATTCTATCAGTTCTATTGTCAAATTATTCCCGAATCAATCATGACAGAATCACCTCCTCCAACTCCAACTACTCCAGTAATTAACGAAATCGAACCTTACAGACTAAACGAAATTTTCTGTATAATACCAGAATATTACGGAGATCAAATATTCTTAACAACCTTCATAAATGCGTGTAATACTGCTAAAGCATGTCAGTACGAGATCAAAAGATACTCACAATTCTCCATATAAAAAATAAACTGAAAGGCACAGCAGCCGAATTAATCAGTTCATGAAATCCTCAAACTTGGGAAGAAATAAGATCACTTTTAATTCAATACTTTGGTGACAGTCGTGATTTAGCTTCTTTGATACAAGATCTCCAACGTATTCATCAGCTACCTGGAGAATTACCTCTAGTCTTCATTAATAGACTACAGACTCATAATGCAAAAATGCATGCATCTGTTCAAAAACAATTGCTTACATCAGAAGAAAAACAATCACAGTCAAAATTGATCGAATCAATGTCATTAAATACTTTATTAACAGGAATCGAGCCAAACATAGGACGCATTGTTCGTGCTGGAAATCCTCCAGATTTATTCACAGCAACTCTGAGAGTCAAACGTGAACTGCAATTACGTTACTTCCAATCACAAAAATCTCCAAATTCGAAAATTGGTCAAAATTCAATCCCAAATCAAAATCGCAAAATGATACCTCCACAAAAATTGTGTAATTACTGTAAACGCCAAGGCCATACAGTAAATGAATGCAGACAACGTCAGCAACAAAATCTCTATCAAAATCTCTTACCTAGACCTAATTTCAACCCTATTTCTCAACCCAATTTCCGACCAAACTATCAATCCAATTTTCAACAAAATTTCAGACCAAGTATTCCTCAGAGACCACCGCAATTTCAAAATCAGAATAATATCCAATCAAGACCATCGATTATCGAACCAAATCCAAATTTCAATCAACAAAGGCCATCAACGAGTCAGTCTAATCAGTCTAATCAAATTTTCAAAGATTCAACCCACAAAGAACCCATTGTGTCAATTATGATCCCAATAGTTACGAATATGATAATTATACCGCTAATTATCAAGATTCTGAGAATTTTCGAGCAGATGGTTATACGGCTAACCATCAGGACTTCCAAAACTATAACTCTGATTTGTATCAAAACCAATATCCAGATCAATCCGATCAGAACGAATACTTTCCATCACAATATGATGATCAAAATTTGAACGATTTCAACCCAAATCTCAATTTCCCGGAACTCAAATGTCTATAAATCCATCATTCACAGTGAACTCTAAAAACTTATATTACAATAAGGATGCTACCAACAAATTCAAAATTCTAATCGATACAGGCGCTGGACTATCGATTTTCAAGCCTAAAACTTATGAAAATTATTCTAGACGATTTTCTTAAAACGTTGTAGTTCAAGGTATAACTGACCAAAAAATAATGATTAACGAATCTGTATCAATTCCTTTCACTGACGATGACCCGCACAAAGTTTATGTTCATAATATAGACATAGACTTTGACGGACTCTTAGGATCTGACTTTCTGGAACACTACAAATGTATAGTCGATTTGAAAAATAAACAGCTCATTACCAATTTCCTCTATTCAAAGTTACTGATTCTGAATCCGATGACAAAATTCCACAAAATTGCGAATTTGATAACAAAATCACACTCGAACCTCGAATCGAACAAATTGTCAAACTAAATTGTAACTTATGTAACACTGATGCTATACTGCTAGCTCAAGAAAAACAAAAAGTTAGACTTCCTAATGCTCTAGTCAAAATCAATGAAAAAGGTGAATTCTTCACGTCAGTAATAAATGCAAACCCGATGGAAATTTCAATCAATTTCGATGATCTTCAGTTAGAACCGATTCAAAATTTCAGTCTTAATAATTTTAACACTTCTGATACACGAACAAAAACACACACTGACAGGACAACCGACATTCAAAATCAATTGAGATTAGAACACTTGAATGACGAAGAATCTGAACTTATCACGAACCTCTGTTTAGATTTTTCAGACATATTTTATTTGGAAGGCGACAACTTGACATTTACCAATGAAGTTAAGCACTCTATTGATACTAAAGATTCAAAACCCGTATTTACCCGATCCTATAGATATCCACAAATCCACAAAGATGAAGTGAAGAACCAAATGTCAAAAATGCTTGAGCAAGGCATCATACGTCCTTCAATTTCACCTTGGTCATCCCCTGTTTGGGTGGTACCGAAAAAACTCGACGCTTCTGGGAAACAGAAGTGGCGTGTTGTTGTGGACTACAGAAAGCTGAATGAGCTTACTGTAGATGACAAATATCCCCTTCCCAAGATTTCAGACCTCCTTGATCGACTTGGCAAATGCCAATACTTTACGGCCCTTGATTTAGTGTCCGGATTTCATCAAATCGAAATCGAACCAAAAGATATTTCCAAAACTGCCTTCACAATCGAAAAAGGACACTATGAGCTTGTCCGAATGCATTTTGGACTCAAGAATGCTCCTTCTACCTTTCAAAGGGTGATGGACAATATTCTCCTGGGCATTCAGAACGAAAGATGTCTCGTCTACATGGACATCATCGTTTACTCCCCTACGATACATGATCATATTTCCCGACTAACTGATGTATTCAAACGCCTCCGAAATGCAAACTTAAAGATTCAACCAGATAAATGCGAATTCCTTAGAAAGGAAGTAGCGTATCTTGGTCACCTAATCACCAGTGACGGAGTCAAACCGAACCCATCAAAAGTCGATTGTATCGTCAATTTCCCAGAACCTGAGAATCAAAAAGAAATCAAATCATTCTTAGGCCTCGCCGGATATTACCGCCGATTCATCTCCAACTTTGCCAAAATCTCCAAACCCCTCACTAAACTGCTTCAGAAAGATACTCCTTTCAACTTTGATTCCGATTGCAAAAATGCATTCGAAAATTTGAAACAAACCCTCATTTCTACACCCATTGTCATTCACCCAAACTTCGAAGACACTTTTCTTCTCACCACGGATGCCAGTGTTTGATTTTAAAAATCTCGAAATCAATATTCTTGCCAGTAAATCAGTGAAAAATCGTAAATATTATTTGATCCCTCTAACCAATGACCCAGAAACAGTAATTGAACACCTCTTTTTGACTTTATACAAAAATCAGAATGAGATGGACCCACTCAATTATTATTGCATCGAAGATAATCCCGAATTGCCACTACTTGAAATGCTTTGTTTCATATTCGCCCAAAAGGATATAAAAATTAAAGTATGCCAAAACATAGTAAGAACTCAAGATCAAATACCTATAATTTTAGACCAATATCACAAAGGGAAAAATAATTTACATCGCGGAATAAACGAAACACTGAGACGCATACGGCAAAAATATAACTGGGACGGTATAACCAAAGATGTTGAAAAATTAATTAAAAATTGCGAAATATGTCATAAGACCAAAATTTGTAGGAAAAATCTCAGCAACCCATTAGTCATAACGGAAACTCCCCGTACTGCTTTCGAACGAATCAACATAGACATCGTTGAAGTTCCAAACAGAAATTATGCATTGACTATACGAGACGAACTTACGAAATTTACACAAGCTTACGCACTTCCAGATAAAACAGCTCGATCCGTCGTAAATAGCCTCCTACTATATTTTCAACATTTCGGAACCCCTTTACGAATCCATTGCGATTACGGACGAGAATTTTACAATACATTGCTCAAAGACTTATGCACACTGTATGATATCAAAATTTCTTTCTCTAGCGTGAATCATCCACAATCGAACGGTTCAGTCGAACGATTTCACGCTACACTTCTAGAAATGATCCGTGTGAATATGTCAGAAAACCCTAATGAACATCCTTTCAATATTCTTCCCTACGCAATCATATGTTACAACAATTCCACAAATAAAACCCACGATTTCAGTCCACATGAGTTAGTTTTCGGACATACATCAAGTAGACCACCAGAAACACTTTATAATCAAAAAGACCTGATTTCAAAATACGTAAGAGACTTTGTAACGTCTCCCCCTTCTTGGGGGGGTGTTACTAGGGTGGTGCTCAACGGGGATGTCTATATCTAGGATAGACCGGGGTTGCCTCGAGCGCCAGTTGGATTATAGTGGTGAACTCCACTTTCTCCCAACCAGGATTTGTTGGGAGGCCTAGGTAGCAACACAGTCGAAGCGACGGTATGCCAGGGGTCGAAGGCCTTCTGGACTATGAAAAGATTAAAAGGGGTGAGGGCTTTAAGTTCACCCACTTGGTTTCATCCTGGTATACGGGTTGCTGCGGGTGTTTGGTATATCACTCAGAACAAATAATCAGAACTAAAATTCACACTTAAACAGGTTTATTCACTGGAAACAATTAACAGATCGAATTTATCTCTCACAATGATTATTATCATAACCAAGAAAATACGATCACGAGGAAATTCGGATGACAGAATATGTCGACAGGAGTCAGTCACAAGATAGCAAAAATTCCACAGATCAAATAATCTCAGGGTAGATTATCCTAACCACATATATCTACGGGTGACAATTAATTGAGCAGGGTGACTTAAGCAGGGTGACAGCTAATCTGACTGGTATTCAAAGAGTAAGCCGTGCAACGTGCATCCGGGAAGCGCCTATGCGAGTTAAGGAGCTCTACCCCTGCAAAACAAGTTCTGGTCAATGTACAAAGACTATTCACCCCTCTGGGGTTTGCAAGATAATTACTATCAGGGTGGTCTCGACGCTGACTATAAGCCTTATGCGACCAGGAGACCGGGATGCTCACAACCCTGGTGACGCTTGGTGTTGACTGCTACGCAGACCAAGAACCTCGACCGTTACAAGGGTTGTTTTCCTGATGAAACTCTTTACGTTAGGATTTCAAACCACAGAACTTATCCTGCAGGTCATTACAAATGATACATATATATACAACAGGGCAGTTCCAATGCTTACTCTGTGCTGGATTCTGAATTTCACTGGCCGCTGTCAACCGTCACGACAAATGTCACAACAACTGGATTTATACTGGAAAATTATTTGATCTATAAAGTTAAGCTGCAGTTTGATAGAACTATGAGAAAATGCAGTGAAATCAAAATGCAGTTAACTCACACTTGACTGGTAATATACTTCACGGGTGAATCGTCGGCAGAAAAAGCTCTGGCTCACTTTTTCAACTTTGTGTAACACAAAAACGGAATGTAAATACAGGAAAAACTTCGAGCACCTCGATCACTTTTTATAACGGTTATACGAACTGCAATTGATGTGAAGTTATCCACGCTTTTCTAGCCACGCTTTCGCGCAAGGCACAGAATTCGCGCGCAACGTTGCCAAATTTCCCAGCCACGGTTTTATATACGGATTCTCTTTACCGATGGCTTATATCGTGAATAAAACAAAGAATCATTTTCTGGGATGAATAATAAGAGTGTTACGATTTTCTTTAAAGCAACATGATATTAAAAAATGATGGGAATTGTTTTTTTTTCAAATTGAAAATGAATTTTTCGTTACATCTGCGTTATTGAATGATGTGTGTCGATGAATTTTTCGCCAATATGTCGAGAACGACCCCACCGTCATGAGGAAAAAATGAAATAAATTCGCAGTGCCGTACGTAGGTTGAAAAAATGATAACTGATGTGATACACGGTTTTTTTAATATCTCCGTTATTAATTGATGTGCGTTGATGAATTTTTTGCCAGAATGTTGAGAAGGACTGAATATTTAAGGAAAAAACATTGAATGATTTCGCAGTGCCGTACGTATGTTAGAAAAAAAATAATATCTGTCATATTTGACACTTTTTTCGTCATAGCCCCGTTATTAACTGATGTGCGTTGTTGAATTTTTTGCCAAAATGTCGAGGAGCACACATTCTTCATGAGGAGAGGAAGAAATGAATTCGCAGTGCCGTACGTAGGTTGGGAAAAAATAATATTTGATATGAAAAGACTGGTTTTTTGGAAATATATCCGTTATTAATCGATGTGCGTTGATGAATTTTTCGCCAGAATGACGGGAAGGACTCGATCTTTATGAGAGAAATATGAAATGAATTCGCAGTGCCGTACGTAAGTTGGGAAAAAATAATATTTGATATGAAAAGACTGGTTTTTTGGAAATATCTCCGTTATTAATCGATGTGCGTTGATGAATTTTCCGCCAGAATAACGGAAAGGACTCGATCTTTATGCGAAAAAAATAAAATGAATTCGCAGTGCCGTACGTAAGTTGGGAAAAAATAATATTTGATATGAAAAGACTGGTTTTTTGGAAATATCTCCGTTATTATTCGATGTGCGTTGATGAATTTTCCGCCAGAATGACGGAAAGGACTCGATCTTCATGAGAAAAAAATAAAATGAATTCGCAGTGCCGTACGTAAGTTGGGAAAAAATAATATTTGATATGAAAAGACTGTATTCTTGGAAATATCTCCGTTATTAATCGATGTGCGTTGATGAATTTTCCGCCAGAATGTCGGAAAGGACTCGATCTTTATGAGAAAACAATAAAATGAATTCGCAGTGCCGTACGTAAGTTGGGAAAAAAGAATATTTGATATGAAAAGACTGGTTTTTTGGAAATATCTCCGTTATTAATCGATGTGCGTTGATGAATTTCCCGCCAGAATGACGAGAAGGACTCGATCTTTATGAGAAAAAAATAAAATGAATTCGCAGTGCCGTACGTAAGTTGGGAAAAAATAATATTTGATATGAGAAGACTGGTTTTTTGGAAATATCTCCGTTATTAATCGATGTGCGTTGATGAATTTTCCGCCAGAATGACAGGAAGGACTCGATCTTTATGCGAAAAAAATAAAATGAATTCGCAGTGCCGTACGTAAGTTGGGAAAAAATAATATTTGATATGAAAAGACTGGTTTTTTGGAAATATCTCCGTTATTAATCGATGTGCGTTGATGAATTTTCCGCCAGAATGACGGAAAGGACTCGATCTTTATGCGAAAAAAATTAAATGAATTCGCAGTGCCGTACGTAAGTTGGGAAAAAATAATATTTGATATGAAAAGACTGGTTTTTTGGGAATATCTCCGTTATTAATCGATGTGCGTTGATGAATTCTTCGCCAGAATGACGGGAAGGACTCGATCTTCATGAGAAGAAAATAAAATGAATTCGCAGTGCCGTCCGTAAGTTGGGAAAAAATAATATTTGATATGAAAAGACTGGTTTTTTGGAAATATCTCCGTTATTAATCGATGTGCGTTGATGAATTTTCCGCCAGAATGACGGGAAGGACTCGATCTTTATGAGAAAAAAAAAAAATGAATTCGCAGTGCCGTACGTAAGTTGGGAAAAAATAATATTTGATATGAAAAGACTGGTTTTTTGTAAATATCTCCGTCATCAATCGATGTGCGATGATGAATTTTTCGCCAGAATGACGGGAAGGACTCGATCTCTATGAGAAAAAAATATGCTATCCTTTTTCCTGGATTATCTCGAAAAATATAGGTTTGCGCACGTTTTCATTGTGAAATTCGGGTTACTGAGGTCGGAATACGTAAGTTCAAAAATTATTTGGCATAATGACATCAAACAAAGTTAAAGCTGATCAGAATAAAATGTGAAATTACTTACATTTCAAATCACCGGCTAAACGGTTATCTACCAACCAAACACATAACCTCACACAAATCCTTCTTCTTTTCAACGCTTCTAGACATAGACATACACACAGACATGCTTCTAATTATTACAAGAATCTCGCCGTAATACGAGAGGATGAACGAGTATACCCGAACGATCTAGACAGAAGCGATGCTCGACCACAGAACACCCGCTCGACTTCCAAGTTATTACCACAGTATATACCCTCTGGAAAGGGCATATACTGTGTTATCACAGGTGTTATTACAGTAGAGAATATACAGGGAAAATGTGGGAAATCTCTCGGATTCAGATCAAACTTGAAAAAATAATATAACAGGTTCCTATATTTTTTTTGGTGATTTTGCAATTATTATTGATGATTTCGAAAAAAAATTTTTGAACTTACGTATTCCGACCTCAGTAACCCGAATTTCACAATGAAAACGTGCGCAAACCTATATTTTTCGAGATAATCCAGGAAAAAGGATAGCATATTTTTTTCTCATAAAGATCGAGTCCTTCCCGTCATTCTGGCGAAAAATTCATCAACGCACATCGATTGATGACGGAGATATTTACAAAAAACCAGTCTTTTCATATCAAATATTATTTTTTCCCAACTTACGTACGGCACTGCGAATTCATTTTATTTTTTTCTCATAAAGATCGAGTCCTTCCCGTCATTCTGGCGGAAAATTCATCAACGCACATCGATTAATATCGGAGATATTTCCAAAAAACCAGTCTTTTCATATCAAATATTATTTTTTCCCAACTTACGGACGGCACTGCGAATTCATTTTATTTTCTTCTCATGAAGATCGAGTCCTTCCCGTCGTTCTGGCGAAAAATTCATCAACGCACATCGATTAATAACGGAGATATTTCCAAAAAACCAGTTTATTTTTTCCCAACTTACGTACGGCACTGCGAATTCATTTTATTTTTTTCGCATAAAGATCGAGTCCTTTCCGTCATTCTGGCGGAAAATTCATCAACGCACATCGATTAATAACGGAGATATTTCCAAAAAACCAGTCTTCTCATATCAAATATTATTTTTTCCCAACTTACGTACGGCACTGCGAATTCATTTTATTTTTTTCTCATAAAGATCGAGTCCTTCCCGTCATTCTGGCGAAAAATTCATCAACGCACATCGATTAATAACGGAGATATTTCCAAAAAACCAGTCTTCTCATATCAAATATTATTTTTTTCCAACTTACCTACGGCACTTCGAATTCATTTTATTTTTTTCGCACAAAGATCGAGTCCTTCCCGTCATTCTGGCGGAAAATTCATCAACGCACATCGATTAATAACGGAGATATTTCCAAAAAACCAGTCTTCTCATATCAAATATTATTTTTTCCCAACTTACGTACGCCACTGCGAATTCATTTCATTCTTTTCTCATAAAGATCGAGTCCTTCCCGTCATTCTGGCGGAAAATTCATCAACGCACATCTATTAATAACGGAGATATTTCCAAAAAACCAGTCTTTTCATATCAAATATTCTTTTTTCCCAACTTACGTACGGCACTGCGAATTCATTTTATTGTTTTCTCATAAAGATCGAGTCCTTTCCGTCATTCTGGCGGAAAATTCATCGACGCACATCGATTAATAACGGAGATATTTCCAAGAAAACAGTCTTTTCATATCAAATATTATTTTTTCCCAACTTACGTACGGCACTGCGAATTCATTTTATTTTTTTCTCATGAAGATCGAGTCCTTTCCGTCATTCTGGCGGAAAATTCATCAACGCACATCGATTAATAACGGAGATATTTCCAAAAAACCAGTCTTTTCATATCAAATATTATTTTTTCCCAACTTACGTACGGCACTGCGAATTCATTTTATTTTTTTCGCATAAAGATCGAGTCCTTTCCGTCATTCTGGCGGAAAATTCATCAACGCACATCGATTAATAACGGAGATATTTCCAAAAAACCAGTCTTTTCATATCAAATATTATTTTTTCTCAACTTACGTACGGCGCTGCGAATTCATTTTATTTTTTTCTCATAAAGATCGAGTCCTTCCCGTCATTCTGGCGAAAAATTCATCAACGCACATCGATTAATAACGGATATATTTCCAAAAAACCAGTCTTTTCATATCAAATATTATTTTTTCCCAACCTACGTACGGCACTGCGAATTCATTTCTTCCTCTCCTCATGAAGAATGTGTGCTCCTCGACATTTTGGCAAAAAATTCAACAACGCACATCAGTTAATAACGGGGCTATGACGAAAAAAGTGTCAAATATGACAGATATTATTTTTTTTCTAACATACGTACGGCACTGCGAAATCATTCAATGTTTTTTCCTTAAATATTCAGTCCTTCTCAACATTCTGGCAAAAAATTCATCAACGCACATCAATTAATAACGGAGATATTAAAAAAACCGTGTATCACATCAGTTATCATTTTTTCAACCTACGTACGGCACTGCGAATTTATTTCATTTTTTCTCCATGACGGTGGGGTCGTTCTCGACATATTGGCGAAAAATTCATCGACACACATCATTCAATAAC
The DNA here is from genome assembly GCA_963576655.1 of Gastrophysa polygoni. NCBI lineage: Eukaryota > Metazoa > Arthropoda > Insecta > Coleoptera > Chrysomelidae > Gastrophysa > Gastrophysa polygoni. The sequence goes on from OY755083.1 coordinate 25,923,979, forward strand.
GCAGATGTAACGAAAAATTCATTTTTAATTTGAAAAAAACAATTCCCATCATTTTTCAATATCATGTTGCTTTAAAGAAAATCGTAACACTCTTATTATTCATCCCAGAAAATGATTCTTTGTTTTATTCACGATATAAGCCATCGGTAAAGAGAATCCGTATATAAAACCGTGGCTGGGAATTTTGGAACGTTGCGCGCGAATTCTGTGCCTTGCGCGAATGCGTGGCTAGAAAAGCGTGGATAACTTCACATCAATCGAACTGAATCAAACGGTAAGAATCGGACTGAATCAGAATAATTACTGCCAAATGGAATATATCTAACTATCTATCTATCTCTCTATAACTGTGGATCTGTCTGTGGATTTCTCTATAACTGTCGATCCTCGGGCCTCTGGATTTTGCTACTTATACTCTTTTCAGGTTTGGCAAAAAACAGAGCGAGGTCGGGATTCTGATTGGTCGGGCTGGTCTGGCCTCGAGCTGACCATGATTTGTTTTCTCAAGGAAAAAGTGAACACTACTTGCCCTTGGGTCTGGAAACTTGCGGTGGAAATCATTTTTCCTCAAAACCAGTAGTATCAAAGTGCTTGGCATTCCATGTTTGTGCTACTGAGCGAATTTGATTGCAAAATTACGAAGGATAACAAAGTTATGATCTACACAATATCACATGACCCTGAAATGTCTTTCCAGGTATGAAAACCATTCTAGCTCTTTCCAAAATCATAAATACACTCTCCATAGGCAATAAGAAGTCTTAGTCTCTGGGTTGATCAGGATTTCCGGATGCAAAAATCATTGCAAGATGAATAAAGCAAGTAAACGGATAGCATACTGGACTTCTTGTTTCCCAGGGCTCTGGACGGTCATTATGCAATCAAATCCTACCAATACTAATATCAAGAGTCTGAACATGATATGTATGAAATCATTAGCCTGGTAGTGCTTTCGAGGCAGGGGTGTCATGAAGTTGATTACCCTCAGCAGGGTGCAACGGGGCTAAACAAGGTTAGTCTGGGGTAGGGCTTTCTGGGGGGCTCAAAATACTAGCCAAAAGAGTTCCTTGATTCATGAATTTGTCAATCAGGTATACAGGGTGACTCTAAAAAGGCCTTAACCTCATTTCCGTATGAGGCTCGTACACCGAAGCCTAGTAATGAAGCTGGTGAGAAAACACTTCATTACAACTTGAACAACCGAATTTCTTATTACTATAAAGTAGCAAGAGCGAAAACAGATCAAAAGAAAGTAAAAGCGAAAGAACGTTTTGACAAAACAGTATCAGGACAAATAGAATACGAAATAGGACAAAAAGTTTACACCAAGGAATCCCAAATTAAAAACAAACTTCAGAACAAATTCAATGGACCATTCAAAATCGAAGAAATATTTCAAAATTCAGCAATATTACTCAATCCACCAACGAATCAACGAACAAAAGTAAATTTTGATCGCATGATACCGTATTCTGAAAACTGATTAGTTTTCAGAGTCACCCTGCTGTTCGGATCAGCAGTCTGTCAATTCAAAATCAAACCAATCAATAACACTCTAGGGGTATACTACCATCAAGACGACGGCATCGTACTCACAAACGACCACTGGACTCGTTCATAAAGACATCTCTTTACGTCAAACAGCCTACGAACATAACACTAGAATATTAGATACCATTTTAGCTACAGCACAATTGACGCGAACTAAATATTTTTCAAGTAGAAGTCAAGAACCGTATCAGCTTACTTACCCAAATTTCGAAGTCAATAAAAACGAAATTATCTGAAATAACCTTAGATACAAAGAGATACAAACGTGGACTCATTAATGGAATAGGTAGTATTTTCAAATCAATCACTGGCAATCTCGACGCTTCAGACGGCGAATATTGCTCAAATTGTATCAATAAATTACATGACGATGAACATCAACTAGAAAACCTTCTCAAGAATCAAATATCAGTCACATCATCAGTAATAAAAATTGTAAATACAACCATTCGAAAACTTCAAATGGACGAAGAAATATTCAATACAGACATCAAACAAATCGAAAAAACTACACGGAAAAAAAGGATTTGTTGATTCAAGCAATATTTACTTCGATCAACCAAATAAAAGTGTCATATATGCACGACAAAATACAGGGTGTCCTTAAAAGGTCTTTACAAAAAGCTACCACATATTCTTCAGACCAAAACAATTCGATACAAGCAAACTTACCTCAGTAAAAAGTTGCTTAGTTTGGGCGCTAGACGGCTCTGAAGTTGAAATTTTCAAATCGATTTTGCTTCATAACTTTTGAACGGCTCATGAGATTTTTTTCAAATTTGGTACGTTGGCATAGACTCATCGGGCAATGAAACTCATATCATAATCATAATGAATATCATTCCATGGGCGTAGAACTTGATTTTTTCAGTAAATAAACATCTAAAACTCCTACGCCAATGGAAAAAAATTAGTTTCAATATGAAATCTAAATTATTCAACTCATTCACTACAAAAAAGGTACTCTTGACAAAAGTCGATTCCTCTCATGGTTTCGACAAAATTTTAATTTTAGTGATTTAGAGCATAATTAATAATAAAACGATTAACAGATATTTCATAAAAATTGTTCAAAATGTTCACCATTTTCACGTATACAAAGATTTATACGACGCAAAAAGTTGAAATGTACTCTTTGCATAACTTCTTCATCGCCTGTAAGATTATTCGTCGCCTGTTGGATACGTTGCCATAATTGTTCTACAGTATTCACAGGGGTCTTGTAAACCGTAGACTTGAGATAACCCCATACAAAATACTCCATCGGTGTTAAGTCTGGAGAACGTGGTGGCCAATTCACGGGTGCATCATTACCTCTACCTATCCATCTGTCTGGGTACTGTTGGTTTAAAAAATTCCTAACATCCACCGAAAAATATGGTGGAGCTCCATCGTGCATAAACCACATATCTACCCGATGTTGGAGTGGTAAATCTTCCAACAAATTTGGCAACGTATTTCGTAGATGTTGTAAATACATGTCTCCTGTTAATCTTTGTGGAAGTATGACAGGACCAATTATAAAATTTCCTATTATTCCAGCCCAAACGTTGATTTTGAATTCGTGTTGAAAATGGTTTATTTTAATGGAATGAGGATTTTCAATTGCATAAACGTGTTCATTATGAAAATTAGTTATTCCTCTTCTCGTGAAACAGGCTTCATCAGTGAACAAAATATTCTTTCCAAAGTTCAGATTCATTTCTCTTTGCAAATTAATGAACCTACAAAACATCAGACGACTTTGTGAATCATGGATTAATAAATCTTGAACTGGCGTCTTGTGGTATGGGTATAATAATTGTTCTCTTAGTACTTCATGAACGGCATTCCTAGAAACTTCTAGTTCATTACTTATCCGTCTAGTACTCAATTCTGGATTTTCTTCATTACGGTCTAAAATTTCTACTTCGACTTCGGGAATCCTTACATAACGCTGTCTTCCATAATCACCAGTTCTAGGAGCAAAATGACCGGTCTCCCGAAGACGTCTCTCAACTGCAGCAAAGGTTGGGTGGCTTGGTACGCGACGATTTGGAAACCTTGCCGAATACACCCTCACACTCTCTCGACCATTTCCTTGACAATATCCGAATACCAATAACATATCGGTGTATTCTTCATTGGTGTATTGTACGGCCATGATAAATCAGAAAAGTCCGATATCAACAATCAACGTCAATAAAACTCGACAAATCAACACAGATGAAACTATGGAAACCAAGAATGTGAATATCACTGTTTTCGAGCAGATAATAATAGTCTTCAGAAAAAAAAACCAGTGCTACTTATTTTCAATAGAAATAACCTATGCAAAAAGTACATCTCAACTTTTTGCGTCGTATAAATCTTTGTATACGTGAAAATGGTGAACATTTTGAACAATTTTTATGAAATATCTGTTAATCGTTTTATTATTAATTATGCTCTAAATCACTAAAATTAAAATTTTGTCGAAACCATGAGAGGAATCGACTTTTGTCAAGAGTACCTTTTTCGTAGTGAATGAGTTGAATAATTTAGATTTCATATTGAAACTAATTTTTTTCCATTGGCGTAGGAGTTTTAGATGTTTATTTACTGAAAAAATCAAGTTCTACGCCCATGGAATGATATTCATTATGATTATGATATGAGTTTCATTGCCCGATGAGTCTATGCCAACGTACCAAATTTGAAAAAAATCTCATGAGCCGTTCAAAAGTTATGAAGCAAAATCGATTTGAAAATTTCAACTTCAGAGCCGTCTAGCGCCCAAACTAAGCAACTTTTCACTGAGGTAAGTTTGCTTGTATCGAATTGTTTTGGTCTGAAGAATATGTGGTAGCTTTTTGTAAAGACATTTTAAGGACACCCTGTATAATGTTGAAACGAGTAACATTTGATCTTGTTTCAAGAGCGAATTTAAGGTTTCAGTCAACTAAATATTCTTTGGATGAACAATAGATCATGTCCAACTGATTTTATTATGTTTTATTTCAACGCAGAAATTGATTCGATCCAATTCATTATTTTGTTGATCGGAATGTGGAAAATGTTTGAATCGACCAAATTCTATGTCACACCATTAACATGTATCTATCAATTTGATACAATTACTCATCAATCCAAGTGATTATTTCGTTAATCCGAATGTGAAAAATGTTCGAATCAACCGAATTCATGACCATATCAAGACTATCTTTTGTTTGGATTCATACTTACTTTCGGATCAGTGAAGTAAATATTTTGTTGAATCAACTCTGGTAAACGGTTGGATGAAATTTGCTCATAATTGGATTGACAAAATGTGTCATTCGGTCGTAGCATTGATCCGATTCAGTGTAATTACCTCTCTTGGTCTACTGAGCATAAGAATCCATTGAACAAACTAAAACTGTCATCAAAGTAAGATATCTTTTCGCTTGTTTATGGTGATTCCATCCCAATATTTAATATCTTGGCACCGTCCTCCAATTGGTATTTGTAAACAGAGCCATCTATTGACTAGCATCATGATGGTAATATGAGTATTTCAATCCAATGTACCAAATTTACGTTTGATTTCCTCATTCTTTTCTGAATTATTGCATAACTGATATAAGAAATGATCGAAATTTCATATAGATCCAATGAGGTGGGTACTTTCAGGTATTCCATAGGGTATATATTATATATATATATATATATTTCAAGATGGCCGAAAATGAAGGGCGTGAGCTCGGCTGTCTGTGTAAATATTGCAATAGAAGAGTTACTAACGGTGTAAAGTGTGTGAATTGTGCCTCGATGGCTCATCCGAGCTGTGCCAAGAGATCAAAAAATAATAAAGTCTCAGAAAACAGCATGGTTTGTTGTCAAGTTTCCAGTGAAAGTGTGAACAATAACCTAGATGTATTGGACACGTTAATCACAGACGATTTAATCTTTAGTGATGATCCTTTAGCCAGAGAAATAACTTATTTAAAATCCATAATAAATCATAAAAATGTCATAATACGGCAACTGCAAGAAAAAGTTAACTTTTTGCAGCAGGTAAATACCACTCCTCAGAGTCAAAATAATCCAAACAAAAACAACGACATGACAATAAACCAAAATGACGAAGTTAAAAATGCGGGAACTAGTACGGTGACTAAGAGCACGGTACCGGATCCGGTGAAATCGCAGATAAAGGAAAATCGATCTACTGCAGTACAGTCACAACCCTCGTCTAAGCCAATTACTACGCAACAAGTCAGTGCAGCCTCAAAGGAAGCAACCGGTCACATGTTAATGAGAAATGTTCAACAGTTGAGTGTGACACCAGCTGGAAATACAGATAGCAGTAACGGCGGCGAATGGGTGAAGGTAGCAAAGAAAAAGAGAATATTCTTGGTGGGAAATACTGAGTCATCTGGTGAGGTGGAAACAATTCCCAGACTAGTACAATTACATATTACGAGATTGAAACCTGGAACTCAACCACACGATCTTCAAAAGTTTCTTGCAGATAAACTTATTGGAGTGAAATGTGAGGAGCACCCTTCAAGAAGACCTGATATTTACTCTTCAATGAAGGTTACTATAGATCGCCAATGGCTTAAATCAGCATGGACCCGTGAAACTTGGCCCAATGGTGCAATAGTATCTTTTTTTGCGAAAAAGAGGATGTTGCCCGAGACGACAAATCCTCAAACCATGAATCATGTTTAGTGCCTATTATAGAAACTAATTGCCAAAAGTTTGAAACTGGAGGTGATATTCAATCACTAATATTATGCAGTGTCAATGTACAGTGCCTAACAAATAAATTGCTTAACTTAGAAATTTTCTGTCAACAGAAAAAACCTAACATCGTATGTATACAGGAGCACTGGTGTTCAGAAGAAAATGTGAAATACATGCATGTTCCAGGTTATAGTCTTCTCACCAGCTTCACCAGGAATAACAAAATACATGGTGGTACATTAATACTCGCTAGTAATTCATTTGCGTCTATAACGAGTGTGATTGACTGTAGTAACTGGTATGCTGAGGACTCATTCGAATGTTGTGCAATATCTGTTGTATATACCAAAGTTAAAATTTTAATTGTGAATGTTTACAGATCTCCATGTGGTGAGTTCGATGTATTTATTGATCGGTGCTATGCTTTACTGGCCAGGTACAGCAAGCAGCATGACAGGGTGTACCTATGCGGCGATTTTAATATTAATTATTTAATTTTAAGTAGCGAGAAGTCTTTATTAGATGATCTGCTGCAGTCATATGGCTTAAGATTGAGTCTTCCCCACAGACCTACCCGAGTGTCTGAATACAAAAATAAACTTACAGAAACCAAAATTGATTATATAGTAACTAATGATGAGTCTAATAATGTTACTTGTCATATTGATCAGCCCAATATTGGCGACCATTTGGCTCTGGTTTTCAACATCACGGTAAATGATTCCACTTTAGACAACGTCAATAGGAACATTAGCCACTCCAAAAATTTCAGTGCAGAAAATCTTGATATGTTAAGGCAAGACTTGTTGAGGTTGGGTTTTAATGAAGTTTATTTACATTCACATAGAGGAATGAGTGAAGCTTTTCATAGCTTTAAGGAAACCTTAAAGTTTGCCATAGACTCAAATTGCCAGATAATCAGTAATAAAGTGAATAGATATGCAAACAAAAACAAATGGTATGACCTAGAGATTCATGAGAAAGGTAATCAACTCAAAAAAATATATAGTAGGGCTCGCAGTCTGAATAATGAGGGCAACTGGGAAGACTATCGAAAGTACAAAAAAAAGTACAACTGTTTATTAACTGAAAAAAAAAGGAGTACAATCATATACTTATTTCAAACAGCAATAACAAACAGAAAACAATTTGGAATATTGTCAACAATACAGTTGGTAAAAAGCAGAAAAAGAGTAAGATTCAACTAAACATAAATGGTGAAATAATAACAGATAGTATGTCACTCGCCCAGAATTTTGCAGTAAATTTTAACGATAAAACTAAAGAGTTAAAACATTTTTTCAATGATAATACTAACAGTTGTACCTATTCAACCAATTGGTCAACTAGCAGTTTTGCTTACTTTCCTGTGACCAAGTCAGAAATTGTAGATATTGTTAGGAATATCAAGAATAAACGATCTGTAGGCGAGGATGGTATTAATATTATACTTATAAAGCATATAATTGATGTAATCTCAGAACCGCTTGCATTCTCAATCAACTTATCCTTCCAAACAGGAGAATTTCCACATGACTTAAAATTGAGTAAACTAATCCCAGTACACAAAAAAGCCGACCCAACATGTATTGATAACTATAGATTAATCTCACTGCTAAATGTAATTTCGAAAATCTTTGAACGGGCCTACCATAGTAGGATAATCTCGTTTTTAGAAAAGAAAAAAATCTTGGCTAGTAATCAATTTGGCTTTCGACCTGGAAAATCAACTGAGGGAGCGACCCTGGAGTTCATGGACAATGTCTATAGTTACTTGGACAAGGGGCTATATGTGGCAGGTATTTTCTTTGATTTAACCAGAGCTTTCGAAAGCATCACAAGGGAATTTGTTAAGGATAAACTGTATGCTTACGGGATACGGGGATCAATGCTGGACTTATTAGACTCTTATTTATCTGGAAGAAGTTTTTATGTGCAAATTACAACTGAAAGGTCTGACATGTATGATATAGATATGGGTGTTCCGCAGGGATCTGTGATGGGGCCACTACTGTTTCTCTTATTTGTCAATGATTTGCCAGACCATATCCACGATCAAATGGTAATGTACGCGGATGACTCATCAGTAGTGGTCTCATCACATACCTCTGAGGGGCTACAAGAAAGAATATTATATGTTGCTGATATTTTTCAAGAGTGGTGCAATAAAAATCGTATAAAGCTGAACCTTGCCAAAACAGTTTACATGCATTTCAGATGCAAAAAAGGGGAGCCTGCTATCAGCATACCTGATATAGCATGTGTGTCGGAGGTACGGTTTCTAGGTGTATTCGTGGACCAATTTATATGTTGGGATTACCATATAGAGCACCTGGGTAAGAAACTTAACTCCGCATACTATGCTATTGTGCAGCTGAAAAAAACGATGAATTTGAACACTATTATTAAGATTTACTACTCACTAGTTTACAGCCACCTTACGTACCAAGTTTGCTTATGGGGAAATTCTATGAACGCCAAAAAACTACTCGTTAAACAAAAGAGTATAATGAGACTCATATTCGATATTCCATTTGGTGGTACTTGCAGGCAGGTCTTTAAGGACAACTGCATCCTACCATTACCATGTATCTACATTTCAAAGACTCTATTGCATATCAAGCACAATCTAAGTAGATTATCTAAAAATTCTGACTGCCATGGTTACTTCACAAGAAATGCCAATGACCTCATGATATCAAAACATAGCTTGTCCAAGTTTGAAAAATCTGCAAACTATACAGGAATCAAGCTTTATAACCATCTACCTCAAGTAATCAGAGAGATGCCAATAGGTAAATTTAAAAAGGTCCTGAAACAATGGCTTAGTAGGGGGGCATACTATAGCATCGATGAGTATTATGCATCGAGCTTATTATGAACTGTTGTTGATTTTAACATTGTAATTGATATTCAATATATAGGAACTAATAGTGGCTTTCGTATTGAGATTTTGTTAACTGATACATATTTTAGACCTATATCTGTATTTTTTCATATGTATTCTATAGTAATTTTTTTTGACGTGTATATCCACCTATGGTGGTTGCTGTGGCAGTACGAATAAATTCTATTCTATTCTATTCTATTCTATTGGATTTGTTATGTAATAATATATATTGGGTCATCCACCCTAATGATTGCCCCATATGCCATTAATCTTTGACAGTGATGAAGTAATAGTCTTTTAGGTATACTCAAAATATTCACTATCCAAAAAAATTATTGTGCTGAAATATGATTGTTAATTATATAAGTAAAATGAATGAAATAATTCACTCGATACACTCAGGATATGGAAGTTGTTGAATTTTGAAGAACGAATAATGTATTATTTCTGCATATCTTCGTCCTCCATATGCAAGTAGAATCTAGTAGTTATTCGCAAATGTAGCTCAGAATCGGTTATCCGAAATTCTCAGGTCAATAATTTCTGATACTGATCGAACATTATCCACATATTTTATTCCATTCGAGTATTATAATTCAGTTCATCATGATTATCAGCTGGAAGTGAGAAAGAACGTATTTAATTTGATTACTATATATTCTTGAATTGAGCAAAATCAGTTGTTTGAATCGATCCTGTATTGGAGTTGAATTGATATTACCATTTATTCAAAGTGAATCGATAAATGATTCGTTCGATAATTATAGTCTTGAAAAGATAGATTTGAATCACTCAGTTCAAAGAGATATGTAATTGATTCGAGATTATCATTCATTCAATTTGAATTGGAGATGATTCCGTTTGATCAACATATTTTCGAATCAAGCATATATGAGAATTGTATCAAGAATCCCATTTCGTCCATGCAATAGTATGGTGTCATTTGATGAATGATTGGTTGAATAAACAAATCCTTTTTTTCCGTTTATAAATGACATGAATTACGATATTGGAATCATTGAAGCCAAAGTCAAATTTTATGACTTATGTGAAAAACTTATGGAGAGTTTTGTGTATCTTGAGGAAAGTCTTGATGAAATCATAAATTCAACTACATTTGCTAGATTGAACACTATTAATTCCTCAATTATCACTCCCGATCATCTAGTCGGTGCTCTACAGGAAATTTCCCAAAATCTGCACAGAAATAATTTACCTTTACCAGCAAATTTAGATAAAGTTGCCATATACCTCGACATTATCCAACTTCAAGCATTCCAAATTGATTCTAAAATTGTTTTCGTTCTAAAAATCCCCTCGATCGAACCTAAAACATATCACCTTTATAGACTTTACCCAATACCAATTTTTGATGACAGAACTGGCTTACATCATATTCTTTCAATCTCTCAAAAATTTATCGCGAAAGATGATGATTCTTTGATGTTCATTCCAATCAACGACTTGAAGAAATGCAGAACTCTACTACCAGAAATAAAGATGTGTAGCAACGTATTTGCATACCCCATAGACAATAACGCCATGTGTGAAGCCCAATTGATGAAAACGTTCCAATCAGTACCAGACAACTGCCAAAATGCCCTCATCCTTAGTGAAGGTTATAAGGTCCAGGAACTAGCCGAAAACTATTGGTTAGTGATTCTATCAGAATCAGTACGAATCTCGATCAATTGCCCATCGAAGGAAATCTAAACCCGAATCATCTATGGAAACTCTGAGATCAGCCTCCATAATGAATGTAGTGCCTTCATCGGAATTACCAAAATCCAAGCCACTTCAACGAAGACATCAATTGTTTCGTACGGAACACATCCAATCAAAATCCCGTACGAATGTTGCAGCGACCTCCCGAGACGACTAGATCTTCCGAAACTGAAACCTTTGAAATTAAGCGATTTGAATGATGAATTGGACATCGCCAAAAATAAGCTTGATTCCTACTCCAAGACGTTAGACGATTCAATCCACCAACCATTTGTGAAGAAGAACATATCCTGGCTCACCTATTTCACGATTTCCCTAATTGTGACACAATAATTTTGTACATATTTTTCAAGTATTGGAGATCGAGAACTATTGTTAGTCCATCCGATCCACCATCACCCCTACCTAGAGGAAGCAGAGCCATGAGAAGTATCAGGGCCGTTTTCCCAAAAATACGCCCGAACCTGAGGACCCAGACAAATGAAGAAGAAGAATTGGGATCCATCAACCTCAACGCCTGAGGATCCAATTTCCAAAAGTTGTCGACACAAAGCAACAACATTTTCAAAAGGATGGGAGCTGTTATATCAACATTCCTGCATATGTCATCATCTCAGGGATATCACATTACCGCTGATCTCAAGGTTATCAAGCAACCAGAGTATCAGAGCCACACGAGAATGCTGACACCATCTACACGTGTTTGATGATTCAGCACCTCGAGAGCCTTCCTTCGAGAGACCAGAACGACCACCGGCAGTTCTTCTCAAACCAGTCTCTAAGTCAAGTCATATTTTTGTAACAATCTATTATTATTCACATTTCCTTCAATATTGTATTCAATCAAATAAAATCCTTTTTGAAAAGTCCAAAATGATTTAAGTGATATAACATATATACGTACCTAAAGGATGTAAATCAAATGATGTCACTAATTTGAGGTGGTGATTCATTATCATATTTCATGAGGAATGGTTAATATAAAATATTGAAACAAATCAAATCAAACAATCTTTATTGTCCACGATAAATAAAATCTCATTGACAATACAGATTTGAAAAATTTCATGAAAATATAATTTTAGGAACTGCTGCTGGATGCATGAATTAATTACCATCTGGTCTCACTATGACATCTTTTGGATGAAAGTGATCTGAACATATTTCAGGATTCTCAGGCAAAAGCGGATCTTCCTTGAAACCAACAATGGAAAACCAACTTTTTCTTTTTTCTGGGTCAACGGGAAATCTGAAGAAATAATAAATTGCATGCTACAGAAATATTATTGTCAGATGATGTCAGGCAATGATAGAAAAGCATAGTATATCAGCGGGCAATATGACCGGGCGTTATAGGTCATAACGCCCTATGGCATTATGAGTGTGTTTATAGTATCCATATCCAAGGCACTACAATCAAGAAAAGGCATACATCATTACATCATGGTTGTAGGATATGCATCATTGATTCGATTTACGAAAAATAAGTAGGTACTCATCATTCTGTTCACCTTGACAATAAACTCAAGGTATTCTCAATTTCCTAATGTGTGCAAATATGTGCATGTTTCAGAAAATTGACTAGGTATAAGATGATTTTCAATTGGGTAATTAATTTTTAATACTGAAGGTATTGTTAAGATGATTGAATTTCCATGAACGCCCCAGCAAGTTGAGAGGTTTGGATTCATTATGTGCTTACTACAGTTGTGAATCCAAAACCTCATTGTTATTGTTCACATAAAAATATTCATGTTTTTTTACGATTCCATACCAAAGCAAATTGTTGCATAATCATTCAATGTGCTACTCAAAATCTTCACGCTGCCAACAGCTTGTAAAGTAACCATCATATCGAAACAAATCAAATGAAAATACTCATGAACCAAATCATGAACCATTGTTCGAAAATTCTACATACGGCAATGATTAGGTAAATCAAACCTAACCTCACTTACTTACCTGCGAAAGCATAATTCTGGGTGAGAATACCCCAATTTCCCACAAACATGACATTTTCACCAACCAAACACTAAAACTTCACTTTATTGTCCGTTAACTGATGAAAACACTTTAATATCGAAATATAAACACTTGAAAACACAACAAAATTCTTGGCAACAACGCGTTCGCTGCAATAGTACGCTGATGACATGACGTGACTGGCAAGAGACGGATAATCATCAATGAAATGCTGCGTTGTTGTTGTTACTCGTAGACTAATAATCGTGGAGAAAACCAGAAAAAAACTGAAAATTGAGTTGGAATCTCCAAGTTCTAAGCTTTCTTCATGGCGAACTTTGATATAAATACAAAATTCAACACGAATTATTGTTGAAAACAAATAAAATTGGGCATCAAAGGGAACAAGTGGCACATCAGCACCAAGTACATCAGTCGGCCCTATCACAATCGACCATCTCAGTCTTGTAGCTCTAGGTCTTGGATCTTGAAAGAATGTAAATAAGCGGGTCTATTTGTTTCATGGTCGAAGGGTTCAACGCAGAACTCTGGACAACCTCGGTATCAATATCCTTGCAAGGGAACAGCATCCTCTCCAATTCAACTTTTCCATCCAAACCTGAAGTTCCAACACCTGGATTACGGGACAAATAATCGGGAAGCTGATTCAGCCTCCCTGGGATATGTTTCACTACGAAATCGTATTCCTGTAGCAACAATGCCCACCTGGTTAGCTTGGCTTTGGAATCCTTGAATTTGTCCAACCAAAGTAGTGCTGAACTATCTGTGAAGAGTGTGAAAGTACCGTCCTGAAGATAATGTTTATACTTTCGAATCGCCTATACAACTGCTAAACATTCGATTTCGTTGATGTCATACTGGCGCTCTGCTTCAGTGAGCTTCGCACTGGAATAAGCAATCACATCACGAACACCATCGACTCTCTCTTGAAAGAGTATAGCACCTAGTCCTAGATGAGTAGCGTCTGTTTCTGAGCAATATGGCCTGTCGGGATCAGGTCTAGCCAATTCAAGTGGTCCAGAAACCAATTCCTTAATTTTCTCAAATGACTCTGCCGCTTTCTTAGACCATATAAAACGCTTCGTTTTATCAATGAGATCAGTAAGAGGGGCAGCTACCTCAGCAAAATGGGGTACCTAAGAATCCTCGCAGTTGCTTCAAAGACCTAGGAGTTTGGAAATTTTGCACGTTCAGTATGTGAACTTCCTGCGGATAATTTACCTTCATCATTCAAACAAGTTATGTACCCTGAATAGCTGAAACAGCGTGAAAGAGGACTCCCGTTCCGGGAATCCATCGCCTGAGGCCGAGTCTATAAATTCGCATAAACTTAAACAATTCGACATTCTGTATCTTGCTCTTGCTATTGCTGTTTGTATCATTTGTAATGAAAATCTTTTTAAAAACTCATTTCGAGCTTTCGGAAACATAATTGGCGCAGTCGGTAGAATTCGGTGCAGTTATTGTCAAAAATCACGAGGTATTGTGACCGGTTTTGACGAAAACGTGGATATTAATCCGATAAATCGAAAGATCGAACAATTCCAAGTGGCCACGGCATCCGAGAAGGCATTGAGTTAACCTGAGGGTCCGTCGACATCAGCTGAAGAATTGCAGAGCCGAAGTGCAGAATCGACAACCAACCACAGGAGGAAGAGGAATTTGGTAAGAGTCAAATTCCCTGCATCCTTTCTGTTCCCCATCACTTATTCCCTGTTTAGGAAGATTTGATTATAGAGATAAGTAACTATAGAAGAAAAATCAATTCATACATTATATAATTGGGTTTCATGATTGGTGATCATACGGTTGACGATTTGATTCATACTTTCAGCGAAACATTTAACATTTCTGATACCACGGTACATAATACCGAAACGATGACCGAAACAAACTCGAGTCAAAACCTCAGTATGCTGAAAATGTTCGTAGATACGATTCCCACTTACGATGGGAATGCAAACACCCTTCCAAGTTTTATTTCGTCTTGTGACTTCTTATTTGAAACCTACAAAGCTCAATTGCTAAATACTACTTTGAGAAATTATTTGAATAGAGTTGTTCAAACCAAGTTAATAGGCAGAGCACAACTATTAGTAGGATGTCGAGCCGAATTAAATACTTGGGAACTGATAAAAGGTGCACTGAAACAATGTTTCGGTGACAATAGAAGCTTCGATTGTTTAGAGCAAGATTTATTTTTGGCCAGACCTTTCAAAAACGAGACACCACTCGATTTTGGTAAGAGGTTACAGGTCCTGAGAAGTACTCTTGCTCAGAAAATAAATTCACAAAGTGTATCCGAAATGGATGCGGTCACAAAAACAGTTTATTTGAAACAATACGAGGGAGCCTGTCTAAGAACATTCATAAGAGGTTTACAGGGACACTTGCAAACTATCATTAGATTGATAAAATCCCGATTGTTTGGAAACGGCAATGAATATCATTGTAGAAGAAGAGAATTTCCAATACACACAGAATCCGTCATAATTTGGTGCGAACAATGGTCACAGACCATCATTCGAGTCACGTAATCAACATCCACTAACTTTCAGAAATCAAAACCCACATAATTTTAAGAATAATTATCAATATGATTCTCCGTCTCGACAAATTCAACAAAATCATTCTCAAGGAAATCTGCCAACAAACCAACAAAGACCGCAACAATCGACAAATATGCAATTCCCTAGTGGACCAGTGAATATACAACCCCAACAGAATTTTCATAGGACTTATCCGACAAACAGACAAGTTTTTGGTCCTCCCAGAAATGCTTTCAAACCAACTGGACAATCATCCAGAAGCCGTGTAGAACCAATGTCCACAACGTCTGCATTCACATTCCAACGACAAAATAATTCATTTCCCCGAACCAATAATTTCTTCAGGCCAACAGGCCCGCCAAATTTCACTTCTCAAGAACTTTATCAAATAGACGATCAACAACAAAAAGAGCACTATCGAGAAGATAATGCTCCCGGATCAAATGATCAACCATCTCTTCAGAATCCGCATTTCAGTAATGAAGAATCGTATTATTATCAAAATGATGAATATCCCGAGGAATATCCTCAAGTAAACGATCACGACAGACAAGAAAATTTTCATCAGGCAGGTACGAACAATCGCAAAACATAACTTTTGATATGCACACAGAAATAATTCAAAATAATCTACCATACATTAAAATAAATCATCCACCTATGAAACTGTTAGTAGATACCGGGTGTTCTCATTCAATCATGCGGCCAAACATCGCAGAAAAGTTCTTTCCTGACCAAATCTATCACTCAGTATCGAAAATTAAAACAGGTATAGGGGAAAAAGAAGTAATTTTCAAAGCAGATATCCCGGCATTCAAAGAGCTGAATTCCAACCATAATATTTCCTTTATTCTATTCGACTTTCATGAATATTTCGACGGCATCTTAGGGTTGGGAGAATTATTGAAAATGAATTTGAATATTGATCTGATGAATAAATGTCTTATAAACGATAAAATACGAATTCCTATATTCTATCACGAACCAGATAAGGAGAAATACGTCATATCAGTAAACTCGCATGAAGTATGTTCTGTTAAAATCCCAGTTTCACAGTATTCCGGTGACGTGATGATTCCCGAACAAACTCTTGACGGCCTTTACATACCCGAAACGCTAACAACCGCAAAACACGGTTTTGCGAAAACCGACATCTACAACTACACTGAGGATCGGATTACCATTGAAGTTGATACACCCATATATGTTTACTCCTTTCCTGATAGCCACAAAGATAATTTCTACATATTTCATTTTGATGACATAATTTCTCATAACAAAACAGATAAAATGAATAAACTAGATGTTTCAAACTTCGTAAGGTGCGACCATCTCAATTCAGAAGAGAGATCCGCCCTTTTTAATCTCTGTCGTGAATTTTCAGACATTTTCCATCATGAGAATGAAAAATTGACCTTCACGAACAGGGTGAAACACGAAATTAGATGTACCGATGAAGTACCGGTGCATTCGAAATCATACAGGTACCCATTCGTTCATAGAGATGAGGTACAGAAACAAATCAACCAAATGTTAAAAGACGGAATAATCCGTCCAAGCCAAAGTCCGTGGACCAGTCCTATTTGGATTGTGCCCAAAAAGATTGACGCAAGCGGTAGACAAAAATGGAGAATCGTCGTCGACTATCGCAAGATCAATGAGAAAACCATCGACGATCGATACCCTTTGCCAAATATCACGGATATTTTGGACAAGTTGGGCCGGTGTCAATATTTCTCCACGTTAGATCTTGCTTCCGGTTTCCATCAAGTGGAAATGAACCCTAATTCTATAGAAAAAACCGCCTTCAGCGTAGAAAATGGTCATTTTGAATATCTGCGAATGCCATTCGGGCTAAAAAACGCACCTAGTACATTCCAACGGGTGATGGACAATGTACTACAAGAACTCCAAGGTAAAGTATGTCTCGTATATATGGACGACATAATTATCTTCTCCTCTAGTCTGACCGAACATATAGCCAACATTAAATTAGTATTCAAGAAACTTCGTGATTCTAAATTAAAAATCCAACTTGACAAGTGCGAATTTCTTCGCAAAGAAGTTGAGTTTCTGGGACATGTCATCACCCCAGAAGGAATAAAACCAAACCCTAGAAAAATAGAAGCTATTTCAAATTTTCCGATACCAAAAACAGCGAAACAAATCAAATCATTCCTTGGGCTACTTGGTTATTATATACGTTTTATTAATAACTTTGCCAAGCTGACCAAACCTTTTACAAAGTGCCTGAAGAAAGGCGAGAAGATTGAACACACTCCAGAGTTTATCAATGCTTTCGAGCTATGTAAAAACCTTCTGTGTAGTGACCCAATATTGCAATTTCCCGACTTTCAAAAGCCATTCATCTTGACAACGGACGCATCTAACGTAGCCATAGGCGGAATACTCAGTCAGGGTAAAATAGGGAGCGATTTACCTATCGCATATGCCTCTAGGACATTGAACCCTGCTGAAATGAACTATAGTACAATAGAGAAAGAACTTCTCGCTATTGTATGGGCTACTAAACATTTCAGGCCCTACCTCTTTGGCAAAAAGTTTACGATCGTGACCGATCATAAACCTCTTCAATGGTTGTTCAGTCTCAAAGAACCCAATTCACGACTTGTCCGATGGAGACTCAAGCTTGAAGAGTACGATTACCAAATCGTCTACAAGAGAGGTAAATTGAATTCCAACGCCGATTGTTTATCACGTATTGAACTCAACGCAATCGAAAATGAAATCGAAGAATCTGTCGCGGGAAATCCAGGTGACATAAACCTCGACATAGAATAATATCTGAATACTGACAATACTCAAAATGTAACATGCGAAGACTTAGACAGACTTGAAGAAATTTTCAACCCTACTAATAACGAGCAAACCCCTAATTCGATCAACATCCTCTCGGACATACAAATCGTACCACCTAAGGAAAATGGTGACGGCGAAACAGTTCATTCTGCGACAGAAAATCCCATTTTAGAAATTCCAATCACTGAACAATGCACTAACCAATTCAATAATCAAATTGTGTTCATTCAAAAGGAATCAGGTTGTTATCACGTAGTAAAAAGTGTCCCATTCAAAAATTGCACTCGCCTAACGGTTAATTTGACGAGAAACTTCGAAGAAGAAATTTTCAGATTTTTCAAAGAACGCGTTGATCCAAAAAAGCAATATTGTATTTTTGTTCAACAATCAGAAATTGATCTATCATTGGAACTAGCCAATATGCTGCCAAAGTATTTCCAGAACCATGCATACAAATTAATAATTTCAAAACATTTTGTCAGGGATATTACAGACATTGAGACGCGACGAGAATTGATTACTTACCATCACGAAAAAACTGTCCATCGAGGAATTAACGAAACCTATTCAGCACTAAAAAGACTCTATTTCTGGCCTCGCATGAAAGACCAGATAACAGAGTTCATAAATAATTGCGACATATGCCAGATAGCCAAATATGATCGACATCCGACAAAAATTAAATTCTCATTCACCCCAACACCTAAACAACCCCTCGAATCTATACATATGGATACCTTTCAAATCGCCAACACTAAATTTCTCACTATAATAGATGTGTTCTCTAAATATGCGCAGGCATACCTATTAGAACCCATCTCATCCTCCTTAACAGTTTTCGAGAATCTGATTACCTTTATAACTCACCATGGCATTCCTCAATCTATAACATGCGATAATGGTACAGAATTCAAAAACTCACTCATAATAGATTTCTGCAAACTTCATAAAATAAATTTACACTTCTCCACCTCAGGAAATTCGAATAGTAACAGTCCTGTCGAACGTTTACATTCAACACTCATCGAAATGATTCGAATTCTCAAAATAAAAGACCCAAAATCTAACATCAAACAAATAATGCAATATGCAATCCTTGGGTACAATTCCTCACTGCATAGTGTCACAAAACAAAAACCGTTCGACCTCATCAACCGGCGTCTTGATGCCCTAGATCCATTTGACCTTACGGACGAGACAATTATGAACCAATTCGTAATTGACCGACGCAAACGTCTAAGGACCGTATTCGACCAAATTCACGGAATATCTTCCGACCACAAATCACGAATGATCGAAAAATCTAATAACAAACGTGAGGAACCAGCCGAATTTAGAACCGGCTCCAAAGCATTTATAATAGACAAAACTGCCAAGAGAAGCAAAATCAAACCACGATTCAAAAAGGCAATAGTTTCACATGACCTAGGACCCAAACTTAAGATTTTAGACAAAGGTAAAACAATTCACAAATCGCAAGTACAACGACCTAAAACATTTTCTTCTATTCTACAGGGCGATGCTCCCGATGAAGCAATTGCTTCCTGTAGCCATCATACTCCGATTGACGATAGGAATAATCAGTGACGATGTGACACTTACAACCCTGAAAACACCTCTCCTTCCATTTCGATTAGGAAATGCCCATGTCATAGAGACGAAACACACCTTCATTCATTACGTAGAAATTCCCCCTCTGAAGAAACAATTTGAAAATATTCAATATTTCTACATAGAAATAGAAAAATCATTGAATTCATCGCTTCTTACTCATCCTGCTTATTCTCACCATATAATTTTAAATAATCTCCTCAGCCATACGAAATATTTAATTTCAGAAACAGGCAATAAAATCAATAACATCACACCATTCACGCGCTCAAAAAGAGGTTTGTTGAATGTTGTTGGCGAAGCCTCAAAATGGGCATTCGGCACTTTAGATTCCGACGACGAGTTGAGATACGATAAAGCAATCATGGAACTACAAACGAACCAGAATTCTTTCTCAAAGGAAGTTACAATGCAAATATCTCTCACAAAACAGTTGATCGATAATTATAACAGCACGATAACTCTTCTCGATTCAAACCAGAGATTAATTCAGTCGAAACTCGAATATTTTCAACATAACATCAATAATACATTCAGAGACGCAGCAGCCTATTTGAGGGCACAAAACACTTTGGACCAAATAATCCTAAATTGTCAAAATTTGATCACCTTTCTTGACAACCTAGAGAATGCCATAGTATTCGCAAAATTAAACACTCTACATAGTGCAGTAATTTCGGCAACTGAATTGAAGAAGTTAACAAACTATTTGACAACAGTTTATAAGAAGAATAGAATCCCAAATCTCAAAAACCTGATCTCTTTTTATCAATTAGCAGGACTACAAGTCACATTTTCTTCCAATAGAATCATATTCGCGATACACTTTCCTATTTTCGCAGAAGAATCATTCGAATTATTCCACCTATTTCCAATCCCTATCAATCAATCTATGATAATCCCTGACCATCCATATTTGACTCTTGGACCAAATCAACAACAATATGAAGATGAAGCTTGCGTCCTCATCGAAGATGTGTACATTTGCCAAAATCATCTGGAACCTCGAACGAAGAACTGCCTGACGTCCCTCATCAAAGATGCAGAGAGTTCAACATGCCACCCTAAAAGAGTAGAGATCGCTACTCCCATTCTAGAACCCATCAACGAAGAATATGTTTTGGTAATTCCTGCCAAAACTCCAGTCAAAATCAACAAGATGTGCCTCCAGAACAAATACATTCTTGCAGAAGATCCGAGCCTAGTAAGGATACCACAAAACTGCGGAATCAGTATCTCAGATTCACGGTTTTGGAACAAGAAAGCAACCACCCTGGGCGAACCCTTCACCCTACCAGAAATCAAGATCGAACAGTCGGAGTCCGAAATTTTGGGCAAAAACCCTCTTCAGTTGAAATCAATCAATCTGGCGAGAATTCACGACCTTCAAGAAGAAGCTCGAGCCCTACAAACGATGGATGGAACCAATAGCAACCCAATCTTCTGGAGCGCGGGCAGCACCGTTTCTACCCTCCTAATCATTCGCATCGCCGCAATGATAGTATGGATAGTCTTCAAGAAGAGAAAACCTCCGCAGCAGAAAGAACCCAAATACCGAAAAATCCAATGAAAACAAATCGTAGCCCCTCTTGTTTTCATCTTAGGGATGGAGGAGTTATGTACCCTGAATAGCTGAAACAGCGTGAAAGAGGACTCCCGTTCCGGGAATCCATCGCCTGAGGCCGAGTCTATAAATTCGCATAAACTTAAACAATTCGACATTCTGTATCTTGCTCTTGCTGTTTGTATCATTTGTAATAAAAATCTTTTTAAAAACTGATTTCGAGCTTTCGGAAACATAATTAACACCTATAATGTTCGATTATTGTCGAATGGAACCTTTCGACTGGGAAATTCGAGTTACTGGTTTTTTGGTGTCGTGAAAAGGAGTTCGATTCGATATATTTTGCAGAAATTTTCTAGATCTTGATTTTCAAATTCTGTGCCTGAGTCGGTTGTTATTTTTTTGAGGTAGACCATGGTGAGTGATGAAATTCATAAGATTTTCAACTACAGAGACTCCAGTTAGGGATTTCAGGGGGTACGTTTGACCATACCGGGAAAATGAGTCGATAATTGTGGAGAAACTCTGATTAAAAATTTTCAATGTGTCCATGTGGATGTGTTCGAATGGTTTCGAAGTGGTAGGAGTGAGATTGAATTTTATTATCGGTGGGTGCGATCATACTTGTTCTTTTGACAGGTTTCGCAGTTATCGATATAGTTTTTCATATCGTCCGCCATTTTTGGCCAATAAAACCTAGAACTGAGGGATGGTTTCATTTCGTTTATACGTCTGTGACAAGTTTTTTTCCACATGATAAAACTCGAGTTTCTCTTTTTGATCATCTAATGTTTATATGTCGATTAAAAACGTTGGGCAATGAACGATTTTTTAAAATGCATTTTTGAATAAATTTCGAACAGTGTTACTGAAGAAATGCAGGGCATATGTTTGTTTCGGATCTATATGATCCTTGATCATGTTTTTGTTCAGCATTGTGACGTACGATCGAGAGTTTTCAAAAAAATTTTCTCTTCTATACTTATTTTCATCTATGTCACCAATGGCTATGATGATTTGATTTTTATGAGTATCAACAGCTCTTTCTGAAATTGGTATAGAACATACAGGGTCTTCGAGGGAAGTGTAGACTGTTTCTAGGTCGGAATGATTTTCATCTTTTCGTGGTGGTACGATACGATGTCTGATAATATTTGTACTTTAGGCTGAACAGCTCGATGACCTAGAATTTGTTGTAGATCATCATCGTCAAGATCTGGAAGTTTTTCGGGGTTTTGCAAAAAATCGTTTATCAATTCGTTAACGTCACCGGGATTATTTTGAATTGATAAGGTTTCGAGGGCGTTCAAATCGATATTATGAGGGTTCCTAGGTCGGCTGCTTGATTGAATTTGCCTCTTTTAAATTTTATAATATAATTAATTTTATAATTTTATAATATAATTAATATAATTTGGTTCCTTCAATGGAAAAAAACCATTGAAGTGGTTTGTGATCTGAAAAAATCGTTAACTTTCATCCAAACAAGTAAGGTCGGAAATATTCACAACCCCAAACAATAGCAAGAAGTTCTTTTTCAATAGTTGAATAGTTGACTTCTGCCGGGTTCAGTGTTCGGGATGCATAACGAATTGGGTGGTCATTTTGGGACAATATGGCACCTATAGCGTAGTTCGAGGCATCTGTAGTCAATTCAACAAAATCAGGATATGCGAGGACAGGTTCTGAAGTGAAGATATATTTACAAATATCGAAACATTCTATGAATTCAGTGGTGTGAATTACCTTCTCATTTTTCTTGAGGCACTTTGTCATTGGTTTGGTGATTTTGGCAAAGTTTCTGATGAACTTTCGTTAATATCCTAATAGACCTAAAAATGATTTGATTTCTTTCTGAGTTTTTGGAATGGGGAACTCTTGAATCGCCCATATTTTCTTTGGATTGGGTTTGATACCTTCCGGTGTTATTACATGGCCGGAAAATTCGACCTCTTTCCTGAGAAATTCCGATCTATCCAACTGAATTTTCAGGTGAGCTTCACGTAATTTGGAAAATACTGATTTGAGGTTTTGAATGTGTTCTTGTAGTCCGGTGCTAAAGATAACGATGTCGTCTATGTACATAATGCAAATTTTATTCTGCAGGTCTTTAAGGACCTCACTCATTACCTTTTGGAAACTGGCATCCGCAAATATTCGTAGTGTTCTTGCTCTACCTTAAATGCAGTTTTTTCATTCGAGTTTTGGGCCATTTCGATTTGGTGAAACCCGCTTGCCAAATCAAGGGTGGTGAAATACTGGGCTCTACCGAGTTTTTCTAAAATGTCGTTGATGTTGGGAAGTGGATATCGGTCGCCGATGGTTTTTTCATTGATTTTACGATAGTCCACGACTATCCGCCATTTTGCTCCTCCGGAAGAATCTAACTTTTTTGGCACAATCCAAATTGGGGAAGACCATGGGCTGCAGCTTGGTCTCATTATATTTTTCTCTAGCATATCGTTGATTTGATGTTGTACTTCCTGTTTATGTATATAGGGGTGCCGATATGATTTTGTATGGACAGGTGTTTCGTCAGTAGTCTTGATTTCGTGTTTTATTTTTGATGTAAATATCAAGTCACCACCTGGTTTGAAGAAAATTTCGGAAAATTCCTTACAAATCTTGATTATCACAAATTTTTCTTTTGCGCTCACGTGGTCTGTGCGTATCAAGCTTGAGATGTGAGAGTAGTTTTTATTTGAATTTGTCATATAATTGTCCGAAGTGGTGAAAGAGTCGATTGAGTCTATTTCGTAAATCGATGAGCCGAATTGTTTGACAGGAATTGGTTTCCGCAATGTTACAGAAATTGTTTGATTTGTGGGGTGTTGAGGCACTCCCCATTATATGAAGCTTTTACCTTGTAGAAGATTTGCGACGATTGTTAAAAAGTCTTGACAGTTTTTGTTGTTATGCATTCAATTATCAAGATTGTAATTAGAAACGAAATATATATAAAAAACTACAATTTTCTACCTATATTCTAGAGAGGAATATTCTTTTATAAAATGCAGTCCACCAATTCAAGAAGTGTTATCATAACAAACATGGGGTTTTGAATTTCTATAGGAGCGTACCCTTTTTTGACATTGTCGTTACTTGTGGAATGAACAGTTAATAATAGTACTTTCGACTGTTAGAATTTCTCCATGGTATATATCGACAGGTATATTTTTTATAGTTTTCTCTTGTGGATTAACTGAAAATGAAAAGCTCGACTCTGTGGCTTGTCTGAATTTAAATAGGATACCAATGTGATTTCCCATCAATTTTGTGTTGGTTGAGTCAATATTAAAATTCATATTCATAAGATATGTTAATCCTAATACACCGTTGAAATAATCATGGAAGTCGAATAAGATAGTTCGTATTGAATTCAGGAAATGCCGGAATTAATGCTTGATATCTCGCGTTCTGACTTCCAATAGCAGTTATTATTATTTTTTCAGCTTGATATATTTTATTTGGATAAAATTTTTCGATTAACGAAGGTTTGATTATTGATTTGGAACTACTTGTATCTATGAGCAATTTAAATTTTGGACATTTTATCTCGACATAAGGAGGAGCGTTGTTGCTAGAAAGATTCATTTCGGCTAAGTCAATAGGTCTTTTTGGCTGGTTGGTTGAAAATTTTCGGATTCGTTTGGGTTAATATCGTCATTGTATTGGTCTTATGAGTATGGTGGCTGATTATCGATTGTTTCTTCAACTCATGAATTCTGATCATGGTATTCTCCTTCGAGGTAGTACGCGGCTTCGGCGTAACTAGCATTTTCATAGGACATTTGATTTTGATAGGGAATGGGTATTTCGTATTCATTCAAAAATAATTCTTCCGATACAAAATTTGGTTTTTGATTCGATTGAAATAATCCAATATTATTTTGGAAGTTATTTGAGTTATTTGAGTTTGCCTGTCCTAAGTTAGATTCACTAAGGATTGAAGTCTCTTCAAATGATAAACTGCTTAGCCTTGTTAGAGGCAAGATTTCGATAAGCAGTGTTCATGCAGAAGATAGTACTCGCCACTAACTCTCCCAGCTGCTCAGTAGGGCGTGGGTACGGTTCATGAATTTTTGAATTATATGAATAACAATATATAATAAAAGGGGTAAATTTTCCGGTGCGCCACTGATTTTTCGCTAGTCAAAATCAGAAACCACCCTGATGAAAGGGATGAACCACTGCAGTTGAAGTCAATACTTTACAAATAACCTGGTAAACTATACAAGTAGGTACCCTGGGGTTAGTTAATGAAGAAATAACAGTCATATACTTTAAAAACTATGTATTCGGATCATATATTATGATAACACCAGATATAAGTATATGAGGCGGGCACTCAATGGAGCATTCAAATTTCAGATAGAGTTCTGTACATGAATTTCAGGCACCTATAGGGAATGTCCTAAAAAGGGGCTATACATGTGACGTCACGGAGATAGCTTACAAATTAATATGGAAAGTTAGATATTTGGGACGTTCCCTTATGTTTTAAAAGTTATCAGACTTATCTGAATGCTCAATGGAGCTCCTATAGTGTTACATATTATGACTGAATCCCTCTGCTAGTTGGTCAAGGCAACCAGGCCTTAACTGGAAGACTGCAGGCGTCGTAGACAGCCGAAAATCGCAGGTAGTCTCAAAAGGTGTTGACCAACTTGGAAAATTGTAGACAGGTAGAGTAGACGTAGAAGATAGGAACCCGCAACAGTCTATGGTCCAGGATTACTAGCAGGAATACACATAGCTCCCTGGCAGGAGTAACCAATAACTAAGGCCAACGGCCAAACAAAAGGACCAAGAACAGGGACTGGGGACGGGGAGGACCCTAAAAATAAACAATACTAGTCCGAGTTCACTTCCACTGATTGTACGATGACAATGCTGACTGACAAAGATGTTACTAACCTCTTTTATGGCTGAGGGTTTAATCTGGCGATTCCGATATTGTGAATTATCACCGTCTGATTTATTTCCACAATTGTACTAGTTGACTTGCTGAATAGACAAGACAGGAGCTCTAAAGTTATAAAAGAAACTTACAGGTCTGGAGATATAACCTCAAGAAAAAACTTACCATGGCCTCTAAATCCTGCACAGCAGAAAATATGATTTTATTCAAAATACAAACATCCAATAATGGTCCAATATGTAATGACTCAAATAACGTTGAAATCCTCTAAATCCAAACGGAGATGATCGTAAAATTCGACAGAGATAATTTCAATCAGCCATTCACTCCATGAACAAGTACCAAGGGAAGAATCAACAGGTGCCAAATTGAGATGTCAGTCATATATCCGACAGATGAAATATGTCATCACTGTCATTTGCAGAAGAATAAGATTAAATGACTGACAACAGAATAGTTACTCTTTCACCAAAAAAAATAAACAGCGATGAATGAATCATCAATCCACGAACTGGAAAATGTGCTGAATCACTTAATGTATTCCATATTAATACGTAAAATAGTTAAATGACATATCAAAATTAAACGACGGCGCAGAGACAGTCGGTTCGCAATAACTTGGCTGGCGCTAAGTTGATTACTAAGATGGTGTGAGCAGACTTCGAGTGTAACATTATCCAAGAAAATGTTCATCGTGAGCCAGGATCTAACAATCATTTACAATGTGTGAAAACCATTGAGACAATACCTTTGGCCTCAAACTGAATTAATATTCATATGGAATATATATTCGATGAACGAAATCAAATCAGTAATCACACCATATTAATAAGCATTTGAAAATAAAATCATTCGTGTTGCAGCTGAAGGAATAGTTACGGTTTCGTACTGTTCGTGTTCTTAGGACCAGGACTGAAATATCGATGACGTATTATTCATCATATCTCGGGTCAGAAAGTATTCTGTATTTTATGCTATGAAAATATTCACCTCCTATTTGTCTTTGAATATTGGCTGTCAATTGTCAGAAATCGATCGACGATTAATTTAATCATTGAAATGTAAACAATGATGGATCATTATATTTGGACTGACCTCATATAATGTTTGCGAAATTATATTAATCAAGGTGAGTACGGTGAGGCAAAATACAGGAAAATAGTTCACAATATGACACAACATGAAGTTATCATATAGCGTGATAAACATGATACAGAGTGTGACATCGATCTCATACTTAATAACACGAAATTCAATAATTCCAACATAACAATCATAGTGCATTCCTAATACAAAATAAAACCGTAACAGCCTATCCAATATATCATTAATTTCAGTCATAAATTAATTATCTTCATTCTGATTTGATTTGAAATAATTCCTCACGTTATTCGTCTAGTATAGACATCAATTTGTTCTCAATGAACAGCACTAAATATCTTCACCGAAGTCCTTATTCAGAGGGTTCGATGAGGGTAAAAATCGATATTTGGCACTCACAGGTTTTTGATGATAAAAATCCGTGTAGTCTTCAGTTCCTTCTTCGTCGATTCTACGTAGCTTTCAGGGGTTGGTCGTCTGTTCGTCTACCTACCGACTGCGCCAGTTAGATGGTTCGAAAGCGAGAACGTCTTCTTAAAAAGATTTATTTTCATTACAAAAATACAGCTCGACCTTTTCTGACAATAGTTACGAATAAAATGATGAAAAATGGTGCGTGAGATCTGCTCTCGGAGATTCGAGAACAGAGCTTTCCTGGAATACTGCTCATCTGAGAAGCTGTGTCGGCATATTCCTTGACGGCAAATCTGTGGGAATGTTCGGCATATAACTCGAGCCTGCCAATAACCTGCCGTCAACGGACGAGCCATGAGCTATCAGGTTACTCCTGGGAATCGTCGAACAATTCAACTATTCCAAGTTGAGAATCCAGAGGAGCTTTCTCAACTCTCAAATTCTCAACATCAACAATTTCAACTTTATTCACCACAGGGAATACAGGGGAGACATCAACTACCGATTCCTCGAAAACCTGAATCCCGTAGCCATGTTCAAAATAAAGTTGACAACTTTGTTCAACTTTTGTCAACTTTTCAACCATTGAAAAGTTGAACTCAAGAGACTTGGGGTCTTCCTTCAACCAGCACACTATCAACTTTGTCAACAATACAACTTGAAAAAGCTCGCCCTATTCATCGTTTCCCGACTGAATTACGTCGCTCTCCGCCACGCTCATTATTTCCTCTTTGGGGACGACGTTCCTATCGCGGGGTGGAGCTAGATCTAGGGTATAAAGATAAGACCATTTTGGTCAAAAGGGCATTCATGCATTCATATTCATTTCGGATTAATTAATTCATTCATTCATTCGTGTTCTGTTAGAGTAATCTACCCGATCACTTTGATCGGGCCTCACTACAGTTGTTCGCGTAACAATATTTGTGTTTGTGTGCGATCTACAGCCAGCAAGGTATTTGGCGAACTGGAGGGTCGTCCAAATATCTAAGCTGAAGAATTCGT
The DNA here is from genome assembly GCA_963576655.1 of Gastrophysa polygoni. Taxonomy (NCBI): domain Eukaryota; kingdom Metazoa; phylum Arthropoda; class Insecta; order Coleoptera; family Chrysomelidae; genus Gastrophysa; species Gastrophysa polygoni. Next base: position 25,952,802 of record OY755083.1, read on the forward strand.
TGTGTTACGCTTTATTCCCACCTACCGAATAAAGATCCTTTTCTCCTACCTTTTATCTGAAGAGCTCCAGTACTAGTGTGGTTGGAAAGACTTGCATGCCGCCCAGCACAGTTGAGCCTGACTGTGCTCCACACTAGCGTGTGTGATTGTTCTTCGGGATAAGAACTCTCACACCGTCTGCCTTTGTACCATAAGTTAGTAGCTTTTCGGAGCGAACACCTTGCACTTGGTCTGAGCGACGTTAAACGAGGATCTGTGTTTCCTGCGGGGTACTCGTTCGCGTACCGTGTTTCTATAGAATAGCCTTCAGCTACTTTGCACTAGGTCGATAGGGCACTCTGTGGAGTTCGACGCAACCAACGTGGTGTAGGTAATTCGGGAGCTTAGCTAAAGATTTGGTGATAGGGAAATTATTTCACTGAAATTCCGTGAGTGCTGTGTACTGACACAGCATAGCTTCGAGTCCTTCCGTGGGCACTTCTAGAGTACCGCAGGTACTCGGGGTAGCCATTTGGCGGCTGTAGTTATCTTACTCGAAGTAAGAATCATCCTTCATTCCGCGAATATTCCCTGGCTGGCGAGCGTGGACGCATTCCTCAGGACTTTGATCCAAACCCTGAGATTTTTCATAGGATCCATTACACTTAGGTGTACTTGTTTTTTTTAAGTTATGGATTCCGTCCGAGCCAATGATGCGAATCCACGTCAGACTTGACGTGGACGGAATCCATAACTAAAGAAAACAGAAGTACACCTAAGTGTACTGGATCCTAAAAAAGGTTTAGATCAGAGTCCGAGGGATGCGTCCACGCTCGCCAGTCACGGAATAAAGAATGATTCCGTACTCCGAGTACCTGCGGTACTCCAGAAGTGCCCACGGAGGGACGCGAAGCTATGCTGTGTCAGTACACAGCATTCACGGACTTTTAGGGAAACAATTTCTCTATCACCAAATCTTTAGCTGAGCTCCCGAATTACCTCTGTGCTACACCACGGTGACGTTGCGTCGAATTCCACAGAATGCCCTATCGACCTAGTGCAAAGTAGCTGAAGGCTATTCTATAGAAACACGGTACGCGAACGAGTGCCCCGCAGGAAACACAAATTCTCGTTTAACGTCGCTCAGACCAGGTGCAAGGTGTTCGCTCCGAAAAGCTACTAACTTATGGTACAAAGGTAGACGGTGTGAGAGTTTCTATCCCGAAGAACAAACACACACGCTAGTGTGAGGCACAGTCAGGCTCAACTGTGCTGGGTGGCAAGACTTTCCAACCACACTAATACTGGAGCTCTTCAGATAAAAGGTTGGAGAAAAAGGATCTTCATTCGGTGGGAATAAAGCGTAACACAACGAATTCTTCAGCTTAGATATTTGGACGACCCTCCAGTTCGCCAAATACCTTGCTGGCTGTAGATCGCACACAAACAAAAATGTTGTTACGCGAACAACCGTAGTGAGGCCCGATCAAAGTGATCAGGCAGATTACTCTTACAGAACACGGATGAATGAATGAATATGAATGCATAAATCCCCTCCTGACCATAATGGTCTTATCTTTATACCCTAAATCTGGCTCCACCCCGCGATATGGCGTGATTTCCATTCGCGACTCTAATTGGTTGAAAACAAACGAAGTTAATATTTACGTTAATAGTGGGCCGATTTCGACCGTTTTGGTCTAAAAACGAAGCTGAAACGAAATCTATTCGTTTTAAATAATTTACGTTGCTCTTAACAAGTCTAGGGCTCCAGAAAAGGCCGAAACTACGACAAGTCTCGTGAGTCTATCGCCCGTTCGGACGGTAGACGGCGGTCGAAAAATCGGAGCACGGCATTGCTTGGACAGGATTCACATAGGCCACGCCTACTCCGGTGCGTGCTCCGCATATGGCGTGATGGTAACGTCGCGGTGTGCGTGGATTAGGCACCGGAAACACTATAATCACTTCAAGAAGCTAACAACGCACAACCAGGCAAAATCCCTTTTCCTGGAATTATTAGAGGTTTTTTATTTTGATTTTTCCTCTTATCCCATGGAATTTTGAAGAGACCAGAGCAGTAACCATATGTTCATTCCAACGGAGCTCTTCTGGGCAACTTCCCACAATTGACCGCATAAAGGACAAGTCCTAGGAAGCGGTCGTCACATTTCATTCCGTAACCGTATAACATGACGGGACGCTTGGACATTGCCAACACCGTATTCCCCTGGTACAGTCCAGGGGTCAAGTGTTTTTAGTGCGTGTCTCATACAAGTTACAATTTGATTCTTCATTAGATCAGCGATATCTGAAGCCACCGCCGTTACGGTTCCAAGAGTTCTCATGGGAACGACCTGCGATATGCTGACTTTGCTTACTCCACTAGATACTTTTATAACATTTTCATTTCAGTCTGACTTTATAATTCTAACTATACACTTGGTACTGATAATTTTGATATTGTAAAACTCGAATTGAATAAATCTTTTTAAAAATAATCTTCTCGAAAAGAAAGATTTAACTGGCGCAGTCGGTAGGATCGCGAAAGAGTCTTATTGATAAGATCCTCGTCGTTTTTAAACGTTTGTTCGCGATCTTGTGAATCTCATCCCTAGAAGGAAGCATCTCCGCTCACCTCCAAGGATCAGCAACAGAAGGACAGCAGAAGAAGGAATGGTCTTGATCATCATCACTATCTTACTGTGAGTACCTATTTTATGTCAGACTCCCATTTATCCAATCCCGAAAACCATACCAGTGTAAATATCGATTTAAGTGAATTATATCAAGAAATATTGGCAATTTCTGAAAAAAACATCATGTCCAGACCCGTATTTGACGTCAAGAACCTCTGCATTCTACCAGAATACGATGGAAACCCTAACGGACTCTACAACTTCATTAGAGTCGCGTCCACCCTACTTAATCATTATTTCGACACCACCAATGTAGCGTCTCTGCAAAATGTTCTACTTTTGCAAGGAATCATTAATAAACTATCAGGCAGAGCGAAAGAAGTCGTATCAATATATGGTTGCGAAGATTGGCCCTCAATCAAGAATATCTTGATTCAAAATTTTGGCGACCAACGTGACGAAAATTCACTCACGAGAGATCTGGTCAATATGAGACAACAGAACGAATCACCGCTTCAGTTCTACGAGCGTTGCATGGGACTTTTGAACACAATTTCAAATTACCTAGATATTCATAATGACATTGCTGTTGTGAAACAAAGCAAGAAATCTTTTTTTCAACAACAAACTCTCACTACGTTTCTGGCAGGACTCAGAGAACCTCTGGGCTCAACAATTCGAGCGATGAGACCGAATAATCTTGCCACTGCAATGCAATATATTCAAGAAGAGAATAATATACGTTATTTGCAAAAAAATAACGGACCCGCCAATTCAGTACCAGACAGGAAACAAATGCCGGTACAGAGAAATTTCAGACCACCAACACAAAATTTTAATAATTGGCACACGCAACCTCGTCAAGCCTTCCCTCAAGGACCAATCAATCTTCAACAGAGAAATAACCAACCTAATCAAAAGTACTTCACAAACCAACAAGTTTTCGGAAAAACCCAAAATGTTTGGGCCCCGAAAAATAATTCAGGGCAATTTCAACCAAAACCCACTCCGATGAGTGGAATTTCAAGAAACACCTTCCAAACCAATAATAGGCCGACTCAAATGAGCACGAGTACAAGAAACACAGCAGGATCATCTAATCAGTATCGAAGATCATTCCAAAATCCTCAAAACTATCCAACAGCGAATACCTCTGAAGAATTATATAACTTGCAACATCAAGAACCTGAAGAATATGAAGATCCATATCCCCAACATTATATGGATCCTGCCGAAATTCAAGAAAATGAAGACTATACCTACGAGGAATATATGGAAGCCCCATCCAACGAGCAAAATGAAAATTTTCCGTTAAACAACAGTCGAAATCACGAGATATAGTAGAACTCCATAGTTTTTCCGACAAAAAAGAACTGCCCTACATAAATATCTCAAACCCACCACTGAAGCTTTTAATCGATACTGGAGCAACGAAATCTTTTCTGAACCCGGACATTGCTTTCAAAATTTATAAGAAGTATATAAAACATGAACCATTCGTTGTAACATCTATTTTTCAAAACTATTCCCAAGATCATAGTGCTGAAATTCCAAGTTTCACGGAATTTGGAGATGATAGAAAAATGAAATTTTATCTTTTCAAATTTCACAAAACTTTCGATGGATTGATCGGATTGGACAATCTCAAACTGTTGAAAGCTCATTTAGATTTTCCGAACTCTAGACTCATCACGCAAAATTCAAATATTCCCATCCATTATTATGAAATCGATCAGAAACAATTTTTTTCCATACAATTAGATACACACCGTAACTCGCGTTAGACTCCCTGTCAACGAAACAGAAGGTCCCATCATATTACCTCAACAGGAAATCCAAGGAGCTCTTTTGCGAGAAACATTAAGTCAAGCATGCAACAAAATGGCCTGGGCAGAACTTATCAATACTAGTGACAATAAATTACAACTATCCTTATCAGAACCCATCAATACTTCGAAAATATGCCTAGACGACTATCACTTATTCACAGCGGACATACAGCCAACAGGGACACAAAACATCGACATAGAATCTTTGATTAGGACCGATCATTTGAACCCAGACGAGAAAAAACATATAATCGATTTGTGCAGGAAATATTCAGACATATTCCACAGACCTGATACGCCACTGACATTCACCAATCAAGTGAAACACCATATCAAGACAAAGGACGAGATACCTGTTTATACAAAATCCTATAGATACCCCCACGTTCATAAGGAAGAAGTCCAAAATCAAATAACATCCATGCTCGAACAACGAATTATTCGACCGAGCAATTCACCGTGGTCTTCGCCAATATGGGTCGTCCCCAAAAAACCGGACGCCTCTGGAAAGATCAAGTGGAGAATAGTGGTTGATTATAGGAAAGTCAACGAGAAAACTATTGACGACAGGTATCCCCTTCCGAATATTTCGGACATTCTCGACAAGCTTGGAAGATGTCAGTACTTCACGACGCTCGATCTAGCGAGTGGATTCCACCAGATAGAGATGGCGAAAGAAGACATCCAAAAAACTGCGTTTAATGTGGAACATGGCCACTACGAGTACGTAAGGATGCCCTTCGGACTCAAGAACGCACCGGCGATATTCAGCAGAGTGATGGACAACGTTTTAAAATGTCTTCAAGGTCACATCTGTCTCGTCTACATGGACGATATAATTATCTATTCAACATCTCTACAGGAACATATAGTTAACCTCACAAAAGTATTCAGACGGCTTCGAGAAACCAACCTCAAAATCCAGTTGGATAAATCCGAATTCTTACAGAAAGAAGTAGCCTTTTTAGGACACATCATCACGCCCGAAGGTATAAGACCGAATCCCGACAAAATCAGAGCAATTTTACGTTACCCGATACCAAGGACACCGAAAGAAATAAAAGGATTTTTAGGACTCATCGGATACTACCGGAAATTCATAAAGGACCTAGCCAAGATTACAAAGCCACTAACAGCCTGTTTGAAGAAAGATGCAGTAATTGAACACACAACGCAATTCATTCAATGTTTCGAAACTTGCAAAAACCTTCTGACAAATGAACCATTGCTACAGTACCCTGACCTATCCAAGCCATTCAACCTTACCACGGGTGCTAGTAACTACGCAATCGGAGCTGTCCTATCTCAAGGACCGGTAGGCACAGACAAACCGGTGGCCTATGCATCAAGAACTCTCAGTAACACCGAACAAAATTACTCCACCATAGAGAAGGAAATGTTAGCAATCGTATGGGCAACAAAGTACTTCAGGCCTTATCTCTTTGGAAGAAAGTTCAAAATCTTATCAGATCACCGCCCACTTCAATCGCTAAAGGACGCCAATTCAAAACTAGTCAGATGGAGACTCAAATTAGAAGAGTTCGATTATGAGGTCATCTATAAGAAAGGAAAAGCTAATACCAACGCTGATTCCCTATCACGAATCGAACTCCAAACCAAAGAACTGCAAGAACTCGAGAATTACGTCAGGAAATTTAATGAATCACTTTCAGCCTCGAATAATGCGGACAATGCATCCATGTATAATAATGCGTCGGACAATCAGACAGATATAGGTGACGAACATCCAGATGATCTCCCCGAGCTGACTCAACAATCCAAGGAAGATGATATGGCATCCCACGAAGAAACTGACCTACCAGAACGCAGGAGAAGCAACGATACTTCGTCAACAGAAACAGCCGACGAGAGACCGGACTTACGACAAGATAATAACGAATCATCTGAAACCGAGACAGCAGATGAAATTACGGATGATGTCACTGTACATTCTAATCACGAAAACCCAACTTTAGTCATCCCGATTTCAGAGAGACCATTAAATTACTATAACAACCAAGTGAGACTCAACTTTGTCAATTTCAATCCAAATAGACCAATAATGGAGCAGATATTCCCGAACAAGAAAAGAATTCATGCACAAATAGGATTAAACGACTTGGAAAATCAATTAATACAATTTTTCAAAGGTCATATCCCACCTAAAACAAAATACGCCTTATTTTTCAACCAAGATGAACATTACCAATTCACATGCGATACACTTCGAAGAATTTTCAAAAATACTGCTTTCGATTTAGTGAAATGTACTGAAATTTTGGAAGACGTCGCCAATCCTGGAAGACAGCAAGAAATCATTAGGAACTACCACGAGGGAAAAACCAACCATAAGGGAATCAACGAAACAGAAATCCAGTTGAGAAGAAGATATTATTGGCCATCAATAAAGAACGACATTCAAGAATATATCGATAATTGTGAAATCTGTCAAGCAAACAAATATGATAGAAGACCAGAAAAACCAAAATTTATGATCACCCCAACTCCTACAAAACCAATGGAAATCGTTCATATAGACACATTTCAAGCGAATGGACAAAAATTCTTGACCCTTATCGATTCATTTTCAAAGTACGGACAAGCATACCCTGTAGACGGCTCGAACGCAATAAATGTGATAAATGCACTTCTGATTTTCCTAACACATCACGGACTACCAAAAATGATTATTTCTGACAACGGCACCGAATTCAAAAATGGACTCATGCGAGAATTTGTAGAAACCCACAAAATTGCAATTCGCTATATAACACCAGAAAATCCACAGTCCAACGGGATGATAGAACGATTCCATTCAACGCTAATAGAGCACCTCCGAATTATCAAAGGGAAAAATTCAAATTTCAATATAAAAGAACATATGCCGTATGCCATCCTAGGATACAATAATTCGATACACTCCGTCACCAAACAGAAGCCAATCGATATTCTAAACGGACACCTCGACCCACTAGATCCGTTCGACATCGATATAGAAAAAACACTGCTGAATAACTATGTTCAACAGCACAGAGAAAAAGCCAAGGCAATCTACAAGGAAATCAACCAAAAGGCGATCGAAATCAAGGAAAGAACGATCGAGAAACGGAATGAAGAAAGACAAGCACCGATAGACTATAAGACGAATACCATTGTATATACAAAAACTACAGAAAAACGCAATGAGCTTCTGCCCCGATTCTCTCGAAAGATCGTGTCTGCAAACAACCCTGTCACCATCAATTTACCTAAAACAACCATTCATAAGAAAAATATCAAACACAAACCCGAACGAAGAATTGAACGTGAATGTTCGTTGCAGATGGAGTCCCGTGCTGGGACAAGAGATCAAGATCAAAGACCTCAAGGACAACCCAGGGATCCTTCCCCTCAAGCTGGGCCAAGCAAAAATCCAGATTAGTTCTCACGATTTCATACACTACTACAACCTCACACCGATAGCTTTAGAAGTAGACACCCTGAACGACCAATATGAAAAAATCACACTTGCCATAGCCGATGGACTAAGCTACCCCTATTTTGATAGCCTACAAAACTTCGACCAAGGGTTACGATATCAGCTAGACGTAGTTAATCGGAAATTTCGGGCCATCTACCCATCTCATCGGAGCAAGAGAGGCCTAATCAATGGTTTTGGCAGCATCGTCAAAGCAATATCAGGTAACTTGGACCAAGAAGATGCCGAAAAATACGACAATGCGATAACGTCCCTCCAAAATAACCAAAATAACATAGTACAACGCCTTAATCAGCATATGTCTCTCACAACACGACTTATAGAGAATTTCAACAACACAATTACCTTGATAACTCATAATCAAGAAATAATTGTCAGAGAAATCAATACAGTTCGATCGAAACTCAACAAGTTTGTGTTCGAATTCAACGACTACATGAGAACACGGAATGTCTTAGATCAAATCAGTTTATCGTTGCAACTGATACTTCAACTACTGGCCGATCTTGAAAATGCTATTACTTTCGCAAGAATCAATACTCTCCACAACAGCATTATCGGAACCAGCGAATTGAAATCTATAACCGAAGTAATGCTCAAACACCATTCGAAGGAACAACTACTGTATATTAACGGTAGCGATTTGCTGAAATACTATGACATCATATCAGTTGACGCCTATTACTCAAAATCAATGATAGTTTTCATTTTACACTTTCCTCTCCTATTACCCGATACATTCACTCACTATCATTTATTCTCTATTCCAACTTGTCATTTGACCACAATCATTCCACCCAAACCTTATCTGACAATGAATAGTGTACTTCACCAGTACACCCATGAGGCCTGCCGAAAAATCGACTTCGAATACCTGTGTCCTAATACAGCAATCCAGTACCAAGCTCGTACAACTGACTGTATCTCTCAGATTCTTCAACTGTCAGAGGAAGCTGCCCAATGCCGACAAGTTCCAATATCGATCAATTCCACCCTGATCGAACAACTAACCGAAGCCCACTACGTTGGTATCTTTCCACGACCGACGAAAATCGCCACCGAGTGCCAAGTCTCTGGCATATCAGTACTACAAGGAACGTTCCTCATCGAGCTACCTCCCGGATGTGAACTCCACACCCCCGACGACAGCTTCGTCAATTCCAAAGAAGTGGTACACGAAGAACCATTGACCCTGCCAAGAATCAAGACCATCGACAGCGAACCGATGGAGCACTTACGTCCGATCCGCCTAGAAAAAGTCGCCCTTGATGAACCGAATCCGGAGCGACGAAGAACATCTACAACCCCTAGTCATCAACGAATCCGCCGACCACAGTCACTTTTGGACGACCCCGGTATACATCATCATCGCGGTCATCCTAGCGGCCATATTCTACAAGCGCCGCCAAATATTCACCTGCCCCAAGAAAACATCGCAGAAGCCATCACCACAGCCTTCAGTTTTGTTCGTCCCTCACAAAACTTCTTCAGGGGATGAAGTAGTTACAATTTGATTCTTCATTAGATCAGCGATATCTGAAGCCACCGCCGTTACGGTTCCAAGAGTTCTCATGGGAACGACCTGCGATATGCTGACTTTGCTTACTCCACTAGATACTTTTATAACATTTTCATTTCAGTCTGACTTTATAATTCTAACTATACACTTGGTACTAATAATTTTGATATTGTAAAACTCGAATTGAATAAATCTTTTTAAAAATAATCTTCTCGAAAAGAAAGATTTAACTTACATTCAGTCTGTGATACCATTTTATTTATTCATATGTTTTTCAACAAAAAAGTTGTTGATCTATGCTGGTTGATGGTTGTTAGGGTAGCTGGTTCGAATCCAGGGGAAGTTGTTTTTTTTTGAATCCATGAGAGTACTTACTGTTCAATTTTCGTTATATTCTTCAATATTTGTATATTCAATGACGACATGAGTGTTTTTGATAGAATCTGTTATGGAAAAAATAATTCGCTCGTACTACAAAATACATATATATACATACATATATCATATACCTACTCGTGGGAAATGTATGTCATTTCATGCTCATTGTACAATATTCTAATCTTGAATTGAAATTATGTGCTTTTGAGAAGAAATCTTGCGTGAAAGTAAAAATCGTGCGGAAAAGTAAAAATCGTACGAAAAAGTAGAGCTTTCAAAAGGAAAAATCGTGCACGCTCGTAGGAAAAATACTATACATGTGAAACTAGCAGATCTTTATCAGTAAGGATAAAAGAACATAAGAACAATCTAAAGAAGAGATATATCGACGAGTCGAAATTAGCTGAACATATCTCTACTGAAGATGGACCACATATATGGCATATTGAAGTGATTTCAAGATCATAAGAAAAGAATGAAACAACCATGAAGAAAAATAAATCAAAGGAACTGCTTGCATTCTTCCGAACTATAATAATATACATAGTCGCTTCTTAGTGTGTTAGACACCGATACTGGTTAAGTTAACGCCTCTGCGCTGTTAGACAGAACGACATGTTTGACAATAGACAGCGGTTGTGCAGTAATGACACATGATACAATAAATCAAGATATGATCCTGAAGCGTGCTAAACTCGTCCGAGTTCGCGCATGACGTCACCTTGTGTCCAAAATATGGTGAAATTCAAATAGAATCTTCGAGTTACTGTTTCACTTCTTGCTTGCACTGTAGTTTTAGTGATAAATATATTCCATGTCGTAGAGAAAAATATCATAGGACAAGATAAAGAGAATATTCTTCATTTCTTTATTGAATTATTCACTTATCACACTGAGGCAATATTCCAGGACTTATAGATATTATAATCTCTGAAATGAAGTATAGTATATTATTCACATATTTATTCATTCATGGGATTCCAAGTTACATATATAGAGTTACACTATAGTTAAACTTGTATTCAGTCTCTATTGTTCTCAAGTTATGTTATGTGTAAAATAAAAATCATAACTTTGGGCAACAAATTTAATGAAAAACAAGTATATACCTGTCCTTTTCCTGAAAATTATTACATCGTTAATTCTATTCATAGGAATGAAAATGAACATTTTTTTACTGGAAAGTAAAAACAAAAGATCTTGAAAACTATTTTTTTTCTATCTGTGAAATTTTAGGAGATTAGGAGGGCGGAGGGGAGTAGTAGAGCAAGCGGGGTTTTGGATAGTATTGGTACCCTGTCCATCCAGTTCTCGATTTACATACACACAGGGGGGTCCTCTGTGATTGACGTTACCTCTTGTGCTGCTGCAGACAATGACCAGAGGGTTTGTACCTGTTTTCACCTGGGGGTGGGTAGTGGCCACGCCCTACCTGATTCCAATTTACCTGTCCGGGTGCGACGCGCCGAGCCAAGCCTCGACGATATTTTATTTGAGGAATATGAGAGAGAGAGACTAGCCGAGCCGAGCCAGCCTCATTTTTATTTGAGTAATATGAGATCGTGGTGTCGTCGTCGTCGTTGATGAAAGAAAAATATGAGTTCAGTATGTGTCAATTCTAATGTGAACAAAAAATTGAAATTCTTGATTTGAGCGTTCCACAAAGAGGTCCTTGAACTGCTCCAGATCGAACTGATCATTTCCAATCTTTATTAATGTAGAATTGTTTTCCAACAACAATTTCTCCAAGCTATATCTCCCACAATACATCCACTGGTTTTCAATCGGTGTTATGGGCTAGTAATTCTGCTGGTCATGTCCAATTATATAACCAACACCGTCAGCATCCTGTCTGATTGCGGCTCCGATAGTGATATTTTCATCAGAATAGAAAGCCAGATATTGTCCCAGTGTAAAGGAATCAGTATTATTACCTATTTCATAAAGGTAAAAAAATCCTTCTTCTTCGACTGGAAAGGAATAATTTTCGACTTGAATTTGAGTGATGGTAGTAGTAGTATTTGTTGTTGTAGTAGTGGGTTCAACATGACTGTTGATTATGAGAATTGTAGAAATAATTAGATACATTCTGCTTGCTTATTGTTATAACAACTGAACAAGAGAAATGTTGACGTATATTTTATAGTTTTCTTCTTCCCTTCCGCGCATGTGTAGAATAATTGACACAAAATATCTCATTCTCCGAGTTTATTCCAATGATATAATAAATATACATTTTCTAATGTTCATGACATATTATTATACAATTGTCTATTACAATGAAATGATTTCATAAATTCTTTGAAATCCTTCAACTTGGGACATCCATTTTCCGTTAGGTCGTATACATTGTTTTTGTTGTTGATCAGTAATTTTTCCAACCATCTCTACTTCCTCAATCCTTTGACATACAAGTCAGAATTACCAACATTGGTTTTGATAATTGTTCCGTGCACGTGATGGGTGGACCACCTCATGTGATTTCGGATAGTTGTATTGAAGTTGCAAACATCAAATGGCATCCTTATGAAGGCATGTGTATGATTTACATTTCCCATGTTGAGAATTGATATTTCCTTACACATGAAATCACTATTTTTGTATTGAAACCCTTGTGTATCTATTATATACATTTCGACTATAGAACGGATGGATTTGATGGTGTTGATGTCTTCACAGATACGCGACTGACTACACACACACAGACACAGATCAGTTTGTATGTGTTGAAGTTCATAAAATCTACATCCTGTATATGAACGCTGGAATGAGAATGGAATGAGTGCTGGAATATTCTAATTGTATACTTGGCAGTTGTTTTTTTGTCAATAAATAGTTTTGTCAATCAGATTCGTATCTCAATATATAAATAGTAGATTTCCTTGCTTGAACACAGAATTCCATACGGAATTATAGTTTCTACCACGGAGTTCAACAGGTTATGGGCCCAGACCACGAATGAAGTAATTTTTTGAACGAAACTCAGAGAGAAGAAAGGAAATCACGATATGGAATTCAAGGTACATATCGATAAACTAGAAGGAGCTTCGAATTGGACGAAATGAAGAAGACAGATTGAGCTTCTGCTGAGACATCATGAAGTTCTTGATGTTACAACTGGAGATTATCAATCTCCAAGTGATCCAGGTGATAGTGCTACACCAGAAGCTATTATCCAGTATAATTCAGACTTGAGACGCTTCAAGAAACAAGATATATTAGCCCAGCTCATATTAGTTGGTAGCATGAATGATGCAGATGTTGAACTAACTGCAACCTGTGACACCTTAGATTGGTAGATTGGTGGGCTATTGTGGTGAAAAGGACGGCTATCGTGTATCGTGTACGATGCAGCTAGAAGAGACTACGAAAGATGTGGAGAACAAAGTGCAGCTTGGCATGAAGATGAGAGCAGTCACAGATGAGAATGAAGCAAGGCAAGAAGAGTTACTAACTTTACGAAATGAATCTGTCAATGAAAATGAAGTTGAGGAAGAAGAAAACGAACAAAGCAATGAGGAACACTTGCAGAATCATGATGGCGGATGAATAGTTAGGCAGCCTTACTACCTCAACGACTATGTATTATTTGCAGAAGATCTGAAGTGCAGTTCACCCATAGACTTATTATCCTGAGGAGACGGAACATCTCATTCATAAAACTGCTTTTGTTTTGAAGCAATGATTGAAAATGAACTGCACGCGTATGAGAAAGACTACCGATCGAACCTCTTTGTCTTCACCAACTTGTTGGCAACGCTGTTATGTTTATGTGTCTTGTTTCCCTAATTTCAGCCAGTGGCGCACCGTCCTAATGGTTCCATGACTTGGAAATATATTTTATCTATAACTATATTATTAAATATTGTTCTGTCGAAGCGTCATGTTTGTTAGTAAGGAAGACAAACAAATTCCGTTTGATTATGAACAAGCTACGAATGTACTCTCAATGAAAACATGTAATTTCTCTCTGTATATGTCAATCAACATCCTGAAAAATTAAACATCATTGGAAATATATAACCAGATTCTTGTCAGTACCTGTAATTCCCGATATTATGTTCAACTGAAACAAGTGCAATATCATATGCATTGAGACAGTTGTATAAAATTGAATTTCCTTTTAATTTGCACACAAATTTCTCTGTTTTGATAAAAACAAAAAACACAGCTTTCATACTTTTAATATTCATATAATACAACAAATTTATTCGGATAATTATGACACATTTTGATTCATTACTGGAAAAAAGGTGTTGGTTCAAATTGAACTGCAAATAACTTTTGGATTTTTATACAAAAGAAAACAATAGATCATTACATACAATGACAATAATTTACAAAGAAAATAAATGAAGTCGCTCGTGAACATAGTTTGTTGTTTTTCTGTACTATATTGGAAAAATGTGATGTTGAAACAATGGAGTATTAACTGCAAATTACCTATCAGATGCGAACTGAAACGCTGAATGGCATGGTAGTGGATTTGCATCTGGCCTCAAGTATTTGTAACCACTTTTCTTTGTTATGACATCCTTGAATCGAGATGATCAGAACATACATAAAGATATTTGCTCAGACGATTCTCCTGCCAGCCAAGAAGAGATGCCCAAATTTTCCTTTTTTCACTATCAGCGGGAAACCTGAAGTAATACAGAAATAGGTTAACAGGAATAAGTGCTTAGAATTTTTGATGCAATGAACAAGAAAGTCTATGCCATGAAAACATGAACACTACCTAAATCATTAACAATCATGAATAAACAGTACCTAATCATCATATATTCACGCCACTGGATTAACAAACAAATTTGGAGGTTAGGTATTCCAACTTACTTGTGAAAAGAAACATGAGGGCTGGAATTGTCAAGTTTTTTGCTCACTTGGCATTGACGAACCATATTGTCCAAAAATTCACTCTGAATTCCACAATATTTATTCAGTCACTAAAAACAACTCTCAAAACACGAGATCACTCGTCTGCAACACCGCAACGAGAAATGGGCAGATCGCAGTTTCGTAGTAAAAATCATTCATACAATAGGCGTGGCCTGGACGCGCCGATGTCGCTTTGTGGGTAACAAATCCTATGATGCTACAATGTAATAGTTCACAAAATGAATATTCGGTAATTCCAACGTGTACATTTCAAGTTTTCATGATATATAAAATACCGTTCAGAAAAATGTTCCATTGAGACTGTATTACTTGCAATACAATGAAAAAATGATATGAACGTGTCAATAATTATTGCGAATCTCGTTCTCAAACTGGAAATATGGCAACGACACTTTCCAATCGGTCACAATAGTATCCTACAGTGGACCAGATATTGGCAATGTCTGATCTTCTTTGAAAGTAAATAGTTCCGTCTCCTCAGGATAATAAGTCTATGAGTTCACCAGATCCTTGTTTGTTTATCCGTGAAATAAATGGCAAGAAACTTTTGATCGCCATATATGTGGACGATGGACTCGTTGCTGGAAGTGATGATGCAGAAATATCGTCATTTCTCAGTGAGTTGCGAAAGACATTCAAGATCACTGTTGGGGAATTGGATTGTTACCTTGGACTACACAAATTGATCGGGACAATTGTGGCAGCATATTCATCAACCAGAGTGCCTACATAAATAAGGTACTGAATCGATTCAATGTGCAAGATCATAATCCAATTTCAACAACACCCTGTGACATTGATGTATATAATATTGCGAATAACAATGAAGAATTGGATAGCAAGATAACCTACCGCGAGGCAGTGGGCAGCCTCATGTATGTTATGACTGGATCTCGACCAGACATTGCTTTTGCCATGAGCATAATTTCTGAGAGACTGAGTTCACCTAAGATATCTGATTGGCGTATTGTCAAACGTATATTAAGATCTCTGAAAGGGACCATTGATTGTGGATTGTTCTATAGTGCAAAGAATCAAACTAACCTCAGAATCTTCAGTGATGCTGACTACGCTGGTGACACACTTTCAAGGAAATCGAGATTCGGTGTTATTTGTATGAAAGCTGGAACTGCAGTTTTTTGGCTCAGTCAGAAGCAGAAAAGTGTTTCCCTCTCAACCACAGAAGCGGAGTATATTGCTGCTAGCGAGGCGACCAAGGAACTTATTCGGGTGAGAAACGTCTACTGTGTGAAATCACTACATTTGATGGACAGGTCACCTTATATATTGATAGCGCGAGTGCTGTTAAACTCGTCAAAAATCCAGAGTTCCATGGAAAAATCGAAGCATATCGAGATACGTTTCCATCTTATAAGAGACAAATATCAAGATGGAGTTATGCAAGTTGAACATGTTCCAAGCGAAGAACAAGTGGCCGACATCTTGACCAAACCCCTGTCAAGAGTGAAATTCTTTCAATTTCGGAAACTACTAGGTGTGCAGCAACTTTAAAAGTTATTGTACAGGATGATTTTATGAGGAAGTGTTGAAGTTCATGAAATCTACATCCTGTATATGAACCAAGTGTGCTGAAATATTCTCATTGTATACTTAGCAGTTGTTTTTTTGTCAATAAATAGTTTTGTCAATCAGATTCGTATCTCATTATATGAATAGTAGATTTTCTTGCTTGAACACAGAATTCCATACGGAATTATAGTTTCTACCACGAAGTTCAACAGTATGATATATATACGAGGCTTATAGAGGCCTATAGAGTCATCACTAGCGTTTTTCCTTCTTCCACTTGTTATTTTAGATATAAGCAGCCCATTTCGAAGAGATGGTTAATCTGGTGTATGAGCGTTCTGCTCTGCTTAAATATATATGAAATGATCCAATTCCCTCCAATATCGACCACCCTCATTCATTGTGCAATCCTTGAAAATTGATAGGAGTCCATAGAAGGATTGTTGCCAACACATATCGCAAATATGTTTGAAGTCATCGAATGACATGTCCGTTCCGACGTGTTCATTATACACATGTTTCAAATTGAGATCGTCCTGTTTGAATAAGATCAAACTGTTTGCGTTGTCTCGGATCAGGTGTTTCTGTATTTTGGCGTACGTTTGACATAAATAGAAGGAATCAACATTATAATGTCTTTCCATACTGAAATATTTACGAATCACATCTTGATTCGCACAAGACACATCATCGAATATCATTATAGAGGTGGGTTTGGCTTCAGAAGGATTCAATAATTTGGCCAAATAAACGTATTTCGGTTGTTCGAAAGAATGAGAGTAGACATAAATATTTTCGAATTTCAATCCGTTTTCATGTTCTATGAGACTGATCAACACATTTGTTTTTTCACAGTTGGAAGGTCCGACGATGATACAACGTATCGTTGTTGGCAATAGAACACCATGTTTGTTGGTGTGTTTATGTTCTTCAGAATCATTATTTTCGACTGTCAAAGAGACGGTTGGATGTTTGACCACTTTCATGACTCCGAAACGACTGAGACATATAAAAGAAAGTAAAAGATTTTTATGAGTATTACTCCATACGTTGTATTTCCATCAACATGTATCTCTACAGCGGTCGAGGTCTATTGAATAACGCTATCAATAATTTACTATTCGAAATACATCTACCAGGCTATCGTTTTTGTGATATGTATATTCTGAGGTGAGCTTTCAGTGGTGATGAGTGTCCTTAATTCCTTTTTGTAGGACCAGGCATACGCTTGAAAGAGAATTACAGAGAGGGGGAATCAATGATTTGGATGAGGCATGTAAAGAGCACGATATATTCTACGGAGTAAACAAAGATACCTCATCACATCAGGCTGATGAGGTACTAGCCAAAAAAGAATTGAAAAGAGCATTTTTAAATGATGCTTCAGTCAGTGAGAGACTGGCATCATTGGCGGTTGAAAATTTGATGAAGACGAAAGTTAAATTGGGAATGGGTCTCGCCGCCGCCGCCGACTACAAACATGACAGAAAACATAAAAAGTTTACTAATTGTTTGAAAAAAGTCAAGAGTAACCTCTTGAATTCCTTGAGAATCATATATAAATATACGAATGATGTTGGAGAGAATGAGAAAAAAAAAACGAATATGAACCGTAAGAAAAGGGAAAATGACAAAAAATGAATATCATTCTTGATGACGTTGATGATGATGATCGTGCTGGTACAGCAGTTACAGGAGCAGTAGCAGTGAACCATCATCATCAGAAAATGGAAGATGTGATGATGATGATGAATGGATGAAATGACAACCTCCGAAAGAATGATAGAAAACGAAAAACATCCAAAACGTATGGCAGTAACAAGACGACGACAACAACAACAACAACAAAATAGGACTTGAACGAACACATAACGTATCCATCATCATCATCATCATCATTATCGAGAAAAAGAAGTAGATCTCGGAAATCATCATGCTGGGAATGGAAACTTACATACCACATAGCACCAAATCACGAACCACTGGTGAACCATGGTTCAATAGAACCTGTTCTAGGGTTGTCGCACTGAAGCAAGCAGCATACCGTCGTTGGCGCAGAAACCCAAGCCCTCAAACTAGAGCTGAATATGTTGAAGCTAGGAATACATGCAATCGAACGATAGATGAATCTAAAGAGGCATACAACACGAAAATAAGATCGAAGCTCATAGAGTGTCCAAATGGTTCCCGTTCATTTTGGACGTTTGCCAAGGCAATCGGGAGAAATTTCACTTCTAGCTCATTTCCTCCCCTCACAAAGGATGATAATACATTGGCTATAACACCTCATGAAAAAGCCAACACCTTCGCCAAAATGTTTGCAGACAATTCTACCTTGGATCCACGAGGCCAGGAACTTCCGAAAGTCGCTACCATCGATAACCGTATGCCAGAAATTGTCTTCCGGCAACGCACCATCAGACACATTCTGCTTAGCCTCAACGTCAAGAAGGCTATGGGGCCTGACGGAATACCGCCTATTGTTCTCAAGAAATGTGCCCCGGAACTAACACCAGTTCTTTGCAGGTTGTTCACCCTTTCGTACAAACTCGGCGTATTTCCTTCTAACTGGAAGAAAGCTAGGGTCCAACCGATTCCAAAGAAGGGCAAGAAAACACTCCCTAACAACTATAGACCGATTGCACTACTATCTGTGATCTCTAAAGTAATGGAAAAAGCAATCAACATCGAGCTCATCCGATATCTAGAGAGCTCAAGAATCGTGAACGACCGGCAATATGGCTTTCGTCACCAGAGGTCAACTGGAGATCTGCTTGCCTATGTGACACATAAGTGGCAGGTGTCAATAGAGAAACATGGGGAGTCTCTGGCTGTAGCCTTGGATATCTCCAAAGCATTTGACCGAGTTTGGCACCAAGGCCTCCTAGCGAAACTTCCGTCATATGGTTTGCCGCCCCAACTGTGTCTTTTACTATCGAGTTTTCTTGCAGATAGATCACTCTACGTGGTGGTAGACGGGGTCTCGTCTGATACAATGACGATCAATGCTGGTGTTCCACAAGGCTCTGTCTTGGCACCAACTTTGTTTTTGCTCCACATCAATGATCTGTTGAATGTGACCTCCGGCCCAGTTCATAGCTTTGCGGATGATAGTACACTTCATTCCGCCTTTTCCTCTAGAGCCCCTATATCATCCAATGAGGCCAGAGGTGCAAGGCGAAGACAGGTTGATGCTTTAAATGAGGATCTGACAAGAATTCTGAAATGGGGATCTGAGAATCTAGTACAGTTCAATGCAACTAAAACTCAAGCTTGTATGTTCACCAAGAAGGCTGATCACACAATGCCCAATTTGATGATGTCGGGTACCACTGTTCCTATGAGGTCGTCAATATCCTTGCTGGGTGTCACCACCAACAGTGCTCTCTCATGGGACGATCATGTGAGGTCCATTGCGAAGACTGCTTCACAAAAACTCGGTTTTCTTTTCCGTGCGAAGAGATACTTCACATCCCAGCAACTGCTTATGATCTACAAAGCACAAATTCGACCTGTCCTGGAGTACTGCTCACATGTTTGGAGCTCAGCCCCCAAACATACGCTTAAGCTCTTAGATTCAATTCAGAAGAGAGCTATTCGCCTAGTCGATGACACAACACTCACCAAATCATTGACCTCTCTAGATCATCGTAGAAAGGTCGGCGATCTCTGCCTTTTTTATAGGTACTTCCACGGTCGGTGCTCAACGGAAATATCATCTATTATGCCACCACGCGCGATTCCTAGTAGACAAACCAGACGAGCTCAAGCTGGTCACCCCTACACTGTCAGGCTCGAGACCTGTCGAACATCGCTATACCAAGCATCATTCATCAATAGAACGGCAAAGTTGTGGAATTCTTTGCCTAGTGAAGTCTTTCCTGATGCTTACAACCTCCAAACATTCAAGAAAAATTCCAACACCTTCCTTCTTTCCCAAAATTCCACCGCTGGCTAACACGATGTTCCTCGAACATCATAGGTTTCCCTTTCGTGTTGTCCACAGATAAAAAAAAAAAAAAAAAAAGATGATGATGCTGATGATGATAATGATGAATACAAGGATATAAAACGTTTGAAACTCTTGTGATAGTGTTAGTCTGATAATAATGCCAGTGCCAGTAGAACATTTGTGTAAGCGTTGTGGAGGTGAAACTGATACACCAGCTTCAGTTTGTGTGCGTTGTACAGTTGAATTAATCGCACATGATTATGGTTAGAAACATATATAAAAATGAAACTTCATAATCTATATAAAAAGTTGAATACTTCATCGAAACAATCAGTTCTAGCGCATATACCAATCTATCGAGATGGCTGCTGCTGCTGCTCAAAAAAGAAATGACAGTAATTCAACAGCTATATATAAAATATTTTGAATCATCTGGTCGTGTTGAGATCTTTTATAACCATGATGTATTTCAGAGTAAATATAGCTTCAATTGTGGACATTTATGTTTACTGTTTCTTTTTTATAATAATAATAAATGATGTTGAACCGATGTGTGTGTATTCATTTCAACTTGAACCTTCCCAACAGCAACAATGACAAATTTTATATTCCAGTTAGATGGTAGATATTCACTCTTATATACAAAATTACCGAACCCAATAAGATCACAAGATAATGTGAATTATTTGTTGGGTTTAGTAGAAATTATCACTTATAACACATATCGAATGTGACTGTGAAAAATAACAAGTTTTCCATCGGTCAATTCGATCTAGAGATACCAGAGGGTACGTACGAAATACAGGATATTGCAAAAAAATCTCAAATCTCAAATAGCTGCCAGAGGAATGAATATGAAGGAAAAACAAGGACTACAAAATGATGAAAGAAACACTCATCTCATGATACATGCAAGTGTGAAATCAGAAGCAACAAGGTGATAGATTTTGAGAAAGATAACTCCATTGGATCACTACCGTCACTGAACGTCAAAAACTCGAACCGAATAAAACACACATATCAGATGCTAATATTGATATACTACCAGTGAACTCTATATCTATAGAATGTAACCTGAATACAAATTCATATCGTAACAGTATGCCTGGTCACATTCTGTACACGTCTGCACCGAACGTACCGGGCTGACGCCACCTATCTACCAACCGACACAAACTACATTGATGAAATCCACATCAGGATGGTCAGTTTCAATGGTGAACGCATAACTGTGAGATTATACCTGAAAGCAGTTCTATGAAGAAATGGTGTTCATATATAATACAACATTTGTACCACAACCCCAACCCCCATCAGCATTAGCAACTCCAACAACATCAACTATAAATAGAAAACAAGCGAAACAGTGTAGCAGTTCCAGAAAACACTTGACACAGTGAACATCTGAAAATAAAGATTTTCTAACCTCGTCAGGCTTCAAATTATTGGTGTAACACACGAAGACAACAACAACAACAACAGCAATACAACACCAACAGTGACCACCAAGAGAAATCATAGGAAAGAAGAAGAATGTCTGGTCGAGATTCAGATTGAATGTTCAAAGTAGTCTCTACAAAATTTGGTTGAAGTGTAACTGTGTCTACTATACATCTTCTTGATCATCATCATCATCATCATAACCACAACCACCACTGTTTATGAGATATGGGATGGAAGTGAGAAAGTCACCCTTTTAATAAACCGAGTCGTCAAACAGGCCCTTTTCCTACCTGGATAATTCCCGTGACTCCGCTTTTTCTGGCTGACTTCCACTTGATCCTCTCTGCTATTTTAGAATGGACTGTATTACACACGGGAGAATTTTAGACTGGATTGTAGTACACACGGGAGAATTTTAGACTGGATTGTAGTACACACGGGAGACTACCGGCACTAGCCTGCCCATCGGTTGACTCCGGGGAATAATATCACGCGACAATGCCTCAAAATACAATGATACTCGTCCCGACAGTTTTCGCTCAGTGAGGCATGCGGCGAAAACTCACGTGACCTCTCTTCTCGGTAGGTGCGAAGAAAAAAAAACCTTTTGACGACTATACTCGCGGACTACAGGGTGATACCATTCAGGTTTAGTTTTAACCGTGGTATAGTAGGTAATATTAGGATATTGGGGTTATTCAAAAATAGAGACAATAACAGTAATATTAATAATGAGACGTATGATGGTGGGGAGTCCGAGGACTTAACAACCACCACCACCACCATCACCATGAGTTTTAATATTTTGAATATAGGTAAAAAAGTGTATGAAGATAGTTCGATTAATAGTTCTGAAGCACACACTCATGGACCTTATGCGAATACAACTTGCCATAAATCTGATGAAATCAGACTACCCATACAAACACAAGACATATACACGCTACCGTCCCGAAGTTCCTTGTATATTGAAGGAAAAATGGTCGACACATTGAATCAGCATAGTACAACAATGCAATTCATCAATAATGCTATAGCATTTTTATTTGATGGGTTTGTCAAGTTCCAACAAACCTATCACTACAAGGATATTGCTGAACCTTGTTTGACCCCACAAGAATTTCTATCATTAGCCCCATTTTTGTAAAAGATTGCAGTCATCAAAATGAGACACTCAAAGGGGGCAGTGTTGACATTCGATTAGATTTGGAAACAAACAAAAATATTCCAAATAACACTGCTTGTTATGCATTGATTATTCATGATAGATTGGTCCAGTATAATCCACTCTCTAATATTGTTAGACTTTTGTAATTTATCAGAAAAAAATGTGTATGTATGTATGTACCTCGAAACTATCGAACACGACATTCATTGAATAAAAGATTGTTGAAAATTTATATCACTAGTCGACTCTCCTTCTTCTTCTTCTTCCCCTCTTCCTCCTCCTCCTCCTCCTTCTGCTCGAACTTCTGCAAGCTTGGTTGTTACAGATACAATCTTCATTTTTTGCTTC
Source organism: Gastrophysa polygoni (assembly GCA_963576655.1). Classification (NCBI taxonomy): domain Eukaryota; kingdom Metazoa; phylum Arthropoda; class Insecta; order Coleoptera; family Chrysomelidae; genus Gastrophysa; species Gastrophysa polygoni. Next base: position 25,975,964 of record OY755083.1, read on the forward strand.
TGTTGCTGCCGCCGCTGCTACTGCTGCTGCATTCAATTGCCGTCGTCTTCTTCATACTTCTCTCGACATCCTCGATCTCTCCATCGATAAGATTGAATCGATACTTCTTCACCACCTTCTCCAACAGTTTGAACTCCTCCTCTCTCTCTATTTTTGTGCGCATGTAGCGAACAGGCAAATTTCCAAAATTCCGCTTCAGCGTCGTGCATCTTGGTGAATACGACAACGTTAGGAATATTTTGTCTCCTCCCTTTATCGACATATCTTTCACACCATATCTGTATCAATAGAGAAACAGTGAAGAATCGTCTGTCAGAAAAATTATCATCATCACCACAACAACAGATATACTGAGATAGAGAAAAAAAAGATACTGGCTGAAAAAGCTGCTTCATGACCACGAATGCTGTCTTGATTGGATGTCTTCAGTAAAACAACTATAATGCACGGAACAGTAGACATCTTCGAATCTAATGGTTGAATTAGAATGAAATACACTGCAATAATGCGCGACTTATGTACCATGGAAATATTCTGATAGCACGAATATGCATGATGAAAGAATATACGCTCTTGCATTATTGCAATAACGGTTATCGGTGCGATAATGACAAAGTTGCATATGTGTTGAAAATTTCGATAGTGATAGTGTAGTGTTTTGGGTCTATAAAGCGCACGACGAAACAAATAGAACATCTGGAAGAATTCGATAACTCATTAAAACATCTCACCAGTTCTTGATACTGATGGAAAAAAATGTAACCAATCAAATAAAATTTTCAATTTGAAATTGAATTATTACAGAAATCTCAGTCTGTGAATTGTTGCTTCTTGTGGAATTTTCTCTCATCGTTTCTAAACAATAATAAAGAAGTTATTAAAAATTATTCCAATATATTTGTAGTAAGGACAGATTTCGTGATCTGCCCCAAAAATGTCACTCCGCTTGAAATCAAACCTAGATACCTAAATGAGGAATTCTCTATTTGTCAGTGACACCTTGTTTTGGAAAAATTTGGAAATACAGATATATTTAATGAGAATAAAACTTCTACTTATCTTGGTGGAAGTTCCGGGAACGAATCTGCTCCCGTTCTCAACACAATTAAAACACTTTTCTTCGTAAAATTTCTCAACGTGCAGTTGGTTTTCGACACTGAAAAGTGACTATTGGGTAGACGGAGGAATTCTGGTAATAAGGTGTTTTTATTAATTGATATTGAATTTTCCATATTCAATTTTCAGAAGTGGGTGCCAAGTTCTATCTATAGATCAGCTGAACAAGAAGCAATATTATTATCTCCGTTCAGGAGAATGCAAGAATACTCTTTGATTTTTCGTTTTTGGTTGTTGTCTTCTTTTTCTATGATCTTAATATTGCTCCAATCGGCCATATGTTGCCCATTTTCAGTAAGGATATGTCCAGCTAATTTCGATTTGTCAGTATATCTTTTCTTTATATTGTTCTTATGCTCTTTCATCCTTACTGATAGAGGCCTGCTAGTTAGTGGAGAATAATATACTGGTGAAACTAGCAGGCCGCCGTCCGTTTCGCCGCCGCCGGTCGCGGGACGACAATGATGTCAAAAGTGCATAAATTGTTATCCAGTGGAAATAGGGAAGGTGGAAGTTGATTTATATCTGATTAAAGTTACGAACATAGTAAATGAAAACAATTTTATTGTGATCACTTCGTAGTGGAGTTGGTGGATAGTAAACACGAGCGAAATATGCCGATTAGATTATTATGAGTCGAATAAAAGACAACAATCGAATGTCATATATTTGAATTGTTAGACCTACATCACCGCAGAAACCGACCCTGGCTAACATCATCGAAATGGACGAGATTTGTTTGAGCTATTATTATGAGCAATGGATTCTTCAAACAACAAGAACAAGACCACTCTGTATATCATATATATCATCTAGTGGATGAATTAGAAGAAAGTTTCATTATGATATCAAGTTGCAATAAAAATTAAAACATTCTCATTCATTGAAAATATGGTCAGCTGAACTGAACTATTTTCTAATTTTTTTCAAGAAGGAGAAGCTCAAGATATTTTTTTCGTCGAATCCTTTCATTCGTTGGTTAGTAAAAGCAAACACGATGTTGGAATCTGCGCCACTAATTGGACACCATTTATATACTATATAGTTGGATCTAAAATTTTCCTTCTAAATTCAATAGCAACGAAAATATTGGACTTCGCGCCACCAAGTAGACACCCTGTATATACAATATCTATTTGTGAATAGGTTATATAAGAATAACCTATATATACAATATCTATTTGCATATTGTGACCTGATGATGAGTCTATTATTATGAATTTTGGAATATTCTTGAAACTCAATAGCAGAAGAGATATTGGACTTTGCACCGCTAACTCGACAGCTTGTATACACTTATACATTTCTATATTATGATCTGCAGGTGGATCAATATTTTTTCATTTTGGAATTATCTTCTGGATCCGATAGCAACTGAGACATTTGCATTTGAGCTTACTTGACAACCTGTATATTCAATATCTATATGTGTATCAATGTGGGCCTATATAATATGGTATTCTGAAATTTCGATATCAATTCAATAGCAGTGAAAATATTGGACCTTGTGTCACTACACAATATCTATCTGTCCAAATTACCTGCAGTTTGGCCCATGATTTTTAATTTCGAAATTTCCTTGAAATTGAGATATCGGACTTTGCACCATTAACTGGACGCCCTGCATATACAATATCTATTTGTATATTATGGATTGCAGGCAGCTTTATGATTTTGAATTTTGAAAATTTCTTGAAATTCAATAGCAATAGAGATATCCGAGGCATCACTGATTGGACATCCTGTATGTACTTTATAATCTGCAGGTGGGTCCATAATTTGATATTTTGATATTTTCTCAAAAATTCATTCTTAATATTGGACTATGTGCCACTAATGAGGAGGGGGCACCCTGTATACAGAATATCTATTCATATGTTATTACTTGCTGGTGAGTCTATAATTATGAATGTTGAAATATTCTTCAATAGCAAAAAAGTGGGACTCGAAGTATTGCAATACCAAGTGAATCTCTTCATTCCATAAATAGAGATCATTTACATCGGTTATCTCTCTCGAGAAGTATTGGCATCGCTGTACAGTAAATAGTATCGCAGTGGCGATATCTTTTGGAAGGCAACAGAACTAGTTTTGCCAATCCGATGCTTGTCAGCAGAGACAGCACCTACTGGATATGTTTTGGTGCTACTGTCCGTTCGATGAGACTTCATGTAGGGAAGTTCAGAAATCAGTTTTAAAAATAGAAATGATTCGATTTCACGACTGAAAACTAGTACGAATTATTCCTATATGTTCATTCTTTCGAATGTTAACTGAAGAATCAATTTTTTCCCAATTGTCATGATGTTATAACGAGTTTTTCTGGATTTTTCACGATTGTTGAGAAACTGTAAGTTCAAAAATTTTCAAAAAAAATCATGATCATCTCTTACTATGACACTAATATGCCTTTTTGAATTAAAAGAAATCGAAAAAACGAAAAATCATCAAAAATTGGCATTTTGATTTTATTCTAAAAATGTATACAGATTTTCTTGAAAATCTCAGGAAATGTTTTATTTGTATCCTCCGTAATTTTTGAACTTGCCGTATTTTTTTCGTGGGTTTATATGAACCTTGAGTCTCAACTGGAGTTGTGACATTGTGTTTGCTGGAATTTCAGCTACATCACTATCTGATGGATTGAAATATGTTTTGAATCGAGATATTTGATCCTTCGAAAAATTTCTCTTTTGAATCAGTTTTTCTACTGGTAACGCTATATCTGAGCGTTGAGGATAAAACCGCTATACTGAATTAAATAAATCTAAGATATATGGAGATGTGTAATGGAATGAACTCTTTCAAGAAATTTTATGTATCCTTGCTCATTTTGCTGCTTCCAAGTTCCGATGAACCGCTACTTTCTGCTACTTCCAAGTTCCGACTAACCGCAACTTTCCGCTACTTCCAAGTTTCGATGAACCGCTACTTCCTACTATTTAAATGTTCCGACACAGAATAGACAATATGTTCCGATGAACCCTACTTTCTGCTACTTCCAAGTTTCGATGAACCGCTACTTTCTACTATTGTATCACCAACGCCCTCGCATATATGTATTTCACTTATTGTTGATTAACTTGCTGTGACCACATCCGGCGAGGCAAGGACTAAAATATTTGTTTTTAGTAGACTGTACTTTTTATAGAAGATAAATTCTGCTGGTTGATATATTGGCTTTATTTTGCCAAGGCGTTTGGCACTATGAGGACGAAACAATCTCGACGACTACACTACTGTCTAAGAACGGCTCACTATCCTAACCCGCAAGAGCTTGGAATTCCTATTCAATTCCTAGTCATGCGGAGACACGGTTAACAGGTTTGAAATCGCACACACTGTATATATATTCTTTCTGTATATATATGATGATCAGCTTGTCGAAACTTGATCTTGTATGAACCAGTCTGCATTATTTGGAATACTTTTGTAGAGAGAGTATACTGCATAATATCTCTATATACATGATTATTTCTTCGATAATGTCACATGGGTGAACTCGTGAGGACTATTGTAGAACAAGTATCAGCAACTGAAGCAACCCCACTAATGAAATACAACCACTTTAACTTGATATTTTTCATACCTAATGCATTTTTTTTTAATATTGTCATATATAGTGTGATTACCTGAAATTTGGCATTTATTGTTTTTGTTTGGGACGTTTGGAAAAGTATTATCAACTATTAATGAATGATATTGCCTTTTTATTAATACTATGATCGCGATGACAAAGCTACTATTAGAGTTATACATACGTTTCATGTAGGATATATACGAAAGTAATTCAAGAAATTCATAAGAAAATCAGGGTAGTCTATGGGAAGTTCGAGAATTCCCTGGGAAGTCCGGGAATTTCTTAGGAAGTCTAAGAATTCTTTCAGAAGTCCAGGAATTATGTGGGAAGTGCGAATTCTTTGGAAATTCCTAGGAATTCCCAGGAGTCTTGAAAAAGTCTACCCAATTTTGGTTCGTGATTCACCCCTCGCTGCAGACAGGAGCAAGAAAGGAACATTCCCTTTCTCTTATTTCTAGGGATTCACTTAGACTCAATTTTGAAAAACATATATGTGTTCTGAGTGAAAAGCTGTCTTAGTGCTATGCTATTTCGTAAAAATTGGGTATGACTACTGCTAAGTACATGCCTTATTTGAGTCACATGCCAGGTATGGTATTCCTTTCTGGGGAAAAGCCAGCAAACAGTGCTTCAACATGTTTTTCATTCTTCAGAAACGTGATGTTCGCTATATTTGTGGAGTTGGACCTTGAGTATCTTGCAAAGAACTATTCAAAAAGCAGAAACTTCTAACCCCAAACTCTCATCATTTTTAATGCTGTTAAACTGTATGACCATCTCCCTGTCAGTATCAAATAATTGGGTCCATCAGCTTATTCAGGAAATCAGTGAAACATATTCTTTTAGAATAAGTATTTCACGATGTGCAATGAAAACATGAGTGGTGAGTCTAGTTGAATTTCTTTCATATATTAATTCCAACTATACATTAATCGTTATGTGAAATGTATTTATATTCATACAGGGTGTCCCATTTTGATGGAAACAAAAAATGTTTTAGATGAAAGTTGTATGATTTGGTGGGGGAACTTCTATACATATATAACTTTGTTCATATGTAATGCACTTTAATGTCATTTTGAGGTCAAATCTGATTTTTCAAATATCAATTTACAATTTTCTTCATCTAATTGTATGACGCATTTAATTCTACACAACTCTTATCTGAAACTTTCTTTCATGTTCTTTTTTGTTTTGAAGATAAATCAGGAAAGAAGATCAAAGATATTGGTTCCTTTATTTTAGATAATAAAATCTTTACATTAAAGAAGGTATTCGAAGGTACCTCCATTAGTTTGAATACAGAGCTGAAGTTTATTTTGGTAATTCTGGATTGTCGCTAAAAGTAAAGGTTGAGGAATATTTGCACATGCATTAACACCAAAGAAAAAAATTGAGAGAAGAATTGAGTGCAGTCTGTTTGGATATTTTCTCCTGTACATGGCAAAGGCTCTGAGAATGTTTTTGTGGCATTCTCCCAAACATAAAATCATATCTACAATTTCACTTGGCCGACAGTCAACCATTATTCCCATTCAATTTACATCATTCCTCCTCCTACCATTATGTTCAAAAAAATTGAATAAAACACTATGGACATTTTTTTTAATCTAACACCAGTGGCGTTCCTGAAAATTAATCATCAAGTCACAAAATGAATTTATTGCAGTAAATGTTAGAATAGAACAGTTCTTGAGCTCGTTATAGTACTACATATATCACTTTGATTCATCTTCAGAACAAAAAAGAACATGAAGAAATGCTTCAGATGTGTAGAATTGAATGTGTAATACAATTATGTGAATCAAATTGTATATTGCTATTTAAATAATTAGATTTGACCTCAAAATAACCTTGAAGGGCATCATATATGAACAAAGTGATATATGCATAGAAGTTCTCCCACCAAATCATACAATTTTCATCTGAAACATTTTTTGATAGCATGACTATTTTTTGAAATATGAACATGTTTCCAATAAAATGGGACACCCTATATATAGTGATTTTATTTATGAATATTTTTGAAAATTTTATGAAGAATTTGTCAATATGGTAAATCTTCAGACAATGAAGGATATCCTGATTGATTGATTTCCAAAACAATGTCCCAGAGGCCAATCAGAGAACATACACATGAATGGCAAATATTGGTGATATTTGATATCAGGTGAATAAGGAACTGTAACAATATATTTCATTGTTGAAGTGGAAGTAATTGAAGTGGTTTGAAGTGATTATAACAATGAATGATTGTTTATTTGTAATGTTATAGAAGGAATTGTTTACCTATTTGTATTACTTAATGGGTAGGCCATTGGTATTCTATTCATGGGACTTAGTCTAATTCAATGACTGTTTCTTCACTATGCCACTGTTTCTTGTTCTCATAATAGTTTATTACAACATCTGGACAACGCACATTGACTTGATTGGCAGGTACCAAATCAGCCTGTTGACAATTCTTCCACATCATTAGAAACATTAGCTCACCACTGGCATCTGTTGCTCCTACAATTTTATCAGGTTCAAGACCCCTATCAAAACCTCTAGCACGGTTATCTTCAGTAATATTTTTTCTTTTAGACTTGTCAGCATCTTCAGAGTGACAGCCCAACTTGAATTTCGCTTCATAGGCAGCAATGAGATCTGGACAGTCCAAATTTTCTTCTGGTTCCCAGGTATTATCTTCCCTGCACATATAAATTGATGACCCTGATTTCTCAGCCCTGAATCTCGAAAATTTAGCACAACTTACTCATTATATCCTTTCCATTTCAATAGATATTCTACTTGTCCAATTCTTGTTCGTTTATCTAAAATTTTCTCTACTGAAAATTCTTCAGGTGCGCCAGTCTGGGGAGTTCCTATTGAAGCTGGAGATGGTCCTATAGTGCTAGATCCTGAGCAGTCTGTAAGTTCCTCTTTGGCACGAGCTGAAAAGTTAATTGAGCATTTGTGCTTCACAAATAATATGACATACTTTTCACCATGTTCATGTCTTTTTGGAAAAAATAGGGCAATAATTATCTTGGACTACTATTTTATACAGAATATACAAAGTAGGTACTTGAGGCTTTGAGATTGAATAGTGATTAGTGGTGATGATTGTTAGTAGACCATAATGATGACGGATAAAGCTGATTGCTATACATCACAATAATTGGAAGTACATTTTTGAATTAGGATTTACGATATAACTTTTCTGTTTATATATTGCAATGTAAACATTAGAAACATAGAATCATAGAAACTTCTAATTCTTAATGACATTCGACAATTCTACTACAGAACCACAGTATATTATTGAAGAGGACAGGACCTCTTCAGTGATATTATCTGATAGATAAGGTGAGTTTGAACAGAAAATGAAACGAAAATAAGAAACATATTGAGATAAAATGAGAATAACAAAGATTGGTTCATACAGATGACTGAAATGAAATGGGAAATAAGAATGAACCAATCAAATCGCAGCTTTTTTGACAATGACTTTTGTGTTTTGCAAGTTCTGTGAATTTCCGAATACTTCCGAACGCGCTCGTCAGTGGCGCGCGCGCTAGTTTCCCCCCTTTTAGGGTAACGTTATGTTTTTATTTCAATTGGAATGTTTCAGATTAGGCACAAGAATCGATTGCAGATTGATTTTGACTCGACTGAAAAATTATTGAGGAAGCTGTCTTCAATCGAAGAAGGATATACATTGATTTGAACCCATCTGTGGTATCGCAATCATGAAATGCACGACATATACTTTTATAAAGACATTAAAGTAATTGAGGAGGGCAGAATTGATGTTTGAATATATAGTTTGGGGCACAAATATGTGTCTATGATACAGCAGCCAGAGGAGGATCCCCCATATATGTATTAACTACGAATATTGATAATGAGGACAGCCTATCTGATGTCAAAATAAAAGAGTGCAATTGGCAAGGATGAATTTATGCACATGCGCCAAAATGAATTTTGAATGAAATTTGAATTTTGCGCATGCGCCCTCGATCATCGTTGCCAATTAACTAACTAACTAACTTAACTAACATTGCTCTTATGGCGTTTGGTCAATATTGTAGTTAATACATATATGGGATCCCCTAATAGATCCCACAAAGACTTATACACTGAAAAAAAAACTTTCATCGATTTTCTATATTTAAACCAGAAACTGATCGAACTTCACTAGGTCAGGGAGGTAGCTTTGCAACTGTAGAATCCAGCTGAGAAATAATTGTTCCTTGATAAATCCCTCAGAAGATTCTACACACGCAAAACATGATTTTAATATATATTTCTTCCATTTTCGATACTCAAACCAAAAACTGAACGAACTCCAATAGGTCAGGGAAGTAGCTTTTCAACTCCAGAATCCAGCTGAGAAAGGATTGTTTCTTGCTAAATCCCTCAGAAGATTCTACACACGAAAAACATGATTTTTATATATATTTCTTCGATTTTCGATACTCAAACCAGAAACTCAACGAACTCCAAAAGGTCAGGGAAGTAGCTTTTCCACTCCAGAATCCAGCTGAGGAAGAATTGTTTCTTGCTAAATCCCTCAGAAGATTCTATACACGAAAAACATGATTTTTATATATATTTCTTCGATTTTCGATACTTAAACCAGAAACTGAACGAAGTCCAATAGGTCAGGGAAGTAGCTTCTCAACTCCAGAATCCAGCTGAGGAAGAATTGTTTCTTGCTAAATCCCTCAGAAGATTCTACACACGAGAAACATGATTTTTATATATATTTCTTCGATTTTCGATACTTAAATCAAAAACTGAACGAACTCCAATAGGTCAGGGAAGTAGCTTTTCAACTCCAGAATCCAGCTGAGGAAGAATTGTTTCTTGCTGGATCCCTCAGAAGATTCTACACACGAAAAACATGATTTTTATATATATTTCTTCGATTTTCGATACTTAAACCAAAAACTGGACGAACTCCAATAGGTCAAAGAAATAGCTTTTCAACTCCAGAATCCAACTGAGGAAAAATTGTTCGTTGCTAAATCCCTCAGACGATTCTACACACGAAAAACATGATTTTTATATATATTTCCTCGATTTTCGATACTTAAACCAAAAACTAAACGAACACAAATGGGTCGAGGAAGTAGCTTTTTAACTCCAGAATCCAGCTGAGGAAGAATTGTTTCTTGCTGGATCCCTCAGAAGATTCTACACACGAAAAACATGATTTTTATATATATTTCTTCGATTTTCGATACTTAAACCAAAAACTGGACGAACTCCAATAGGTCGAAGAAGTAGCTTTTCAACTCCAGAATCCAGCTGAGAAAAAATTGTTCGTTGCTAAATCCCTCAGACGATTCTACACACGAAAAACATGATTTTTATATATATTTCCTCGATTTTCGATACCTAAACCAAAAACTAAACGAACACCAATAGGTCGAGGAAGTAGCTTTTCAACTCCAGAATCCAGCTGAAGAAGAATTGTTTCTTGCTAAATCCCTCAGAAGATTCTACACACGAAAAACATAATTTTCATATATATATATTTCTTCGATTTTCGATACTTAAACCAAAAACTGAACGAACTCCAATAGGTCGAGGAAGTAGCTTCTCAACACCGGAATCCAGCTGAGAAAGAATTGTTTCTTGCTAAATCCCTCAGAAGATTCTACACACGAAAAACATGATTTTTATATATATTTCTTCGATTTTCGTTACTTAAACCGAAAACTAAATGACCTCCAATTGGTCAGGGAAGTAGCTTCTCAACTCCAGAATCCAGCTGAGGAAGAATTGTTTCTTGCTAAATCCCTCAGAAGATTCTACACACGAGAAACATGATTTTCATATATATTTCTTCGATATATATATATATATATACGAGATATATATACGAGATATATATATAACGAGAACAACTCCATATTGATTACCGATGCCATAACGTCTTTATAAAATTCTCGGACTTCATAATTTGTGAAACACTCATTTATATCTTCACTAAAATCTTTCATCAAATGCGCACAACATAAATGTATAGTAACGATCTCTTTAGGAAGATCAACTTTATCAAATGAAACTGAACTGATGAGAAGGAGTTAGACAATCAAGATCTTCTGGATCAACTGAGACGTGAGTGAGGGGTCGGCTGTTCACAATAGATTCTGCTTCCAAAAAGAGTGTATACAAGACCTCATCTTTTGGCGCTTCTTCTTTCAGCGTGACCTGCAATATCCTCTTTACCGAACCTATTAATCGATCCCAGCATCCACCCATGTGGGGGGTTCCAGGAGGAATGAAATGCCATTCAATCTCCATTTCAGTTGAGTGAGGCATCAATTTCATCCCGTTCTGCTCTCTATTGAGGTTCAGTAGTTCTTCATTAGCACCGTGAAAATTTGTTCCATTATCAGAATACAAATGTTTAATGGGACCACGACGTGATATCATCCTTCTTAATGCCATTATCGTACCTCATTTGTTGCCTCATTTGTTGTGAGGGAATATGCAATTTCTAAATGTATTGCTCTTATAGTCAGGCAGGTGAACATAATTCCCCATCGTTTTTCCCTATGCCTCCCAACAGTTACGAATAATGGCCCAAAATAGTCAATGCCGGTGTGAGTGAATGGTTTCACCACCGGTGTCAATCTCATCATAGGTATTTCTCCCATTTTAGGATAGTCAGGATTAGCTCTTCTTTTTCGACAGTAAAAACAGTCCTTGAAAGAATTTTTTACTGCTCCTCTTCCTCTTGTCACCCAATATTTCTGTCTGATGTTATTCAAAATTTGATTCTCTCCTTGATGTTTACATTTTTCATGGTAATATCTCAAGATTAACTTTGTTATTCTGTTTTTGGGGTCGATAATGATTGGTTTCTCAACATTTTCTCTAAGACATGGAGCTTCAATGATTCTACTGTGCATTTTCAAAAGATTGTCACTGTCCAAAAATGGAGAAAGTTGAAAAATTCTACTTTCCGTGTCGATTGACTCTTTAGTTCTCAACTGTAGGATTTCGTCCTGGAAACTATCAATTTGGCTTTGTCTTAAACATTTCTTTTCCGCTTTTGTATCTCTGCTACAGTCAATTCAACCGGAAATTCTTTTTCGATTTTTCTCATTTTTCCAATCGATTTCTTGACAAATCTCAATATCCAAGCAGTAGCTCTGACGAATCTTCTCCATTTAGAGAAGCGTGTAACATCTGGAAGTACTGATAAGGATGATATCATCATCCCAATAAATTTTGCTGATTGTTTCCTTTCACTTTCATCATCGAATCTGAAATCTAATAGAATATCATTTGTGGGCCATTCATTTTCCGATCGGTGAAGGAAGTCAGGACCTGCGAACCAATTGTCATTGATGTTCAAATAATTCCGAGATCTGGTTGCGATATCAGCAACATTAAATTCGGAGGGTAAATGTCGCCACTGATCTAGTGAAGTATTTTCTTGGATTTCACCAACCCTATGAGCTATGAACTGTTTATAGTTTTTACCATCTCCTCGTACCCAGTGTAAAACAATCTTAGAGTCAGACCACGAATAACTTTTGGCAATTGGAATATCAATTTCAGAAATTATAGATTTTAGTAGTCTAGTTCCCATGACAGCAGCCTGTAACTCTAATCTTGGGATTGATATGGGTTTAAGTGGACTCACCCTGCTGCAAATGCTTCTTCACTGGCATCGCCAAAAATGTGCATTCCAAGATGCTTGGCATGTGGCAGTGAACGTAAGTAACAACGTGGTATAGTGAGAGAGGGAATGGTTTTCACAATTTTCAACCACTCAATCCAATTTTGATGAATACTCTCCGGGATAATATCATCCCACATTATTCCACTTCTCCAAATTTGTTGCAAAATGATTCTTCCTTTAATGATGAGCCATATTAGAAAGCCTACCGGGTCAAAAATAGACATTATCAATTTCAAGACTTGTCTTTTTGTCGGCTTTTCTGTACCAGCTATTATATCTTCAGGTACCTTATGAAATAATAATTTGAAGGTGATGTTATCAAATTTTGTATCCCACCAAATTCCTAATACCCTGTCTAATACACTCTTGTTCAAATCTTCCTCGATAGTTTTGTCACTGTACTTCTGACTTACAAGACGAGAATTTGACACCCAGTTCACAATATTGAATACACCCTCTCTTTGTAGCTCGATCATTTCTTGAATTTTGTCACAAAAGTAGATAATCAAGAGGGTTTCTACGTAATTTTGGCACATGGCCCACCTAATGGTATCATCTATTATTAAGTTGAATGTCTCGTTCAAGTTGAATGTCTCGTTCACTCAATTAAAATTAAAAAAAAATGCGAATTCTTCGTGGGATTTGAACCCGGGACCTGTCGGTTGGCAAGCCAACACTCTAACTCATCGCTACCGAGGTCCCATGGGTATACCAAAGGTACTGTTGCTTCTCTTTCTCTCTCTCTCATCAATGGCACTATAATTATTTCATTCGGAATGAAAAGATTTGGTGGTCCATCACTCATGATGAATTTGGTATTTCGGTTTGTGTTAGCAGATCACTGTTTGAAAAAAAAATATCGATTTCTCCGTGAGATTTGAACCCGGGACCTGTGTGTTGGCAATCCAAAGCTTTAGCTAATCGCTAGCGAGTCCGTTGGATATCTTTGTCTTAACAAAGTTACTGTTGCTCCCCGTTCTCTTTCTCTCATCAGTGGGCTATATTATTATTTGGAATGAAAATATTTGGTGGTAGTTCATCACTCATAATGAAGTTGGTATTTCGATTTGTGTACTAGCAGATGACAGCCCCCCGCTTAATTCTCTCAGTGGGGTAATTGAATAGATACCATATGTAATCGCATAGGTGGAATAATCAATAGTATCTGAAATAGATGTTAGATTTCGTGTGTTAACAGATGACAGCCACCGTTCCATTTTGTCAGTGGGCGATCAATATTCTATCGCTTATGCTAGACAAATATAGGGGTATTTGTTGAATGAATTGATACGCTATTTAAGAAATTGGGAGGTGCATCGTATGCATCAGTCATCATTTTCAAAACAAGTATGTGATGATATTTCCGAAAGATGAATAAAAGATAGGTGGATGATGGAATGATAAATTTATTACATCATCCGAGTGAATGGCAAAAGAGAATGTTCAAGTGGTGGATGTCTTGGTCAGTTCGGAGGAGGCGATGCTAGTATCAATAGTATATATACGAACAAATTTTGTTCACAGATCAGAAGTATCTGACTGTTCATTTACGTATATTGTTCCAACAGTAGTAGTTGTTGTACCAAGAAGCAACGGTGAGTTGATTTTTGTTAATATTATATTCCCATGTCCGTTCCCTTCAATCCACTGTTCCTAGACGAAAATGTTTGTTTTTCATATTCTAGCAATAATAATCATTCATTGCAGATAATGAGCTCTCAGTATGAAAAAAATGTTATTCCGTAAGTAATTCTTAATTTTGGTATCATATGTAAATTCAAAAATGACTTGTAGAAATTCAAATGAAGATTATTGGGGACTCATTCCTAATGTAGGTGATGATTATGATGATTATGATTAAGAAGATTTTTTGTGAGTTCGAAAGATACATATACTTTATTCAAATTCATGGAAAAATATTTGTAGGAACAACGGCAGGTGTAGATATTGTCCGGAACACTGGGATTTCTGTGCCTGCACGTGTCAAGAAGATTATACTCCTCCTCCTCCTCCTCCAGAAAATTATGAAAATCAATCGATAAATCCTTCCTCTACCCCCACCACTAGCAATAAAATAACGAACTCGAAATCCCCAGAGCCTCCTTCCAAGAAATTGAAGCTTGAGAAATAAAAAATATGAATCCTATATTGCGTTTTTTTTTTTTAATGGATCTTAATGCTTTGAACTCAATCTCTCTTCTAGAAACAGATAAACCAGTAATCAAGCTACATGATTTAGTTGCGAATAAACCATACAAAATATATTCGGCAAGATTGGTAAAGGCGAAGTTTGGAGAGTCAGTCCTGCTGGAATTCGAGAACAACGTTGTGTTCCTGCCTCAGAGAGTTACCAACGACTATAGGCCCAACATACAACATTTTGTAGCAGAAAAGTACGGACTAATATTTAGAGGGACCAAAGACGTTGGGAAACCTCATCCTGCAGCATACTTTGAAATCGTTGAATTGAAATAGATTGTTTTGGTGAGTACATTTTTTATATAAATAATTGGTGGTACATCATGGATGAATTCAGAGGAACATTATCGAAAATTGATGAAACGCTAGATTTAAGCAAAGAAAATTCCGCTGAGAAAAATGGAATCAAATTAATCAATAGACACATTGGAAAGTGTAATATAGCTTCAGACAAATTAAATCTCACTGTGGGGCAGAAAAGTAAAATTATTACGAAAATTGGTCAACTGAAACGATTACGGTATTTACTTAAAAGTAAAAATGGGGGTTCGAGACGAAAAGTGCGTAAGGTTTATTGGGAAAATGTCAATTCTTGTTTCAAAAACAGAGTAAAGACAGGAGTCATCATCAATGTGAAGCATAAAGAAATAAAAGCATTCTTTGCCGACAGCTTCCATTTGTTCAGACAAATCATAAACAGAATCCTAAAGGAAATGCCTGCTCTGAAAGTGAATACCACTCTTTGGGGTGATTTTGTGAAACAATCAAATGATGAGGAAATAATTAGTCGAAAATATTTTGTATCACCAAATGCAATTTTGGATCAAGGAACGGATATTGTAGTGTGGTATCGACAACATGTTGTTGATTACATCTTGAATAAATTGTCAGAGTTTTCGGAAGAATCAAGTGGTTGGGCATTACAAAAAATTTTATTGTTGGAAGTTGCAATTAACAAATATGAAATTGGTAATGGAACATCTTTCATCAAAATACCTCCACAAATTTCAAGAAAAAAAGCATGCATCAACATTCAAAATTATAATGATGAAGCATGCTTCTTCTGGAGTATAGTAAGTGCCTTATATCCCCCCACAGGAGACAACCGATATACAACATCCTATCCGCATTACAGTCTCGTCTTGAATACTGAAGGCTTAGAAATGCCTATGAAACTGAATCATATCAATAAATTCGAAAGATTAAATAATATTTCCGTAAACGTTTATGCGTTGGAATTGAGTCTCGCCAGCAAAGGTTCATCTTATGAAGTAGTGCCCGTGAGGCTTACTAAAAATAAATTAGAACGTCATGTTAATCTGCTATTGCTTCAAAATCATTACTTTCCCAAACTGAATGATTACACTGCACCGATACCAGATAATGATGATGATGACGATAAAGATTCAGAATTGAAGTTTCACTATTGTTGGATCAAAAATATGCCTTGTCTAATATCGATGCAAGTTAGCAGGAGAAAACAAAAAATTCATTTATGTGATCGCTGCCTGAATTATTCATATAGTGAGGAGAAATTACAAGAGCATTACGTGTTGTGTGAAAAGGAGAACGATTGCAGAATATCATTTCCAGAATATGACTTTGTAGAATTCAAAAGTTATATTTATAAACAGAAACTACCTCTTGTAATCTATGTTGATATTTAATCCATTTTAGAACCGTGTAATTCAAAATTATCCCAAACAACAACAAAATACCAACTTCACAAAGCATTTTCGGTGGGATATTACCTGAAGTGTTGTTATGACGATTTCATTCCTCGTTTCAATAGTTATGAAGGTGAAAATTGTATGGCATGGTTTTCGACTGAAATGGAAAATATTGCCCAATTCGTAGAGAACAAATTAACCAATATCGTACCGATGAAAGAAAACCCCAGAAGAACGACAAATTTTGGAACATGTCATATTTGTGAGAAAATATTCAAATCAAATGTCGTTGTAAGAGATCATGATCATTTCACGGGGCAATTTCGTGGTTTCGCACATCAAAAGTGTAATTTGATTTTCAAAAAATTGTTTGTCATCTGTCATAACATGTCGAATTACGATGCACACTTTATGATAAAGGATTTAGCTCAAAAGGGCTCTTTGAGCGTGCTTCCATTGAATGAAGAAAAATACATTTCTTTCACGCTTAATGAAAGTGGAAGTGAAATAAAATTCAGATTTATTGATTCTTTTAGATTCATGGGTGCGGGTCTTAGTGAACTCGTATCCACCTTATGTATGGATAATCTTCAAAATTTGAAGCGAGATTTCAAAGATCTGGATGATGAAACATTCAAACTGTTGACTAGAAAAGGGGTATTTCCCTATGATTATTTGGATAATGTTGAAAAATTAAATGATAATCAACTTCCACCGATCGAAAAATTCTATAACAAATTGAATGATGAAGAATTGTCCGCCGAAGATTACCTTCATGCACAAAATGTATGGAGAGCCTTCGAAATGTCAACCCTAAGAGAGTATAGTGGACTTGTATATGAAAACTGATATTTTGCTACTTGCAGATGTTATGGAAAATTTCAGGGTAACCGCTTCAAACACTTATGGTTTAGATCCCGCTTGGTATTATACAATGCCTGGCTATACCTGGGATGCTATGTTGAAATATACAAAATGTAAATTACAAATTCTAAAGGATGTTGATATGATATTGTTTATAGAAAAGGCAATTAGAGGGGGGATTTCGGTTTGTAGCAACCGATTCTCGGAGGCTAACAATAAATACATGCCCAACTATGATCCTTCGATACCTACAAAAACACTTTTGTATCTCGATGTGAACAATTTATATGGTTGGGCTATGTCTCAACCATTACCTTCTGGAGACTTCAAATGGGTCGATACAAATATTGATGTAACAATGGTTCCAGATGATTCATCGGTGGGATATATTTTACAAGTTGACTTGGAGTATCCCGAAAGATTACATGACTTACACAAAAACTTCCCATTTTGTGCAGATCATTCCATTCCTCCAACATCAAAATTGCCAAAATTGATAGCTGATGTACATGATAAGAAAGGGTATATTTTACACTATAGAAATTTGAAACAAGCATTGGCGAACGGTTTAGTTCTAACTAAAATACATAAGGTGTTTGAATTCGGACAGTCTGAATGGTTGCGGCCATATATTGAACTTAATACTCGCTTAAGGGCTATGGCCACCAGTAACTTCGAGAAAAAACAATATAAATTAGCTAATAATGCAGTTTTTGTTGAAACAATGGAGAATATAAGACTCCATAGAGTTGTCAAATTGGTGAATTTTTATGAAGGCCGTTATGGAGCTAAGAATTTGATTGCTAGTCCGCGTTTTCATAGTAGAACAATTTTTGATGAAGATTTCATTGCAATTGAATTGAAGAAGGCTGAATTAATTTCCAATAAACCTCTTTGCATTGGTATGGCCATTCTAGACATTTCTAAACTTTGTATGTATGATTTTCATTATAATTTTATGTTACCCACAGTCGGATCGGACAGTTGTAAGTTAATGTACACTGACACTGATAGTTCCTTTTACGAATTGACTGGTTCAGATGTTTATAAAGATGTAATCAAGAAACATATCAACAAATTTGATACCTCTGATTACGAGAAAAATAATGAGTACAATAATGGTGAATAGAAAAATACCCGGATTGATGAAGGATGAGACGAATGGAAGGATTATATCACATTTTGCTGGTCTTCGTTCGAAGATGTATGCTTTTAAGACACTTGTCACTCAGCAAGAAAGAGATCATCTGAAAAAAATTCGTTGAAGGGGGGTGTTAGTAAAAAACGAATAGATATTGCGATGAAAAATTTGGGTATCAAGAAAAAATCTAAAGGGGTGAAAAAGTATGTAATGAAGAATACAATAACTTTTGATGATTATGTTGCTTGTCTTAGAGAATTCAAAGACAAAGCCATATCACAACAAAGTATCCGTTCCTATGCCCACAATGTTTTCAGTATAGAACAAACAAAAATTGCTCTCAGTCCACATGATGACAAACGAATCATTATTCCTCATTCATTTGATACACTTCCATGGGGTCATTATAGTGTATAAATTTTATTTTTTGTCATGTTTCATGGAGTGATATTATTATGCAATCATTGAGTGAACTGTGTATCAAGACGATTTGCCAAAATATTCAAACTCTACGAAAGTTTATGGATAGGCGATTATTACCTTCGAGTTTGACTTTAGAAATTGTTAGAAAATTTAGTCATTATAGATGGATGAAAATTTTAGAATGTTCGAAGGATGGTAGCGATGATGCTTTCATTCCCGAATATATGTTATACAAAAGTATGATTTTCACATCGAGGGCACAGAGTGCAGTTATCAGTTATTGTAATTGGGAATCAGAATATCCTGAATCAAAATATTGTATATGGGTTCATAGAATTTGGATTGAAAATCTCAATTTATATTCATGTAAACCGTGTTATAAATGGCTTCTGGTAATGCTGAAATTCAATAATATAACTGTGAATTTGCATGTTTTAAGAGATCATTTCCATTTGGTACACGATACACGTGACATCCACACCATATATCAAAATAGTTCTATGTGGTGCCAAAATGATTTTATGGGATTACTATTCAGACTCAAACCACGTTCTGAATGTGACATGAATTTACATAACATGAACAATAGATACAAACGTTTCATGGATTGTCACGAGGATGATTATGATTATGATGATTGATGTATCACAATTATTTATGAAAAATGTACTCTCACCAGTGATGTAAGTTATCAATTCATGAAAAATAAAAGACAAAAATACATATTTTTTTTTCATTCATCCACTTCTGAATTACAATTGTTCAAGAGCAAATTTACATAAATGACATCTCGATTGCGATGGCGGTGGACCGTCTACGTGCGATTGCCATTCAGGCCGATTGTAGTGAATGAAACAGGGTAGTTTCACTTGTAAATCAAAATTAAGTCGGTAGTCTCGAGGTAACTTATTCCAGGCATATAAGAGTTCGATTGGCTGTGCTTTTTCAATCAAATAGTGTAGGGGAAACTTTGCAATTTCTTCTTCACTAAAGTGATGTAAACTTCGTTCAAGATGCCAATGATCTCTCAATGGATAGGTACAGTAGCATGATTCTTGATTCATTTTGGCCGTCTTTGAGTGTCACAAGAGAGCAAGCAAGCAAGCAAGCGAGCAAGCAAGCAAGATATACACTGCTACTACTACTGTACTGATTCAATGAAGTCATTTATAGGAGGAAAATATGATTCGTATTGATGGAGTGGGGAGGAATAAAAAAGGCATGGCGGGAGAGATGAAAGTTATTAATTGCTAATATAATTTATTCATCTATCATCATGCATTATGAAATGTTCGTACAAATAGTAAACATTTGATAAAGCGCACACGAATTCATCTATATTATTATTATTGTGGTAAAAACATTTTGGCACTTCCTTCCTCAATGGTGGATGTTCATCCAATTCATGCACTGTACAGCTGCAATATTTCTTGATGAAGTTGAATTTTTCTCTTCCCTTTACATACACCGCATCTACGCCCTTGGTCAGATACCGCATTATATTCTCAAATTGATGCGAAGGAGTGAATCCTGCATTCCACTCTATGCAATGATGGTTTTTCATCAACCATGATGCTTGTTTTTTCAAATCGTGTGGTAGATTGTTGGGAGGAAATGGCGGTTTGAACGAGTAATGGCTAATACGATGATGGTCATCGAAACAGGCCAACTCTTTCACTAGAAATTTATTATTTTCCAGTTTGAAGCCTTGAAAATCAATGACTAACCTCATAACTGTAGATTTTCAAATTTTTTTTGAATCAATTTTTTCGTCTCGTAATATTCAATTTCAGCTTTGAGTTGCTCCAGCTGACGAAGGAATTCAACTAACCTGCATCTGCATTGAGCTATCATTATCAACTGACTGACTGACTGACTGACTGAGTGAGTGACTGACTGACTGACTGACTTCACTGTCGCACCGTTTTATTCAATGGATTGTAATAAAATTCTTTTTCGTGTAATATTAGGCAATATGCTGACACATTGTTTCCTGTTGGTTTTGAAGTTTCGAATTCAATACGTAAAACGACAGATCCGCTTTGAATAATTTCTTTTTGGTGGGAACAGTCAATGTGAATAATTGGAGCTTTGTCTCTGAATTCTTTAGGGTTGAATATAGGTTGGTTGGTTTGGATGTGATAATAAAACTCTCTTGAAAATTGGCAAACATTTCATAAAGCGATGCAAATCGATTCGTATCGAAATCCAAATTCAAATCTTGATACGGAAATCTCTCACTGTTTGAAAATATACGCACATTTGACAGATTGCAGTGATTAAATTTACTCATATCTTTCAATAATTGACCTTTACAGGCATCTTGAAGAGCAATGATGATGTGTCGAGGACTCTCTAATTGAGTTGAAGTTTTCACAGACCATGTGTGACGTGTTGAGTCATTCAAAGTTGGATATTCTATCAATTCCCAACTTCTAAATTTGATGGGCAATTCCACGTTACTACGAACTATTTTATTCAAACGTAGTTGTTCGTTGATACTCGGTATTATATGGGGTACGTTCCAATACAATTTGGTGATTTGAATTTTTGGTTTCTCCGAATTATCCGTTCCAATAACAGCATCGATGTCATCTTTTTCTCGGATAAGAACTAATTCTTGTCTCATATTCATTATGATCTTTCGATAGTCTTCGAAAAATCCCGACAATAATTTCATCGGTATGCACACATTGAAATTACCCTTTACCTCAATCAAAAGTGATTCATTATCTTTTGGAAACCACCCCGCATTTTCCATTAGCCTGCTTTCATTTTCGTTTAACGAAAAGTAATTTTTCAAAGTGGAAGCTAGGCCCACGTTCCGAATGGAATCTATCACAACGCCATTCAATTCATACCTTATAGTTCTCTGAACAGATAAGCTATGCCATTATTGATGAATATAAATTTGGTAGGTACTTTGTTTTGATCCGTTAATATTATTTTTCCCTCGATATAAATGAAGCTATTACATGGAAGTGTGTATGCATCTAAATCTTGTACGGAAATCCGAACTTCATCATTGTAGTTGAGGGCTCCGCTATTGTATGGCTGGTAAGTGTGGAACTGGTAATCTTCTATCGTTGTATCACTGAAAGGTTCACTTGTCACGTTCACTGAATCCATTATACAAGGACACAAAAGCCGAGAGAATTCAAGAAATGACGATTTTCAGGTGTTAACGTTTTCATTGGTATTGAAAAACCATCTGACTTCTTAGATCGTCGCTTCATCTTTTTATAGTTTTTGTGTGCTTTTGTGTACCGATGGAATTGTTACACCATAACTATTCAATTTTTCTAAGATGCAAACGAACTGTAATTGTTTCGCCACGTAAGTTCACCAAATTACTATCTTGATCGAGCACCCTCACTGTTATATTGTTTATTGTTTTGATACTCTCAGGAAAATAGAGTACAGTGAGAGGTTGCTCTACTATTTTATAGCCGTTTGGAACTTGGGGGAAAAATTGATGGATTAAGTGCCGTATGATCATGACTTCCATCTTCATGATTTCATCAGGTTGAACGTATACTCCTTCGTATAAGGCAAATCAGAATGAAAAACAATCATCATTTTGGAGAGTTTCTCAAAGAAAATCTCTGCCAAGTATCAATGAGGACTTGATGGAAAACAGGAGGTTCTCTAGTACGTGAAAAAAATTCATGGACGTGTTGATGACATCAAGAAAGAAATTTATGTCCAATTTTCAGATCGTTACCTCTACGTGTTTTTGAAATATTGAAAAACCTTCGATTTCATTTCATCAGGTGCAACAACGGCAATGTTGCAATCCACACAAACTGAATTAACTGCCAATATATTCACTTTATTATTTGAAGTATAATGTTTGTTGGGTTGGAGTTTGGTTTTCGGAAATCCCAACAGATTTCCAATGGAACGATCAATACTGAAATTGAGTCGATCGCTGCTTTTAATCGAAACTGAATTCATTCATGTGTGATTGAATTCATCATTCGGACCCCATACCAATACATTGTTTGTTTCATTAACATTTGGAATGCTATTGAATGTATCGAAATTTACCAATCCAATTTCATAATCATCATCATCATTCAAATACAATAGCGGATTGAAAGAATCGCTCAAAATTGATGAATTTCCACTGAGCGTGAAAGTATATGACATTACTGTGATGGTTTGAAAACAAATGAAATAATATTCATTAGTAGTATTGATTATATAAGAATTTCAGGCAATATTGACCGCACCGATACGAATTGAATTTTTGTATTGATTCATAATTATATCTGATGATCACATCTCCATTGCTCCTGAAATATTTCACTAATTCAATAGGCGGTGGTAAATTACCGAAACTGTCAAAATAAATGACATTTTAATTTTTTTTTGGAATATGCTGTCCAATGAGTACTAGGCCCGATTCATTTGCTGTTGAAATTCTTTTTGGTAATTTTGGTAATATTTCGGAAATGGGGAATTCTCAATATTTTTGCATACGTGATGAGATCTCTATCGGACATTATACGTCGAGGCAATTTTATTTCTATTGTTTTTTCCAGTATGGACTTGGTCGCTGAAACCCCCTTGACTGTCTTGTTGTTGCTTTCTTCTTTTTCAAACCGTATTCCTTGTAAGGTCTCAGATAGTATCCTTTTCCAGATTTTTGCTGCTCGAGAGCTAGGTTATGTCTTTTCTGTTCGGCCAATTGTTCACGATTGGTTTTTGCATCGTTCACCGCTTTAGCAATGCCCGCACCGCCACCTGCCACAGCCCCCAAGGCCCCCAATAATGGCAGTAAAAATGGTAAGAATCCTGCTTTTTAGGGAGCACGAATAATGCGTTTTCGTCGTGACGCCGCCGTCGACACCACTCCTCTTTTCTTTCTCAGCCCCATTCTAAGTTTACGTTTTCCCTTCATCGCAGTTGTAACGAACCAAGCAGCTGCTTTCTCCCCTAATTTAGCGTCTTTCGCTTTAACTCTTTCCCAAGCTTTGTTTTCCAATATCTCGTCAGCTCGATGTCTATCACTGAGAACTTTGCTTTTAGAATAGGCGATATCATGTTCTTTACATACAGTATCCAAATAATTGATGCCCAAATCTCTACGTTCTAATCGTTGTTGTAATTTGGTTCCCGCTAATTTTATAAGTCCGTTCAGGAGTTAGAATAAAAAAATATTTTTATTCAAATTATCAATACAATGTAGAGAGATGTTAACAGTATGAATTCGTAGTCAAGACTGAATATAAAACTAAATCTAACGAACATGTAAAAAATGCAAAATTGTCAGAAAGCATGAATCTCGTGAGAACGCTGACTCGGCTTCTCTGGACTTCGACCGTGTCTTGAGGATTCTGTTGGAAATGGTGATGTAACTCCTCCCTCCTTAGAAAGATCCATACAGGGGGTGGATCTCATTGATTACTCGTCGTCTTCGGCCCTCATGGGTAGGGTTGAATGGTGTCTAGGCGCTGCCACTGGCGTTGGAGTTTTGTCCGGATTAGAACGTCTGGACTTCTTGTAGAGGTGAACCATTCCAGTTATAAATGAAATGATCAATAATAAATAAATTGGAATTGACCAGTAATGAGCTGTGCCGCTTGGAATTGTTTTCAACGAAATTCGTTTCATTCTGTGCTGGTCCTGTTGCAGTCTTTGTATTCGGTCCAAGGGTATATCATTGATCACGAGTTCTTGAAGGCGTGTATTCGTGACCTCGGGTATTTTCACTTCGGGTAATAGTAAGGGTTGTCCGGTGATGACGGGCTCTTTGTTCGTGAGCACGTTGTGTGGAGTCTCGAAGCTACATGCGGTTGGTATCTCCAAAAAGTAGGTGCCCTTGAGGACTGCAAAATCGACTTTTTCGCAATCGATTTTCACCTTGGTTTCTGCTGGGAAGATGGCGATGTAGTGAGCGGGGTTGATTTCTTCGATGATTTCGTGATGGATTACCACCGGAATCGACTCACAGCTTGGAGGGTTTTCGTTTCTCAACTGGAGTATCTGATGTGTACAATCTTCTTCTCGAGATGACAAGATTGGATACTCATTCGTGCAGAAATACAGAGGGTTGGTGTTCCTGCACTCGCTGTCTGCGTACTGGTAGAAAGTTTCTTCCATTGCCAGGAAAGGTTTGGGCGGTATAAGGATAGAATTGTTTCTCGTTGGTATTGAATATAGGTGGTAATAGGAAAAAGTTGCAGGGTGAACGATCGGGAAGTGAATTATGA
Organism: Gastrophysa polygoni; assembly: GCA_963576655.1. NCBI lineage: Eukaryota > Metazoa > Arthropoda > Insecta > Coleoptera > Chrysomelidae > Gastrophysa > Gastrophysa polygoni. The sequence goes on from OY755083.1 coordinate 26,000,865, forward strand.
AGACTATCTTATTTTTAGAATGATAACATTCGACATCAAGTATATCATAGTATTTGTATGAGTTAGAGATGTCATCCCCGAATAATAATTCGTTGGGTTGACGGTGATCTAAGAGTTTCTTAACAATTGATTCTAAATCTTCGATTCTCAATATGCTATTATGCATTGTTTTCAATCTCGCGAATGTGATAGCATTTTCTAAGTTATCAAGTAGTTGAGTAATCATATCGATTATCATAAGTATCTGATCTAGACTAGTTTCTGCTAGCGTAAAACAATTGAAATTGAAAAGGAAATTTTGAAATTCTCTATTTAGTTCGTTAATTTTATCTGTGATATGTTTTTCGTTTTGTTTCATTAGAACTATTGTTTTGTTGTACTCGTCAATTATTTCTGTTGATAATGAAATCTGTTTATTCAGAGTTGTTACAACATTTCTTTGATTCGTCTGTAGAATTGATATAGCTTCGTCGTATCTTTCACCGTCTTCTGCGTCTAAGTTACCAGAAATACTTTTGAATACTGTGCCTAACCCATCGATTAGTCCTCGTTTGATTCGTTTGCTCGAGTGAAGAGAATTAAATTTATCTTTGACGGAATTAAGTTGAAATTCGATTGAATTCAGCAGGTTTGTCAACGCATTAGCGTACTGGTTTTCTATCTTGATAGTCTTTTCCTTGATTTGTTCTAATTGTCCGGTTACTGCAAATAGTTCCTGTTCAATAGGGTATAGGTCAAAATAATGTATGAATGTGTGGTGTGTTGCTTTTAATTTTGCGTCTCCGAGTCTATAGGGTAGGATACCGGGGTTGGAGCCTAAGTTGGTCAGCTTAATTTCTTGAGCAATGAGGTTCGTCGTCAGGACGAATAGTAACCTGTGAAGGTACAGTTAGTTGGTTAGTGAGTGGTCTTTTCAAGTTGTTCTTGTGGTATTTTGTCGTATTTGTCTGGATGGTATTTTGATTGTTAGTGGTGACTACATGTGGTCTGAAACGGGGACTTGATTTGTCACGTGCTCGAGTTTTATGGTATGCTAGAGTTCCAGGTTCATATACGAGGGGTTCGTGTCTACTTTCATTTCTCTTTTCGATGACGGATTCTTTTTGTTTTGACATTTGTTCATGTATGTGTTTGTATAATTCTTGGGTGCACTCCCTATGTTGACTGACGTAATTCGTGTATAATTTTTGATTCAAATCGATATCGAAAGGAGTATTAGAATCTATATGACCGTTGATTAGGTCGATGGGACGTTGTTTGGTGGTTGAATGGATAGTATGATTGTATCCGAGAATAGCGTATGGCATTTGATCAAGGATGTTCAGCTCTTTTCGTGTTTCCCTAATGATTCTAAGGTGCTCAATCAATGTTGAATGAAATCGTTCAACAGGGCTGTTCGAGTTTGGATTCAAAGGGGTGATGTGATGGATTTTAATTTTGTGTAAAGACGCGAAGTCATTCATGATATTATTCTTAAGTTCCGTTCCATTGTCAAGAACTAGTAATTTTGGTGAACCGTGGTGAGACATGAATAATAGAAAAGCTTTTATCACATGGACGGCTGTCATCCCTGTTAGGGGGTATGCTTGAGCGTACTTTGAGAATTTATCGATTATTGTTAGAAATTTTTGGTTTTTGAATGTGAATGTATCCGCATGAACGATTTCAAATGGTTTGCTAGGTGTAGGTGTTAAATCGATGGCTTGTTTGGGTGGTCGTCTATCGTATTTCATCCTTTGACAAGTTTGACAATTGTTGATGTACTTTGTGATGGTGCCACGAATATTCGGCCAATATTACCGTCGTTTTATTTGTGCCTCAGTTTCAAGTATGCCGCGGTGATTTGTTTTTCCTTCATGGCATAGTTGTACTATTTCATCACGGCGTTCAGCTGTTTTTACGTCTTCTAAAACAATTTTACAAAGTAATAATTTGAATGCAGAGTTTTTGAAGGTGTCTTTCAGTACCTTACAAAGTCTCGGGATAAAGTCGTCATTGTCTACATTAATAGCGAATGTTTTATTTACCGTCGTGAATTCTTTGAACGTATTGATAATCTCGTTTTCGAAGTTATCTCTCGCTATCTGAATCGTTGTCCTTGTTTTGTTCTCGAATAGTCTGGTGATTTTAGGAACGTTTGGAGAGTGTAAAACGATCTTGAGAAATATTTGATTTTGAAAATTATTGATCGGGCTTTCAGATATAGGTATTTCAAGAATGGGATTTTCGGAACTAGTGTGGGCTGTTTCGTTATCGTCGTTCAAGTTATTTTCAGGATTCACGTCATTGAGGTTTGGATTCTCATCGATATTACCTTCTATGGACTCAGTATCGTCATTTCTATTTTGATCAGTGATATTTGAGGTGTTATTAGGTTGGTCACTTTTAGAAAACGTTTCATTAAAATTATCTATGTACTCAAAAATATCGTTCGTGTTTGTTTCATTGATTTTAACTCTGGACAGGGCATCAGCGTTTGTATTCAATGATCCTTTTTTATATTGTATGGTGTAGTCAAATTCGTCGAGTTTCAGTCTCCAGCGTGTGAGTCTAGCATTGGGATCTTTTATAGAAAAGAGCCAATGAAGTGGTTTATGGTCACAGAATATATTGAATTTTCGACCGTACAGGTATGGCCTGAAATATTTTGTCGCCCAAACAATTGCGAGGAGTTCCCTTTCGATAGTGCTATAATTTTGTTCAGCTTGGATCAAGGTTCTGGATGCGTATGCAATAGGCTTGTCCTGGCCCACGGGTCCTTGAGACAGAACTGCTCCGATAGCAAACTGACTCGCATCTGTTGTCAAATGAAAAGTTTGTGTGAAATCGGGAAATTGAAGAATTGGGTCATTAACTAAGAGTTCTTTACATGTTTCGAAGCATTGAATATATTTTGGGTCTAGAATATCAATTTGGGAACCTTTTTTCAGACATGAGGTCATGGGTTTGGTTATTTTCGCGAAATCGGGAATGAATTTTCTATAATACCCTAGAAGACCAAGAAAAGATTTTATTTCTTTCGTAGTCGTCGGGATCGGGAATTGTTTCACAGCTCGAATTTTATCTGGGTTCGGTTTTATTCCGTCTGTAGTTATGATATGACCTAAATATGCCGTTTCTTTTTTCAAAAATTCGCACTTATCCAATTGAATTTTGAAGTTTGTTTCCCTCAAACGTTGAAATACCTTCTTCAAGTTCACCATATGTTCTTGGAGTGAAGTTGAGAAAATTACAATGTCATCTAGATAGACAAGGCAAATTTCGTTCTGCAATCCTCTCAAGATGTTGTCCATCACCCTCTGAAAGGTGGCTGGAGCATTTTTAAGTCCAAAAGGCATGCGGAGGTATTCATAATGCACATTTTCGACATTGAACGCTGTTTTCTGAATATCATCCGGATGCATTTCGATTTGGTGGAAACCACTCGCCAAATCTAGGGTTGTAAAGTAATTGCATCTACCTAGTTTATCAAGCACATCGGTGATATTCGGAATTGGGTATCGGTCATCGATTGTTTTGTCGTTTACCTTACGATAATCAACTACAATGCGCCATTTTTTCTTACCAGAAGCATCAGCCTTCTTGGGTACTACCCAAATAGGTGATGACCATGGAGAATTGCTTGGTCTTATGATATTTTGACTTAACATTTTCTGGATTTGTTCGTTAACTTCGGCCTTGTGAATGAATGGGTATCTATAGCTTTTTGTGTGAACTGGGATTTCGTCATGAGTTTTAATTTTGTGTTTGATTTGATTCGTGAATGTTAGCGATTTGTCGTCCGAATGAAATATATCTGAATATTTTCGGCAAAGAGAAAGAATGTTAGATCTTTCCTCCTCATTCAGATGGTCTGTTCGTATGAGGTTATCGACTTCATAAGCGTTTTGTCCGTTGTCGTCATGGTCATGTATTGTCATGTGATAAAATTCAAAGTTGTTCTCTACTGGAATTGTTTTAATGGGATACAGTAGAGTAAAATTTGTGTCGTCTGAAGAATTGTTGTATATTTCTATAGTTGCCCAACCTTTATCAGAAACGGATAAGGTTTCTGGTATGAGGCAGTTTTGAATTACTTGTCTCGGAACTATGATATCACCTGATTCTGTTGTCACGGGAACTTTAATTTTAGTTACAGTGTGTCCAAGCAAGCATTTTTCGTAAAAGATCTTAGGATTGGCATCGAAATAATGAATAGAAATACAGGCGTTTGGGGTTATGAATTTTAGGTTTGAAAAATCTAACTGTGCATTCAGAGCCTGTATCAAGTCTATTCCTAGGAGTCCATCGAATACATTGTGAAACTTGTATGAATAAAATTTGAGGCTCCTATTTTCGTTGAGTTCACCGAAAGCTTTGATCGTTACTGATGTATCGTGTTTCGAAGAAGCGAAAGATGTTGATACAACGAAAGGGTCAATATTTTTGAATTTTGAAAAATATTTGTCTACAATTTCAGGGTCTAAAAATGATTTGGTTGCGCCTGTATCGATCAAGAGTTTAAGTGGTGGATGATTGATTGTGATATATGGTAATTGTCTTTTATCAAATGAAGTATTGAACTCAATTATTTCTCCTGTTGATGGAGGCTTGATAACTGAAAATCCTGAGGTTCTTCGTATTCCGTATACTCATCAAAATATTCCGCGTTTTCCGGTTCGGCCTCTTGAGGACACTCTGTATACTCGTTAGGTATATCAAATTGTTCGGTGTTATTCATTTCCATTGGAGTATACGATTGCTTACTATTCGAAGTAAATTGTCTACTAGTAGTGGACATTGGGGTCACTTTGTATTGATTCAAGTTTTGATTGTTTGGATTCGGTTTCCATACATTTTTCGGTTTTCCGAAAACTTGTTCATTGGAAGGATATTTTTGGAGATGGTTTGGCCTAGACTGAACATTTATTGGTGCTGATGGAAATGGTTGTCTCTGATTGAAATTTTGAGTGTTTGATGGACCGGCTTGAGCAAAATTTTGATTGTTTATTGAAGATTGTTGTTGCCTGATTGGCTGTTGTCGAGATTGATTAGTGAATGCACTCGAGTTGGTAGTAGAAAATTTATTAGGATGTTTCTTGTTGTGTGGGAAATTGGGATTTTGATTGGAGTTATTAGGTGATCCTGCATTTTGCAAATATCTGATATTTTCTTCTTTACGAATGAAATTTATAGCTTCGAGCATTGTTTTTGGGTCTTTAGTACGGACCATTATTCCGAAAGGATTTCTTAAACCAGCTAAGAATACTTCGAGAGCTTGATCATTATACATATTTTGTTTGAATTTACGAACGTTGATATCATTCTCGTGAATTGACAAATAGTTTGATATCGTATTGAGCACTTTTCTCACTCTATCATGAAATTGATAAGGAGACTCATTCTGGGTTTGCCTGAGATTATTTAAATCTAAGGATAAACAGGTTTCATTTCTTGGGTCACTGAAATTCCTGATTAATTCTTCTTTGATTTGTTGTACATTACTAGCACAGCTAATATTAACGACTTCTCTAGCAGAACCTTTGAGTTTGCTTATGATTGTTCGGAATATTATAACATTTTGAAAATTATTTGCGTTTCTTGTGTCGTAAAAGTGTGTGACTATACTTTCGACACTTTCTAAAAAGAAATTTAATTCGTTCATATCGCCATCGAAATCTGGGATAGTCTCTGCATGAACTTTGGAAAATGTTGGTATAGACATGATTTGAATATTTAAATCAGTTGAGTCGTCGATTGAAATATTGTTCAAGATATTTGTTAATGATTGGATGCTTGGCTCTAGATTTTCTTCACTTTCACTGTAGGATGGGGAAGTTCTAGAGGAGTCTGACATAGAAAGAAAATCTACTCACAGTGAGATCTCTCTATCCATTTGTATTCCCTCGAAGCGGCTTCTTCTATTCAGCTTGTCCGCCTGGATACGCCTTCAGAATTCTTTGCCACCTTCACTGAGTCTTCACCGAACGAAGAAATTTCGAATTGTTGCTCAACTATTGAAATAGAAAAGTTATCCGCACTGGATTCTTCGCAACAATCCTACCGACTGCGCCAATTTTATAAGTCCGTTCAGGAGTTAGAATAAAAAAATATTTTTATTCAAATTATCAATACAATGTAGAGAGATGTTAACAGTATGAATTCGTAGTCAAGACTGAATATAAAACTAAATCTAACGAACATGTAAAAAATGCAAAATTGTCAGAAAGCATGAATCTCGTGAGAACGCTGACTCGGCTTCTCTGGACTTCGACCGTGTCTTGAGGATTCTGTTGGAAATGGTGATGTAACTCGCTACAGAAAGAAGATGATGAATAAATAAATAGAATTTTGATAATGTCAATCACTCACGTCCACAATAGTTGTATTTTGGTAGATGCAATTCAAAAGGTAGTTTATCTATTAGAGAGTTGACAAAACCACTTCCTCTCTTCCGCCTGCTATGAAGTCTCACTCCGTTTTGTATTTAACCATTCTAATCTGTTATATATGTCAGCACACCTTCATATACCCCCCAGTCTCAGTCATTATGAGGTTACGAAAACAAAACGTCACCTTACCCATCAGCAATTATGATTTGCAATGTGATAAGCGAAACGTTGGCAAACATGGCGTACTATTTGGGGGCGATTCAAAACGGGGGTTGACCGTTGGTAGTAGTGGGTGTGGCAAAACTAACATCATGTTGTCGCTAATCGAGCATCCAAATGGGTTGAAATTTGAAAATATCTATCTATACTCGAAATCTTTGAAACAGCCCAAGTATCAATATCTTCGTACTTTGCTTCAACCACTCAGTGAAATTGGATATTATGAATGCAGTGAGAGTAAAGACGTTCCTCCTGCAGATTAAAACAAATTCCTTGATCATATTCGATGATGTGGCATCTTGCGATCAAAATATAATCAAAGATTATTTCTCTTTTGGACGGCATAAACAAACAGACTGTTTTTATATATGTCAAACGTATTCTGCCATCTCCAAGCAACTGGTACGTGATAATTCTAATCTATTGGTCATATTTCCACAAGACATCACCAATTTGAAACATATATATGATGATCACGCAAATATCGATATGGACTTTCAAAAATTCAAAGAAGTAGCATCTTCCTGTTGGAAAAAAAGTTTGACTTCTTTGTGATTGACAAAGATTGCGATTTGTCTTCGGGCAGATATCGAAAGGGGTTTGATACATACATTCATATATAAAGATGGGCTCGAGGAATATCACAATTAGTTAAAATGGACCTTCATTAGCAAAACAGCTTGTGCGAGCCAGACACGCTCTTAGAAAAAAGTATAAAATTATGAAGGGCAACACAGCTAGATCACAAAATCTCATGGAAAAATCATACCAACCAATTACTCAATCATTACAACAACTGGTTTCAACATTGAGCGATGCGACGACGGCGGCGGCAGAACCCAAAACCATCAAACCAGAAAAGTTTGGAAAATTTGAAGAGTCTGAAAGGACGCCACTACCATCGCCAGAATCGTATAATCGATTAACATTTGTATCTCCGGCTGCTACTGAACATGAAACTGGTACAGAGCTACCGAGCTTTTTAAGGAACGAAGGAACTTACGAATCACGCAACGAGGAGGGCGAATTGCCCGATAGAACGAGAGAAGACGAATTCATCGATGACACCCTATCTCAATTTTATCAGACAATCACAAATCCAGATGTTTTGCAGGAATACTTTGATCAATTCGAAGCGCCATTACCACGAGAACATATTAAAGGAATGATAAGAGATACAAAAAGTGAATATGATCATATTTTAGGCCTTTTCCATAATCCGATGGAAGACAAATTTTATATAGGAGATTCGCAAGTCGACTTTATAGGATCCAATGTTGAAGTGAGTATCACTTACAATGGAACTGCAGGACTTTATGAGTTACTTCTTTTAAAAAATCCCATTTCTTACACCAAACAAGACATTGAAAATTATGTAGATATTATAATGAGAACTAATGCATATCGTCGTGATAATAATGCCGATTTGCCAATCAGAAAATTTCCCGAAGATACCAAAGAAAAGTATGTTTACATTATAAAGCCCTATCTAGAGAAACCTCGTATCAGATCCGGTTCAGTACCGGCATCTTCATTGAAAGGCGTGCTCACCAGAAAGATGTCGAAAAGAGGGCAAGGTGCTAAAATGCCAATACTGACGATGATGAAATATGATGATAAGTCAATTGATTATAAATATTTTGACAACTACAACGAGCTTGTAGATTGATTGCGTTTACTTGTAGCTTCCCAAGCAGTAGGCAACACTACCGGTCACAACAATGAAATAATTTCAATCATTGAAGAGTTACGTGAAGGCACAATAATTTCATAAATGAATGTACCTCCCAGTTATTCATATCAGTATTCAAAATGCCTTTGAACAAATTCAATCAACATTTTCTTACCACTCCTTCTTCTTCTTCTTCTTCTTCTTCTTCTTCTTCTTCTTCTTCTTCTTCTTCTTCTTCTTCTACATCAAAAAATATTGTCTCGTCAGCTAGACAACTACCCCCAAATCTTCCATACTTTATCTGCCAACCTTCTAAATTCCATAGTAAATGTATCTTAACTATTCGTGGTACAAAAAAACATTTCTTCTAGTAAAACACATTATGTCTTGGATGATAATAGTACTACTTTTACGATTCCTGTTACAGGAGAAATTGAAATTTATAAATGTTTTCCCAGTACCTTGAAAATGTCTCATCAGAATCAAAACGATTTTTTGACCAATCCTTTGAAGGAATACATTCTCAACAAAGGTGATGTTATTCAATTTCCCCTAGATCCCCTTGCATCACATCATTTATACATTGAATTTGTAATTTAATGTCCTTTGGAGAAAGATAAATAATTCAATATGAAGGAACAAATAAGAGTTTTATTTATAAGAAAAACGATTATTAACATTTTTGAAAACTTTTGTTTCCCAATTCTTCTCCTCTTGCAGATTCATAATCTTTCTAAGATCCAACTCATGACAGTGATGGGGATCCTCCTCATCATCTTCCACCTGATGTTCCTCCCTATTCTCATCTCTATTATTCTTCATTTCCTTCTTCTTCTTCTTCTTCTTCTCCTCTAGCCACTTTTGAAACCATTCAATTCTCTGATTTTTTTCACTGTCTGGAAATGATTCCATTTCCTCCTCCAATTGTTCAAAACGTTTCACGCACAGGCGAATTTAGTATTCCTAGAGGATCTCCTGATCACTTTTATGGGTCTCATTTGCATACACCAACTACAAAAACCGAGCACCAAAATGGGCCTACTAACGAAAAAGTTGGCTCGTAAGTATTGAAGCTTAGTTTTTCTACAAATACAACAAATTCTTGTCTGAACTACACGGTACATTGGTTCTTACTTGCTCTCGACGTGAATCTAAATATATATAAATCCTAAATTTTCCCACTTTATCCTCATTCGAACTGTAAACGATCCTAAACACAGATTGAATCTCTCAAGGTTAAAATTTCATATTTTCCATTCTATTATGCCTCTGAATAGATTCAATCAACATTTTCTTCAAACACATCAAAGAGAAGCAGTTGAAGGAGAAGAAGGAGAAGGAGCTACTTTAGCCTCACCACTACAGCCACAATTGAATTTTCCTTTTTATGTTTGTGATTCCTTTAATTACCACGTTAAAGTTTTGATTCGTTTGTCAGGCACCAGAAAAATCAGTTTGAATAAAAATTATTATATATTAGATAATGGCAGTGTTGTATTTAAATTTCCTATGTCTGCTATGATAGAGAGCATTACGCAAAATAATGTTCAATATGGTATAAATCATTATAGTACTTTTTCGAATTTGAAAGCCAGCATTGCTGAAAGAGTCATAAGAACTCTGAAATCATCACTATGGAAACAGTTTAGCTACCAAGGATCCTATAAATGGCTCGACATTCTTCCTGAAATCGTTGAAAAATATAATAATACCAAACATTCTACCACGAAAGCAATTCCTAGCAAAATTAATGATAAAAATGCCAAATTTATATCCTCATTCCAATACTTGAAAACTGTTGACCCAGTAAAGCCCAAATTCAGGAAACGTGAACGTGTTCGCATAAGCAAGTATCGACATGCATTCAAAAAGTCCTATACTCCAAATTGGACCACTGAAGTGTTCACAATAAAACAAATCAAATTAACAAATCCTACTACTTATATTCTAGAAGATAGCAGAAAAGATATAATACAAGGGGCCTTTTATACTGAAGAGTTACAAAAAGCGATGCACCCCGATATTCATTTGGTGGAGAAAGTTATTCGTAAAAAAGGGGGAAAAACTCTACGTCAAATGGCTGGACTTTGATGGATCACACAATTCTTGGATCAATAAAAATGATATAGTCAATATCTGAATGTGATGTAAGCATTCCATTAATAAATAAAAAACAGTTATATATAGGTATTTCATTTGTTCGCACACCCTTGTTCCTATCATTTACATCCGGAAAACGATTTAAAACATGTGACTGCTGCCACTTTGTTGATGCTTGCATCTTGATCTATCACTTATTTCCATGTTTAAATATGTTCATCTAGAAAGAGTTTGGGATGGCGATACGTCACTTCCAATCCAAGAGTATGTACTTCAGGATTAACTTCTTTTATTGTATCAAGTAATTTCAATGATCAATCAACTAGATTCTTCTTCACTTCCAATTGTACCATAGTCATGAAAATATCAAAACTTGATGATTTCAAAACATCTATCCTATCCTGAAGAATAGGTATGAGAAGCCATAGTTTCGAAAGTGATTCACAATTCAAACGAATACTAGAATAACCACTAAAAAGTCAGATATCATTTGGACTTTGTTCAAATGGTTTATATTCAATAGCAAATCTTCCAACATCTATTGGATCAACATGTAGTGCCGTTGACACCAGTAAACTATCAATTGCTCCTCTATTCTTCACTAGATATATCCATTCCTTTTCCGAGAAGACTAAAGTATCACCACCATCATTGTCTGTAAGAACAACACAAGGAACATAGCCCAGATGTACTGATATGCAGATCCACACATACTTCGATTCATCAGAGTTTAAGTGAAATCGATGTTCACCCAAAAATATATCTTCTCTGTCTTTGAAAAAATTCATTTCAACTGACACTATCTGTTCTCGTTCCTTCGTTTTATTTATATTACAGGAAGAAGGTACGGTTTTTCCCTAAGGTTCAATCAAACAACAATCTCTTCAATCTTTTATTAACCTTGATTGAGTAATCTCGAATTCCTCATCGACCATTAATTAGGTATCGAGTGAAAGGTATACTTTGCGATCACCATTTTCAGTAAAATCATGAAAAATGTAAAAATTACTAAAACAAAGGTCATACCTAATATGAAATATATGCTGTGTGATTCGCATTGCACAACCACAGTCTCATTTTTTTATATAAATTCACAGTTTGCCATTCTCGGAGATCGCCTTCAGAATTGTCTTGAAATATTATTTTCAATTTATAGTTGAGATGAGTTGCGTTCGTTTCTGGAATCCTGATTTGAAATGCGGGCAATTTACCATCATTTTCGTGGGTCCGACTTAATATTTTCCATGTAGTTCTATCGCATTTTATTTCCATATCTTTCATGTCAAAACATATTGCAATATAATGAGAATCTTTTGGCACATTTGTATATAGTATACCATCCATAATAGCTACCAATATTATAAAAGTTGATTTTAGCAGAGCCATTTTTCCCCAATGAGAAATATTTGTCTTCACTTCGTCATGAACTACTCAATACTAAAACTATTCCATCATTGAGAATCATTTAGGGGAATGTCAGACGAGCCAAACCCTCTTTCCCCTCTCCCAGTGGCGCCAATAGAATTGACTTCTTCAATAGTTGGAATATAATAACGTTTACATATCAATTGAGCTATTTCATCTCCTCTGGTGAAATCAACTTTTTCCAATGATGAATTATATAAAAATATTTTAATAGACCCCCTGTAATCTCGATCAATCACACCAGCAAGAATGTCTATTCCAAACTCTAGTGCCAAGCCTGATCTTGGTGCTATTATCCCGTAATCTCCTTCCGGGAGCTGAATTTTCAATAAACTATCTACGAGTAATCGTTCACCAGCAGAAATAGAAAAATCTATTGGACTTCTAATGTCGCAACCGGCAGATTCAGAAGTTGCTCTGGTAGGCATATAAGCGGCTGAATTTGTTTTCAACACTTTCAGAACCTTAAAATATTGATGTGATAATTTGAAATCAAATGCAAATGCAAAATATTACCATTTTTTCGTTATTGTCGTTCATTTTTCGCAATTATTGATGTAAATTTTTGTTTATGTCTGTACTCACTCACCTCGATTTGTCCGACGATACCAAACTCACTTATTTCTCAGTGTACTATGCAAGTTATATTTCAATCGAATATAAATAGTCTTCCTCTACATGAAACATTCACTTTTCACAGAAAAAATGAAAAATGACTGCCTTCAATTCGATTTCCTTATTCCTTCTAACTGGGTACTTTCACGCACGATTGGTTGCATATCGTGCGGATATTGTTTTGACGACGACGACGAATAGCTGATGCAATCAATTTATCATAATTCGATCTTCTACCTATCTTCTTGTTCCACAATAACAGCATGATGGTTGATACATACGATGGACTTTGCAATCCCCAGAATGAAGTATTATTTCATCTAACAATAGCTCCAAACATATGCGATGGACTCTACCAAATATGATATCTATTCAATTACCCCACTGAGAGAATTGAGCGGGGGGGCTGTCATCTGCTACCACACAAACCGAAATACCAACTTCATTATGAGTGATGAACTACCACCAAATATTTTTATTCCAAATAATAATATAGCCCACTGATGAGAGAAAGAGAACGGGGAGCAACAGTAACTTTGTTGAGACAAAGATATCCAGCGGACTCGCTAGCGATGAGTTAAGCTTTGGCTTGCCAACACACAGGTCACAGGTTCAAATGTCACGGAGAAATCGATTTTTTTATTTTTTTTCGAACAGTCATCTGCTAACACAAACCGAAATACCAAATTTATCATGAGTGATGGACCACCAAATGAAATAGTTATAGTGCCATTGATGAGAGAGAGAGAAAGAGAAGCAACAGTACCTTTGGTAGAACAAATATATCCATGGGGCCTCGGTAGCGATGAGGTAGAGTGTTGGCTTGCCAACCCACAGGTCCCGGGTTCGAATCCCACGAAGAATTCGCATTTTTTAAATTTTAATTGAGTGAACGAGACATTTAACTTGAACGAGACATTCAACTCAATAATAGATGATACCATTAGGTGGGCCATGTGCCAAAATTACGTAGAAACCCTCTTGATTATCTACTCACAAACATTCTCTTCACTCACACAAGAATCGAGATAATCGTCCATATAGAAATTTCTCTCGACATCTCTAGCCAAATGAGAATACCTTTTCGATTCCTTGACGTTCAAATTTATGACGAACTGCGCAGAGCAAGAAGAACATGCAGGACCGAATATCATCACCTGCATTTCGTAAGTATCTACTGCACTTTTTTGTATGCCATTTCGCCAGAGGAATCAATGAGAACACCTGTCATCTGCTCTAATCTTCACTTGGGCAATATCTCCACAAAATGCAAACTCAAAACGACGGAATCGCATTAAAACACCAGGCAGAAAATTCAAGAAATCAGGTCCCTGCAAAAGATTTTCATTCAGGCTAATCCCATGACTTTTCGCAGCAGCGTCAAAAACTAAACGAAATTTCTTGGGTTTGTTTGGGTTCACGACACCAAAATGTGGAAGATACCAAGTCCTACTACTCTCTAATTCGGCTTCCTTCCTACTCAATTTTCTTATGTAACCCTTATCTAAATAATCCTTCATCTTATACAATATTGTTGAAAATAATTCTCATCTTTCAACATCTTTTTCTCCACACACAACAAATGACTGTAAGCATTCGATTTACTCTCAGGAAGTGCAACGTTATCAAATTTTCATAATAAACCAGTTTCATATCGTTTTTCACTTTTCATGTATCTTGTTGTTTTTTCTAAAATTCTCATTGCTCTTTGTTCTGCTGGATTTATTCTTGTATTAGTTACAGAAACACCAAACGAGTCGATCGAAAATGATTCTTTTATTAGTGAATTCAACTCACTTTCGCAACTACAAACATGAAAATTGAAACTCGTTCTTTTCGTTGAACTGGTATCAACATTTCCGTGTATTACCCAGCCCAAGTTTGTTTTGGTAGCGATCGGATCTTTTTCATCAGGGCCTTGGCTAACTTTTCTTGCTACAGTAAGATTTATATTGTCCTGTCCGATCAAAATAGTGGGTTTGGCTCTAAGCATTTCTGATATAGGTAAATCGCGCAAATGTGGATATTTCCTGAATTCACTCATCAAAATCGTTTGTGTGGGCAATGATAGATTCCTGACAGTTTTTACATTCGTCATTCGGAAAATTTTTGCATTATCATACATTCCTGAAATTTGAAGTTCAACTGATTTTGAATCATCATTGTGCAGTACAATATCATTCGCCCATTGCATACAAAATGATTCATTCCTTCCCTGTAATTCTAATTTTTCTGCAATGTCACTTTCAATCAATGAAATCGTTGAACTTTCGTCAAACAAAGCGTACGTATCAAAACACTTATCAGGTCCAAAAATTTTAACAGGAACAATTCGCAACAGAAACAGACTCTTTGAATCTTTATTTCTGAAGAACATTGGTCCACTGTTTCAGGGGCTGTATCAAGTATCGGTTTGGTTTTATGCAACAGATGGTGATGAGGTCTTCTACAACAATCAATTCCGCAAATTTTTCGAGATTTGCAAAACATTTTCGAATGTCTTTTTTTCAGACATTTGAAACAAACTTTCAGTGTTAATATCTTTTTCCAACGATCATCCACAGAGTCTTTCAACATAATAGGACAGGTAAAAATCGAATGATCAGTTTTTTCACAGTAAAGACATTTTTCATTTTCGTAAATATTTTCTGTTGCATGTAATACTATGTTTCCTGAGCGTTCATAACCTTTAGTTTTCTTGAAGTCATTTGATTGACTGTTGAGCTTCCTTCCATAATCAGAATAAGAAAAAGTAGGAGGACTTACATAACAAGCAGCAGATGAAATCTCATTGATTTCACTTTGGCTTTACCTTTCTGTCGCACAAGTTCTTGTCCCCAAGTCAGTTTCAATCCACTAGGATGATTCGCAACAAGCTGCTCCAAAAGTGATGGATTGTTCACGTGATTGCCGGCATGAAACATCTCCAAAGTGGCCACCAAATTGTTGACATTGCATGAAAATTTAATAAGATTAGGAAAGTCACCATCTTTCACTGAAGTGAAGTTTTGAATCTTGTTGATCAGGCTTTTGATGATATATTCGGGACGACCAAACCTCATTCCTAGAGTTTGTATGGCAAAGTTAACATAACCTGGGTGCAATACTAAACTTCTCACTGCTTCTAAGGCTTCTCCTTTCAAACATTTCTGCAATTTCAACATGATTTCATCATCGGTGTAAAGGCACGTAGAAACTTTCCTGTCATATTGATTCTTGAACATGGGCCAATCTTCCGGTTTACCATCGAAGAAGAGAAAATCTGCGGTCTGTCTACTCACTTCCTGAGGAATTGCTTTCACCTGAGAAGTTGAGACTGTCTTGATAGCATCTTCAATTACGTTACAGAGTTTGTCTATATCACCCTGTGTATCTGAATTATCCTGTGTCATATTTGAAGGATACTCACATTTTTCAATCCATTTTTCCACTCGAACTTTTTTCTCTTCAGTATTCGAACTTACAATATCAATTTCATCTCTGTGATCCCTAGATTCGGAAAATTCCGTGCCATCCAGTTCAGCTTCTGCCAAATCTCTTTCCAATTGTAGAATTTTCATATCATTTTCTAACTGCTGTTTCTTCATCATCAGTTCTGCCTTCGCCTTTTCTGTCGCAAGTGCCAAACGCTTCTTATCAATTTCAATCCTCTTCGTAGAAGACACCTTGGACATACTTGTCTTCCTCTCGGAATGTTTGGATAGGTCTTAGTCTCTTGATGTGCATTTTGTAATCTTCGACCTCGTCTCATCTACATTTCCAGACTTCATGCAAACGTTTTTCTGAGAACCGCTTCTCGAAGACTCTTTCGCTGACATCTTAGGAACATCATTCATCAATTCTTCCTCCGACAATTCTGTAAGTTTCTTCTGTGACTCCCATACATAATTGTCGTCACGTTTACTGTGCGTACCGGCATTGGATCTTCGGGATTTTCTTACGCATTCACGGTTTTCAAACATCATTCAGGTATTTCAATTTTAAAAATAGACTATACAAATTCCACTCTTGAATCTATTTGCGCTCGAAGGACCATGTGAAATAGTGTTTATATTCAAATAAATTATAGAATTTTTCAGTTTTTAATTTCAGTTTTCAAAATGTGACAATAATAATTCAATTATCAAAATCAACAACTACTCATTCTTTTTTTTTTAACTAGGCAACGCAATATCTTCATACAAGGTGCAAAATAAATATAACAATCTTCATCAGATACAATCTTCTCCAACAGATAATGATAGTTAAAATTCACTTTGCATATATCAAGAATATAGTATGTTAGAAAAGGAGCCCAAGCGCCATTTTGAAAGATTTATATTTTTCAGTGGTGTCAAAATGTAGCTCTCGCAGTAACATGGAAGGAGAAAAAAAATGGAAAAAGTCTGATTCGTTCAAGAGTTAACGTGGTGGTTACTTTATGGACACATGAAACATATATCATTGGTACTATCTCATATTCCCGTCTAAGTAGAAATATTTTGAGTAGTAACAATACATGAGAATGTATCCAGTATATTGCAAGGCACTGGTTTCAGTAATCAATTGTAAGTTTCCAGAGTAGGTAAATCAGTGGAATATTTGAATAGGACCGAAACTAAGGGAAATAGGTAGGTAAGTACTGAATTAGAATCTAACATTCAATGGCATAATGTTCCTAGAACAAAAGTTGGTACCTATCGAAAAAAGATAATATTGGATAGTCATGCGGTTTGCCTTGTGGACTTTTCCCAGTTTCCCCCAATATTAATAACCCGTGAGTTGCAAACGAAGACGAAGAAGTTTTCTTGTTACTAGGCGGATAAACTCTCCCACTACCCACTACCTTATGTTCGGTGCCCACTAAAGCTGCATCGAGAGTGCGACGTTGTCGCTCTCAACTTAGTTACGACCGTGATTTTACTTTACGTCCATTGATTTATAGATTTTGATTATAATACGTCATTCATTATATGAACAATTTTGCTGGGATCATAGTGCTAATACCAATCTCATAGCTACCCATATTCATAAATCTTCTTCGTCATGATATCGTACTGTAGCAACAATGGTAGGTATGTACCTAACATGCTGTTTTTTTATTGATATGAAAGAAAATATCGTGCAACCTATATATCTCCTATAAGTACATTAAAATGGAAGTTAATTGCTTCCTTCTCATCAAAGTTTATTTTATCATGTTACTCAATTTTGGTTCACATTAAGTTCAAAATGTACAGATGTATGAATGAATCCGATGACAATGCAATTTTGGAGTTGAATTCAGAATCTGAACCGGGTTTTGGATATAATCAATATCCTTTGCCTTTTAGAGAAGAGATTCAAAATATTTGACAACACCGGTATAATAGGAGATGGACTCTACTTGCGGAGTAACTCTGGCGCGACTTCGCGTCACGAGGTCGCGCGGTACAGTCCTCTCTGTCTAACACGCCTACACAGGGTGATTAACAACGAATCGTATAATGTATGGTCAAGGGTAGAAATATCATCTATAGGATATAATAGGAATTTTGCTAAGGTACAGGGTTTTTTCATATATTGACACCCCTTCATCGTTTTTATTTGTCGTTTCTGAAAATAAAGTCTCAAATAAGAGAGATAAAGTGGGTGTCAATATATATAAAAAACCTTGTACCTAACTAGATAGAGATATTCTACAGAAAATACTGATGCTGACTTCTTTTGAAAGCAGGTATAATAACCTTATGTGTAATAACACATGTTGCTTTGGGTGATTTTTGGTGATTTCTGATCCATATAGACATGAACATGGAAGAACATGATTGATGATTCATTCTGAATCATCCTGTATATCTCATTATCTCTCTGTCCTCTTTTTCTCTCCCTTTCATTCTGAATTTCTCACAGATGTATTATGTATTTTCATTTTCCAATCGACAGCGGTATTCGACGGTTCGTCAGTGTTTTCCATATCGTCACGTATATTCCTGAAGCGGAATACCGAACTCTTCCAAAATGTGATTAGGTGATTTCCATTCGCTATTTTGTACCGAAACGTATTCTGAATTAGGTCTAGGAGGAATAATTTTGTGCCGGCCAAATACGTCGATGAAGAGTGGGGATTGTGGTGGAAATTGTTTCATGAAAAGAAGGCGTTTTTTAACAACTTCGTTGACACGAAGGGCGATCTATTTTCGTCTCCTCAACATTTTGCGCTGGCTCATTGTGTGTCCAGCGATTTCAAAATGTCGAAAGGAATTGCGGCAACCTTCAAGTGAGTTGAAACTGTGGGCAACATAACCATTTTCTCATTATTCCTTGTCAAAATACTAGGACTAGACATCTCTTTTTCAGGCAGAGATACGGCGGAGTGGAGCAATTGCTTCGCCAAAATCAAAAGCCGGGAGGGTTGGCATTCATCTAAAGGGATGGGCAATATATTTTTTATTTGGTCACCAAAAAAAGTTACTTCGAGAAGCCGGATTATCGGATCATATTCCGGTCTCTCAGTAAACTGAGAGATTTTATTGCTGGAAATCATATATGGAACTTGGAGGTTCCTAGATTATGTTGTGTAGAGATAGGAAGAATTGGAAAGTTATCAAACCTATGATAAGTTTCCTATTCCGCAATACTAAATGTCTCCTACATTTTTATGAGTGATTTCATCAATCTATAGAGTGGTTAAGATAGGGCTACCGGCGAACCTTCCACTAAAAAAAAAAAGGTAGCGCACCCATGTCAGAGCCGATGAGATTTTCTGAATGAACTCAAATGATCTTACCTATTTTCTTGCAGAGAAATAAATGTGGGCTCTGACAAGGCAATACCTCATGGGTGGGTATGGAAGTTTGCCATTGAATTAGTTGTGCTGAAACAGCGATTTTCTCGATTATTCCATTTCTCATTTTACATAGATCACGCTCGAGGCCATGATTAAATATTAAATGTATGCAACTCTCAATACATACAAATTCCGGCGAAGAAGGCAAATTATTTGAACAACCAAACCAGAAAGGTATTCTGTTCCCAATGCTTCATTCGATAAGTATCAGATGATTGTGAACCTATATTGTTTTTTTGCAATTTGCAATTGAACTCGAATGATCTCATTTCCTTGTAAGAAAATCGATTCGGGCTCTGAGAAGTACATCCACTGTACATCCACCTCATGGTGAAATTAATTATTTGTGCCGAAACATTATTTGGCAAGATGATTCTATTTCTCATTTTACATCCACAACGTTGAGATCACTATTATACTAATATGAGATCAATTGATGTATGCAACTCCCAATGTATTTGAGTGCTTGTTTGGTTGCCTGTGAAAGCGAACAAAGATATATAAAATCTGTGGGATTCACCGAAGGATAATTCTTACTCATCTGGACATACTCAGATACAAGCCACCTTCCTGGCCTAGTAGAGTTCGATCAGTTGTTGGTTCAAGTACCGAAAATCGAAGGAATATATATAAAAAATCATGATTTTTGTGTATAGAATTTTGTGAGAGATTCAGATTTTGATGAAATCCTAATAAGAATTACTTATGAATGGTATCTATAATAGTCCATACTTATTATGGATAGCCGATAGTTTTCATTATTATAACAATATATATTTATATGAAAATAACAGACAACAGAATTATGTCGATTGGAAATTAGAATCACCAAATTTGTAATAAGTAGCCTATTGTGTCCTCCCGGAATGTCATCAATCATCGACCTGACGATCGACACCGCTTCGGTAGGAAGTGCCGCCGAGACAAAGAAAAACAATATACCTATTTGTATATTTACTCCGTGAATTCGTGGTCTCGTGAATGTGAATCTCTAATTTCTCTGGGATATTTGTATTCGCAATACAGTTTATAGGTATATGGGACGTTATTTTTACCTCTCTCACCACTGGTATATCGTATACCAGTAGAGATGAAGGAATGGTCAAATAAGAGAAAAACTACTGGTTTTGACGCTCAGCATTGATATATGAATCTTCTGAGGGATTTAGCAAGAAACAATTCTTTCTCAGCTGGATTCTGGAGTTGGAAAGCTAGTTCCTTGACCTATTGGAGTTCGTTCAGTTTTTGGTTTGAGTATCGAAAATCGAAGAAATATATATAAAAATCATTTTTTTCGTGTGTAGAATCTTCTGATGGATTTAGCAAGAAACAATTCTTTCTCAGCTGGATTCTGGAGTTGAAAAGCTAATTCCCTGACCTATTGGAGTTCGTTCAGTTTCCGGTTTGAGTATCGAAAATCGAAGAAATATATATAAAAATCATGTTTTTCGTGTGTAGAATCTTCTGAGGGATTAAGCAAGAAACAATTCTTCCTCAGCTGGATTCTGGAGTTGAGAAGCTACTTCCCTGACCTATTGGACTTCGTTCAGTTTTTGGTTTAAGTATCGAAAATCGAAGAAATATATATAAAAATCATGTTTTTCGTGTGTAGAATCTTCTGAGGGATTTAGCAAGAAACGATTCTTCCTCAGCTGGATTCTGGAGTTAAAGAGCTACTTCCCTGACCAATTGAAGTTCGTTCAGTTTTTGTTTTAAGTATCGAAAATCGAAGAAATGTGTATAAAAATCATGTTTTTCGTGTGTAGAATCTTCTGAGGGATTTAGCAAGAAACAATTTATTCTCAGCTGGATTCTGAAATTGAAAAGCTACTTCCTCGACCTATTGGAGTTCGTTCAGTTCTTGGTTTAAGTATCGAAAATCGAAAAAATATATATAAAAATCATGTTTTTCGTGTGTAGAATCTTCTGAGGGATTCAGCAAGGAACAATTCTTCCTCAGCTGGATTCTGGAGTTGTAAAGCTACTTCCTTGACCTATTAGAGTTCGTTCAGTTCTTGGTTTAAGTATCGAAAATCGAAGCAATATATATTAAAATCATGTTTTTCGTGTGTAGAATCTTCTGAGGGATTCATCAAGAAACAATTATTTCTCAGCTGGATTCTACAGTTGAAAAGCTACCTCCCTGACCTAGTGAAATTCGATCAGTTTCTGGTTTAAATATGGAAAATCGATGAGTTTTTTTTTGAGTGTATAATTCTTTGTTTTTTTTTTTATCTGTGGACAACACGAAAGGGAAACCTATGATGTTCGAGGAACATCGTGGGATCTATTAGGAGATCCTCCTCTGGCTGCTGTATCATAGACACATATTTGTGCCCCAAACCACAGAAGATCTCCTCTTTGCCCAAACTATATATTCAAACATCAGTTCTGCCCTCCTCAATTACTTTAATGTCTGTATAAAAGTATATGTCGTGCATTTCATGATTGCGATACCACAAATGGGTTCAAATCAATGTATATCCTTCTTCGATTGAAGACAGCTTCCTCAATAATTTTTCAGTCGAGTCAAAATCAATCTGCAATCGATTCTTGTGCCTAATCTGAAACATTCCAATTGAAATAAAAACATCACGTTATCCTAAAAGGGGGGAAACTAGCGCGCGCCACTGACGAGCGCGTTGGGAAGTATTCGGAAATTTGGCCGCTCACTCCTGGCTGCCATCTTCACATAGGTTGTGAATTTCACTTTCACACTTTACCACAGAACAGAGACCTGCAACCGACAGGAGCGGCTATTCGGAGGAAGAAAGGAACAGAATCCAATGTTGCCGTTTTTGAATCCTGTCCTGTCACCTGCATGTTTTATCTATGACCTGCATATAACCTTACTAATTTTGCATACCTTTTGGCACAGTATATTGCTAAAGAGATTTGGTGTTTTGTAATGTATATTTGATTTTTTGTTTGCAATATTATGAATTATTTTTGGTTAAGGGCCGATTTCATAATAAATGATCCTTTTAGTTAAAGTGCCATTTAAATGCAATTTTAAGAAACTACTATTTCATAACCACTTGAGACTGGTAATTTTACTAAATGACCCTTTAACGAAGATTGGTTATGTTGGTATACCTGGAAAGAGGTATAATTGCATCAGTTACTGCGGCTTTAGGCACTATTTGCACAGAATTGGTGATCTCTAATTTTCAAATCACTATCTGAAACTGTTTGTGTGTTCAGACCAAAAAACTGTTTTCTTGTTCTGAAAATTTCAGCATCATCTCCCGGTGAATCTATTTTTATCAGTGAGCAATCTATTGCATACATTTTGATGTATTGTCTGTTCAATGAAGCAATTGCATTTTACACCTTGCTGATAATTCTGCATGCTGAAGAAGTTGAAACACCACTGAAATCAGCAACTGCCTTCTGCATACATCCTAGTGCATAAAATCTCAGAGTGAGGAGAACTTGATTCACTGGTTTAATGCTTAAACCCCTGTAAAAATTACATTTATGAAATGAATGATGCCACACACTATTGAAACGCCTACCTGTTAGTTGGTGTCCCTATCAAATGCTCAATAGCTTCTAAAAGTGAATGAAAAGTAGGTTTCGTAATCCTGAATCTAGCGAAAAAATCCAAGTCGTCTAATTTCTCCAAGTTGTTAACTCGTTCTCTATAAATTTTTCTACGTCTCACGAAAACATAGTCGTCGTCAGAATCACTCGAACTGGATGAAGTTGGATAGTTCATGTTTATAAAATAAAAATGTAATCTCAAACTCAATATAAACTCAACAGCACAAAACTGCCAACACAATGGTCATATGTGAGTTTAGGTGGATAAGTTAGAAACAGAAGATGAAAAATGAGTAGAATGACATTTCTTATTTTGCGACAAAAGAGACCTTTAAGCCTGTAAATACGGAAAATTGAGCATTCAACTAAAGTACCCTTTAAAGGTACCTTTAACCATAAATTTGTTTTATGAAATCGATATCGAACTTAAATTGTCCTTTAACATTTAAAGGAGTATTTAATTTGATTATGAAATCGGCCCTAAATATCATTTTGTTTAGTATAATCTTAAACTATTTCTATTAACCAAGATTTTATCAGAAGCAGTTTGTTAAAAATAATTTGATTTATTGGTAAAGGTTGTCATTATTAGCCAGATTGATAAATTCATCAGACTGATACAGGATGCTGAATAATGGCTGTTATAGTGTAATATATGGATGCCTATTTAAGAGTCTGTTTCAATTAAACTATAAATAAGTATAAGTTTCACTAGGTATTAGGTGAAAATTTTGCTATTATTACTTATAATACTTTTATTTCATGTGGTTGTATCATGTTACAAGATGAAAGGTAATAAAAAAGAATTTTGTACTTCCCTTGTGTTTCATTTTGTTGATAAGTCTCTGGTAGTTCTATCCTCTCCTGTTATCAAGTGTACAGACAAAAGGTGTAAATAAACCGACTGCAAGTTGTAACATATATTTATTTTATCATATTATAATAGGTACCTAATCAGTCAATACAATATACAAGAAAGGGAACAAAACATAAATAATGATTATTTCTTAGCTTATTTACAACATACAGACCATTTCACTAAGGATGTACAAATAAAATGAGATCAATTTTCAATAGCGTTGACCACTTCAGCTGATTATGTAAAAAATGTGTGAATTGTAAGCTTGGAGTTTTAAATCCTAGTGTTTTAATTTATAACGCAAAATGCTATATGTAAATCCTATGTTCCATCAATCTCGACACAGTCTGTAATACCAAGAAAGTATACACACGAATAAATTATTAACAAATTCATTGAAAACTTTTTTATCTTCAGATGAACTTTGAAGATTTGTGAAATTTTTGTAAGTTTTCTTTTTTGTTGAATAAAATGAAACCTGTTTACTAATGTTTTTATTTGATGGTTCTTTGATAGACATTGGTATTGTTTGAAATTCCGTTCTGTTACAACTAAGTGTGTTTGTTTTACCTGAACCAACAAGTACATTTGTATTTTTCAACATTAAATTTGAATTGTCTAAGCTTATGTTTGTAAGCTGACAGTTTGATTTAATTTTGCTTTTGAGTTCATCTGAGGTTTTAGTGTTAGATGTCTGAATATCAGTTTTTAATAATTCTAATACCTCTGCATCTTTGTCATTATTATTTTGCAGACTAGTAGTATTTCTTAAATTAATGTGATCAATATGTATATTAATATAGTGAATGTGCTTACAAATGGTGGTTTTTATAACGAAATCTGTACAGCTACAAGTAAAGGAATGCACACATACGTTGCAAAAAGAGCATTTCAATGAACAATGTAACCTGACAGACCGGGGCCTGTCCTAATGGCGTTGGTTTTGGCTGTGATCGTCAATTAATCGAATAATTTATAATTTGATTGATAGGGTTAGGACCTCAATACGTTGTTGATAACCTTGTGGTTCTTTTAGAGTTCAATACAATTGTAGCAAATAAAACACAAGTGGAAATCGAAGGGGTTTATTCATATAAACACATAGTGCCTCAGCACATCTGACTCGCAGGTCATGTCATGGACATGTTCAGCTACATCTCTGACGCGAAAGTGCCGAAAATAATTTATTTTGAAAATCACTTTTTTCTTGTGTAGAGTCTTCCAGCCTATTTAGCAAGGAATTATTCTCAGTGAGGGTGATCCTGGACATGTTTAGCTACATCCCTGACCAGAAAAACTCGACCAAGTTTTTTGCGAAAGTGCCGAAAAAAAATAATTTTGAAAATTACTTTTTTCGTGTGTAGAGTTTTCCAGCCTACTTGGCAAGGAATTATTCTCAGTGAGGGGGATTCTGGACATGTTCAGCCACATCTCTGATCATAAAAACTCGATCCAATTTCCTGCGAAAGTGCCGAAAAAAATTAATTTTGAAAATTAGGTTTTCCGTGTGTAGAGTCTTCCAGCCTACTTGGCGAGGAATTATTCTCAGTGAGGGTGATTCTGGACATGTTCAGCTACATGTCTGATCATAAAAACTCGACCCAATTTTCTGCGAAAGTGCCGAAAAAAAATAATTTTGAAAATTACGTTTTTCGTGTGTAGAGTCTTCCAGCCTACTTGGCAAGGAATTATTCTCAGTGAGGGTGATTCTGGACATGTTCAGCTACATCTCTGACCAGAAAAACTCGACCCAGTTCTATGCTAAAGTGCCGAAAAACATTGATTTTGAAAATTACTTTTTTCGTGTGTAGAGTCTTCCAGCCTACTTGGCGAAGAATTTTTCTCAGTGAGAGTGATTCTGGACATGTTCAGCTACATCTCTGACGCGAAAGTGCCGAAAATAATTTATTTTGAAAATCACTTTTTTCCTGTGTAGAGTCTTCCAGCCTATTTAGCAAGGAATTATTCTCAGTGAGGGTGATCCTGGACATGTTTAGCTACATCCCTGACCAGAAAAACTCGACCTAGTTTTTTGCGAAAGTGCCGAAAAAAAATAATTTTGAATATTACTTTTTTCGTGTGTAGAGTTTTCCAGCCTACTTGGCAAGGAATTATTCTCAGTGAGGGTGATTCTGGACATGTTCAGCTACATCTCTGATCATAAAAACTCGACCCAATTTTCTGCGAAAGTGCCGAAAAAAATTAATTTTGAAAATTAGGTTTTCCGTGTGTAGGGTCTTCCAGCCTACTTGGCGAGGAATTATTCTCAGTGAGGGTGATTCTGGACATGTTCAGCTACATTTCTGACCAGAAAAACTCGACCCAATTCTATGCTGAAGTGCCGAAAAACATTGATTTTGAAAATTACTTTTTTCGTGTGTAGAGTCTTCCAGCCTACTTGGCAAAGAATTTTTCTCAGTGAGAGTGATTCTGGACATGTTCAACTACATCTCTGACGTGAAAGTGCCGAAAATAATTTATTTTGAAAATCACTTTTTTCCTGTGTAGAGTCTTCCAGCCTATTTAGCAAGGAATTATTCTCAGTGAGGGTGATCCTGGACATGTTCAGCTACATCCCTGACCAGAAAAACTCGACCTAGTTTTTTGCGAAAGTGCCGAAAAAAAATAATTTTGAATATTACTTTTTTCGTGTGTAGAGTTTTCCAGCCTACTTGGCAAGGAATTTTTCTCAGTGAGGGTGATTCTGGACATGTTAAGCTACATCTCTGATCATGAAAACTCGACTCAATTTTCTGCGAAAGTGCCGAAAAATATTAATTTTGAAAATGAGGTTTTCCGTGTGTAGGGTCTTCCAGCCTACTTGGCGAGGAATTATTCTCAGTGAGGGTGATTCTGGACATGTTCAGCTACATCTCTGATCATAAAAACTCGACCCAATTTCCTGCGAAAATGCCGAAAGAAATTAATTTTGAAAATTACGTTTTTCGTGTGTAGAGTCTTCCAGCCTACTTGGCGAGGAATTATTCTCAGTGAGGGTGATTCTGGACATGTTCAGCTACATCTCTGACCAGAAAAACTCGACCCAGTTCTATTCTAAAATGCCGAAAAACATTGATTATGAAAATTACTTTTTTCGTGTGTAGAGTCTTCCAGACCATTTGGCAAGGAACTATTCTCAGTGGGGGTGATTCTGGATATGTTTAGCTATATCTCTGACCAGGAGAGCTCGACCCAATTTTATGTGAAAATGCCGAAAATAATTTATTTTGAAAATCACTTTTTTCCTGTGTAGACTCTTCCAGCCTATTTAGCAAGGAACTATTCTCAGTGAAGGTGATCCTGTACATGTTTAGCTACATCCCTGACCAGAAAAACTCGACCCAGTTTTTTGCGAGAGTGCCGAAGAAAATTAATTTTGAAAATTACTTCTTTCGTGTGTAGAGTCTTCCAGCCTACTTGGCAAGGAATTATTCTCCTGCGAAAGTGCCGAAAAAAATTAATTTTGGAAATCACTTTTTTCGTGTGTAGAGTCTCCCAGCCTATTTGGCAAGGAATCATTCTCAGTGGGGGTGATTCTGGACATGTTCAGCTACATCCCTGACCAGAAAAACTCGACCCAGTTTTTTGCGAATGTGCCGAAAAAAACTAATTTTGAAAATTACTTTTTCCTGTCAAGAATCTTCCAGCCTATTTGGCAAGGAATTATGCTCAGTGAGAGTGATCCTGGACATGTTTAGCTACATCCCTGACCAGAAGAACTCGAACCAGTTCTTTGCGAAAGTGCCGAAAAAAAATAATTTTGAAAATTACTTTTTTCGTGTGTAGAATTTTCCAGCCTACTTGTCAAGGAATTATTCTCAGTGAGGGTGATTCTGGACATGTTCAGCTACATCTCTGATCAAAAAAACTCGACCCAATTTTCTGCGAAAGTGCCGAAAAAAATTAATTTTGAAAATTATGTTTTCCGTGTGTAGAGTCTTCCAGCCTACTTGGCGAGGAATTATTCTCAGTGAGGGTGATTCTGGACATGTTCAGCTACATCTCTGACCAAAAAAACTCGACCCAGTTCTATGCTAAAGTGCCGAAAAACATTGATTTTGAAAATTACTTTTTTCGTGTTTAGAGTCTTCCAGTCTATTTGGCAAGGAACTATTCTCAGTGAGGGTGATCCTGAACATGTTTAGCTACATCCCTGACCAGAAAAACTCCAACCAGTTCTATGCTGAAGTGCCAAAAAACATTAATTTTGAGAATTACTTTTTTCGTGTAGAGTCTTCCAGCCTACTTGGCAAGGAATTATTCTTAGTGAGGGTCATTCTGGACATGTTCAGCTATATCTCTGACCAGAAAAACTCGACCCAATTTTCTGCGAAAGTGCCGAAAATAATTAATTTTGAAAATCACTTTTTCCCTGTATAGAATCTTCCAGCCTATTTAGCAAGGAATTATTCTCAGTGAGGGTGATCCTGGACATGTTTGGCTACATCCCTGACCAGAAAAACTCGAACTAGTTTTTTGCGAAAGTGCCGAAAAAAATTAATTTAGAAAATTACTTTTTTCGCGTGTAGAGTCTTCCAGCCTATTTAGCAAGGAATTATTCTCAGTGAGGGTGATCCTGGAAATGTTTAGCTACATCCCTGACCAGAATAACTCGACCCAGTTTTTTGCGAAAGTGCCAAAAAAAATTAATTTTGAAAATTACTTTTTTCGTGTGTAGTGTCTTCCAGCCTACTTGGCAAAGAATCTTTCCCAGTGAGAGTGATTCTGGACATGTTCAGCTACATCTCTGACACGAAAGTGCCGAAAATAATTCATTTTGAAAATCACTTTTTTCCTGTGTAGAGTCTTCCAGCCTATTTAGCAAGGAATTATTCTCAGTGAGGGTGATCCTGGACATGTTTAGCTACATCCCTGACCAGAAAAACTCGACCCAGTTCTTTGCGAAAGTGCCGAAAAAAAATAATTTTGAAAATTACTTTTTTCGTGTGTAGAGTCTTCCAGTCTATTTGGCAAGGAACTATTCTCAGTGGGGGTGATTCTGGATATGTTTAGCTACATCTCTGACCAGGAAAGCTCGATCCAGTTTTATGTGAAAATGCCGAAAATAATTTATTTTGAAAGTCACTTTTTTCCTGTGTAGAGTCTTCCAGCCTATTTAGCAAGGATTAATTCTCAGTGAGGTTGATCCTAGACATGTTTAGCTACATCCCTGACCAGAAAAACTCGACCCAGTTTTTTGCGAGATCGCCGAAAAAAATTAGTTTTGAAAATTACTTCTTTCGTGTGTAGAGTCTTCCAGCCTACTTGGCAAGGAATTATTCTCCTGCGAAAGTGCCCAAAAAAATTAATTTTTAAAAATTTTTTTTCGTGTTTAGAGTCTTCCAGCCTATTTGACAAGGAATTATTCTCAGTGAGGGTGATTTTGGACATGTTCAGCTACATCTCTGACCAGGAAAACTCGACCCAGTTTCATGCGAAAGTGCCGAAAATAAAAATAATTTTGAAAATTACTTTCTTCGTGTGTAGATTCTTCCAGCCCATTTGACAAGGAATCATTCTCAGTGAGGGTATTTCTGGACATGGTCAGCTACATCCCTGACCAGAAAAACTCGACCCAGTTTTTTGCGAAATCGCCGAAAAACTGTATTTTGAAAATTACTCTTTTCGTGTGTAGAGTCTTCCAGCCTATTCAGCAAAGAATTATTATCAGTAAGGGCGGTTTGTCGTTTTGGCAGTCGTTCACGGAAGTTTGGAAGTCGTTCACGGAAAAAACTATTATGGCTTTTTTCTTCCTGTGGAAACTCCTACAGTCACTCTTCACGAATTGCAAATATGTTATACAAATGTTTGGAACCTAAGATATACCTAATCAATATCCATCCAAATCTGGTTTCGACGTTTATGACATCCATTTTCCATTCATTCTTCCCATTCGGTATATTTGAAACTTGATTATCAATAAACAATTCATATTTTCTAATAAGTTTCCTTAAAGGGGGGATACACGCCACTGACCATACAATCGGGTATGTTCGGAAATCTAGGCAGTCAGCTTTTGGCAGCCCAATTCTCACCCGTAATCTTTATTAACATCATAATATGTCTACATCACCGAACAGAGAGGTCCCTGTTCTGTACCCACATGTTCAGTGATATGCTCATAACTATTCATATACAACATAATATATATCGTTCTATTAATGTATTGATATTGCAATGGCACCAAGAAGAGTGAAAACTTATAGCAGATCTAATCAGAGTACTGTGAATAATTCTGTCAACCCATTTAATGAACTTTTTGCTAAAAATACCAC
Organism: Gastrophysa polygoni; assembly: GCA_963576655.1. NCBI lineage: Eukaryota > Metazoa > Arthropoda > Insecta > Coleoptera > Chrysomelidae > Gastrophysa > Gastrophysa polygoni. The sequence goes on from OY755083.1 coordinate 26,030,755, forward strand.
AAAGCATTTGATGGGCAAGAACAGAAAGAAACCTACTTTGTTTATTAAGGATCTACCACCTAGGCCCAGATATGGAGGGACCCTTTTAGTTGATGATTCTTTAGAAATTTCTACAGAAGACACATTTGATAAACTATTGAGAAAAAATAGGAGTGAAGAAGCCAAAGGTGGAGATGATCTCAAAAATTCGTTCTCAGAGATGAATACTTCTTATTCACCCATTATGACAAGGAGAAAAAAAAGTGACAGCATTTCTAAGATTTCAAAAATAACTTACGATCAAAAAACAATATCAGCTATGGGCGAGGACTTCTCTAATCCATACCAGTATCGTTTGAATGTACCAACTATAGATGGTATTGATGTAAGTGTGGAAATTGAGAGGGTGCAAGGAAAATCTGAAAAGTCTTCAAGTTATTTAGTCATTGCAGCTAAATCTCAAGAACACAGCAAAAGTGTATCTTTGAATGATATATTTACTAGGACATTTCATGAGACACATGACATTCAATACAGTAGTACTCCAGTAGTAGCATTGCAGCAACCTCCTATAAAAATATATAACAACACTATTTCACCTATCAAGAATTCTAGTGGTTTTTCGAAATTAGAAGACTGTGAAAAAATCAATGGTATTTTCAGTGAAAGTTTTCAAAATTTACCAGGTAGCTCTAATAAACGAATGAGTTTCATAACATTGAGGAGGAGAAGAATTCCAAAAGTTGAAAGAGACAAGGTGGATGTTTCTGAAAGTAGAAGACTATTTTTGACAAATGATGATAATGTTGGTGCAGACTCTTCAAATCTATTTGAGGTAGAAAATAGTTCAAGGATTTCTAGAATCATCAACAATGGCATTGAACAGTCAAGTTATTTGAGATCAGGAAAAAAAGGAGTCTCAAAGGTTCCAGAAGAATCTTTCTGTGATGAAATCTGTGTAGATACCAAAAGTAATGTTGGTTCAGATGAAATCACTACTTTTGATACCCATAGTATCTCAAGTATTTCTAAAGAAATGGAAGCAATGCAGAATGAAGAATTGGAGTCCTCATCAAATTTATTTCCTACAAGACTAAAAAGATTATCAGACAGTGATTTAACGTTAAACACTACAACTAATGCTAAAAGAAGCAGGTCGATTGGATCTTTTGATTCTTCAGTGACTGGAGAATTCGAAGATGTTAATATTACAAGCCAGCGAATATTGAATGATACAGTGTCTGTAGATTTGAGTTTAATCGATATTGACAATGTTTATTCCAAACAGAATATCTCCAGAGATGAAGCCAATGATATCATTCCCAGTAGTGCATGTATTATCAGTACTGTTCATGACAGGAAAGACCTCATGGTGAATGTATCAAGAAAGGATATCATTGGTTCTATAGATTTCCAAAACTCTCATTCAAAAAACATATCAATGGTAGAAGAACACTCTGATAATGAATTGATTGATCATCAAAATATAGGAGACCTAGTGGTAAATTTATCAAGAAGAATTTTCACTCAGTTAGTTGGTAAAACCAAGGGAAGAAAACCAATTGTTGATGTCACACAGAACATATTACAAGATTTTTCTAGTTCTGGATGTCATACAGATAATTTTGGTGCCTTGGATTCATCTATATTATTGTGCAATAATGTGAACTCTCACAACAGTACATCATTCATTGAAAGCTCTCATGTTGAAACACCTAAAAAATATAACTCCATTCATTTATATTCACAACACACTCAAAAATTTCAGAGAGAAAACATTGAGAAGGCTGAAAAAAATTTGTTGAATTTGAGTTCAATTGGAGGCAAGGAAGTTACTTGTGAAGTTGATGAGATTTCTTTGATAGACTTGACTGACAGTTTGAATGAATCTGGGAAGCAAAAATTACCACAAACATATGGATCAAATCAGAGATTACCAATTCCTGATTCACCTGATATCATAGAAAGTTCCATTCTGGAATATAATCAGAAATTTAATGATTGTTTTGAAGTTCCAATAGTGATGAATAACAAAAAATTCCCTCCAAAGACATTTCTGCTGAAAGGTGGGAAAAGTTGGAGACGCTCATTGTCTTATTTCAGAAGAAGCAGCTTACTAGGCAGTATGAAAACAGAAAATAAGATTTTGGAGACTGGTAAGACTTCATACAATTTTTTGAGGGTAATGATTTCATATTTCCAATAATAACTATGGATAATAACAGCATGAAAACCAAAGCCAGAAAAACAAATTACAGCACATATGCATATGATCTGGTCTGAAATGCTCATATCTCTTGCAATCACGCTTATGTTCATTTGTTTCAGCATAGCTATCCCATGAAGACAACTGATTGTTATTCATATAGTTATTATTAGATATATGAGTGATTTGTGTTCCTTGTTGATTTTGTAGAGATGCCGCCTGGCTCAATTGATCCAATTTCGAAGGATAAGAGGCTCTCTATAAGAATTATACCAGCTGGTGTATCAAAAAGAAGTAGAAGAAATACTACACTACTAGAGGATTATGCTGTCAATAGATATAGTGAGTTTTAGATAAATAGGCAAATAATGAGTGAAAGATAGATAGATAAATAGATAGATAGATAGATAGATAGATAGATAGATAGATAGATAGATAGATAGATAGATAGATAGATAGATAGATAGACATAATCCAGCATGACAGCAGCCACAATCCCGCTGAGATTTCAGGGCGCGCGCCATTCCACCAACAGTGGTGCAATACTGACATCTCATGGCTAGACATTGCCCCTAACAATTCGTGGCTCAGCCACCATCTTCTTTGATAGTTCTGTCCGAATTGTAGACTGAAGACTGTAGACTGTTGGAAGAGATAAAATTTACTTTTTTTCATACATTTTCAGTGTGTATAGAAATCATAGGGAGATGCACATGAACTAGTATTTTGCCGATCTCGATTTTTCCTGAATGAATGAATTAACTCAAACAAGCAAAGAAACTGTGAATTCAAACTTCTATAGATCAATTCTGTTAATATGAAAAATTGAATTGGGTTCTCTTCGATATACACCAAATCATTGACCTCTCTAGAACATCGTAGAAAGGTCGGCGATCTCTGCCTTCTTTATAGATACTTCCACGTTCGGTGCTCAACGGAAATATCATCTATTATGCCGCCACGTGCGATACCTGGTAGACAAACCAGACGAGCTCAGACTCGAAACATCGAACATCGCTATACCATGCATCATTCATCAATAAAACTGCAAAGTTGTGGATTTCTTTGCCTAGTGAAGTCTTTCCTGATGCTTACAATCAACAAGAAAAATTCCAACACCTTCCTTCTCTACCAACACGATGTTCCTCGAACATTGTAGGTATCACTTTTGTGTTGTCAACAGATGAAATCTCAAACTTCATCATCTCTGTTATATAAGCAATGAAAAAGTAAGTGGAAAATGCAAATATACATTATGTAGTGCCCGATTAGCCAAGACTTTTCTCGAATTCGATTACTCAAACTTGAGGAAAAAACGAAGAATTTCAAACTTTCAAAAATTCTTCTATGTACTCTATTTTTTTGGAAACGAGGTGAGAAAATTCCATAAAAAGCTGAAAAATGAATATACCACCTCCTCGGAAAGCTAACAGACAGTACATAACTCTGTTGATATAAAAAATACATTTCTCTTCAAGAATATACAGGGTGATTGATTGAAGTGGTTCATTACGTTCCTAGCGAACCAGTCAAGGTATTGTTTCGAAAGTTGGGGCGATTGCACAAACGAACTCCCTATTCGATATTTCAATTCATTAGGTATAATTCATTCATTTTCAATTTTATTAAGATTGATTCCATTTGCCTGAATTTCTGTTGATCATCAAGTTATTGGTTGTTGATGAAAATACCTCAGATTGAACAAAGTACATTATTATTATTATCAAATAAAAGTTATTATAATCATTTCAATATATTTGTAGTAGGGACAGTCCCACGATGTCACTGAGCTTGCAATTTAGCCTCCAGATACCTAAAAGAGAAATTCTCTATTTGTCAGTGACACGTTGAGAGAGAGAATATACTTTATTATCATAAGAAACCAAGTTCTTGTTGACAAAGTTTGCTTACATCTAAGAAGTTTTTAGATATGTCTAGTACATATTGGTCAATGATTAATATAAAATAATAAGATAATATATGCCAGTTTCCTACTAGTTAATATGTAAAATACATGCATAAATAAAATAAGCAGCAAATACAATATAAAATAGACAGCAAATACAATATAAATAGACAGCAATACAATATAATTGCACAAACAGACATTGTATGGACCAGCAGACAACGAATAAATAGGGTATTGGAAAGTGTTAGAATGTGTCCGAATAAAATTCCTGCAAATTATAATATGGTTTATTTAACAGCAAGTTTTTAACCGACTTTTTAAAAATGTTCAAATTGGCTGTGCTTTTGATATAGGTAGGTAGATGATTGTACATCTTGCAGCCATTGTAAATAATAGAATTTTTTATTAGTGATGATTTAGGAAGTGGAAGACTTACGTTTATAGCTTGTCGAGTGACATAATGTGAAGGAAGTTTGTTAAACGTATTCAGATGTTTCCTAATCAAATAAACGGTTTCCAATATGAAGATTGCTATTACCGTTAGAATTTTAAATTTAATGAATAAAGGCTTACAGGAGTCACGAATCTTAGCTTTGCACATAAACCTCAGCCCTCTTTTTTGAAGAACAAGAATACTGTTCATGCAGTTATCATTACATGCACCCCAGAATGGGATGCCGTACCTGAGATGAGACTCAATTAGAGAATAATAAACGACTCTGGCCGCACACGATCCCAACTCATTTGAGACAATCTTGACTGCGAAACACCCAGACGATATTTTTTTCCTCAAGGCCATAATGTGATCCTCGAATCTCAACTTCGTATCAATAACCAATCCTAGGAATTTAGTGTTGAATTTATTTTCAATAACATTTGACCCGAGGGGTAAGTCATCAAGTAAGCATCGGAAGGTTATTATGTTGGTGTTTGAAATATTGAGTACAAGCCGATTAGAGTCACACCAAACTTTAATACTGTTGACATCATTATATATCACCTCTTTGAGTTCACTACTATTCTTGGCGCGCCAGATTATTGTGGTGTCATCAGCGAATAGTGTAAACTTTCCAGATATGCTGATATTCGATAAATCATTAATGTACAACAGAAACAGAACTGGGCCCAATACTGATCCTTGGGGCACTCCACAATTTATAGAAGATTTTGATAATCTTGAGGAAGTTACTACTATCTGGCTGCGATTTGATAAGTACGACTTTAACCAATTCATAGTTGCTCCTCTGAAACCGTAACACCCAAGCTTATGCAACAGTATTTCATGATTTACGCAATCGAAAGCTTTAGACAAATCACAAAATACTGCTGCCGCAACATCACCGTTGTTGAGTTCAGTATAAACTTCATAGAGGAAGGAAAATATAGCATCATTTGTATTTTTTCCGGATTGAAAGCCAAATTGTTGTTCGCTGATGATACCATTTTTATTCAAGAATCCCATTACTCTTTTTTTCACTAATTTTTCTATTATCTTGGCAATTGTGGTAATTATAGAAATTGGTCGAAAATTTGCCGGATTCACGGTGTCTCCCCCTTTATGGAGAGGAATTACAAGTGATGTTTTTAAAAAGTCAGGGAAATAGCCATCACGAAACGAATCATTAATCAGCCTTGCGAAGATACTGAGAACATTGTCTGGGATATTTTCGAAGATTCTAGCCGAAATTTCATCGATTCCCGAGGATCTTTTGTTATGTATTGACTTTATAGCTGTTTTTAGTTCCTGGAGATCGGTATCATAAAGTAGAATGCTATCCGCAATTCTTACGTTTGAGAGGTAATCAAGTGGATTTTTATCGGACGATAATTCGTCCGTTAACTTCTCAGCTACTGAGCAGTAATACTCGTTTAGAGTGTTGGGATTTAGGGAAATTTGATGTGTATTTGGGTTTTTTCCTCTGAGCTCATTAATAATACCCCAACTTTCCTTAGGTTTGTTTGCAGCTTGCTCAATTCTGTTTTTGTAGTATAGATCTTTGGCTAGCCTCAACATTTTCCTGTATATCCTACGGTAATTGCAGAAGTAAGAGTGAAAGAGATGATTATCAGTAAATTTTCTGATATAATGCAAGGACCGTAAGTTTTTTGCAGATGTTTTGATGCCTAGAGTTAACCATTCTTTATTCTGCTTAATTTTTATATTCTGTAATGGAAATGAGCTATTAAAAATGTGTACAATTTCATTATAAAATGCAAGGAAACTATCATTCTCATTCATTTGGAACCAGTAATTATTTAGGCATGATGATAAAAATCTTTCGTAATTTTTTTTGTTATATACTCTGCCGGTTTTTGATTTTTTTTATTTTTTTTCTCGAAATTGATTGGAAATGTGCAAATGATTGCTTCATGATCTGATAGACCTGATGATATGATTACAGTAGACACAGTTTCATCATCAAGGTTACTGCACACATAATCTATAATAGTTGCAGAGTGCTGCGTTATACGGGTAGGAGTGTCTATGTGCATGGTGATATTAAAGGAACTCATAATGTTTGAAATAGTCTGGGTAGCTTCAGAGTTCTCATCAATAAAATTTATGTTGAAGTCACCGGTTAGAATAATTTTGCTATTGGGAGGAAGTCTATAAAGCAGGGATTCTAATTTAAGCAGGAATAGATTTATGTCAGATGCTGGGGATCTGTAGATACAAAGGATGTAAGTATTAGTTATTTTGCAGTGAATCATCGAAAAATTTGAAAATACAAATATATTATCAATAATATCTTATCTTAGAGGATATTTCGGGACCAGATCTGCTCCCGTTTTCAACAAAATTCGTATATCTTCTTTCACAAAATTTCAACGGTTGGGTTGTTTTGACACTGAAAAGTGACAAATTGGCAGACGGAGGAATTCTGGTTACCAGATGTTTTTTCACCAACACAACCAACACTGATAACGAATATAATCCCATACATTCCCGAGAGATGTGAAAAAATTAAACGTGTCGATGACAAGACAGAATCTTTGTTTTTATTGAAAATATATTTGTATTTCTACATTTTTTTCTAAAACAAGGTGTCACTGACAAATAGAGACATATTCATTAAACACAGATACAAAATGAAATGATCCGTTCGAAAGTTTGATTATGAGTAGATATTAAATCTCAGTATTGTTAGTAAATGTCAGTATCGTTAGTATTGTTAGGTTCTCTTATACATACAAACACAATACCTATTTCAGACTCATCCACTTCAGATAAACTGTGAGTTTAGGAAATACAGCATCCATGAATTGTGTAGATGAATGAAATATCATTCCGTATATCATTCTATATATATGATATTTCTATGATGGTAGGTAGATGAGTAATAAAAATTGAGCTGCCTTTTGTATTATCCTTTTCTTCGTTACAATTATAAACCTATAATAAACGTATGGTTCACTACTGCAATATACAGGGTTGAGCAATAGTGCATCAGAGTCGGATTGCTCGAGACCTTTGATAGCTAGAGACATGATTCAAAAACGAATGTAAACTAGATAATAGAGTCTATCATGAGAAATTATTGCGTCATATACAGGGCCCATCTAGAGAGTCGAGGACATGTTTCATTAATGGAATCCACTCCACCAATAAGATCAACTATGTGTCAATCACTAGAACGTTACGATTTTTTCCGTCAAAGTAATACCATTTGCAGATGCTTCCTCGAAAAATCCCTGACGTCATGATATTCAGTATATTATGCAACTTCCGTCAAAATTATTTCCTGTCTTTTCAATATTGCGGAAGCTACAGAGGGATCCGTCTTGAATGAGACACGCTGTATGAGTGTTTCAAATTTGATCCTCACCATTGGGATCTCGGAAACCATAAGAGATATAGAGATGGTTACATTGGGGAAAAGTTGCGCATTTACATAAATAACAATATGCCGTTTGGAAAGTTTCGAAATTCCAAGTATGTCCGGAGATATACGGAAAAATACCGAAATTTTGGAAAATCGATTTTATTCTTTTGTGGCTTTATTTATTATGGGATACCAAAATGAGTCGTACTTTCGCGTTGTCATTTTTTCTCTACCACAAGATGGTGCTTTCAGATTTGTTAATCGACGTTTCGTCTCCCGGCCACCATCATCAACTATATTTATGCTAATGAGCGCAATACTTGCTTTTTCCTGTTTCGAATAGAACCTGTTATTGTCTTTTCAATCGTGTATCACAACTTGCCATTCTTTTTGGAAATATCGGAGATGTTCAAAAAATATATTTCACCACAGTAGGCTTTTAGTTTGATGTTTCACTTTCAATCTGTCACTCTTAATGACATTTGGTTAATTTTTGGTATGTCAATGTATTTCTGGCGGAAATGGCATTCAGAAGCGAAGAAAAAAGAGATATGTTGGAAATTTATTACAAATACAATAGAAACAGTGTTCTGACATCTGAAATGTATTTGAACTTGTATCCCGAAAGACGAAAACCACATCGAACGATGTTCGAGTAATTGAATGAAAATATCGCCGAGTTTGGTTCATTTGAGAAGCCAAGGAAAAATACGGAGATAGAATGGACGAGGAAACTGAAGAAAATCTAGTGAATGAGGTGAATTTGAGGCTTAGGTATGTGTGTTCTTTAAAAAAATAGATCATTTGCAGAAAACTATGAACCTGTAAAAACCGACACGTCAAATTTCTTCCGATCTTGATGTTTCTCATACAAGTATTTGGAGACAGTTAAAAAAAAGCGGTTTCAAATATTACATATCGCAAAAATTGTATCCAGGTGATCCCGAAAGGCGATTCGAATTTCGTAATTGGCTAATAAGAAGACCTGAATTTCCTATAAAATGTAATTTGGACAGATGAAAGTACTTTCACAAATTGTGTGATCTTCAATCGCAATAACGAGATTTTCGACTGCAAGTGCGATTTAGTATCAACGTGTGAGCAGGAAGGTGTCACTGACAAATAGATAATTTCTCTTTTAGGTATCTAAAGGTTTAATTCCAAGCGCAGTGACATCTTGGGGCAGATCACAAAATTTGTCCTTACTACAAATATATTGTAATAATTTTTAATAACTTCTACTTTATTTTTTAGAAGCGAGGAGAGAAATTCCCACAAAAGCTATTCGAAACAGGAAAAATCATATATGGCCCATTGGAAAAAAATAATGTTGATAATGGTGGCCGGGAGACGAAACGTTGGTTAGAAAATCTGAAAGCAGTTTCATGTGATAGAGAAAAAATCGTTTTTTCAAAATTTCGATTTTTTTTTCGTATATCTCCGGACATACTTGGAATTTCGAATCTTTCTGAACAGCATATTGTTAGTTAGGTAAATGCGCACTTTGCCAAAATTTAACCATCTTCGTATCACTTATAGTTTCCGAGATCCAATGGTGAGTATCGATTTTGAATCACCCTGTATATAGACCGGTTTCCCAACTCCTTATATCCAGCCACTAGAAATAGTTGTAGACTTTTGCCTACTTGATTATGTTGAATTTTAATATTTAACACGAATGCAAGATTTGAACCATTAGCTATCCATTACTGTCAGATATCCAGCTGGTGTATCAAAAAGAAGTAGAAGAAATACTACACTACTAGAGGATTATGCTGTCAATAGATATAGTGAGTTTTAGATAAATAGGCAAATAATGAGTGAAAGATAGATAGATAAATAGATAGATAGATAGATAGATAGATAGATAGATAGATAGATAGATAGATAGATAGATAGATAGATTTCAGGGCGCGCGCCATTCCACCAACAGTGGTGCAATACTGACATCTCGTGGCTAGACATTGCCCCTAACAATTCGTGGCTCAGCCACCATCTTCTTTGATAGAAATAGTTGTAGTAGACTTTTGCCTACTTGATTATGTTGAATTTTAATATTTAACACGAATGCAAGATTTGAACCATTAGCTATCCATTACTGTCAGATATCCCACAATATCAGTTGAAGTAGATTTGATTTCACAGGATCGACAATCGTATTGCCATCTCTACTCAAGCGGTGCGGCCTTAGCAACGTTCATTTTTCAAACCTTTAGAATAACTCACAGATAGTACTTAGTAAGGTTGTTCGACAGGTCTACATGTTTTGGAAAGAAAAAAAATGAAGAGTTGGTTCACCATCCTATATCCACTTTGAGTATATCATTAGTCAATCCGTCATCAAAAGTAATTTGTTTTGATTCAGTGAGTATGCGGAACCTGGTTCCCCTCATATAGTCAATATATTCCTCAAGGGAGTAGAATGGATTTTCTGTCAGATATGTTTTGACTGTTTTTTTGAAGTTGAACATGTTCATGTTCTTTATTTCATGTGGAAGAATATTATGAAGGTTATAATCAAGTGAATTGTTCTTAGATCTAGTGAGTCTGTGTCTAGGTACTCGATCATTTTCCTCCTCTGGTGTTGTGGTGATGAATGTCTGACTGAGAAGTCGGCGTTGGAATTTTTTTATGAATGTCAAAGAACGATGGAAGAGTCATTATTTTGAATTTTTTGAATAGTGGTCGACAAGTATCTCTAAATTTTGCATTGCCCAGGATTCGTATAGCTTTCTTCTGCTGTCGGAAGACAGTAGAAGCTGCCGAAGAGTTGCCCCACACTAGAATACCGTAGTTGAGGTGAGACTGAATCACTGAAAAATATACTGTTCTAAGAGTATCGATGTTTATGATATGTTATGAAAGTTGTCTCATATTGAAAATAGAACTGGATAATTCCAAATTCAATTGCCTAATTTGATTCGACCAATTAAGCTTTTCATCTAGGGTAAGACCTAAAAGTGTTACTTTACCTTCCTCTTGTAAGGAAGTTGTGGTAGTGACTATCAATTTCTGTGATTTTTCATGGTTTAATTTGAGCTTATTTGCAATTAACCAAAATTCAGCTTTTTCCTCTACCTCAGCGGATAGGGAAATCAGGGAGTCATATTCTTCATGGGAATATATCAATGTTGTGTCATGTCATGGTTCAAATCATGCATTGATATTGAATTTCAAATTCAAATCGTTTATTCCAATATAACCATCGAAATGAGTATAGGGGAAGTCATCTAGTTTCGGAGTTGAAAAGCCTTAGGAAGGTATTAAAATTCAACATTATCAAGTAGGCGAACGTATACAACTTTTTCTAGTGGCTGGGTATAGGGTATATCAACATCATGCTTGCGAACGACATCCCAATACAAGTGGTCACTTAATGTATGGGGAGGAGTTTTGGGCGACCAAGTTATAGGGCCAATATTTTTGGATGACATGGATCATTGACAGGAATATTTCATATTGAGTTCCTTCACAATCACTCAACGGATATATTGGAAGATATTTCTTTGGCAATTTTTCGTCTTATGTGAATACGTCGTATGGAAATTTCTTAAATGAGAATTTTCCAAATAGATGAATCAGACAAGGTGGCCGCCTAGATTGCCTACCTTGACTTAGTGAGCATTTTTTTGTGGGGATATAAGAAGAATATTATATTGTTTATACTATATATACTACTATACTACCCAATAGGATAGATGATATGAAAAATCGAATCACACAAGCATTCCGAAGTTCCTGCTGTTCGTTGTGTTCATTTTCGTTTCACTACTCCTCTTCTTCTAAACTATCGAAAGTGAACTCAAACATGCTATATTCGATCGAGAGATAATCGAATTAACCATCGCGAATGATGAAAAAATACATATTACATATAAAAAATCAACCAAAAAAATCCGTGTTTGAATTTTCTCAACTTCATATATCGATACCACATAACTAAGTTGACGAAACAGTTCCATAGTGGAAACGTAATAGTGATACAATCTCAACCGAATATCGAAAACCGCATCTCTCTATCACTTCTGGTTTCGGAGATATTTATTTTTTCTAAGTCACTGCATTCGTCAAAATTTTCCGAAAATATTGAATAACGCCGAAACAGTTGTTCATAGGCGAGGGAACTATGGAAGAACTTAGCTCAAAATAACTTGTAGATATCCAAAGTCCAATAATATACAGGTTGTTCCATTTGAAATAATGAACTTCTTATCCACTTCCGGTATACCAGAAGTCCATCTTTTCCAATAATTTCAAAATGTGAAGATCAGTATAGTTTCGCCAAAATTATTTCCTGAATTTTCAATATTGCGGAAGCTACAGAGGGATCCGTCTTGAATGGGACACCCTGTATATATATATAAATCGCTTCTTTCACCACGGAATCCAACGTCCCATAAGCCGAAACTTGAGTGGGTTAAGAAAAGTAGAAGGACTCCGCCAACCACTCTAGTGGCTGAGGATAAGGAGTTGGTATACCAGTCTTTTTGCACCAGTCTATTTACACCATGATCATGACTTGAAAAATCTGAGTTGGCATCACTGTTCTGTATGAGATTCTGAAGTCCGTCTACTTCAAAGAACATAACTTGTGTTCTATGGTCTAGTTGCCTCTTGCTCTGCTCTATCTATAGTTCTATAGCTAGTTTAGCTTGATTCGCGTGTTCGATCGAGTTTTCGAGATAAAAGAGTAGAATTATTTTTTTTAAAGGCTGCTGTAGTCGTTAGTTGTCAGATAGAGTGAACTGCGTAACTGGGATAAATCTCCATTGTATGCATTGGTGTGCGGAATATTTGAACTTCGGGAGGTGTATGTGCATTACCACGTATGATTCTTCACCAGGTTATGTACCAGATCAAATACTTGAAGGTAATTTGGAGAATAGCCTTAGATGTTTATCGTTAAGGAGGAGAACAGCTCCAATTCGAGATTCGCTGCCTGTTACTGCTAGAGAAGTCGTTTTGAGAAGATGCGGTCAAACGGAACCCATACCATTTTCGGAATGTTATCCACAGAGGTAAGCATGCCTTTATAACTGTGAAATGCACTTGATGACTTAATCCATACAAGCTCAATACAAGTAACTTGATCAATTCTGAGAAGTAGTAGGTTAAAATAGAATGCCTGTATGGATTTTGGATTTTGTAGGAATATCTCACATGATTATAACCAATATAATCGAATTCCTCATTGTTCATACCATACCTACGTTATATTAGAAATGAAGCAGTAATGTTCATTCTTAGAGTTCTGACTCACTCAACCTTCGATAATTCTTTATTCTGGCATAATCAAAAAATTTATTGTAACCTTGAAATCCTATGGTCAAGGGTAAAATTTTCTATTTTATTTACCCATTTCAATCATTGCCAGAAGAGTGTTCTCAAATGAAAATATAGATGCATTCATTAGTAAACTGAGAGAAAAACTTTGGATGAAGTGAGTGGCCTTGATAGGTCATGTGTGGATAATCAGTGGAATACTTTTATGAATTCCTTCATGTTGATATTTAATGAAAGTTTTCCTTGTGAGCTAGTTAATAACAAACCAAACTAACCTAAAAATAATGAAATAGTTGAATGTAAGAGTAGGTTGTGTATCCTATTGGCACTATCCGAGAATAGAGTAGGGTTGTATTATCATTCTATAAATGGTTATTTTGGAAAAGAGAGACATGTTATGGGATACTCTAGTTAGAAAGAATAACTTTTTTGATATTTTTTTGCAGATGTAATCGCTGTGACTTTTAAAACTTGATCTATCATCTATCATAAAGCCTAGATATTCAAATTCCTTAACCCATCCCAGATTTTCACCTTCTATTTTTATGTGTAGATGTTGATAGTTTACGTTTTTTAATTTGTATTTTTTGTACTCAGGATCATTTCCTTTGTTTTCTTTGAATTCAATTTCATCTTATTAGTTTTCAAAAATGATCCAAATGAGTTTAAAACATGATTTAGCCCCAAAACACTGCCCTGGGGCACCCCGATATCTTTAGCCAGTTCACTAGAAAATGCTTTCTCCATTTGACATTTCTGAGACCTATTGCTTGGATATTGCTCAAACCATTTCAACACATTACCTTCAATTCCATAATATTTTAGTTTTGTTATTATCATTTTTCTGTCCATGGTTTCAAAGGCTCTTTTGAAATCAAGAAAAACTGCAATTATATAGTTACCCTTATCTATTTCTTGCTTCCAGTTTGATATTGTTAATTGTAAGGCGGTTTCACACAAATGCTGTTGTCTAAAACCTGACTGATTACCAATTAGAAGTAGATTTGCTTTGAAGTATTTTGACAATTGTTGATGTACAATTATTCCTCAGATTTTTTCGATGTTTGGCAACGTATTTATTCCTCTGAAATCTGTTACTACAGTTGCGTTGTTAATTTTAGGGATAGGAATCACAGTGCTCATTTTTAGATTCTCAGGAAAGTTACCTGATGTAAATGAAGCATTGATGAGATTGAGAAATGCATATCCTATTGTATAAAATGTTTCTTTCAAAAATTTTATATTGGCTACTTCTTCGACACTGCCTTTGTTCGGAAGAGAAAAAATAATATTTTTCAATTCTCTAAGACTAACATTCTCAAATTTCACAAAGTTACTAGTTATTAATGTTATTAATGTTCATGATTCCATTCATATTCTAGTGTAATCAGATCGGAAATAAACTCATTGAACATATTAGCTGCTTCAAGTTCATTTTGAGCTACGGTGTCTGCGCCAAAATTGATACATTTGTAATTTAACTTATTTTTTTCACCTTTTATCAATTTTTTCAGTGTTATCCACATTTCTTCTGCATTACCCCTATTTTTATCAATGTGATTTTCAAAATATTGTGATTTCTTGGTTTTAAGTAGATTAACCATGGTATTTCTCTTTAGTTTGTATTGGTTCCATAAGTCATTTTTGTCAGGACCAGAACTTTTTTTGAATTGTTCATAAGCTGTGTCTCTTTCTCTAGAAGCTAATTTTGTTTCTTCATCATACCAAGGGACCTGCTTATTTTAAATACCAATTTCCACTAGTGGTGCAAAACGGTCTGTAATTGTTCTGCATTGTGTTTCAAAACTTTTGTAGATTTCATTAACGTCAATAGAATTATTCAACCAATCGCAAGATGATAAGTTCAAATTGATATTTTGAAAGGCATTTGTATCAAGTTTTCTTGTGAGGAAGGAGCTTTCTATATAGTTATTTTTTCTTATGGATAAGTGAATTGTAATCGAGGGGTAAATCACTGAGCAAATTCGTGTACACCGGACTGCCATTCATACTCGGACTGCCACAGACTGCTACCGAACTGCCATGGACTGCCACCGGACTGCCATGGACTGCCCCATCACTCAATCATGAAATCCAATAATATAAAGCTGTGTTTTGGGATATCCAATTCACCACAAGAACGACTGAAGAACATAAAGTACTAGAAATGCATTCCCGATGGTGTCGAACAAAGAAGACATAAATTATCAACTATGACCTGCGATATGAAGATCTCACTGAAAATTTATCGCATAAGAAACCGATTCGGAATCATACATACATATACATACAGGGTGGACCAATAGTGTGGCAAAGTGAGTTAACGGCTTCGCTGTTTGAGATAGACGAACAAAAATTCTTGAGACGGTGTAGGTTCATAAACAGCACATTTCTAGAATATTTTTCGCCACACAGGGTGATTTTAAAAATGTGTGTCGTATCAAAGTTATACTTCGAACACCATGTATTCCATTGCATTTGCAGATTTTCCCTTGTGAGCTGATTTCATTGATCGATCACACTTGGGGTCTATCGGGAATGATTACAGTGATATAGGGTGTTGAAAATGGAGATTTTTCAACTTTATGAATTTTTCCGACGATTCGCCTGAAAATGTTCAACACATGATTTGAATATCACGAATTTCGAGTGAAAATTTTCAAAGTAAGGATATCATATATTTATAATTATTTGGGTGACATATTGGTGGGCTGGTGGCGAGCTGATGGCGAGCTG
This sequence comes from Gastrophysa polygoni, assembly GCA_963576655.1. Taxonomy (NCBI): domain Eukaryota; kingdom Metazoa; phylum Arthropoda; class Insecta; order Coleoptera; family Chrysomelidae; genus Gastrophysa; species Gastrophysa polygoni. The sequence continues at coordinate 26,046,692 of OY755083.1, forward strand.
GTGGGCTCCCTAATATGCAATTATATCCCAATTATTCAACTTTAAATATCTCACGGTTGTCCCATGCAATGGCGAGAAATGAATTTGATACACCCGGAGATGAATTTTATTGTTCATTAAATATAAATGAATGTTCAACATAGACAGAACGTAATTTTGATGATATAACAGTTGTTTTTTTTGTTTTACAGATATATTTATCTGATGTGTAGCGTGGGGATCGATAAAATATGTCAAACCCAGGGCGCCAATGAAAGACCTATAATGCAGTTGACGGGGCACTGCGAGAACTGAGTAAAGACCTCGGTAAAGACAAATATTTTTGGACTCTCTTCTTGAAGGACTTCAAATTGTAATCATATGGAAATAATTCATTGACCTCTCTGGAACATCGGAGAAAGGTGGGCGATCTCTCTCTCATAGATATTTCCACGGTCGGTGCTCAACGGAAATCTTTTCTATCATGCCACCACGGGCGATTCCAAGTAGACAAACTAGACGAGTTGCTAATCCATACATTGTCAGACTCGAGACATGCCGAACTTCTCATTACCAAGAATCATAGAACGGCAAAGTTATGGACTTCTTTGCCCAGTGAAGTCTTTCCTGATGCCTACGACCTCCAAACTTTCAAGAAAAATTCTAGTACTTTCCTTTTCTCCCAAATTTCCACTGCTGGCTAACACGATGTTCCCCGAACATTATAGGATTTCCTTTCATGTTGTCGAAAATAATAATTATATATATATATATATATATATATATATATATATATATATATGTATATATCCTCGGTTAGTGAATTCCGAAGTGACGATGTCCTACAAAAGAAGGAATTCTCATGAAACGATTTCCTGGGTGTTTCGAATTTGACTGCATTAGGGTGTGAAACTTCAGCCAGCCGAGTTCGTCGGGCGAATGTAATTCCTGAAGGGACAATCGCTGATGATTCATTAGAGCACCTTTCATGATAGTACCAATAAAATCAAGATATGCCCTCAACGTTTCTTCCATGTTGTAAAACCAAGTTTCGTATCTTCAGCTTAATATAAAGAGAGAATAAAATAGAAAGAACATGTTTTTCAAGGCGGAGGGGTCTAATATTTCCGAGAAGAGATTTCTAAAAAAATATATATCAAACCCTCCTTTATTTTCAACACAGAATCACCCCTCACATTGTATATTGAAGATTGATACACAATATTCGTGAGTATTGATTCTCGAGAACCCAAAGTGATCATTGTTTTTAGGCGATTCGAACAATGAATGATAGAGTCGTCCGTCATCTTGCAGACGCCATCTTGAATTTCAAAATCATATTTATGACAACTCGAAGAATAACTGAAGTCATTTGCCCAAGCATCCGCCACACTGCAGAAGTCATCTTGAATTTTCAAATTTGGACTCGAAATTAGGAATTTGCCGACCTCGAGAACCACTATACCTGTACACTTTGAGGCGAATCGAAGAATAAATAACTATATGTCGCCTGGCACCCTGCAAACTCCATCTTGCATTTTCAAATTCAGACTAGTTTGTAATTCTCGCCTTCGGAATACGAGAGACCACCAAACTACCCCAGACCGAAACTCGGACTGCCACCGGACTACAACCGGACTGCCACCGGACTGCCATGGACTGCCACCGGACTGCCATGGACTGCCACCGGACTGCCACGGACTGCCACCGGACTGCCATAAGAATGTACACCGGACTGCCTCAGTGATTTACCCCTCGATTGTAATGATGGAATGGTTGGTAATTTTAGGACAGTCATGCACATTGACAGATATATTCTGATTCGATAGTACATAATCAATAAGTGTAGCGCTAATGTTTGTAATCCTGGTACATTTATTGACAAATTGTTCAATACCATATGTTTGAATAATATTTTTGATTTGGCGTGTGTAATGATTATTTTTATCCAAAAATTTTAAATTTATATCTCCTACCAAAATACATTAATTTTTAGTACAAAAAATCATCACACCATTTCTCAAAATCTTCTTAAAATGCTTGATGACTTGCATTTGGTGAGTGATAAACACCACCAATGAGCCATTTGGTACCACTTAGAGTTACATTTACAAATTGACACCATTAATTCATTTGTAGTACAAATTTTCGACTTATTTTATATTCAATATTATGCCTGATGTAAATAATTACTCCACCTGTGTGGCGTGAGCTATAATTGCATCTTACTAGGGAGTATCCTCCAATATTAATTTCGCTATCTTCTATGACTTCTGTACATCTTGCTTCACTCAGTATCACTAGAGAAGGGTTGTAACAGAACAATTAGCAACTATTTCGTCTTTGCGTGATGGAAGACTTTCTGCATTCATATTTATTATATCACTTTTGAATAGTAAATTAGGACTTTCTCCTTTTTTTTTGATTGTAGCGCACTTGTCTGTCTCCATCGACTTTTCTAGGAACATTGTTTATATATTTTATTATTTTATTCTCACCATTGTTCTGATATTCTCGCAGCTGCTTTTTCAGGTTTTGAAAATAGGTTTGTTGTGCCTTGGTTTGATCAGAAAAAATCTTCACACCAGGGACAGCTAGTTTCTGTCTTTGTTTCAATACTGTGAGTATATATATACATGGTATACTGTGAATACAATTTTTTAATGATTGTTCTTCATTTTTCGGTTTTGTATGAGTCAAAATCGATCTCATTGTATTTTCTGTCTTGAACACTGTTTTCACTCGAAACTTGTCACCAACACGTTTAATTTTTTCTGATATTCCGGGAATGTATGGGATTACATTTGTTATCAGTGTTGGTTGTCTTTGTGTTTGTTGTATATTCTGTCTGTTCTCAATTTGGTGTATTGTTTTATCAATGAAATGTTTCGGATAAGTGTTGAGTTGTAGAACATCTTTTATATGGTTCATTTCGGTATTGAAAATTTGGTGGTTCGATGATATGGATTTGGCTCTATCATGAAGTGATTTGATTATTCCTTTCTTTATACTTGTATGATGATTTGATTGAAAATTGAGGTATCTGTCGGTGTGTGTATTTTTACGATATACACTTGTTATCAAAATGTTATCTGATTTTTTAATGAGGACATCTAAAAATGGTAATTGATTATTACATTCGATTTCTAAAGTGAATTTGATTGTGGGTTCGATATTGTTTATATAATCTAGAAAATTATCTAGTTCCATACGGTTATGTGGCCAAATAATGAAAATATCATCCACATATCTCCACCAAGTCTTTGGTTGTTTACTGAATTTTTTCACAATATTCTCTTCAAAATCTTCCATGAATATATTACTTAGAATAGGAGATAATGGTGAACCCATGGCCATACCAAAATTTTGTTGATAAAAATCATGATCTAATTGAAAGTAAGTTGTTTCGAGACATAGTTCCAAAAATTCTAAAATACCTTCTACACTCAGCTTAGTTCTTTCAATGAGTTTTTCATCATCTTCCAGTTTCTTTTTCACTAGTTGTGAAGTTTTTTCTATAGGAACATTAGTAAATAAACTCACTACAACGAAACTTACTAAAATATCATCTGTATCGAGATGGATGTTATTTAGTTTCTCCAAGAAATGAGGAGTATTTCTAATGAAACTTTCACTATTTCCTGATAAAGGTTTTATTATATCTAAAAGAAATCGCGATAAATTTTGACAAGGAGATCCTATCGAACTCACGATTGGTCTCAATGGATTGTTTGGTTTATGTATTTTTGGAAGTCCATAAAAATGTAGGGGTTTGCTATGGTATTTGGATATGTGTTTCCTATCTGTTAGTGTAAGTTCATTTTCGTGTTTTTTCATTATGTTTCGTATCTTTCTCTCTATGTTTGCTGTTGGATCTCTATTCAATTTTGTGTGATTGCCTTCATTTATAATTTGTATTATTTTATCATTATATTCATTTTTGTTCATAATGACTGTAGCGTTGCCTTTATCAGCTGGAAGTATTTTGATTGTATCATCATGTTTAAGATTATTAAGTGTGTTTTTCTCTTCTCTTGTGATGTTTGGTGTTATTTCATGTTTCTCAATAATTATTTTATTTCTGATTCTATATTCATTAGAAAATTCATCAGGAAGTCTTTGTGCAGTTTGTTCAATAGCTGTTATCAAATCTAATTTTGGAATATGATTTGGAGTGATTGAAAAATTCATACCTTTTGACAGTATTAATTTTTCAGAATCTGTTAATGTTCTTGAGGATATGTTTATAACAGTTCTATTCATGAAATTTTGTTGACGATGTTCTAATCTCAATTTTTTTAAATTCCTCTCTTCAATGAGTTTATTGAATTTTCCTATGTGTATCAATTTATTCTTGTCATTCTCTTTTTTGTATGAGTTGTTCACAGAGATGAATATATGTGTTGAATCATCTTCGTGTAAAACGTTGTATAAAGTTTGTTCTAACTGTGAGATGATATTTCTTGTTCTTACCTTGTTGTATTTGTGGAAATTTATTCTTTCTCTTACCAATGCCTTACTTGCTTTCAGAACTATCCATTCACATTTCTTACTATAAAATGGTGCTTTCAAACGTAACCCTCTTGGTATCACTCCATTGTCACGACATTTACAGAGAAAAGTTGAACTGTTTTCGGTGTGAGACAGTTTTATGTATAAATTTTCAAGATTCCGAAATTGATGATTGATGTTAGGCCCATACCTATTTGTTAAATACTGTCTGTAAGTTCTTTGAAGAGGTGAAATATTCATTTTTCAGCTTTTAATGGGATTTTCTCCTCGTTTCTAAAAAATAGAGTAGAAGTTATTAAAAATTATTGCAATATATTTGCAGTAAGGACAGATTTAGGATCTGTCCCAAAATGTCACTGCGCTTGAAATTAAACCTTTAGATACCTAGAAGAGAAATTCTCTATTGGTCAGTGACACCTTGTTTTTGAAAAAATTTGGAAATACAAATATATTTAATAAGAATAAAAACTCTACTTATCTTGGTGGACGTTTCGGGAACGAATCTGCTCCCGTTCTCAACACAATTGAAATATTTTTCTCTTCGTAAACTTCTTTCAATGTTTCCGATTTTGACACTGAAAAGTGACAATTTGGCAGACGGAGGAATTCTGGTTACAAGGTGTTTTCATTAATTGATATCGAATTTTCCATTTTCATATTCAAGTTTCAGAAGTGGATGCCAAGTTCTATCTATATCAACTGAACAAGAAGCAATATTATTGTCTCCGTTCAGGAGAATGCAAGCAGACTCTTTGATTTTCCGTTTTTGGTTGTTGTCTTCTTTTCCTATGATCTCAATATTACCCCAATATCATATCATATTGCAATAATTTTTAATAACTTCTACTCTATTTTTTAGAAACGAGGAGAGAAAATCCCATTAAAAGCTGAAAAATGAATATACCACCTCCTCGAAGAACTTACAGACAGTATTGACCAGTATTGTCCCGGAATTGATATCAAAACTTCCTTATGCATTCATTTCTCAGCTTTTTGAGGGATTTTCTCTCCTCGTTTATAAAAATTAAGTTATTTGAAATTATTTCAATATATTTGTAGTAAGGACAGATTTTGTGATCTGCCCCGAAATGTCAATGCGCTTGAAAATAAACCTTCAGATACCTAAAAGAGAGATTCTTGTCAGTGACATCTTGATTTTGAAAAAATTTGGAAATACAAATATATTTTATTAGAATTAAACTTCTACTTATCTTAGTTCACGTTTTGGGAACTAATCTGCTTCCGTTCTCAACACAATAAAAACAATTTTCTTCCCAAATTTTTCTCTATATGCAGTTGGTTTTGACACTTGAGAACTTGAAAAGTATGGTGTAAGAGGAAATGCGTTGAAATGGGTTGAGTCTTATCTTACTGACCCCCAGCAAAGTGTCAGCACAAAGAGTAATGGACAGTCACACAATCAGACAGATTACCAACAAAGGTAGGTATACCGAAAGGAAGTATCACAGGACATCATTATTCATCATATATATTAATGATGTATGATAATAATAATAAACAGCTTTATTTCAGAGTAGATTACAAACTTTTATGCAAAATGTCGGTAACATAGAATGAAATGGCGTCAAACAAGGAGGTTCAGATTTTTGTTATAAATATTTTTAAATGAATGTTCCAGTGAGGTATGTGTTCAAATCATAGGGCTCTAAGTCTATGAGAAGTTTTTTTAGTTCTCTTTTGAAAACTCCAATTTTCTTCATCAGTTTTATTCTGTTAGGAAGATGGTTGAAAAGCTTGATTGACTTATAGTGGGCGCTTTTTTCAGTTGCTGTTAGTCTATGAAGGGGAAACATATATTCATTTGTTCTAGTGGGATACTTATGAGCAGGTATGTTCTTAGAGAAGAGAAGTGAATTTTTATAAATGAACATTAGGCATTCATAGATATAAATCGCGTAGATTGTATATCATTATATTATATTGGTATGTGAACTGAATCCGAGATTTTATGACAAAAATGTATTGATAGAGGGAGAAACATACAAGATAGAGGTAATAAGAAAGAGCATTGAAGTATTTCATGAAACAAAAGAATGGTTAAAGAAATAGGTTAATATTAAATTAAAACAAAACTAATTCAATTTTATTTGAAACACTCCAAGTTCGAAGTGAACCGAGACAAAATTTGAACTCAGGAAGCACCAAACTGACAATAGCGGAAGATACCAAATTTCTAAATTGAAATGAACACATTGAATACACAGCAAACAAACTCAGGAGGATATCACACGGAATAAGAGTGATAAATAAACATCTAGAGAAAGAATCTGTAAAAATTCTTTGCCTTGCCAACTTTTAATCAGTTGCTATATACATTATTATTTTCTTGGGAAGTAACAGCAACATTTAACACACATACTTGCAAAAATGACCACAGATCCTGTACAGGCTGTCCCATTTTCGATGTCCTTATGGGATATCTCGCTTATTTTTGAATATACAGATTTGCGGTTTTCGCGAACGTTGGCTACTTTTTTGTGAAACTCACGAAACCGTGAACAAAATTTCCATAACCCGCTTCGTTCCTGAGATACAGGGCGAAATTGAAAATATTGCATTTTGGGACCCCCCCCCCCTGTATCTCAGCTATCTTTCAACTTAGAGGAAAAGTAAGAACTGTTTCCACAATTTTTCACGTAGAATCCAGTGGCGTAGTCAGATTTTTTAATGAGCTGTCGTTATTTAGATATAACCCCAAAGTTATGTTTTTTTTAAATAGAACACCCTGTATATTTTTCAATATTTGAAACAAGAAAGCTTTGCGCTTTTCAAAAATATATATAACACTCATATGATATTTTGAGTATTAGTCCTGTATTTGGGTAATTTTCAGTTTTTTATGAAGGTTTCTTATTAATAGGCCTTGTAAAAATGTGGCAACATTATCCACCTCACAAATTTTCATATTCCTCTTATTGCTGACACAGTGTTTCGTCACACACTTACCACATTTACCAATATTCAGTACTATTAATTGACTAATCAAATCAAATCAAATCAGATATACTTTATTGTCAAAGATTGATACATCTTATGGACAAAGCAAATATAAAACTAAGTGCCAATAGGACAAACAATACAAAGGTAATACAGATCAAAATCTTGAATTGAAATAATAGTCAATCAATAAAAATACACAGAGAATAGGCATTTATAAAATCAGAAAACATCTCAAATTCTTTCCTCAAAAAATTCGCGAATCTCATAGTATGGTCTACAAAGTAAAAATTCTTTAACCGCTTTCCTGAATAGTACATAGGCTCCTATATTTTTTACCGAAAGTGGAAGGTGATTAAACATCTTTCCTCCATTGTAAATGAAAGAATTCTTTACCAATTGTGATCTCGGCAGAGGCAAGGGAATTTGACGAAGTCCAGTATTGACTGGATTTTTTTGTCTATATAAATGATACTGATGCTTATGAATCAGACACACGGTTTCCAATATAAAAAGACATGGTAATGTAAGAATCTTCCCCTTCACAAATAAAGTCTTACACGATGTTAAAGCGTCCACTTTAAAAATATACCTCACCGCACGTTTCTGTAGGGCAAACATCATATGGAAAAGCTGAAGAGTACAGTTGCCCCAGAAAGCAATACCGTATCTTAGATGAGTCTCGACCACTGAGAAGTAAACATTTCTAGCGATTTTGCAGCCTAACTCGCTGTCGACAACTCTGACTGCAAAACACCCGGAAGATATTTTTTTCCTAGTGTCATAATATGAGCATCGAATTTCAGATTATGGTCAACATTAAAACCTAGAAATTTTTTTTCATCAATTTTATGAATCAAGAAATCATCTATACAGATATTTTCAATGGTACTTTCGAAGGAAATCATATTTGTTTTTTCGAAGTTGATAGATAAAAAGTTCAAATCGCACCAGGCTTTGATGACTCGTAGATCCGCTTTGATTGCCATTTGTAGAGCATGCACATCTTTATTGTGCCATGTGATAGTAGCATCGTCTGCGAATAGTGTGATAGTTCCTTCAATGTCTATGTTTACCATATCATTTATATATAACAAAAAAAGTAATGGGCCCAGTACTGAGCCTTGGGGCACACCGCAGGACAAATGTTGGAGATCAGAGGATGCCTTTTCTGTTTTCACCATTTGACTTCGATTACTCAGGAAGGATTCGAACCAATTATAAGCAGGTCCTCTACAACCATATGCATGAAGCTTTTGCAACAACCTTTCATGGTTAACACAGTCAAAAGCCTTTGCCAAATCACAAAAGACCGTTGCTGCCATCTCACTACTATTTAAGTTGACATATACTACTTCCAAAAAGTGGAACATCGCGTCGATAGTGTTTTTTTGGTGTTGAAAGCCAAACTGTTGTGCAGTTAATATTTTGTTTTTTTTTTTAATATAAGATTCCAGTCTTTTTTTGACGAGTTTTTCGATAATTTTTGATAAGGCTGGTAATAATGAAATAGGTCTCAAATTAGAAGGTTCAGTTACATCACCTCCTTTGGGAATAGGTATCACAATTGTTTTTTCAACTCATCCGGAAACAAGCCATTTTCAAACGAAGCGTTTATAATGGTGACAATGCTTTCTAGTGCACAATCGGGCAGATTGGTGAAAATTTTAATAGATATCTCATCTATCCCACAAGCATTTTTGTTTCTTATTTTAGACATAGTTTCTTTCAGCTCCAGTAACTCAGTTGGCGATATAAAAAAACTATGTGGATTGTCATTCTTAATATAAGTCAGAGGATCGTTATTTAAGGTAGGTATGTTCTCCGTGAGTTTGTGAGCTATGTTAGTGAAATAGTTGTTGATAATAGTTGGATCAAGTTGGATAGCAGTGTTTTTTTTGGGAAGGTTACCTCTGAGGTCGTTTACAATACGCCAACTTTCTTCAATTGCACATTTGGCGCTAGCAAGTCTATGAAAGCTGTGGACCTAATTAGTAGGTAGCTATGAAAAAAAAAACACAAATTCAGATTGTTTACAATTCTTGTCACCTACCTGTCAAAGTTTACAAATTTTTCATACAATGGCGAATAATAATCCAGGATATCAGAACTACAAGAAATTAGATATGGTTGGGATATATTACCAAGTTGGCTTCAATGCAAATCAAGCGAAGGACCTATATTTTGAAAGGTATTCACTATCTCCCAATTGCTGGGTATCAGTTAGTTACAATATGATAAAAAATTTAGGTATCCCGAGAGGAGACAACCAAGTAGAAAAATATTTGGCAGACTGAGAGAAAATTTGGAAAATTTTGGATCTTTTGAGAAGCCTAGACCAAAAAGTTATACGAAAGAAAATGCCGAAAACGATGGAATTAGTGTCCTTGCAAAGGTAGAAGAAAGCAATAATTATACTTCTTGCAGAGAAATTGAAGAATCATTCGGCATTCCAAAGACAAGGATTTCCAAGATATTGAAAAAGAACAAATATATTCCCTACATACCACAAACTATTCATTATTTGAACCCGGGTGATGCTGTGAAGCGTATTGAGTTTTGTATCCAAAAGACGGAAGAAAATATAAATTTTGGGCGTTCCGTGGTATGGTCCGATGAGTGTCATATGAGGAGTAGCGCTGGAATATTTAATCGAAATAATCATCGTTATTGGTCAAATGAAAATCATCACGTTACGGTGGTGCGCCAACAGCAAGGCAGATTCGGCTTTAATGTATCTTGTTTCGTTTATGGAGGAAGACTGGCCTATCGAATTTTTGACGGTAACTTGAATCACCAAAGATATTTGGAAATTTTAGATGATTGTCTTTCTGAACTACTTGACGAATGATGTAAACAATAGTATTATGGGATTCAAGATTATTAATGATTTAATTATTCCTGATGGTATCTTGCATGGAATAAATGTGAACAATATTACAATTATCACTAAAAATTTAATACCGGTTACCTCAAATTAGTAACTTGACCAGTGATGAAAATATAAATCTTGTGTAATTCAATTCTGCAAGTTCTATGCTATCTGATGGCTATCATAATGTCTATTTGATATCCTTCATAACGGAAGATATACGATAGATACATGTGTTTTGTTATTCTTAAAAATAATTCGTTTTTGTAGTTGTTTTTTTCCAGCTGCCATTTTACCAGTGGCGTCGAAAAATAATTTTTTTGCAAGAACGATGTTTTATCCCGCTATCCAAGAATTATAATTGAATTTCGCACTCCGAGTACAATTTGAACGTATGACAACCATGATCATGAGTTGTTGGCATCAGAAGTAATGATGGAATAAAAAACACCACTCAGAAAAAAAATCACCAAATCAAGGTTTGGTGCATAGACTGTTTGATGAAATACTATGTCCATAATACCATGGCACGAGATGAGTTCTTTGCATGCTGTCTGAGAGGTAGTTTTAACCCTTCTGAGATTCGAAAAAAACCGAGAAAATCATTCGGAAAAGTTTAGCCAGTTGTTACAGACATTATTGATAAGGTCTCAAATATTGTGCCAAGAGATGGATTATTTGCAGTCCGTCTAAGAGGTAGTTTCCACCCTCCTGAGTTGAGAAAAATTCGAAAACACAATTCAGAAAAGTTTAGCCAAGTTGAGATTTTGTACAGAAATTATCAATAGGGTCTCAAATATTGTGTCAAGAGATGAATTATTTGCAGGCCGTTTACAGGGTAGTTTTCACCTTTATAAATAATGAAAAATTCGAATACACCATTCAGAAATATTTAGTCAAGTTGAGATTTGGTAAAGACATTATTTGATAAGGTATCAAATATTGTGTCAAGAGATTGATTATTTGCAGGCCGACTGAGACGTAGTCTTCCTCTTCTGAGTTTTGAAAAATTTGATAACACCATTCAGAAAAGTTTAGCCAAGTTTAGTTTAGTACAGACATTACTGATAGTCTCAAAGATTGTACCAAGAGATGAATTGTTTGCAGACCGTCTAAGGGGTACTTTTCACCCTGCTAAGTTTTGAAAAATTCTAGAACACTATTCAGAAAATTTGAGCCAAGTTGAGATTCAGTACAGACATTATTGATAGAGTCTCAAATATTGTGCCAAAAAATGGATAATTTGCAGGCTGTCTAAGGGATAGTTTTCACCCTACTCTGTTTTGAAAAATTTTCTGAATGGTGTTTTCGAGTTTTTCAAAAACTCAGAAGGGTGGTAACTACATCTTAGATGGCCTGCAAATAATTCATCTCTTGACACAGTATCCCAGACCTATGCAACAATGTCTATATCGAATCTCAACTTGGCTAAACTTTTCTGAATTGTGTTTTCGAATTTTTCAAACTACAACAAACAATTATTTTCGAATGACCACAACATTTTGGTCGTTGAAGAAAATAATTTGTGGCGCCTGTAGTTTTTTTTTTCAAATAGGGTGGCTCTGCTAATTGTATATTAAGTTATCAAAGTTCCTACGATAAATCGATAATTGTGCTGTAAAAAGCGTCTCCGTTGCGACCAAAAGTTTTCGAGTAATTGTCGAAGAACATCAGAAGTGAAAAAATTGATATAACGAATTTTTTCATGCAGATTATAGTTATTTTCATTTGATATCCTGGATTTCGTGTACCTTAGTTGAAATTGTTTTGTTGGCTTTGAAATTTACCAAATGACCAAAACAAATTTGTCATCAAAGAAAATAATTTTTCGCGCCTCTAGTTTTTTTTTTTAATAGAATGGCTCTGCTAACTTTATATTAAGTTAGCAAAGCCACCATGAGAAACCGATAATTGAACTTCAAATAGCATCGCCGTTGCGACTAAAAATTGTCGTAGTACAGTAGAAGTGATTGCCTAGGTTTCGTATAACTTGGTTGATGTGCGCTTATGGTACAGAAAGATTTGTGGGATGAATAAAAATAAAAATATCTATTAGCCTTTCAGAAATCAAGGAAAGATTGACTAACCAATAACCTCTGAACTTGTCGTTGCTGGGTACCAGGTGGATCTTCTTGCTTGAAAGGAAAGATATTCTGTCGATGTTTTCACCAAAAATAGCGTGGTTGAGATATACGCGCTCGTCCTTTTTGCCGATAAAAATGTGAATGCAAATTCATTTTTCGGGAAGTTCTCGTCCAAAAACCCGCTCATGAACTGGTCAATTTAATTGAAACCTGAAAGGCTTGTACACTCGGTGGCACAATGAACTTATAATGAACTAATGACATGAAAATAATAATAAAATCATCATAAATGCTCAAACAAAATAAATGCATATTCAACAAAAACCCCAAATTGAACCAATATTATACAGTAGAAATCGTTTTATCTGTTTTGAAATTCACCCAAACAGTTGTCAAGTGACCAAAACAAATTTGTCGTCAAAAAAATTAATTTGTCGTGCCTCTAGTTTTTTTTTTCAGATAGGGTGACTCTGCTAACTTTATTAACTTTCAATAAGATAGCAAATCCACTACAATAAATCGACAATTCAACATCAACAAATTGTGGAGCATTGGTCGTAGTACAGTAGGAGTGAAAAAATAGATATAGCATATTTTTTCGATGAAGATTTTCGTAATTTTCATTAGATATCCTGGAATCCAAAATAAATTCTAGTATTTCCCAACACTGCACTCACATTTCGACTCCAACTAGGAGTTTCTCAAAAGTGATGAATTTTTCTACATCTCACCTATTTCTCCTCCATAACAAATGAGAAAAATGTTAATATACATGACGAGTGCAATAAGATTTACGATATAGACAATTCCATGTAACTTCGTTGAAATTGTTTCGTTTACTTCGTAATTCACCAAACAATTGTCAAAAGACCAAAACATTTTTTTCTCATTTGTTATGGAGGAAAAGTAGGTGAGAAATGTAGAAAGATTCACCATCTCTATGAAACTCCTCGTCGGAAGTCGGAATAGAAGTGCAGTGTTGCCAAATACTCGAAGTTTTCTCGAGTTCCAGGATATCCAATGAAAATATAACTATAATCTGCATAAAAAAATTTGTTTTATCAATTTTTCCACTTCTACTGTACTTCGGCAATTACTCGATAATTCTTGGTCGCAACGGCGATGCCATTTGAAGTACAATTATTGATTTATTGTAGTGGCTTTGCTAATTCAATATAAAGTTAGCAGAGTCATCAAAAAAAAAACTTGAGGCGCGACATACTATTTTCTTCAACGACAAATATTTTGTGGTCATTCGATAATAAATAGAAATAAATATTCTATTCTCTATTCTATTTTTTTTCCAGCTTTTTGTGGGATTTACTCTCCTCGTTTCTGAAAAATAGAGCAGAAGTTATTAAAAACTATTTCATTATATTTCAGTATGAGAGAAATTCTCTATTTGTCAGTGACACCTTGTTTTTGAAATTTGGAAATACAAATATATTCAATAAGAATAAAACCTCTACTTATCTTGGTGGGCGTTTCGGGAACGAATCTGCTCCCGTTCTCAACAAAATTAAAATATTTTTCTTTTCGCAAAATTTTTCAATATGTTGTCGTTTTCGACACTGAAAAGTTTTGTTACCGAAACGTCCACCAAGATAAGTAGAGGTTTTATTCTTATTAAATATATTTGTAATTCCAAATTTTTCAAAAACAAGGTGTCACAATCTCACAAAAAGCTGGAAAATGAATGTTCCACCTCCTCGAAAAACTATTTAGCAATGCTATTCGATGTTCAGTTGTCGTTTCATCGTAGTGACTTTGCTATCTTAATATAAAATCAGCAGAGCCACCGTATTCAAAATAAAAATTATCACAAATTATTTTCTTTCACGACAAATTTGTTTTGGTCATTCGACAATTGTTGAAACAACTTCAAACCAAGTTACACGAATGTGTGCGTATCTTGAATCACATTGATATATTACTCATTATATATTTATTCATATTCATATTCATTTATTTATTTATCTCCCAAAGATACATTGTGATACAACTGAAGGTAGCAGGTATAAAACAATTTTGATACACTTGTTCTAAATTTAGTAAAATTTTCATAAATGTTTGTATTTCAATATGTGTTTATAGGTCACCAACAGGTAGCTCAGACTATTTCAATAAAAAAAACTGACTGAAATTCTAGTTCACCACAGCATTCAATAATGATAAAATGCGGAGATTTTAACATTGACTCCAAACTAAAAGGTGACCTCCATATAGCGAGCAGAACCACCCTCAAAAATACAACTTTTTCTTCGGCCATAATTTAAGGCTAATTTATTACCCCATTTCCGAATTTATTGCTCTTTCTACAATGCGAAAAAACTTTGGTTCTGCTAGCCTCACGCAAAGCTAGCAAAACCAATTCCAAAGGATAGTGTTTTTCAAAAATTTGATGACGCTATAATTTAAGGCTTATTTGAAGCTCTCATTCTAGCCTATCGTCGTTTTTTTTGCTCCTCTTTTTTCATAAAAATACGGGTTTCGCTAGCTTGACCGCAAAGCTAGCAGAACCAATTCCAAAGGACAAAGTTTTTGAATGATCTAATAACGCCATAATTTAAGGCTGATTTATTGCTCTTCATTTGATGCGAAAAAACGCACGTTCTGCTAGCTTTACGTAAACCTGGTAAAACCAATTCCAAAGAAAAATGTTTTTCAAAAATTTGATCACATTATAATTTATGGCTAATTCGAGGATATCGCAGATTTTTTTGCTCCTCATTTTATTTTTAATCGTGGGTTTTGCTATCATTACCGTAGAGCTAGAAGAACCAATTCCAAACGACGAAGTTTTTGAAAAATCTGATTACGTCATAATTCAAGGCAATTTTGAGGCTCCTACTGCCCAACAACCATTGTTTTCGTCTCACCGTTCAACGCTAGAAAAAAAAAATACTAATTCCTCTATCTCAACGCAAATAAAGCAATATTACTCGGAATATGGAATAATGAATGGGAATAAGATCAAGATTCATTTGTGCTCTCAATTGTGTTTAAATATTGTATGTTAGCTGCCACAGATTTCGAGATATTTGACGTTGAACTCCACATTTTAACTAGATTGTCTCCACTTATCACGGTATTTCATATGGCGGGTAGAAAAAAAATCGATTATCAGCTGTCAACCATATAAAATCAACATAATCATCAAAAAATCAATAAGAAGTAACAATAAATATACAGGGTGTCCCATAAGTCATGGATCAAAAGAAGTGGGGTGGTAGAGGGGGTCATTTCCAACCAAACTAACCGTATATGTGGTTATCCGTTTGGTGATTGTTCAAAAGTTATTAAATTCTTTTCATTTCGAAAAGTTAGGTTATGATCTTGGTTGAAATCTACTCTTGAAAATTTGCATATTCTCAGACCTCTCTAAAAGGACAAAAAAGTTTGGAGTGAAAAAAATTTTTTTTTTCAAAAAAATTTGTGGCTGAGAATGGGTTGTAATGTCCGAAACGGTGAATGATGTAGGAACGGTCAGAGAAGTTTCCATCCAATAATAAGCCACAGCGAATTGCGCTGTAAGATATAGCAAAAAAAACTTGGTATTCCAGAACTGTCAAATCAATCAAGCGTATTCTGTTTCGGATAAACAGACGAAAGTCGACAATATCACCAGAAAAACCCTTAGGCGGATGTCGGCGGGTGCCAAAGAAAAATAGGTCAGAAAAATCATATATGTATTTAATAAAAGAAATCAGTCAATTACCAAGCATACTCACGAAATGTGTCACAGGTTAAGAGCGGGGATTCACTGCCTACTTCTGAAACTTTGTCTAGATGGCATTGCGATGCCCGATCGTAATAAAATATGATTATTTTCCTATGGCTGGTGCCTTATTGTAGTTTCCTTCTTTTTGGTCAGTTCGGGAATGTTCTCAATAGGTGTCAGTATACTAGCATCGCATCGAAGTATAAGTTTTATATTATTTGGTTGCTGTTACTGTCCGCGCAAGATGATTTTATGTATGTTGTTTCTTTTTTTTTTTTTTTATCTGTGGACAACACGAACGGGAAACCTATGATGTTCGAGGAACATCGTGTTAGCCAGCGGTGGAATTTTGGGAAAGAAGGAAGGTGTTGGAATTTTTCTTGAATGTTTGGAGGTTGTGAGCATCAGGAAAGACTTCACTAGGCAAAGAATTCCACAACTTTGCCGTTCTATTGATGAATGATGCTTGGTATAGCGATGTTCGACAGGTCTCGAGCCTGACAGTGTAGGGGTGACCAGCTTGAGCTCGTCTGGTTTGTCTACTAGGAATCGCGCGTGGTGGCATAATAGATGATATTTCCGTTGAGCACCGACCGTGAAAGTACCTATGAAAAAGGCAGAGATCGCCGACCTTTCTACGATGATCTAGAGAGGTTAATGATTTGGTGAGTGTTGTGTCATCGACTAGGCGAATAGCTCTCTTCTGAATTGAATCTAAGAGCTTAAGCGTATGTTTGGGGGCTGAGTTCCAAACATGTGAGCAGTACTCCAGGACAGGTCGAATTTGTGCTTTGTAGATCATAAGCAGTTGCTGGGATGTGAAGTATCTCTTCGCACGGAAAAGAAAACCGAGTTTTTGTGAAGCAGTCTTCGCAATGGACCTCACATGATCGTCCCATGAGAGAGCACTGTTGGTGGTGACACCCAGCAAGGATATTGACGACCTCATAGGAACAGTGGTACCCGACATCATCAAATTGGGCATTGTGTGATCAGCCTTCTTGGTGAACATACAAGCTTGAGTTTTAGTTGCATTGAACTTTACTAGATTCTCAGATCCCCATTTCAGAATTCTTGTCAGATCCTCATTTAAAGCATCAACCTGTCTTCGCCTTGCACCTCTTGCCTCATTGGATGTTATAGGGGCTCTAGAGGAAAAGGCGGAATGAAGTGTACTATCATCCGCAAAGCTATGAACTGGGCTAGAGGTCACATTCAACAAATCATTGATGTGGAGCAAAAACAAAGTTGGTGCCAAGACAGAGCCTTGTGGAACACCAGCATTGATTGTCATTGTATCAGACGAGACCCCGTCTACCACCACGTAGAGTGATCTATCTGCAAGAAAACTCGATAGTAAAAGACACAGTTGGGGCGGCAAACCATATGACGGAAGTTTCGCTAGGAGGCCTTGGTGCCAAACTCGGTCAAATGCTTTGGAGATATCCAAGGCTACAGCCAGAGACTCCCCATGTTTCTCTATTGACACCTGCCACTTATGTGTCACATAGGCAAGCAGATCTCCAGTTGACCTCTGGTGACGAAAGCCATATTCTATAGGTCTGGAGTCTCGATCCAGACAATGTGTGTATTTATTTATGTCGCGGGTCGCGCAGCGTGGTAGAACCGAGCCGACTACTTTGACGATATTTATCTTTGTCAGAGATGGCTTTGGCAGAACGCGGGTATTTCGCACTGAATTTTCATCTATAAGAATAAGAGGGGTATTCCCGATCTCTCGTATTCCACCTCGTATGTTTACGAATTTGAGATTTCGTATACAATCCTGACAGGTGATTGGTTGACATACTTACGAAACGTCGATTTCGTAAGTATACGAAGAAAAATACAAAGATCAGGAAAACCCATAATATCAATATGAAAAATGGTTACATGTGGTATTTGTTTCACAAGCTCACATTTGGTTTCATCAAATCTTGCAAGTTGAATTTGACCCACTTCTAATCGTCCGAATGATTAGGAATTTGGCAGGTGAACATAATTTTTACGACAATGTATTATGAAATGAAAAAAATGGCGGACGAGTTTTGTGGTTATCGTCAGATTTTACTCAAAACTGATGTCTGGTGGTCTTTGGAGTCGGAAATTAGAAGTTTTTGTCAAAAATAGAAAATTCAACATGGCGGCTCCAAAATGGCAGAACACTTATTTTGGTCTGATTCTATTAAAGATTTGTATTTTGAGATTTTCGGGGTCATATCATATATTATGATTATTTGTCAAAATCCAGAAATTCAACATGGCGGCCCCATAATAACCATTTTTTTTTTCATAATGATCCCAGTCTATTCGGTATCTGGGGAGGAGATTATAATTTTTTGTCAAAATTAAAAATTTAACATGACTTCAAAATGGCGGAACCGAGGGCGGAACAGTTTTGTGATTTTGGTCAGATTCGATTAGGAATTTTCGTTGTGGGGTTTTCGAGGTCGGAGATTGTGATTTTTTGTCAAAATTCAAAACTTCAACATGGCGGCTCCAAAATGGCAGATATTTTTTTGATTTTGGTTTAATTCTAAACAAAATTGCTTCGTATATGTGGATGTTTTTGGGGTCGGAGATTTTTTTTTTCCACCTGTCCCAGTGTCTGTCTGTCTGTAATCATATCATGCAAGTTAAATGAATGAACAAAATAACAAAAATTAAACAAGCTTTCATTTGTTGTAACAAGATGAAGATCTGGAAACTGGCACCCTGACCGGCCGCTGCTTATACATGGTGTTTTATTATTGTTGCACGAAACTTCGAGGTCAGATTTGTTGGGTCAAAATATGAAAAAAGTCAGAATGAAAACCAAAGTTATGCATAGCTGTTGGAAGAAAATCTGTGATACTCGAGAAATATATTTAGCTACAGCCGATCGATCAGCAAACTAATCGGATAACTAGGTATGCCAAAACAAAAATCCACTTGAAACAATTCTGAAACGAATCGTTTTCAGACATATAATTATCTGAACTTTGTTCATATTTTGGCCCATGAAATTTGACCTTGAATTTTCGTGCAACATTGATGACACACCATGTATAGGCATTGCCGAACCGAACAGATTGAAGTGTATGTTTTTCAATCGTTTCTACTGGCCTGTCGAACTATATGTATATAATATATCGCGACGGCTCTGATCGAATTCGAAGGAACAAAAGAATTGAATATCCCTATTCGCATATTTATTTTGTATTGGCTCTAAACCCATTCTGAATTACTTCATCGATATCGATATCTGCTTCCAGGATGATAGTATATAAACATGGTTGCAACGATCACCTTTGTGTACCTACCATAGTAAACACCAAATTAGTGTCAGGCATTTGAAGAGTTTGAAATGTAGTATTTTTGAATAGTACAATATTATAACAGGTATTTGATCTCTCTTCGTCGGGTGTTTGACAGATTCTTTGTTCAGAACCAAGCCGCGAACACGTGTTCTTGTGACAAAGACGCTGTAGGTAGGGAGGTGATAATAATAATGATAATGATGTTAATGATAATTTATTCACCTAAATGAGAAAATACACAATGGGTAACAAGTGTATACATAAATAACAAGCGAATAAAAAATAATGTAATATAATATGCGCGGTAAGCAAAATGAACATTCTATCGATAAACAAAAAAAAAATATTTTTTTGTTATGTCATTTCGAACTATGGCAACAGGAAAATGTAAAGTAAAACGCACTAGTATGGAAATTTTTCACGAACGCACACTCGCATCAATGATCGATGCGATGATGAATGTAATGATATTTCAATTGAGAATTTAACTGATGATATCACATAAGCATGGTGCTTATGCCCACTTATCATATATCTAGATTCATTCCGCATCCCGATCTCTCAAAATATGAATCCACTAAAATTCAAGAAGATCAAGTTTATCGATTGTATCGTTTTCATAGATAATATCGATGATACCAATAATATCGATATCAACGATAATAGCGATAATATCGATAATTTTATTAGTGTGAATTTTTATCTACATCATCGAGAATTATCGATGAATTGACAATCCCTAGACATATAACACAGTTGAGTCATTTCGATACGATGAACTTGAATTGATTTTTCTGCGCACAGATTTATTCTCATGAAATTGACATGGGTATTTTTATCAGATCGGTCACTCTAACGGGTCACCGCTCGGGTATTCTCGTTCCAGACTGCTATATTTTGGATTGCGTGGTAGCCGTCGACAAACATGTCTCATAAACACTCATTATGCTCCTTATCGAAATATTTTTGGTCGTCGAGAAATAGTGTACATAACTCGTTGGAAAGTGTATTTCAAGCACTCGTTACATTTCCGCACTTGTCGCTACACGGCTCGTACTGAATATCTTCTGGTGCGAAATATGTCTCTTTCCATACTAGTCATATGTGATATATCTCATAATATAGGGTTCTTTCAACTCGATGGCGTATTAGAAGTATCGAGAGAACGGGATGTCAAAATCTAGCTCTTGAAAATTTTTTCACATGTTGCCAGATCTAGTGTTACTAAGAGCAACTTTTAAATTTCAAATGGAACACCCTATATATCATTAGATTCTCGAATTCTGAGACATATGAATTGATTTTGATCTCTTCGAAATAATCAACTTTGAAGTTTAAATTTGATTGAAGATGAGCTGCCCAGTGTATGGTTGTAATGTTGACAATAAGTGCAAGGGCTTTGTGTCTGGTACAAAGTTTTATAGCTTCCCTAAAGACAAGAAAATGCAAAGTGATAGGAAAGGACTGTGTGGACGACAGGATAGACAGACATTGTCGAAGTCCAGTAGAAGTGAAAAAATTGATATAGCAATTTTTTTCGACGCAAATATTAGTAATTTTCATTGGATATCCTCGAATTTGCGAAAATCCCGAGTCATTGGCAACACGGCATCAATATTTCTACTTCCACGAAGAGTTTCATAGAGGTGATGAACACATTCGTGTAACTTGGTTAATATTGTTTCGTTGGCTTTGACAATTTTTTCACTTCTACTGGACTTATTACTCGACAAATTTTGGTCACAATCGCAATCCAATTTGAAGTTCAATTGTCGATCGTAGTGGCTCTGCTAACCTAATATTGAGTTAGCAAATATAGGGTACTATATATTTTCATCAGCTATCATTATCAAACGAAAAATTGAAGAAATATCACAGATCTGATGAAAAACATTATATCTTCCAAATTATTCAATCATATAGGGTTCTCACTTCGGTGCTCACTATTGAATTCCACAACGTATCTTTTTCACCTCTTTGAAGTTCCACAAAGTTACACTCATTAGGCCAATTGATTATATTTCACTAGAGTCCCTTCAGCAACTGTACAGGCTGTCCCATTTTCGATGTCCTTACGGGATATCTCGCTTATTTTTGAAGATTTGCGGTTTTCGCGAACGTTGGCTACTTTTTTTGTGAAACTCACGAAACCGTGAACAAAATTTCCATAGCCCGCTTTCGTTTTTTGTCGAAAATTCAAAATAATTGCGTCAAATGTCATATTTTGACATGTTGATTTTTTCAATGGAACACCGTATATTATCTCACATCCGAAAAGAGCTATTTGTTCTAATTTTATATATGTATACATGTGCGTTTCGAATCAAAACTGTTTAAATATTGTATGAAATGTAAAATAATATATACTAAAACATAGTTAGCCATGCTAAAGGGGCGATGGGTAGACAGGAACTGGTGTCATGTGATTGGTTTACCTAATCAAAGTAATATTTAATGAATTTATAATTTTCTAATAATCCCTGTTGGTGAGGAGCAATAATGTGCGGGAAAACCATGTACTCATTAAATTTTTTAGGCGACTAATTCAGAGTTGAATAATATATTGAGGTCTTGAAATAATAAAAAATTCAAGGTATTTTTAGTCTATTCAGATGAATATAACACGTGACGATACAAAAGAGGTCGAAATTCATAGTTCTGTCTCAATTCATTATGATGAATCGGTAAATCGTCAGTTATTTTCAGGTCAGTTGCCTGAAAAATACATCATTTCGCTATTTGAAATGAATTTTGGGAAGACATAAAATAGGATAAATTCCCCACCAGATTGCTCATCCAGAATAACCTTCTTATCTTCCATAGCTACTAAATCTGTTAGATCGAGTGTTAGATATACCTACCTATACTTGAAATTAAATGAAATACTTTGTTGTCTCCTGAAATGAGGCATCTTTCTCCAACATTGCTTGAATATTTTGGTCCTAGTCCGGTGATGAAATGTTCACTTTTTCTCTTCTACTTTATTTTGATGAGTCAGTCTTACCGTAATGGCATACGACATCCTTTGTGTGACATTAATTTTCATTCGATTCGGGTAATAACACACTAATATGCACTAAAACTAAATAGGTATAGGTACTACTTTTGGACATTTTGCCACTCTGTATATCGAGCTGTATATCGATATTCAGTCGTGAGATCAATCTGTTAAACCGAATATAGGTAACACTGTATTTCATTTTGAAAATGTTGTCTTCCTCGCGACCGGACATCACAAAGGAAAATCTATATTGTTAGCCAGATATGGAATGCATTGAAAAAAAATAATGGACTTGGACGTCGTAAGCATCTGGATATACTTCGATAGGCAATAATTCCACAAAATCACAGTTCTATTGATGAATGATGCTTGGTAGAGCGGAACTTTTTCAAAAAACGAGAATCAAAAGAATTGGCGATAAATAGGCTAGATGAGAGCCTTGAATTATGGCGTGATCAAATTTCTCAAAAACATTCCACTTTGGATTCGGTTTTGCTAGCTTCACGTGGAGCTCACAGAACCCGCGTTTAAAAAGAAGAGCAAAAAAAATCGGCGATAAGCTAAGATGAGAGCCTCAAATTAGCCTTGAATTATGGCGTAATCAGATCATTCAACAACCACGTTTTTTTTTTCAAAAAAACGAGGAGCAAAAAATTTGGCGATTGGCTAGAATGAAAGCCTTGAATTAAAGCGGGATCAAATTTTTGAAAAAAATTTTTCTTTGGAATTGGTTTTGCTAGCTTCACGTGGGGCTAATAGGACCCGTGTTTTTTCGTATAAAACGGAGAACAAAAAATCAGCGATTAGCTAGAATGAGAGCCTTAAATTATGGTGTAATCAGATCATTCGAAAACTTCGTCCTTTGGAATTGGTTCTGCTATTGGTTCTGCTAGCTTCACGGTTAAGCTAGCAAAACCCACTTTTTTTTAAGAACGAGGAGCAAAAATTCGGCGATAGGCTAGAATGAGAGCCCTAAATTAGACTTAAATTATAGCGTGATCAAATTTTTTTAAAAAATTATCCTTTGGAAATGGTTTTGCTAGCTTTACGTAAAGCTAGCAGAACCCAAGCGGGCCAAATATAGGGCTTTTTACGATACACTTTACTATCACCTCGACTATCACTTTGATTCTGCTTTTCTAGAAAAAAACATTTAAATTCAATAATAGTGAATCTGATTGGAAAACAACTGACATGGAAAATTATTCACGTTATATCAATGATCTACATAACTTTATGAAGAAACCAAATGTGAAAATATACTTATTAAATGTAAAGTAGAACGAAAGGCATACAGGAAATATCTATCAGAATGAAATAAATCACTAATTGACAGTAAAATTTCTTCATCACATGAGTCTAAACACTCATAACAGTATGGAGTATATTCAACCGATGTAATAACAAAAACAAAGAAAAGAATAAATCCATAACTCTTACAGATGAGCATAAGAAATCAATCAGGCACCCAATAGAAGTAGCTGAATACGTAAAATCTTCAACCACCCAAACATTATTCACAACACTAGAGGCATTAAGGTTGACAACAATAACACCACCATTTTATTGAGACCAGCTAATCAAACAGAGATACCTAATATTCTGAATGAGATGCAACCAAAATATTCATCTGGTATAGATGGCATTCCACCTGCGATTTTAAAAATAATTCCCGAGTACATCTGTGACCCTTGAATGAACATAATAAATGAAAGCTTATCATCTGGCATATTTCCAGATTACTCAAATGTAGCAAAAGTTAGACCGATTCACAAGAAAGGTAATAGAAATACCCGTGTGAACTTAGCAGCCACTTTTTAGCACTCATGTGAAGTTGGCGCCGACTTTTCGTAAAAATTATTTTTTTTTAGGAGTTCTCGGTAGAAATGATAGAGTTCTAGAATTTCTGACAAAAATTTTTGATAGTTCTGGTCAATGATGGATTTGAATTGAATATAAAACAATATGGCCGCTAACTCCAAGCAGCGCCTTTTTTTTTCAGAAATATGAGTTCTGATATTTTCTTTGGATTCATCTGACAGAGTTCTGGAGTTCTTGACCAATTTCGAAAATAGTTCTGTCAAATTGACAAATTGAATTATTGAGGAAAATTTATATTTCATCAAAAAATGGTTCAGAGAATTTAAATTATTTCTGGAATTGCATACCCAGTACAATTGCACAATTTCCACTGTTGTTGTATTGTGTTTCACAAAAAAGAATACATTTCTCAAACTATTCACCCTCCTGGACCGCTGAATTCATAAAACTATTGCGATCATAATAAAAATTTAGGAGTTCTACAATATATTCCCCAAGCGTTTATTATCATTATTTATTATTTATTTATATTTATTATTAATTAAATAATATAAGGTGCTAGATTTTCATCAATCATCATTACCAAATGAAAAATTCAAATAATGTCACAGTTCTCAAAGGGGTTCTGAGTGGCGCTCGAAAAGTTCTACAATATATTCCCCGCGTTTTATGAAGAAAAAAAATATTTCGCAAATTATTCAATAATATAGGATGCTCACTTTCCAAATTTTGTCATTCAATTTGTCAATTTGACAGAATTATTTTCGAAATTGGTCAAGAACTCCAGAACTCTGTCAGATGAATCCAAAGAAAATATCAGAACTCATATTTCTGAAAAAAAAAGACGCTGCTTGGAGTTAGCGGCCATATTGGTTTATATTCAATTCAAATCCATCATTGACCAGAACTATCTCTTTCAGGAACTCTAGAACTCCATCATTTCTACCGAGAACTCCGAAAAAAAAATAATTCTCACGAAAAGTCGGCGCCAACTTCACATGAGTCTTTCTATCGGCCGCTTTTTTCCAGCTGCCATTATACCAGTGGCGTCGGAAAATAATTCCATTGCGAAAACAATGTTTTATCTAGCTATAGAAGAATTATTATTGGGATTCACACTCCGAGTACAAATAGAACTTATGAATAGGATCATGAGTTGTTGACATCATGAGTGAAGGTGGATTCGCACTATACGGCACGGACCGTCACGTAACGGCAACGGCACGTACCGGCACAGACACGACAATTATACGCGTATATTCACATTGCACCGACAGGCATCCGTCAGTATGTCAGTAAGCATTCAGCAGCCGCAATGAATCATCCATCGTGGAGCAACGATGAACTGGCTCTTATAGCCTCACTTTTAGGCGAAGACGAAACAAGAAAATTGGAAAAACGTAAACGAAGATGTTGAAGAAAAGAAAGACATAGGGAGAGTTTTGGACTTTATTCAAAGATTCTTTGAAATTTGACGACAAGTTCCACCAATATTTTCGAATGTCAGTCTAAATTTTATGGTTTATTGAAATTGGTGTAACCAGTGATCCTGTGGTGATGGTTTGCGAATTTCGCCACGACAAGGGGGGAGTGCAGCGAATACAGCATTCAGTATAAGGGACGCTTTCAGAGGAACACGGTCGTGTTGAAAGGCAAGACACAATTCTGTAAAATATTTTTTTTTCGAAATAATGAATCGCATCTTACCTGTCTGGCTGAGTTCTTTTGCGATTGCTCTCCAAGCATTTTCCTTAAACACATTGTCACGGTATCTTGGATTGCACATTACACATAACGCTTCCCATGATTTCATGCTCTCAATTAATTTCTCTTGATCCATATTTGCTGTGCTCCGTGCGTATCCCTACCGTTATCTAATTCGGACTAGCAGACAAGCTACGACACTTACCGTACCGAACCGGCAAAACATTCTTCTCGAGAATGTTGGCCGGTTTGGTTGAGATTTCGTAGAGGCATTATTCAAAAGGTCTGATTGTATCTCATTGTATTATATTCAACTTCATTACATGTATATTTCACAGCTGTATATGAATGTATCCTGTCAATATCTTGTCTTTTAATGTAGTTTTAAAGTGTACCCCTATTATTGTACTGTAAATTCTGACGTTTGCTGTGTCCCTCGAACATTATAGGATTCGATATTCGATATCGGTGGAAAAATTGGTATGAAATATCGAAAAATTCATCACTCACATCACATGAAACTTCTCGTTGGAGTTGAAATATGAGAACCGTGTTGCCAAATACTCGAAATTTTGAAAGTTTCTAGGATATCCTATGAAAATTACTTGTATCTGCATTAAAAAAATATGTTGAATGAATTTTTCCACTTCTACTGGACTTCGACCATTTTTGGCCACATCGGCGATGCTAATCGAGGTTCAATTGTCGTCGATTCATCGTAGTGGCTCTACTAACCTAATATCAAGTTGACAAAGCCACCCCATATTAAAATAAACTAAAGGCGCCACAATTTTTTTCTTTCATGACAAATTCTCAACAATTAATGCACCCGGTCTCATAGATTTCCTATCAAATGGTTCTGATAACTTTATAGGGGTGATGATCATCCGAAAGACTTTAAAAATCAACATATCTTTGAAAACTTTGTGATTAGTTCAGTGGGCAAACTGTGTATAAGGAGAAGCTGTCTGCGATTATTTTTCGTTCGTAATCAACAACTCACACTATTGGTCGTAGAAAAATAGTTATTTTTGTATTTTGTATTTTGTATGCGCGATATGCGACTCAAAGAATTCTTTGTTCCCCTTGGAGATCTCATAGAGATTCAATTTTTGAGGGAGATTTTTTTCGGATTTCTTCTGAACATAAGTGAATCAGCTATGTAAATTTGGATACATGCAAAACCGAGTGCGAAACTAATAACTAAGCAAAATTGAACACAATTAATACTTGCATTGAACATGGTATGTGACAATTACTTGTAAGATATATTGAATTTTTCCTTTTCAGTGCTCTTCAACATTGCCAGAAAATTGGAGAGGGGGTCTATGGAGAGGTTTTTCTTTACAGAAATCCTGTCGGTGGTACCTCTGTAATGAAAGTAATACCTATAGAAGGAGACCAGATAGTTAATGGAGAAAGACAAAAGAAATTTGAAGAAATTCTATCTGAAGTTGTCATAGCTTTGTGAGTATTTTGAAAATATATAATATAAAGGTATACACAAATTATTCATGAAGTCATTAATGAATCATCAATTTGAATACATTACCAATAAACTGTTTGTATTCGTTGTATGGATTGTCATAACGTGTGTATTTTATGTTATAAAGAACATTCATTTTTCAGCTTTTCGTGGGATTTTCTCTCCTCGTTTCTAAAAAATAGAGTAGAAGTTATTAAAAATTATTTCAATATATTTGTAGTAAGGACAGATTTGGGATCTGCCCCAAAATGTCACTGCGCTTGAAATTAAATTTTAGATACCTAAAAGAGAAATTCTCTATTGGTCAGTGACACCTTGTTTTTGAAAAATTTGGAAATACAAATATATTCAATAAGAATAAAACCTCTACTCATCTACTCATCTTGGTGGACGTTTCGGGAACGAATCTGCTCCCGTTCTCAACACAAATTGAAATATTTTTCTCTTCGCAAAATTTTTCAATGTTTTCGGTTTTGTCACTTTTCAGTGTCAAAACGAAGAGCAAAACAAAACAAAACAAAGCAAAACAAAAAATACTAATGAGATTTATGTAATTGTGAGTACTTACCGATAATGGATTGTAGTGTACTTGATCTTGGAAAACGTTTTCTCGCACAAGAGGGTAGTACCAAAAACTGGGAACAATCGACGAGCAAATTATAGCTCCCACTTATAAAATTCCAACAGAGATGAATTTTGATGTTTTTTCTAATTTCCATTTGGAATTACGGAGCCGGAGTTTTGTCTGAATCAAAAAGGTTTTGGAAAAGCTCAATTTTCTTCGCAATGACTCAAAGTCTGAAAAACGATTATAATAAAAAGTTTCGGTTGCGAAATCGACGGGAAATTCAGTCTCTAAGAATATGGTTGAGGGCAGAAAAATTTAAACTGTTTTGGCCCTTGCAACATACCGAAAATATCATTATGGCCCCAACGCTTCAAAGTTTAGAGACCCCTGCTCTAAAGCAAGCAGCATACAGTCGTTGGCGCAAAATCCCATGCCCGCAAACCAGAGCTGAATATGTTGAAGCTAGGAATACATGCAATCAATCGATAGATGAGTTTTAAGAGGCATACGATACCAAAATGAGATCAAATCTAATAAAGTGCCCAAATGGTCCCGTTAATTTTAGACCTTTGCCAAGGCAATCGAGATGATAGTACATTGGCTACAACACCACAAGAAAAAGCCATTACCTTCTCCAAAATGTTTGCTACGATTCACTTTGGATCCACGAGGCCAGAACCCTCCCAAAATCGCTACCATCGATAACCATATGCCTGAAATTGTCTTCCGTCAACGCACAATCAGACACATTCTGCTTAGCCTCAACGTCAAGAAGGCTATGGGGCTAGACGTAATACCGCCAATTGTTCTCAAGAAATGTGCTCCAGAACTAACACCAGTTCTTAGCAGATTGTTTGTCTTTTCGTACAAACTTGGTATATTTCCTTCTAACTGGAAAATAGCTATACTCTAACCGATTCCAAAGAGGGGCAAAAAATCGTCCCTAACAACTAGACCGATTGCACTAATAACTGTGATCTCTAAAGTAATGTAGAAAGCAATCAACATCGTGCTGATCCGATATCTAGAGAGCTCAAGAATCGTGAACGACCGGCAATATGGCTTTCGTCACCAGAGGTCAACTGGCGACTTGCTTGTCTATGTGACACATAAGTGGCAGGTGTCTCAACATGCGGAGTCTCTGGCTGTAGCATTGGATATCTCCAAAGCATTTGACCGAGTTTGCGAACCTTCCGTCATATGGTTTTCCGCCCCAACTGTGTGTTTTACTATCGAGTTCACTTGCAGGTAGATCACTCTTTGTGGTGGTAGTTTGTTACGTTAAAAGTTTTTTTTTTTTTTTTTTTTAATTTCATATATTTACATAAGGGTAATTGTTGCTTCCAATTCCAATTTGTATATTGGTTACGTTCACAAGGTTGACGTAAAGGGTTTCGCTCACAACTAGCTTTTAAACAGGGAGAGAGGGGTGAGTCGTAGAATTTTACCGGGTGATGTAATTTTCAGGGCGCCAATAGATTCACATACATAACCCTTATATACTTGACAATTCCAGAGTAATCGAACCTATAAAATTTACTCTATAATAGGGGTAACCAAATATATCTATCTAAAATGAGCCCTAGTAGGTAATAAAGAAGAACAAGTCAATTCGGTATATATTCAGTATAATAGTGAAAATGAGTGATTTCTTGGACCAATCGAACAACCTAGGACATTGAGCCTAATACTAGATAACTACTTATAGATACATAGTTTCCGGGTACCCGTATGACTCTCAATCATTGTATCCATTCAAAAAAAAACAAAATCTATGATTACACCATTACACGATAACTCTATAACTTAATCTAGGTTACAACTATCACTTAATCCAGTCCGAACACTAGGTTATAGTCTTCGAGGAAGATATTGGCTCGCGAAGATTATATAAGAGAAAGGGGTGATAGAAATTTTGGAAGAAAAGCCGGTACTTAGCCTTGCTGCTAGAAATTGAAGGTACTGCAGGTGTCAGCCAGCCTATCAGGCTCTCAGCGATAAAGGTACCCTCTTATGTAAAAAGAACCGCAGAACCACCATTTCAGTTCTTTTCTGGGTAATGAAATCAAGGATATCCAAGATAACTCCAAGATTCAATCATAAACGCCTAGAAATTATTCAGTGAAAATTATTCGTGCAAATTATTGATAATAATGAGAAACATGAACCATGTAATCTACTTGAACATTGAACAAGTATTGAAGCGGCAAATATCAACTCACCTCCGATCACCGGCTCCCTAATAATCGTGAGGCGTTAACTTGCTAGTTCAAAACTGATATCCAAAATCCTCTAACGAGATGATCCAACAGTAAGTAGATAACTCGACACTCCAAAACATCAAAAGATACCTTACTGTCGAAAAGCTAATGAATTTAATCCGCCTTCAGCGTAAAAATTATTAAATACAATTCACTGCTTAGGATATCATCATGACTACTCCAATATCTTTCTCGTTCTCGAATATTTTCGGAATAGCCCAAAAAAAAGGGTTAGGAACCTCACCGTTGATGGCAGCAGCTCTCGGGTACTGTTTCTACCGATACGGAGTATCACTGGTAGTATACCTTCCACGCAATGAATATATATTTTA
Organism: Gastrophysa polygoni; assembly: GCA_963576655.1. NCBI lineage: Eukaryota > Metazoa > Arthropoda > Insecta > Coleoptera > Chrysomelidae > Gastrophysa > Gastrophysa polygoni. The sequence continues at coordinate 26,077,290 of OY755083.1, forward strand.
CGCATAACGTAACAAGTTCCTCAAGGTTCTGTCTTATCACCAACTTTGTTCTTGCTCCACATCAATCATCATTTGTTGGATGTGACCTCCAGCCCAGCTTATAGCTTTGCTGATAATAGTACACTTCATTCTGCCTTTTCCTCTACAACCCCTATATCATTCAATCAGGCCAGAGGTGCAAGACGAAGACAGGTCGATGTTTCAAATGAGGATCTGACAAGAATTATGAAATGGGGATCTGCAAATCTAGTAGAGGTCATTGCAAAAACTCGAAGCTTTTATGTTCACCAAGAAGGCAGATCACATAATACCCAATTTGATGATGTCGGGTATCTCTGTTCCTATTGTACCTCTGTTCATCAATATCTATGCGGGTGTCACCACCAATAGCGCTCTCTCATGGGACGATCATGTGGGGTCCATTGCGAAAACTGCTTCCGTGCGAAGAGGTACTCCACATCCCAGCAACTGCTTATGATCTACAAAGCACAAATTTGACCTGTCCTGGAGTACTGTAAAGCTCTTAGATTCTATCTAGTCGATGATACAACACTCACCAAATCATTGACCTTTCTAGAACATCGTAGAAAGGTGGGCGATCTTTCCTTTTTTTATAAATACTTCCACGGTCGGTGCTCGACGGAAATATCATCCATTATGCCACCACGAACGATTCCTAGTAGACAAGCCAGACGAGCTCAGGCTGGTCACCCCTAAATTGTCAGGCTCAAGACCTGTCGAACATCGCTATAGCAAGCATCATATATCAATAGAACGGCAAAGTTGTGGAATTTTCAAGAGAAATTCCAACACCTTCTTTCTCTCCCAAAATTTCACCGCTGGCTAACACGATGTTCCTCGAAGATTATTATATCATAAATAGTATGTGACTCACCAAGTGCAATTTTTATTTTTTCATATATATTTATACATATATGTTATATCACTTAAATCACTTTGGACTTTTTAAAAAATGATTTTATTTGATTGAATACAATATTGAAAATGTGAATAATAAATTGTTACAAAAGTATGACTTGACTTGGAGACTGGTTTGAGAAGAACTGCCGGTGGTCGTTCTGGTCTCTCGAAGGAAGGCTCTCGAGGTGCTGAATCGTCAAACACGTGTAGATGGTGTCAGCATTCTCGTGTGGCTCTGATACTCTGGTTGCTGGATAACCTTGAGATCAGCGGTAATGTGATATCCCTGAGATGATGACATATGCAGGATTTTGATATAACAGCTCCCATCCTTTTGAAAAAGTTGTTGCTTTGTGTCGACAACTTTTGGAAATTGGATCCTCAGGCGTTGAGGTTGATGGATCCCAAATCTTCTTCTTCATTTGTCTGGGTCCTCAGGTTCGGGCGTATTTTTGGGAAAACGGCCCTGATACTTCTCATGGTTCTGCTTCCTCTAGGTAGGGGTGATGGTGGATCAGATGGACTAACAATAGTTCTCGATCTCCAATACTTGAAAAATATGTACAAAATTATCAGTGTCACAATTAGGGTAATCGTGAAATAGGTGAGCCAGGATATGTTCTTCTTCACAAATGGTTGGTGGATTAAATCGTCTAACGTCTTGGAGTAGGAATCAAGCTTATTTTTGGCGATGTCCAATTCATCGACATTCAAATCGCTTAATTCCAAAGCTTTCAGTTTCGGAAGATCTAGTCGTCTCGGGAGGTCGCTGCAACATTCGTACGGGATTTCGATTGGATGTGTTCCGTACGAAACAATAGATGTCTTCGTTGAGGTGGCTTGGATTTTGGTAATTCCGATGAAGGCACTACATTCGTTATGGAGGCTGATCACAGAGTTTCCATAGATGATTCGGGTTTCGATTTCTTTCGATGGGCAATTGATCGAGATTCGTACTGGTTCTGATAGAATCACTAACCAATAGTTTTCGGCTAGTTCTTGGACCTTATATCCTTTACTAAGGATGAGGGCATTTTGGCAGTTGTCTGGTACTGATTGGAACGTTTTCATCAATTGGGCTTCACACATGGCGTTATTGTCTATGGGGTATGCAAATACGTTGCTACACATCTTTATTTCTGGTAGTAGAGTTCTGCATTTCTTCAAGTCGTTGATTGGAATGAACATCAAAGAATCATCATCTTTCGCGATAAATTTTTGAGAGATTGAAAGAATATGATGTAAGCCAGTTCTGTTATCAAAAATTGGTATTGGGTAAAGTCTATAAAGGTGATATGTTTTAGGTTCGATCAAAGGGATTTTTAGAATGAAAACAATTTTAGAATCAATTTGGAATGCTTGAAGTTGGATAATGTCGAGGTATAGGGCAACTTTATCTAAATTTGCTGGTAAAGGTAAGTTATTTCTGTGCAGATTTTGGGAAATTTCCTGTAGAGCACCGACTAGGTGATCGGGAGTGATAATTGAGGGATGAATAGTGTTTAATCTAGCAAATGTAATTGAATCTATGATTTCATCGAGACTTTCCTCAAGATACACAAAACTCTCCATAAGTTTTTCACATAAGTCATAAAATTTGACTTTGGCTTCAATGGCTCTAATATCGTAACTCATATCATTTATAGTTTTTTCGATTTGTTTGATGTCTGTATTGAATATTTCTTCGTCTATTTGAAGTTTTCGAATGGTTGTATTTACACTTTTTATTACTGATGATGTGACTGATATTTGATTCTTGAGAAGGTTTTCCAGTTGATGTTCATCGTCATGTAATTTATTGATACAATTTGAGTAATATTCGCCGTCTGAAGCGTCGAGATTGCTAGTGATTGATTTGAAAATACTACCTATTCCATTAATGAGTCCACGTTTGTATCTCTTTGTATCTAAGGTTATTTCAGATAATTTCGTTTTTATTGACTTTGAAATTTGAGTAAGTAAGCTGATACGGTTCTTGACTTCTACTTGAAAAATATTTAGTTCGCGTAAAGGTTTCAATTGTGCTGTAGCTAAAATGGTATCTAATATTCTAGTGTTATGTTCGTAGGCTGTTTGAAGTAAATTGATGTCTTTATGAACGAGTAGAGTCCAGTGGTCGTTTGTAAGTACGATGTCGTCGTCTTGATGGTAGTATACCCCTAGAGTGTTATTGATTGGTTTGATTTTGAATTGACAGACTGCTGATCCGAACAGCAGGGTGAACCTGAAAACAAATCAGTTTTCAGAATACGGTATCATGCGATCAAAATTTACTTTTGTTCGTTGATTCGTTTGTGGATTGAGTAATATTGCTGAATTTTGAAATATTTCTTCGATTTTGAATGGTCCATTGAATTTGTTCTGAAGTTTATTTTTTATTTGGGATTCCTTGATGTAAACTTCTTGTCCTATTTCGTATTCTGTTTGTCCTGTTACTGTTTTGTCAAAACGTTCCTTCGCTTTTGCTTTCTTTTGATCTGTTTTCGCTCTTGCTACTTTATAGTAATAAGAAATTCGGTTGTTCAAGTCTCTTACGTATTTTGAAATCAGATCTTTTTGATTATAAAGTGTTTCTGGTGATCTACTTGCTGTATGTCCGAAAACTAACTCATGTGGACTGAAACCGTGGGTTTTATTTGTGGAATTGTTGTAACATATGATTGCGTAGGGGAGAATATTAAAAGGATGTTCATTAGGGTTTTCTGACATATTCACACGGATCATTTCTAGAAGTGTGGCGTGAAATCGTTCGACTGAACCGTTGGATTGTGGATGATTTACGCTAGAGAAAGAAATTTTGATATCATACAATGTGCATAAGTCTTTGAGCAATGTATTGTCGAATTCTCGTCCGTAATCGCAATGGATTCGTAAAGGGGTTCCGAAATGTTGAAAATATAGTAGGAGGCTATTTACGACGGATCGAGCTGTTTTATCTGGAAGTGCGTAAGCTTGTGTAAATTTCGTAAGTTCGTCTCGTATAGTCAATGCATAATTTCTGTTTGGAACTTCGACGATGTCTATGTTGATTCGTTCGAAAGCAGTACGGGGAGTTTCCGTTATGACTAATGGGTTGCTGAGATTTTTCCTACAAATTTTGGTCTTATGACATATTTCGCAATTTTTAATTAATTTTTCAACATCTTTGGTTATACCGTCCCATTTATATTTTTGCCGTATGCGTCTCAGTGTTTCGTTTATTCCGCGATGTAAATTATTTTTCCCTTTGTGATATTGGTCTAAAATTATAGGTATTTGATCTTGATCTGGAGTTCTTACTATGTTTTGACATACTTTAATTTTTATATCCTTTTCGGCGAATATGAAACAAAGCATTTCAAGTAGTGGCAATTCGGGATTATCTTCGATGCAATAATAATTGAGTGGGTCCATCTCATTCTGATTTTTATATAAAGTCAAAAAGAGGTGTTCAATTACTGTTTCTGGGTCATTGGTTAGAGGGATCAAATAATATTTACGATTTTTCACTGATTTACTGGAAAGAATATTGATTTCGAGATTTTTAAAATCAAAGTGTTCTTCGAAAAGGTCTTCAATTATGTCATAGTGAAATTGCGATAGTTTGTTGTGTTGCATTGGAATGAGAATGTGTCTGTTCGATTTGTCTAGAATTTGGCATTGATTGAATTGAACTTTAGAGTAGTCTATCAGAGATTTGGTTCTATACAAGTCTGAGAATGTGTTAAATTCTTTTTGAATTTTCTCTATTGATATTTCGTCTGATTCGTTTTTTGGTTGGGTAGTTTCGGTATCGTTATGGGGTGATTTGGATGTTTGTGGAATGTCATGTTTGGGATGATTTTCGATCGGATTCTCGATGATTTCTATATCGGAATCATCTTCATTCGTTGGGAGGACTAGAGTTCTCGAATGAAAAGCAACACATTCTTGAATGTGATTCACTTTAATGCGAGATAGAGCATCTGCATTTTTATTGATCTTTCCGGGTTTGTATATGACTTCGTAGTCATATTCCTCAAGTTTGAGTCGCCATCGAGCTAAGCGACTACCAGGGTCTTTGATCGAGAATAGCCAAGTGAGGGGACGATGATCGGTTATTAATTTGAATTTTCGACCGAAGAGATATGGTCGGAAGTGTTTGACTGCCCATACTATTGCAAGCAATTCGCGTTCTATCGTAGAATACTTAGATTCTGCTGAACATAATGTGCGAGAAGAGTATGCGATGGGAAGGTCTTTGCCAATGGGACCTTGAGAAAGCACAGCGCCAATAGCGAATGCACTGGCGTCCGTGGTGAGAAGAAAAGTGTCTTCGAAGTTTGGGTAAATGAGAATGGGTGTAGAAATGAGGGTTTGTTTCAAATTTTCGAATGCATTTTTGCAATCGGAATCAAAGTTGAAAGGAGTATCTTTCTGAAGCAGTTTAGTGAGGGGTTTGGAGATTTTGGCAAAGTTGGAGATGAATCGGCGGTAATATCCGGCGAGGCCTAAGAATGATTTGATTTCTTTTTGATTCTTAGGTTCTGGGAAATTGACGATACAATCGACTTTTGATGGGTTCGGTTTGACTCCGTCACTGGTGATTAGGTGACCAAGATACGCTACTTCCTTTCTAAGAAATTCGCATTTATCTGGTTGAATCTTTAAGTTTGCATTTCGGAGGCGTTTGATTACATCAGTTAGTCGGGAAATATGATCATGTATCGTAGGGGAGTAAACGATGATGTCGTCCATGTAGACGAGACATCTTTCGTTCTGAATGCCCAGGAGAATATTGTCCATCACCCTCTGAAAGGTAGAAGGAGCATTCTTGAGTCCAAAAGGCATTCGGACAAACTCATAGTGTCCATTTTCGACTGTGAAGGCAGTTTTGGAAATATCTTTTGGTTCGATTTCGATTTGATGAAATCCGGACGCTAAATCAAGGGTCGTAAAGTATTGGCATTTGCCAAGTTGATCAAGGAGGTCTGAAATCATGGGAAGGGGATATTTGTCATCTACAGTAAGCTCATTCAGCTTTCTGTAGTCCACAACAACACGCCACTTCTGTTTCCCAGAGGCGTCGAGTTTTTTCGGACGTATGATGCCTTGCTCAAGCATTTTCGACATTTGGTTCTTCACTTCATCTTTGTGGATTTGTGGATATCTATAGGATCGGGTAAATACGGGTTTTGAATCTTTAGTATCAATAGAGTGCTTAACTTCATTGGTGAATGTCAAGTTGTCGCCTTCCAAATAAAATATGTCTGAAAAATCTAAACAGAGGTTCGTGATAAGTTCAGATTCTTCGTCATTCAAGTGTTCTAATCTCAATTGATTTTGAATGTCGGTTGTCCTGTCAGTGTGTGTATTTGTTCGTGTATCAGAAGTGTTAAAATTATTAAGACTGAAATTTTGAATCGGTTCTAACTGAAGATTATCGAAATTGATTGAAATTTCCATCGGGTTTGCATTTATTACTGACGTGAAGAATTCACCTTTTTCATTGATTTTGACTAGAGCATTAGGAAGTCTAACTTTTAGTTTTTCTTGAGCTAGCAGTATAGCATCAGTGTTACATAGGTTACAATTTAGTTTGACAATTTGTTCGGTTCGAGGTTCGAGTGTGATTTTGTTATCAAATTCGCAATTTTGTGGAATTTTGTCTTCGGATTCAGAATCACTAACTTTAAATAGAGGGACTGTTTTGAAATTGGTAATGAGTTGATTATTTTTCAAATCGACTATACATTTGTAATGTTCTAGAAAGTCAGATCCTAAGAGTCCGTCAAAGTCTATGTCTATATTATGAACATAAACTTTGTGCGGGTCATTGTCAGTGAAAGGAATTAATACAGATTCGTTAATCATTATTTTTTGGTCAGTTATACCTTGAACTACAACGTTTTCAGAAAATCGTCTAGAATAATTCTCACAAGTTTTAGGCTTGAAAATCGATAGTCCAGCGCCTGTATCGATTAGAATTTTAAATTTGTTGGTAGCATCCTTAATGTAATATAAGTTCTTAGAGTTTACTGTGAATGATGGATTTATAGAAATTTGAGTTCCGGGAAATTGAGATTTGGGTTGAAATCGTTCAAATTCATTGTCTGTATTTGTGCTTGAATTTGGTCTATGGGATCTGAGGATTGTTTGATAGGAGGGGCACTCGATGTAGGGCTCAACTGAAAATCCTGATCATATTGATTTTGATCATCATATTGTGATGGAAAATATTCGTTCTGATCGGATTGATGTGAATACAAATCAGAGTTATAGTTTTGGTAGTCTTGATGGTTAGCAGTATAACCATCTGCTCGAAAATTCTCAGAATCTTGATAATTAGCGGTATAATTATCATATTCGTAACTATTGGGATCATAATTGACACAATGGGTTCTTTGTGGGTTGAATCTTTGAAAATTCGGGTTAGACTGACTCGTTGATGGCCTTTGTTGATTGAAATTTGGATTTGGTTTGATAATCGATGGTCTTGATTGGATATTATTCTGATTTTGAAATTGCGGTGGTCTCTGAGGAATACTTGGTCTAAAATTTTGTGGAAAATTGGATTGATAGTTTGGTCGGAAATTGGGTTGAGAAATAGGGTTGAAATTAGGTCTAGGTCCGAGATTTTGATTGGGATTTTGTTGCTGACGTTGTCTACATTCGTTTACTGTATGGCCTTGGCGTTTACAGTAATTACACAATTTTTGTGGAGGTGTCATTTTTCGATTTTGATTTGAGATTGAATGTTGACCAATTTTCGAATTTGGAAATTTTTGTGATTGGAAATAACTTAATTGTAGTTCACGTTTAACTCTCAGAGTTGCTGTGAATAAATCTGGAGGATTTCCAGCACGAACAATGCGTCCTATGTCTGGATCGATTCCTGTTAATAAAGTATTTAATGACATTGATTCGATTAATTTTGACTGTGATTGTTTTTCTTCTGATGTAAGCAATTGTTTTTGAACAGATGCATGCATTTTTGCATTATGAGTCTGTAATCTATTAATGAAGACTAAAGGTGATTCTCCAGGTAGCTGATGGATACGTTGGAGATCTTGTATCAAAGAAGCTAAATCACGACTGTCACCAAAGTATTGAATTAAAAGTGATCTTATTTCTTCCCAAGTTTGAGGATTTCTTGAACTGATTAATTCAGCTGCTTTGCCTTTCAGTTTATTTTTTATATGGAGAATTGTGAGTATCTTTTGATCTCGTACTGACATGCGGTAAGCTGTATTACACGCATTTATGAAGGTTGTTAAGAATATTTGATCTCCGTCATATTCTGGTATTATACAGAAAATTTCGTTCAGTCTGTATGGTTCGATTTCGTTAGTTGTTGGAGTAGTTGGAGTTGGAGGAGGTGATTCTGTCATGATTGATTCGGGAATAATTTGACAATAGAACTGATAGAATTATTGAAACAAAATATTCGAAATAATGAGATGATTCGTTTGAGTTCTTACCAGAAGATCGTTTTCATTCGGAGGATGAAATCCGGCTTCACAAGCGTTGCTCCAGCGAAGTTAGCGTGCGCGTGTTCTTCGGCTGTTGAAGAGACCGTCCTTCCGATGTTCTCGATGCTGTGTCCAAGTGTAGGTTTCTTCCTTTGAAGGATTAGGATCCAACACCCTCGGTTAGGCTGTCCGTGTTCCGTGGATGTGAAGGAATCCTACCGACTGCGCCAATTTGTTATATCACTTAAATCACTTTGGACTTTTTAAAAAATGATTTTATTTGATTGAATACAATATTGAAAATGTGAATAATAAATTGTTACAAAAGTATGACTTGACTTGGAGACTGGTTTGAGAAGAACTGCCGGTGGTCGTTCTGGTCTCTCGAAGGAAGGCTCTCGAGGTGCTGAATCGTCAAACACGTGTAGATGGTGTCAGCATTCTCGTGTGGCTCTGATACTCTGGTTGCTGGATAACCTTGAGATCAGCGGTAATGTGATATCCCTGAGATGATGACATATGCAGGAATGTTGATATAACATATATATGTATATATATAGCATGTTATATCAGTTTTTTCATAATGCTCCTGCATAAAAAAATGATATATAATTTTTTTCCACTGTGAATATGTTTTGGTCATGTTCGGTGAATTCCAAAGTAAATAAAACAATTCCAACCAATCTACACGAAATCCAGGATATCCAATGAAAATTACTATAATCTGCATGAAAAAATGTTCACTTCAACTGGACTTCGACAATTACTCAACAATTTTTTGTCACAATTGCGATGCTATTTGATGTGTTCGATTATCGTTGTATCTCTAGTGGCTCTGTTAACTTGATATAAGGACACCAGAGCCAACATAGGTCTCGAGCAATCAGACTCTGGTGCACTATTGTCTAACCCTGTATATTATGTATAGTAGTATCAGTAATACTATAAAGCATCACCTGATCCAAAATACTACAACAATATTTGGGAATGACTAAACACATACAGGGTGTTTCAAAAAAGGTAGGTTTGCTCAGTAAATAATTTACGTAACGGCATCCGTTTTTAAGATACAGTGAGTTGAAAAAAATGTTTATACATATTTTCGAGAGGTAAATCACGTGGGAATTCCGGGAATTCTTTGAGAAGTTTGGGAATTCCTCGGGAAGTCCAGGAGTTTTGGGAAATTCGAGAATTCCTTGGGAGGTCCGGAATTCCTTGGGAATTCATAAAATTCCTATGGATGTCTTGCGAATTTGGGAGCATACTAATACGAAAAGTTTTTTCCACGGATTTAGAAGTATACGACTACTACTAGTATCGATACATTTCACTGGAAATCATGAGACATGAGGGTTGCGATCAAAACTATTCCGAAAAAGTTGTGAAAATAATATATCTCAAAAAAAATTCTCATCGTTATATCTTGAATTCCATGTAGAAGTTCTATATTTTTCTTTTCCCTCTCATGAAATCCAGTGGCCAGTGGCGTACCTGAATTTAAAAGAAGTCAAACTGAAAAAACAAGATATTTTTGCTAAGACTGAGGTACTAAAATATTCTTGGATAGTGTTATTCATAACTACTATCGATGAATTGTATTGAAACTCTTGTGGCTTCCAGTGTCTGTGCGACAAAAAATATTTTATATGTAATTTCGCCATAATGTCATCATGAGAATTGGTGTGCACCAATTATTATTGAATATTATTGAGGATGTTTGGTGATTCTTATTTAATATGCATTTGTACTACAATAATATTATGTATATAACTGTTTTTGTGTGGGTAAATATCCGAAGCTTATGCAGTAAAAAGGTTTGTTGAAAGTTTAACCAAACCGTGTATATGAATAAGTACTTCACATACGTGAAGTCGACATAGTCGGTGTTTGGCCCCCGATCAACTGAGGCTGTAAACGTTTGCACCAGTGGCTAGTAATCTCAAACAGCAGATGATGGACAATCAAACATTGAAACAAATATCTGAGCTGATCAATAGAGCTAACGAAACACAAACTATACTTCTAATTAAAACTCAAGAGAAGCAAACATCACTCCTTAATCTACAAGAAATACACAACAAGATAAAAGTATCCAAAAAAAGGAATAATCTGAAATCTAGAGTAATCGGTCTAGAAAGAGCTGCAAGAAAAATAACTTGATTGTCTTTGGACTTGATGTTAAGAAATTGAGGAATCGCTCGCCAAATTGAACAGTGCCCTACAAGCAAACATTGCACAAAGTGAAATTGGAGATATCTATAATATAGGTGATAAGAACAGTCAGAAGCCAATACTTATTATGAAGTTCATCTCCTATCTCAGAAAACATTCCCTATTTGCAAACGTGAAAGACCTCAAGGGAACGGGTATAGCCATAACGAAGGACTCATGCTTTGAAGATAGAAAAGACATAGCAACAATCAAAGGAAGCAAACTCGCAAAGAGCAAAACAAAACAGACGACTTGAATGACCTAACCAACCAACCGGAAGAAAAGCAACATTAGATAAGATACTGAGAAGAAACGCAAAAGGATAACATACAGCCTCCAGACTACCATTGGGGAAAAAGAAACACCCTCAGGAACGTAAAACAACAGGGACTGATGAAGAAAATGGCGTGCGTCTGGTATCTTGCCTCATTTCTTGGTGTGAGCTTGGATCAGAAACTGGATTGGAATGAGCCCTCAAGACGAGCGATTCACTAAAATGGTTTGGCAGACCCTTTTTTCAGCATGCTTTCCGGCCTTGTCATGGATTCAATCCCAAAAGTAATTGAATTATTGTGAAGGAAGGTTCAAATTAGGGAATGCGTATTTTTTGGAGTCAAAACTCTTCCATTTAAAAAAGTTATGGGTCATTGAAAAATGTATACATTGTAAAATTTGTGTCTCAGATTCAAATGAAATTACCTCATTCTATGGAACCAAAATTGAGGAATGCTTCACCAAAATATCAGCACCTGAAATGCCTTCCTTCGAACTAAAAGCATGTTTGAACTTGAAATTTGACACAAGGTCGCTATTTATGGTTTATTACGTTAGATTCTAAAGGAATTTCGTTCGAAGATAAAGTAGAAAACATGAATTTGCAAGTTCGGACCGGTTCGTACCCTACCTAATAGACGGCGGTACACACGTACCTCGCAATCCAGTGCTACCAACTGTGATTTCGTGAGATGTTGTTTCTGTAAACAACCAGCAGACGGCATTCACTTCGACCCGCGTTTTTAATGATACGAAAGATTACATTACAAGTTACACGAATGTGTTCGATTCTTGAATCATATTTATATATTACTCATTATGTATAATTTTTTTCTAATTCGTTATGGAGCAAGAATTGGTATAAAATATCGTAAGTTTCATCACCTCTATGAAACTCCTCGTGGAAGTAGAAATATTGATGCCGTGTTGCCAAATTTTCGCAAATTCGAGGAGAATGAAAATTACTAATATTTCAGTCAAAAAAATTGCTATATCAATTTTTTCACTTTTACTGGACTCCGACAATGTCTGCCCTGTCGTCCACACAGTCCTTTCCTATCACTTTGCATTCTCTTGTCTTTAGGAAAGCTATAAAACTTTGTACCCGACAAAGAGCCCTTGCACTTATTGTCAACATCACAATCATACACTGGGCAGCTCATCTTCAAACAAATTTAAACTTCGAAGTTGATAATTTCGAGGAGATCTTTTCTTGATTTGCAACAGTAAACACACGCAAAATATAGCCTAATAACACCAATATTTCTCACAAGCTGACGTCACACTAGTCACGCTCACGTGCGTGGTAACTATGAGTCAGAATATAGTGATGATCCTTGTACATACTATCGGGGTAAAATATTTGATGCTGGGGTTCAGCAATCGAGCAACAATTGTCAATAAGATGGAAGTCAATAATTATTTACAACTACTGTTTTGCAGTGAATTCAACTGAAATTTTTTAACCTTGGCAACACTGGTTGGTACAGAGTTTGCAGATCGTTGTAGCTGGTCTCTGGCTCACTTGAGTCGTTACCTACCCCGCTCCTCTCATACCTCTCGGGTGCATTCGAGTACAGGTCGGTGCCCAGAGTCAACGCTCAAGTGCGAACTGCACAATTAGCATGGTCGTGGCATAGCAGTTTAAACAAGGTCTAGCATTAGCATTGGGGAAGGCGAGACTAATAATCAGATCAAAAAAATCAATTCGAACTTCTGAAAATGAGTCGTACAATGTATGCTATTGTTGTATTCTTGGAAATTGAAAAGATTCAGTCACTCGATGGCGTGTTAGAAGTATCTAGAGAACGGAGAGAAATATATTTTTGAAATTTTGGCTACGCAAATAAGAGCCTTGATATTTCGAATGGAACACCCTATATATTATTAGATTTGCTGTAGCATGTCCTATAGCGATCTTTCACTGTTTTTGACATGAGAATCAATACTGTCAGAATGTTGCAATTTTCACAGCTGCTTTCCTCGAGTGCTTCCTGAAACATAGTCATCTTATAAGGTTTGGCGCATATTGAATTATTATTATACGGGCTATGAAAAAAGGTGCGTCAAACTCGGGCACGAATAATATTGAAAAAGTCGATTTTATTCAAATGTTATATCGATATAAACCAGGATAAAATTGTCATTGTTAGGTTAATCATCATTTGTGTCTGATAAATTTGAGTCATGTGGCCCACTACAATCAAATTCAAACAACTTCACCTTTTCAATCCTATATAATTCAAAAACTGTTGAAGATAGGCAAAGGGACATATTATATCATTTGGAAGGTAATGGATGATAGAAATTATTGAAAAAATCTACTTTTTTGAGTTTATTTGTACCCGAGCTAAATAGATTTCTCGAGTATCACAGATTTTCTTCCATGAGTTTGGTTTTCATTCTGACTTTCTTCATATTTTGACATAATAAATCTGACCTCGAAGTTTCGTGCAGCAATAATAAAACACCATGCCAGTTTCCAGTTCTTCATCTTGTTACAACAAATGAAAGCTTGTTCAATTCTTTTTATTTTGTTCATTCATTTAACTTGCATGATATGATTACAGACAAACAGACACTGGGGAAGGTGGAACAAAAAAAATCTCCGACCCCAAAAACCTCCACATATACTAAGCAATTTTGTTTAGAATTAGACCAAAATCAAAAAAATATCTGCCATTTTGGAGCCGCCATGTTGAAGTTTTGAATTTTGACAAAAAATCACAATCTCCGACCTCGAAAACCAAACAACGAAAATTTCTAATCGAATCTGACCAAAATCACAAAACTGTTCCGCCCTCGGTTCCGCCATTTTGAAGTCATGTTGAATTTTTGAATTTTGACAGAAAATCATAATGTCCGAACCTAAAAATCCCCAATTGAAAATTTCGAAAAGAATCTGACTAGATATAATCCCAAAACTGTTCCACCATTTTGGAGCAGTGATGTTGAATTTTTAATTTTGACAAAAAATTGTAATCTCCTCCGAATTTTGGGGCCGCCATGTTGAATTTCTGGATTTTGACAAATAATCATAATATCGATATGACCCCGAAAATCTCAAAATACGAATCTTTAATAGAATCAGACCAAAAATAAGTGTTCCGCCATTTTGGAGCCGCCATGTTGAATTTTCTATTTTTGACAAAAACTTCTAATTTCCGACTCCAAAGACCACCAGACATCGATTTTGAGTAAAATCTGACGATAACCACAAAACTCGTCCGCAATTTTTTTCATTACATAATGCCTTGTCGTAAAAATCATGTCCACTTGCCAAATTCCTAATCATTCGGACGATTAGAAGTGGGTCAAATTCAACTTGCAAGATTTGATGGGACTAAATGAGAACTTGTAAAACAAAGAACACATGTAACCATTTCTTATTTTGATATTAGGGGTATTCTTGATCTTCGTATTTTTCTTCGTATACTTACGAAATTGACGTTTCGTAAGTATGTCAAGCAATCACCTGTCTGGATTGTATACGAAATGTCAAATTCGAAAACATACGAGGTGGAATACGAGAGATCGGGAATACCCCTCATATTATTATAGATGAAAATACAGTGCGAAATACCCGCGTTCTGCCAAAGCCATCTCTGACAAAGATAAATATCGTCAAAGTAGTCGGCTCGGTTCTACCACGCTGCGCGACCCGCGACATAAATAAATACACACATCTGTCTGGATCGAGACTCCAGACCTATAAACACAACATACATATAATTATCTTGCGCGGAGAGTAACAGCAACCAAGTAATATAAAACTATACTTCGATGCGATGCTAGTATACCGACACCTATTGAGAACATGCCCGAACTGACCAAAAAGAAGGAAACTACAATAAGGCACCCGCCTTAGGCAAATAATAATATTTCATTACGATCGGGCATCGCATCGCCATCTAGACAAAGTTTCAGAAGTAGGCAGTGAATCCCCGCTCTTAAACAACACATCAAAAAATATGGCAAAATATAGTTTTGCACTGAAGGTTCTCTGAAATAATTTGGATGTCAATACTGTATTAATTGCTTATCACGCATTTGTTCACTCAAGAATGGCATATGGAATAATTTTTTGGGAGAATTCATCACATGTAAAGCATATATTAGGTATTCAAAAGAAGTGCCTGAGAAATGTATTTGGAATGGGACCCAGAGTAAGTAATTAGTCTGTACATTTTGGAAGCTGTCATGTTTGTAAAAAGAAACCCAGAACTTTTTGAGGAGCATATAGTAAGTCATAACTATACCACAAGAAATAAACATGATCTACGGGTAGATGAATGTAAAATTTCCAATCATAAAAATATGGAATAAAATTCCTATAACATTAAGGAATCTGGATGACAAACATAAAAAAAAAAATTGAAAACAGTACTTGCCTCTAAGGCCTTTTATAGCCTCAACGAATTTTTCTATAAACATATTTAGTATTTCAATCAATGATTCTAGTCTGTTATGAACTCTGTTATGAAATGATGTATATATAGTCATTTAGATGTTAATTTTATATCAAATTATATGTATCCAAGTTAGTGTTAGAAATGAAATATGTATGAAAATTTGTTTTGACATGTTCTACATCCCTTTATGTGGATTTTTATGGGACCAATGAATTCTATTCTATTCTATATTTATTTTATTTTCTTCATGTCTTTATCGTATCCAGTAAATATTTCTTAGTTCTGTTCAGATCAGAAATAAGCTGACTTTCATAACTCTAGAAGTATTATACTATTTATATAATTGTACTCATAGATGATTTCCTCAATTTGCTAACAACAAAAACTGTATAGAGATATCAGATCCATACGAGAGAAACATTTTATTTTCAAACCAAAAGAGTGAAGATTTTTTTTGCCTTTCCCTAAATATTCGTAGTTGCCGCAAAAATTCCGACGTTTTTTTAATTTACTTGAACTTCTTTGAAAAAAAAGCCAAGTGTGATAATATTGTCAGGAATATGGGTCAAGAATAATGAGGTCTGTTTATACTATATAGAAAACTACAGGCTGATTCACGGTGGATGGAATATTAGACGTTTCTGGGAAACCAGTCAACGGATCAACGATTGCCACTTTATTAGAAAGTGGTAGCAACTTTGATATTTCAAATGGAACACCCTGTATATGCTATCATATTTAGAATCTCCAACAGCTTTTCTTGATATTTCCCTGTGCCTACATGTTACCGTGTTCGAAATAAAAATTAGTTTGAATTTTTTACTTCGGAAATAATGATCTCTAAAAATGCTGATTTCTCTGAGTGGAGAAACACTATGATATTGAAATTTGATTTTGGGTTAGGTGATACTTGGGGGCTTCCCATACTTCAGCCAAATGTTTGTTACTTCAATACAGGGTGGTAAAAAAATACAGTTATTTCGTTCGTTTGAAAAACACCCTGTATATTATTGAAAATTCAGAAAGCTGCTGAAATTTGATTATCATCTATGTTTAGCATACCTATACCTAACTAGTTAAGTTTCGGACTTAAGAGCATTTATTTGTGAAATTGTTCCTTGAGCATTCAGTATTTGGTAAGCAGGACATGATTACTATTTGACAGTAGCGTTTTGTCATTCTCCTGATAATATCGACATCTTCGTCACTTCAGAAGTTGCAAATACTTTCAAAAACGATAGAACATAGATAGATATAATGTATAATAAATATATATATATAACTTCAAAACTCATTTAGCAGACTTATTTGTGTATTGTGGTGTTTCTGGGCTTTAACCTCTCTGATGATTAAGCATCATCAGTTCATGTTACTATCCACTATGTTGTTTTTTCAATGTTGATAATAGACCTCTATTATTATTACTATTATTATTATTTTATTTGTTTTTTTTAGGGAGCTGAGCAATCTTCGAAATGGAAAGAAGAACGCAACATCAGCATTCTCCCTGGTACAAAACATTCGCTGTGTTCAAGGTCACTACCCGAAGAAACTTCTCGAACTGTGGGAGCTCTTTGAAGAGACGCAGGGATCCGAGAACGACTGCCCAGATCTTTTCGTTGATGATCAATTGTACATCGTGCTCGAGTTAGAGAATGCCGGCAAAGATTTGGAGGCGTACGTATTCCTCAACTCTCAGCAAGCGTACTCAATGTTCAAACAAGTGGCTTTTGGTTTAGCTGTGGCAGAAGAGAAATTGAGGTATATATGCAATATCTTTTAACCAAAGCTCGAACAGTAGTATTTATCTTTTATTTGATTAAAATTTTCAATCTAGATCACTGAGTAGTAGAAACTAGAGGGACTTTATATCTATCTATATTTTTTGTTAATCATTTCAATTTGCTGTCATTTTGCTGTCACTATCGTGTCATTCAGAAACTTCCTTACTGTCAACATTGTATTGACATCATATGTATTGATAATAATTTCAATGGTTTGCTGCATAACCAATTGTGTGTGGGACAAATACAAAAAAATCAAATTTAGATATGCAGGCAGAAATCGAAAACTTAATGTCAAACCTAAACAAAAATTCACATCACTACAATGTATGACATCAGTTCATAAGAGTTTTTGGATCAAATTCAAAATTTTACAGAGAATATGGAAAAAAAAATACACACCATCCATGAAAGTATTTGTGGTCACAACGGCGATGCTATTTGAAGCTAAATTGTTGATTTATCGTATAGGCTCTGCTAGCTTAATATTAAGTTGGCAAAGCCACCCTATTGAAAAAAAAACTGAGACGCGACAAATCATTTTTTTTTTTCAATAACAAATATGTTCTGGTCATTCGATAATTGTTTTTTTTAATTTTGTAGTAAAGAAAACAACTTCAACCAAGTTATACGGAATTGTGTCTACCTTAAATCTTATTGTCATTTCACTGTCATGTATAATATATTTTTTCTCATTCATTATGAAGGAGAAAAAGGTGAGAAATGTAGAAAGATTCACCACCTCTATGAAACTTCTCAAGGATTTGTTATATCGATTTTTTCACTCATACTGTATTTCGACAATTACTCGACAATTTTTAAAGTTAGCAGAGCCACCTCATTAAAAAGAACTGAAGATGCGACAAATTATTTTCTTCAACGACAAATAAATTCGAAAACTATTTGTTGAATTTGGTGGTACAGTGAACAACCTCAACCGAATACCGTGAAAGTTTCAAAACATAATATGTGTTTAGGCTCTTCAATTTTTTTTTTTGAGTAATTGCAGTGGTGTTAGTTAAACACATTCAACCCTACAACCTGTACTACGTGAGTAAAAGGCATTATTAACTCCATTATTTGTTTGGAAAATAAAACAATCCCTAAAACAGTCCGATACCGTAAAGGCAAAAGATGAACATAATAAGATAAGGACTGAAAGTTATTCCACCAACGGTAGAAAAGTATTCTTTCAAATTATGTCCAGAGATAATGAACTATCATATAAGATCTGTTCGATAAACACCTACAGAAAATTCAAAGGTGAGAAAACGAAAGAATTAATGAAAAAATATATCTCAAGAAAATAAAAAAATCATTGATTCATTCGAAAAGCAGAATGAAAAAAAAATAAAGATATTAGAAGCACAGCATAGGGATTATACAGCAGCGTCACTGTTTCCCGCAGTCAATGCATTTCATTAAATGCGTTTTCGCTGACCTTGAACATCACGGAACGTGGCATAATGATATATTCATACCGAAAATTCAATCAAAGACCCAAAAACTTGAAAGTGTCATGAATTTTCACAAATGTTGATTGTTGTTTATCATAATAAAATGTTCGAGAAAGTGATATAAAACCTCCCTTACCATTGGAATCTTGTGAACTGGTAGAGTTACAGGGTTGGTCAAATTAGAGTGGAACTCCATTCGATAAGTAATGAGATGAACTTTTGTTCACACAAGGAATTTCATGAAAATATTAGATTTCATACAGGGTGGACTACTTTCTAGAAACAGTGCCCAACTTCAGTGTTTTTCATGGTGGACATATTGGATATTAGAGCCATTGAAAAGAGCGAAAAAAAAATATCACTCAACATATTCAGTATTGAAGATAGCAGAAAGATTTAAGAATTTCATTGATTTTTATCTCAAGTATCATGAATGCGACAAAACAAAGAATAATCGACATTGGTGTGTAATTACAATGAGGTTTATTCACATAATGGGCTCCACATGACCACGAGAGAAAACTTAAAGAATGTTTTAAATCAGCCAGTTCACTTCATATCCTACATTTTGATAATCCTAGGGTAATATAATATGAAGATGGGAAACTGTTGATATTTCAATATTTCCCTATTTATCATATTGTTATTCCCTCAAGGTTTCATCGAATGAATATATGGTGAGTTTCACATAATTTTCAAATATTTGTTCCGCTCTTTCCAATAGCACTAAAATCCGATATAGCCGCCAAAAAAAAAATGTGAGGCTGAATACGATAATCGGAAAATAGTTGACCCTGTATGAAATAGAGTAATTTCATGATATTCCCAGTGTATTATTGCGGTTGTGTACCCAAATTCGCTTCATCATCTATTCATCAAATGAATTCTAAATGGGAAGAAAAACTTGGTTTCCAATTTCTTTTCATATTTTTGGATAATTTTTTCCATGAAATTTCATTTTATCTCCTCTAATTCGAGTAACACCTTCTCCGTGTCGTTCACAAGCCTTCAAAAACAATATTAAGATGTATCGTCAGAATCTGAATCGTTTTGGCACGTATTATCAGAACAACGGATTCATTCCAAAGCTTTCAAGTGAGCATATCGTATTCATTTTCAACTGAAATCTCAGCGAAATCTCACTGAATACGTGCCTGATCGTTCTCACTACTCGAATGTATGTTTCTATGGTGTCTCTGCATCCCCACCACATAACTTCTGGCTGCGCGGGATGTGAAGTATGTACTTGAGAATTCGAGGAGTGTGACGCTGCTGTATAATCCTTATGCTGTGCTAGAAGCAAAGTGCACTCAACTGGAAAAAGCAACATCAACTTTGAAAGACATAGTAGAAAAAACATCATAATTTTCGGCCTGGGAAAACTATCAGATGGTAATTTACCTACTGAAGTTGTACAGAAACTGAATTCTATCATTAAAATAAACTTGATTGAACACGACTTGAACAACATATTTCCATCAAATTCCGACGCTGAAGCACCATTAAAATTAGAATTCTTGGCCGTATCTCAAGAAACGAAGAATATTTGAAAACGTCCACAAATTGGAGGGATCGAAAATAACCATTTTAAATGATATGTGTTATAAAGACCGCAACAATTCCAAAATATAACAGCAGCACATGAAAGAAGCCAGATTGAAATAATATTCATCAAAAATAAAGGAACTCAAGTTACTCACCTTAACAGCAGAAAGTTGTGCTGTAATGCCCTTGAAACTATATAATCATTTACCTAAGGTTCTGAGGGATGTACCTGATGTAAAAATATTTAAAATTGAAACTAAAAGATTACTACTTCAGCACTCATATACTCATTAGACGAATATTGCGAAAGCAATTTTTAAAATAATACATGTATAAGTATGCAAATTGTGATTGCTCTTTGTTCTGTCCAGATTAGTTTTGTTGACTTATCCACATGTCATGTATTTTGCCCCTACTGGAATGAATAAATAAATAGATTCTCATTATGGAAATATTAGATAAGAGGAGCATTTTATATGTATTTATATATATGTTTGTTATCCAAAACAACACAATTTCCGAATCCTACATCAAAACATAAGAAGTGTATCAAAAAAATTAGATAATTTGAAGGCTCTCTTATCAGAAACTATCAACGAATTCTCAACTTCGGTATTAACATAAACAAGAAAAATTCATAATTTTGACTCATTTCAGCTAGATGATTACAATATAGTATATACCAAAGGAAATTTTGATGAATGTGATGATGTTTTGATATACACTTCAACTAGTCTTTGATGTGATTACGAAATAGTACAAACAGATGCTTGCAAAGCCATAGAAGTGAAATTTGTAGTAGATAATTTTTGTATTCCTGCTGGCTACAGGTCCCCAAGCTCTGATCCGAAACAATGCATCACCGACTTGATGGAATATTTGACAAAAACCAAAAAATACAATTCCAATCGCCATGTTATTCTAGGTGATATGAATTTGAACATTTTAGAAGATGATGTTGATTCCAATTATTTGAACATTATGTATGAATTCAATTTCAATTCTATAATAAACTGTCCGACTAGGAAATTGCCCTGTCATCTGCAGTCTTAGAAGTAGATGTTTCAGACTTCGACCATAAGTCAAGATAGATCTGCTTATTCACATTTTCCCAAGATCCAAGACCTAAAGCTACAAAACTGAACTGGTCGATTGTAATAGGGCCGACTGATGGAATTGGTTTTATTATTTTTCTCCAAGATTATTTGTCTACGAGTAACAACGGCAACGCAGCATTTCATTGATGATTCATTTCATCCGTCTGGCGCCAGTCACGCCATCAGCGTACTATTGCAGTGATCGCGTTGTTGCCGAGAATTTTGTTGTGTTCGAGTGTTCATATTTCGATTTCAAAGTGTTTTCATCAGTTTACAGACGATCAAAGTGAAGTTTTAGTGTTTGGTTGGAAAATATGCGCCGAAAATGTCATGTTTGTGGGAAATTGGGGTATTCTCACCCAGAATTATGCTTTCGCAGGTAAGTAAGTGAGGTTAGGTTTGATTTCACCAACCATTGCCGTAGGTTGAATTCGGTTCAGTAGTATTTTCCTTTGATTTGTATTGATATTATGGTTACTTTCGAGCTGTTGGCACCATGAAGATTGGGTAGAACAGTGAACGATTATGAAACCATTTGGTCTGGTCTGGAATCGTGAAAAAAACATGAAAATTTTCATATGAATAATAACAATGAGGTTTTGAATTTACAACCTCTAAACTTGCGTGGGTGTCCTCAGAATTTCAATTATCTGAATAATACCTATTATTATTACAAATTATTCACCCAATTCAAAATTATCTTATACCTAGTCAAATTTCTGGAACATACACATTTTGAGGAATTGAGAGTACCTATTA
Organism: Gastrophysa polygoni; assembly: GCA_963576655.1. Taxonomy (NCBI): domain Eukaryota; kingdom Metazoa; phylum Arthropoda; class Insecta; order Coleoptera; family Chrysomelidae; genus Gastrophysa; species Gastrophysa polygoni. The sequence goes on from OY755083.1 coordinate 26,099,179, forward strand.
GGTTTATTGTCAAGTTGAACAGAATAATGAGTACCTGTGCCTACTCACTTGAAGTGAATCAAATCAATGATGCTTATCCTACAATCATGATATAATGAGAAACATTATGAAATTTTAAGAATCTTATAACATTATAACATTCAATGAATGCCTTTTCTTGATTGTGATACCTTGGATATGGTTACTATAAACATACTCATAATACACTATATAACTCAGCACGCCCGCGCTCATATTGCCCGCTATTTACTATGCATTTCTATCATTGTCTGATGATATTACTTGACAATTTAACTAGGTTTTACAGAATCAAAAATTGTATGTTCTGATAGATCAAATTCAATTTGTCAGTGACAAACAACTCAGTGACATGAAAATCAGTCATCAGCCCATTCAGTAGAAGAAAAAAAATTAGTTTCAAGTGAAAAATGAAATCTTGTGAGCACCACGAGCGTTATTAGATGATAACTTCCATCGTTCGACATATCCATCCCTCAGGCCGGAGGCTCTCTGGCTGGATCAGGCACCCTCCTGGCATTATCATCCCTATAAAGCAATCGGTGCATGAATAACTATTCTGGAGCTTGAATAGAACAGAAGAATAATTATCTGCAAATATATCTTTCAAAGCTTATTTATATTTCTGTAGCATATTATACATTATTTTTCCAGATTTCCTGTTGATCCAGAAGAAAGAAAAATTTGGTTTTCCATTGTTGGTTTCCAGGAAGATCAGGTTTTACCCAAGAATCCTGAAATATGTTCAGATCATTGTTATCCCAAAGATGTGATAGTGAGACCAGATGGTACGAAATTCATGCATCCAGCAGCAGTTCCTAGAAAACATAGTTACATTTTTGTCAGATGCTCAATCTGTTACCTCACAAATATATCGAAATAATAATAATATTATATTGTATTATATATTGTATTTTTATAGTTGTATTTTCAATTGTTCAATGTCAAGAATATACTGATTTTAATCAATATTGATCTGGTAACTCTGTTCTCTGCAACGCCATTGGAACTATGACTCGAAATTCAGTTTCATAAGGAGTAGCCTCTTTTGGTTATGCTAACAAACATACCAATTAACCTGTTCATGATGCAGCATAAATATCATCATATATAATTAAAGAACTGAATTCTATATATATATATATATATATATATATATATATATATATATATATATATATATATACAGGGTGTCCTTAAAAGGTCTTTACAAAAAGCTACCACATATTCTTCAGACCAAAACAATTCGATACAAGCAAACTTACCTCAGTAAAAAGTTGCTTAGTTTGGGCGCTAGACGGCTCTGAAGTTGAAATTTTCAAATCGATTTTGCTTCATAACTTTTGAACGGCTCATGAGATTTTTTTCAAATTTGGTACGTTGGCATAGACTCATCGGGCAATGAAACTCATATCATAATCATAATGAATATCATTCCATGGGCGTAGAACTTGATTTTTTCAGTAAATAAACATCTAAAACTCCTACGCCAATTGAAAAAAATTAGTTTCAATATGAAATCTAAATTATTCAACTCATTCACTACAAAAAAGGTACTCTTGACAAAAGTCGATTCCTCTCATGGTTTCGACAAAATTTTAATTTTAGTGATTTAGAGCATAATTAATAATAAAACGATTAACAGATATTTCATAAAAATTGTTCAAAATGTTCACCATTTTCACGTATACAAAGATTTATACGACGCAAAAAGTTGAGATGTACTTTTTGCATAGGTTATTTCTATTGAAAATAAGTAGCACTGGTTTTTTTTTCTGAAGACTATTATTATCTGCTCGAAAACAGTGATATTCACATTCTTGGTTTCCATAGTTTCATCTGTGTTGATTTGTCGAGTTTTATTGACGTTGATTGTTGATATCGGACTTTTCTGATTTATCATGGCCGTACAATACACCAATGAAGAATACACCGATATGTTATTGGTATTCGGATATTGTCAAGGAAATGGTCGAGAGAGTGTGAGGGTGTATTCGGCAAGGTTTCCAAATCGTCGCGTACCAAGCCACCCAACCTTTGCTGCAGTTGAGAGACGTCTTCGGGAGACCGGTCATTTTGCTCCTAGAACTGGTGATTATGGAAGACAGCGTTATGTAAGGATTCCCGAAGTCGAAGTAGAAATTTTAGACCGTATTGAAGAAAATCCAGAATTGAGTACTAGACGGATAAGTAATGAACTAGAAGTTTCTAGGAATGCCGTTCATGAAGTACTAAGAGAACAATTATTATACCCATACCACAAGACGCCAGTTCAAGATTTATTAATCCATGATTCACAAAGTCGTCTGATGTTTTGTAGGTTCATTAATTTGCAAAGAGAAATGAATCTGAACTTTGGAAAGAATATTTTGTTCACTGATGAAGCCTGTTTCACGAGAAGAGGAATAACTAATTTTCATAATGAACACGTTTATGCAATTGAAAATCCTCATTCCATTAAAATAAACCATTTTCAACACGAATTCAAAATCAACGTTTGGGCTGGAATAATAGGAAATTTTATAATTGGTCCTGTCATACTTCCACAAAGATTAACAGGAGACATGTATTTACAACATCTACGAAATACGTTGCCAAATTTGTTGGAAGATTTACCACTCCAACATCGGGTAGATATGTGGTTTATGCACGATGAAGCTCCACCACATTTTTCGGTGGATGTTAGGAATTTTTTAAACCAACAGTACCCAGACAGATGGATAGGTAGAGGTAATGATGCACCCGTGAATTGGCCACCACGTTCTCCAGACTTAACACCGATGGATTATTTTGTATGGGGTTATCTCAAGTCTACGGTTTACAAGACCCCTGTGAATACTGTAGAACAATTATGGCAACGTATCCAACAGGCGACGAATAATCTTACAGGCGATGAAGAAGTTATGCAAAGAGTACATTTCAACTTTTTGCGTCGTATAAATCTTTGTATACGTGAAAATGGTGAACATTTTGAACAATTTTTATGAAATATCTGTTAATCGTTTTATTATTAATTATGCTCTAAATCACTAAAATTAAAATTTTGTCGAAACCATGAGAGGAATCGACTTTTGTCAAGAGTACCTTTTTTGTAGTGAATGAGTTGAATAATTTAGATTTCATATTGAAACTAATTTTTTTCCATTGGCGTAGGAGTTTTAGATGTTTATTTACTGAAAAAATCAAGTTCTACGCCCATGGAATGATATTCATTATGATTATGATATGAGTTTCATTGCCCGATGAGTCTATGCCAACGTACCAAATTTGAAAAAAATCTCATGAGCCGTTCAAAAGTCATGAAGCAAAATCGATTTGAAAATTTCAACTTCAGAGCCGTCTAGCGCCCAAACTAAGCAACTTTTTACTGAGGTAAGTTTGCTTGTATCGAATTGTTTTGGTCTGAAGAATATGTGGTAGCTTTTTGTAAAGACCTTTTAAGGACACCTTGTATATATATATATATAGATGTGTTACATTTAGTTCCTACGCAGGTGTATAAGGCATGCGAAATTTAGGTATTCATTAATTTCACGTCGAAACTGGAAATGACTACTAATTTCAACTCTCAACTCGAAATTAGTGGTAATTAAAAACTTTATGTCCGTTATACGCGTTCCTAACTTCCTCAATATTTATTGTTTCGTATTTCATATAATTTCCCTTGCACCAATAAGATCTGTAAACGTTGGTGCGCTGTTGCCATTTTGTCCACGTGGACACCCCTCTCGCTGCACTCTCCCCGAATGACCCAGTGATGTCTGCAACATGTTTCTGAGCGTTTTTTGAATGAGTTGTCTGGTCTATCTCGTTGTTGGAGTTGCCACTAAATCACACGAAAATACTGTCAATGTTGTCAACTATGACAAATCAAAAAGTAAACTAGAAAATCCTAATTAGAACCACTTTTATTCGTTGGAGATGTTGATGAATGCACCGATTATATACTTTCCTTTTTAAAAGATACTATCGCAAACTGCTCCAAATCGAACAGCGTAAGGCATAATGAAGTGAAGAGGAAAAACTGGATTACACAAGGTTTAGTCAAAAGCATAAATCACAGAAATGATCTTTCAAACAATACAAAAGAAATGAAAATAAGGAAGTATTGAAAAATGGGTACATTGATTACCGAAATATGGTAAAAACACTAATCAGAAATGCCAATATCAATCATTACAAAAATAAAATCGATAACAGCAACGGTCACTATCAAATTATTAGGAATTAAGTGAAAGACCTATCAGCTCCTAAACAACAAAATTATACAAACAAATTATAAGTTCGCAGATAGAATTGAAGTTCCTCCAATTTCATCTTCGAATAGAACTCGAGCAGAATCTTCAATATTTCTATGACCTGTAACAAAAAAAGAGATGTCAAGAACAATAGACAGTTTGAAAAATCACAAAGCTCTCGGGCAGAACTATGAAAGAGATTAGTAATGAAATATCGGAACCTTTCACATTTTCAATCGATAAAATTTTTGAAAATAGAGTATGGCCAGATGCGCTTAAACAGGGTGTAATAAAGTCTTTATTTAAAAGTGGTAAAAATGAGGAAATTTTGAATTATCGTCCCAATACTCCGATTAGTAATATTTCCAAAATATTAAAAAAAATCTCGAGAGCTACGATGGTTGATTACATGAATGAAAAGAAACTTTCATCTGAAAAACAATTTGGATTCATGGAAGGAAAATCTACCAATGATGCCATTTGCTCATTGACTTCAAAATTTTACAACAGTTCATTTAAAAAGAAACGTCCTTTAGTCGTGTTCCTAAATCTTGCAAAGGCTTTCGATACTGAACGTGCACAGCTTTCAGAAGACTTGGAGAATCTCGGATTGAGAGGGAATGTGAATAAACTCTTCGAAAGCTATTCATCCAACAGAAAACAACGCGTAAAAATTGATGATGTATTGAGTAAAGAAATAACCGTGAATTATAGCGTTCCCCAAGGAATCGTTGTGGGTCCAATACTTTTCATAATATATATCAATGACATACTCACCACACAAACCGCCGGAGATATAGGCTTCGCAGATGACACGGCAATATTTTATGAAGACGAATCATGGGTAATACTGAAAAGTAAAGTTGAGAATTACATGAGTAAAATGACATGAGTAGATTGTTTCAATCAGAAGAAATCAAAAATCAACTACTAGATTTCAACCACCTGGAAATAAACAATTTTGATGATACAATCAAATTGTACTCTTCTGATTCTATTAAATATTTAGTATATAGAAAAAAATTTGACATTAAGAAAAAGGTAGGAACTCTGAGAAGTATCCTTTATTTCAAAAAGTTCTTATATTTCAAAAATATAGTGAATACCTATCAAATGAAAGGTATTTACCATGCATTAGTCGAGTCAAGATTGTCATATGGAATCTTAGGTTGGGGAGGTGCAGCCAGCAGTCACTTAGCATTCCTGGACGTCCTACGAAAAAAAATTATCAAGATCTGTTCCAATAAAAGAATTGGACTTACCCTTCAGACCTACTATTTTTTCTGTGTGAAATTTCAGACCTCAGGCAAAACAAAAAAACATGTAACGCACTGAGTACTCATTCAAAACAATTGGCCAAAGAGAATATACCTGCGCACAAGAATATTTAACAGCATTCCCAAGAACATGAAGGAATCTACATCAATTTTTTCGTTTCACAAGAACAAAGAATCATCTTGAAACAGAGAGGAGATATATCCACATGATTTCATCAATTATTCAACATGAAATATACTTGTTATTCTCATACTTTTTTCTACTATTCAGCATCTTGTTTATCTTTATTTTCATTAGTCTCTTGTTGCAATTTGTGAAAGTGAAAAAGAAATTATTTTTGAGCTCTGGAGATTCCATAAGGTCCAGGAATCACGCTTTCGATGCGCCCTGAATGCCATCTGGAAGGTAGAAGCTTGTCGTCCCAGAAGAGCACTAAAGTATTATTTATTCCACTTGGTGCGTGTTTGTAGTTCACCTATGGACCACCTGGTCCAGAAGTTTCGCTGCAGCTTCTTCATATATTGACAGTCGGTTTCTTGGTAGGTCGGAATAGTCTTCATCGGAGCACTGGTTAGACGTCTTCCAACTAGAAAGTGAGAAGATGTGAGTACATCAAGGTCATTTGGATCAGAGGATAGTGGAGTAATTGGTCGGGAATTTAGGATAGCTTCGATTTGGACTAGCACTGTGTAGATCTCTTCAAAGGTCAAATGCGCTTCACCCAAAACTCGTTTCAGGTGATGTTCCGTACTTTTTACCCTCGCTTCCCATAAACCCCCAAAGTGGGGTGAATGAGCTGGAATGTAATGCCAATACAACCAATCATCTTGCAATATATCCTGAATTGAATTACCATGATCTTTCAAAAACTTACTTGGTTCAATCAGTTCGGCTTTGGCACCGACGAAAGTAGTATACTAATGGACCTAGCAAAGCTAAACACGAATTTGAACACCAGGAAGGTCGCATTATTATAGGCTCATTTTAGGCTAATTTTTGACCCTATTCCCGAATTGTTTGCTCATCTCCATCATGGAAAAATCTGTAGATTTTTGAGATTCGATAGAGTGAATTTGTGGAGATAATTTTAGGCTAATTAATTACCCCATAATTATTATCCATCTCTCACGAAAAAATCTGTGGCTTTCCTAGGTTTGGCCGAACTCAGCGATGTCTTTTTCAAAAAAACATATTTTTGGTGATTGGAAACAGAGAAACTATTGTACTGATTTTAGGCTAATTAATTACCCTATTTTCGAATTTTTTGCTCCACGTTTTCAGGTAGAAGTCCGTAAAATCACAAGGGTTGGGAAATATTCGCAAAGTCGATTATGTCCGATTCTCGAAATCATTATTTCACGATTGGATATGGTAAAGTGATATATCTGTATATCAGCTTGATGACCATCTTATTTCGGTATTGTTGGCTGGTCGTTTTTTTTTATCTGTGGCTTTGCTAGCTTTGGCCGAGGTCAGCAGATTTATTTTTTGAAAAACAATATTCGATGATTCGATGTAGTGAGATTTTAGGCTAATTAATTGCCCAATATCCGAATTTTTTGCTCCACGTTTTCAGGTAAAAATCCGTTAAAACTGATGCATAGCGGTTGTGGTTAGACTGGTTGCATTGACCATGACCTCGACCATGACAATGATATGATGATAGACAATGGCGACATCCCATCCGGTCAGGGAACCCAGTCACCCCACGAAAAACGAAAACAAATTAGTCAAAACAAATTAAGTAGCCAGGCTGGGACTATTAATTGCAAAGATCAATCAACCAAGTATCAGGTTGATGTCGCTATTCGCGAATACAACAATACAAGCGGAAGATGCTCACCCCAATTGTGAGCGAAACGGTTAAAGGAACCTCCTCCACAGAGGTGAACCGATCACGGCACTGAAGCCCGGAAACCATATTTCTTAGTTTTTGTTGTGTTGACTTTTTCATAGACAAAAAATACCTATTTTTTATGGTTCGCCTGCGTGTATGTTCTCAGAATGAATTCACAGTTCGCATGATCCTTATGGAAATATCATTTGATTCGTATTCTGTGAGTTAAGTTTCTTCCTGAAAATGGTTTACGCATTAGAAGAACGAATTGAGTTAGTGAAACTTTACTACAAAAATGATGATTGTCTAAGAGCAGCAGCTAGAATTTTCAATACAAGGCATCCAGGAAAAAATGCATCTCATACCTATGTTCAAACGTTGATTGATAAATTCGAAAGAACTGGGTCTGTGGGAAACCAGAAACATCATCCTGAACGTCGGATAAGGAACGAGGCTGTTGAGGTAGCGGTTTCGGGACCTTGGCTTGGAGGAAGCTTGGCTGAAGCTTCAGGTGTAGCGCGATCGAGTATTCAGAGAAATCTCAAGTCACATCGATTCCATCCATACAAAATCGAACTCTTACATGAACTGAACGAAGACGATTTTGGCAGACGTCAACAGTTTTGTGAGGAAATATCTGAGCGTCTGAGAACAAATCCCAATTTGCTCTTCAATATTTGTTTTTCAGACGAGAGTACATTTTTTGTTAATGGAAACGTAAATCGTCACAATTGCCGCTACTGGAGCGATACCAATCTCAGGTTAATACGTGAGGTCCACACACAAACTCCGCAGAAGTTCAATGTTTGGTGTGGTATTTCTGGCAAAAATATTATTGGACCACTTTTTATAGATGAAATTTGAATGGACAAATGTATTTACATCTTCTTGAGAATGCCATCGATCCCATGATAACGGATATTATCGAAAACGATGGAGATTATTGGGCAGACAACCTCCATTTTTAACAAGATGGAGCACCACCTCACTATGCAGTAGCGGTTAGAAACTTTCTGGATGAACGATATACGAATCATTGGATAGGGCGACGAGGACCAATTGAGTGGCCAGCTAGATCACCGGACCTCAACCCGTTGGATTATTTTTTATGGGGGCATCTCAAAAGCAAAGTTTTCGCCACTCCGCCAGAGTCACTAGAGGATCTACGTGGTCGAATTGTAAACGAGTGCGGCAGCATAACTCCAGAAGTATTGGAAAACATTTGTAATAGTTTCGAAAGTAGACTTTATCATTGTATGGAGGTAGGAGGGGCTCATTTCGAGCAATTAATAAATTGAATTTCGATAAGAACAGGTACGATATTGATTATTTAAATTAAACCTATTACCACACTAATCTCAAGTACCAGTCATTCGATTTTGAAGAAATAATAAACGTTTGGGTAGAGAATGAAGAGAGCTTTCAGATGATGTATCACTCGACCCGAGTTCCCTATGATGATTCGCAATGGAGTAGCCGCCCCTGTCGGAGGGATGAAGTTGCGTGACTAAATTCATCACTGACATGTGTTCCCCTAGAAATCTATATCGACGTGTTTCAGCGTTTCCGAAAATAATTTCATCATTTCCCAGTAAATCTGTGTGGGAAGTTTTCGTTGGGACACCCTGTATATTGTCATTCGTTATTCTGATATGTTTTGGTGGTTATTCTTACTTCATTCTTTCATTTTCTTTCATTCTTGAAGAAACATACGATATATTGTGATGTTATGTATACGTGTCACTGTCAAAAAAATAAAGAGTATAAAAAGGTTTCTGTCATCCTCATAAAGAATTTCTTCCTTCGAATAATTTAACAAATTGGGCCTCATTTTCTACCTCCTCGATTGAATAGTGAGGCATATGTTCAATTTTTAAGAGAAGTGCTTCCCGTACTGCTGGAGGAAGTTCCTTTGGGCGTCAGAAGGGATATGTTTTCTATACATGATGGGGCTCTCGCCCCAAGTAGCACGTCAGCAGTTAACTGAAACATATTTTTCTACTTGGGACCATTTACAGCATTTGGGTAATCGTACTCCTGTTCGCTCGCGAACTAGAGGACTTAAGAAACCACATCATCGATGCGTACAGGGTAGTAAGAGAGAATCCAGAAATATTTGAGCGAATACGTCTACGCATGCGTAATGTCTGAAGGTAGACATATTGAACATTTACTATGATTTCTACATGTTGTATGTTTTGTTATTAATAAATCAGTTTTGTTTACCCCCTTCGATCATTTAATGCATATAGTAACTACAAAATAACAATAAATCTAGTTTGCATTTATGACGATGTATCTCTGTAGTTGTTCGTAAAATAATTTTTTGCTGCGAACTGGTTCATGTTGGCCAGAAAGTTTAAGGGACATTTTTTTTTAAATAAATAAGACAAAAAGTAACATTGGAAATATATTTAAGCGGTTGTGTTTTCCACCCCTTACAATCATGGGGTTAACCGAATAAATTACTGGCTGAGTGTCTTTTCAGTAGTAGAAAATGTCAGGTCGATTTCAATACTGTAACTTTTTTAGTGCTTGTGAAAAAAATTGTTGAATAAATTTTATGTACCCCCTTCAAGGGGCCGTATCTTAACATGGGATGCTCCAATGAAGTTTCTTTATATGAAAGATCCTATCTTTTTTTCGATGAGGAATCACCCCCTTAAATGTTTTACACTTATTTAGTTCATTACATTACATGTACATTACTTGTTGGGAAGGGTACTTCAAGCACTCGTTACATTTCCGCACTCGTTGCTACGCGGCTCGTGATAAATTTCTACACGTGCTTTCTGATCGTTGCTTTCCACAATAGATACTTAGGGCCGGTTGCATAAAGGTTCATTTAGTATTTAACGTCACATTAAATATTTGACGTAACGTTATTTATGGAATTCGGTTGCATAAACCGCATATACTTCATGGTATGTTAACTTAATCACCTGATTAACTTATGAAAATGACCGATTAAGTAAAAAAGCAGTTGCACAAAAGCCAATCAACTTTAAACGTCACATCAAATCGCCCTAATCCTGGCATTAACTTAATCAGTGCTCGATGACTGACTATCAAAGTGACAAGCAGCAAGTGACATCTGATTTTTCCGCCGAATGATTTTGAATATTTTGAAAAATCGGAAAAAAGGTTGTTGGCGTTCGAATGTATTGTTACGAGATCACAACATTAGGAGAAGTTGACCCGCGCCCACTATAATTGTCGGCCGACCGAAAAGGGACAGAATCATCGCGAAATACTAGGAATCTACCTGAAGTTCGCGAGGGTTCTAGAATCATGTATATCTCGATATAAATAGGGGAATGTTGGGCCGGGAGAGTAGTACGATTTAGAACTGTGAATCGAGCAATAATAAGCGAGATCGAATTAGTCTAGAAGTGAATTGTTATTGTGTTTTGTAGAGTTTGTTGAATAAATCGTTTTAAGTGTTCTACGGAGTGTTTGTAGAAGCCGAACCCGGACTATAACGTAACAGTATTCTTGTTCAATTGAAAGAGGTATGTGGTGGGTAAATAAGATATTGACAATGTATAAATGTTATATTACAGAAAATGTCTATCTCATCATTGTCTTCACTGTCTGAAGAAGAACAATTAATTCCCCGGCCAAGAATAGGAACAATCCATTCGATCTATATGATGAGAATGATTTCTCTACTCGGTTTAGGTTTTCTAAACAAGTTGTCATGGAGTTGCTCCATATATTTGGAAATGAAATCGAGCCCATGACCAAGAGGAACATGTCAATAAGTTCTATGAACCAGTTGTTAATAACTCTCAGATACTATGCAACTGGTGCATATCAACAAGTTTTAGGAGATAGCAGTAATATTCATAAATCTACGGTATGTCGAATTGTTCATCAGGTAACAAGGGCAGTGGCAAGAATGAAAAATCAATTTATCAATATGCCAAGTGGCGAGGAGATCAACCAGGTTGCTCTTGATTTCTACGGAATTCGTGGCTTCCCTAGGGTGATTGGTGCCATAGATTGTACACATGTAAAAATTATATCTCCAGAAGGTATGAATGCAGAGTCATACAGGAACCGAAAAGGATACTTTTCTATAAATGTACAAGCAACTTGCGATGCAAACTTGAAAATTCGCCATATTATAGCACGCTGGCCTGGATCAGTACATGACAGTACAATATTAAATGATAGCCCATTACCAGCATTATTCGAGAATGGCACATTCGGTAATAAATACTTACTGGGTGACAATGGGTATCCCTGCAAACAATTTTTCTCCACTTCTCAATCCGCGAAATGATAGTGAAATTAAATACAATAGAGCACACATATCGACAAGAAACACGGTTGAACGATGTTTTGGGCTATTGAAACGTCGCTTTCCTTGTCTTCATTTAGGCATGGCTTTGAAGTTGGTCAATGTTTTACCAGTAATTGTGGCGTGTAGTATCCTTCATAATATAGGAATCAACCTACATGAGCTACCTACAGCTGCTGAGAGAAATGAAAGCACTACAGTTAGAACAGCACTGATTAATACAGTGTTCAGAAGATAATTATTGAATATTCACAAATATTGAGAAATTTGTTTTGTTTTGTCCACCTGAAAATATTTATAAAAATTATTTATAGTCAAAGTTATTCCTTATTCACTGAAACAGTATATATTCAGTAAAGTAGTAAAACTGATGCAAGAAAACTATCGAGAATAAAACAAATGATGAAAAAAATTAATGGCTTTTAAAAAGTATTTCTCACTCCACATTTGAATACAAAATAGTTGTAGATACAGAATAGTAACACAAAATTTCCAGGAAAAAAAACACCAGGTGAAAATTAACAAACAAATACCAACTCAACTAGACAGAAAAATTCGCATGGAAATCAACGAATTCTCATTACTGATTTCTCAGATTTTTCAATTGTTGATTGAATATTTCGATCTGAATCCGATAGTCTGAAGACTGGCATTGTAGAGTTTTCTTTTGAAGTAATTTTGTTTCACTCGTTCAGTTGCCAGTCTTCTTTTCTTCTTGATTACTCCATTTTTTGTTGCTTGGAAAACAATTTTTCTTTTCTTTTTTTGCTTTGGTGTTCAGGTTGTGGTTGGGATTCTTGGGGAAGGATGATCAAGGTTTTCTTCGGGGATTTCCAAAGGAAACTCAGGCTCGAATGGATCATCAGAATTCTTTGCTGAGACCTCTAAATCATCACCTGATAGAGATTTTTCAAATTTTGTATGAAAATTTTCTAATTTGCGTTTTCGCATTTTACAAACCAGTTTATGACGTTTGTCAGTGTCCCCACATCACATTAGATTGAAGAATCTAATCTTTCAATCCTTCTTGTTCATACACCTAATTTGTGAATGTATTTTTGAAGCTGTTATAAATTTATAATTCAAAATAATCCGTGTGTTCGTCATATAACATTTTTCAAAATTATTGACCGAGATTCACTTTGTTGGAATTATGCTTGAAAAAATAATTCATAGTAATAAACCTTTCTTTGTGGCTACAAAATGTTACTCATTTTGACCTCTTGATATAAAGAACACTGTTCTTTGAAGTAGTTCCCAACATTTACCGACAATTTTTTTTACATTGTAGCTCTTCATTTTGGTAACTATGGGGATTAGAGCGAAAGTATTTTTTAGAAAAATTTTATCCCTACGAAATAGGCTCTTATATATATTCTTTGTAGGATGCACTAGTAAATACTTATCAAGCAAAAATCAAGAATGTGACACAAAAGTGGTCACTAAATCAGAAAACTTTGGTTTTCAATGACATTCTAGGTAGATACAACACATCCAAATTCTATAGAACTACAAAGAACTTTGCAAGGTGAAATGTACTTGGTCACTGGGTTACATGTCACTCGTCACTAATCAATCTACTACTACAACTAATCCAATATTGAAACTATCCAGTAAGGATTAAATTCGATTGTGAAAGAGGATTTAAAATATCACCATCGATTGGGCTAAGCTCGAGGCCTATCGAACCGCTCTACCAAGCATCATTCATCATTAGAACGCCAAAGTTGTGGAATTATCTGCCTGGTGAAGTTTTTCCTGATCCTACTACCAAACTTTCAAGACAATATATGATTTTCTAAATGAAAGTAAAAAATAATATATTTTCATTATTCGTCAAAATTCTAAAAGTAACAAGTTTAAAAAATTAATATTTCATTAATCTGATATACAGGGTGTCCTTAAAAGGTCTTTACAAAAAGCTACCACATATTCTTCAGACCAAAACAATTCGATACAAGCAAACTTACCTCAGTAAAAAGTTGCTTAGTTTGGGCGCTAGACGGCTCTGAAGTTGAAATTTTCAAATCGATTTTGCTTCATAACTTTTGAACGGCTCATGAGATTTTTTTCAAATTTGGTACGTTGGCATAGACTCATCGGGCAATGAAACTCATATCATAATCATAATGAATATCATTCCATGGGCGTAGAACTTGATTTTTTCAGTAAATAAACATCTAAAACTCCTACGCCAATGGAAAAAAATTAGTTTCAATATGAAATCTAAATTATTCAACTCATTCACTACAAAAAAGGTACTCTTGACAAAAGTCGATTCCTCTCATGGTTTCGACAAAATTTTAATTTTAGTGATTTAGAGCATAATTAATAATAAAACGATTAACAGATATTTCATAAAAATTGTTCAAAATGTTCACCATTTTCACGTATACAAAGATTTATACGACGCAAAAAGTTGAGATGTACTTTTTACATAGGTTATTTCTATTGAAAATAAGTAGCACTGGTTTTTTTTTTCTGAAGACTATTATTATCTGCTCGAAAACAGTGATATTCACATTCTTGGTTTCCATAGTTTCATCTGTGTTGATTTGTCGAGTTTTATTGACGTTGATTGTTGATATCGGACTTTTCTGATTTATCATGGCCGTACAATACACCAATGAAGAATACACCGATATGTTATTGGTATTCGGATATTGTCAAGGAAATGGTCGAGAGAGTGTGAGGGTGTATTCGGCAAGGTTTCCAAATCGTCGCGTACCAAGCCACCCAACCTTTGCTGCAGTTGAGAGACGTCTTCGGGAGACCGGTCATTTTGCTCCTAGAACTGGTGATTATGGAAGACAGCGTTATGTAAGGATTCCCGAAGTCGAAGTAGAAATTTTAGACCGTATTGAAGAAAATCCAGAATTGAGTACTAGACGGATAAGTAATGAACTAGAAGTTTCTAGGAATGCCGTTCATGAAGTACTAAGAGAACAATTATTATACCCATACCACAAGACGCCAGTTCAAGATTTATTAATCCATGATTCACAAAGTCGTCTGATGTTTTGTAGGTTCATTAATTTGCAAAGAGAAATGAATCTGAACTTTGGAAAGAATATTTTGTTCACTGATGAAGCCTGTTTCACGAGAAGAGGAATAACTAATTTTCATAATGAACACGTTTATGCAATTGAAAATCCTCATTCCATTAAAATAAACCATTTTCAACACGAATTCAAAATCAACGTTTGGGCTGGAATAATAGGAAATTTTATAATTGGTCCTGTCATACTTCCACAAAGATTAACAGGAGACATGTATTTACAACATCTACGAAATACGTTGCCAAATTTGTTGGAAGATTTACCACTCCAACATCGGGTAGATATGTGGTTTATGCACGATGAAGCTCCACCACATTTTTCGGTGGATGTTAGGAATTTTTTAAACCAACAGTACCCAGACAGATGGATAGGTAGAGGTAATGATGCACCCGTGAATTGGCCACCACGTTCTCCAGACTTAACACCGATGGATTATTTTGTATGGGGTTATCTCAAGTCTACGGTTTACAAGACCCCTGTGAATACTGTAGAACAATTATGGCAACGTATCCAACAGGCGACGAATAATCTTACAGGCGATGAAGAAGTTATGCAAAGAGTACATTTCAACTTTTTGCGTCGTATAAATCTTTGTATACGTGAAAATGGTGAACATTTTGAACAATTTTTATGAAATATCTGTTAATCGTTTTATTATTAATTATGCTCTAAATCACTAAAATTAAAATTTTGTCGAAACCATGAGAGGAATCGACTTTTGTCAAGAGTACCTTTTTTGTAGTGAATGAGTTGAATAATTTAGATTTCATATTGAAACTAATTTTTTTTCCATTGGCGTAGGAGTTTTAGATGTTTAATTACTGAAAAAATCAAGTTCTACGCCCATGGAATGATATTCATTATGATTATGATATGAGTTTCATTGCCCGATGAGTCTATGCCAACGTACCAAATTTGAAAAAAATCTCATGAGCCGTTCAAAAGTTATGAAGCAAAATCGATTTGAAAATTTCAACTTCAGAGCCGTCTAGCGCCCAAACTAAGCAACTTTTTACTGAGGTAAGTTTGCTTGTATCGAATTGTTTTGGTCTGAAGAATATGTGGTAGCTTTTTGTAAAGACCTTTTAAGGACACCCTGTATATCCCATATTGTATAAATAATGACATATTTTCAAATCCTGATTCCAGTGTATTCATATTCCTTCACTTTCATTACTATAAATATCAGCGGACTGGTTTCGGTCTTATTTATAGACTGTAAAACTTCTTTGATAGAATTGAAAGACTTTGACTTGAAATCAACCCATGATTTTACCTCCATTATAAAAATCAAAAATTAATATTTTACCGAAATATTCAACAGCATCATCATATGGATTCTCCAGTGGTTTGATGTGGTCACCAATCACTGCTAAGACCAGTGCTGATGCTTCATCCAATTCTGAAGTATTTGGTCCTCCCCCTGTTCTTCTTATTTCTCTCTGAAACACAATGATGATCGCATTTTCAGAAATTTTGTTCGTTGTTGTTGCTGAACTGTTCCATGGATGGATGAAAGTTCTGCCAGTTCATCAGTGGTTTGGGATCTATTTTTCATCAATAACTCAGTAATGATGAAATATTCAAGGAACAATATGTATGTATAACATGAAACTCACTTTATCAATAGCAGCCTTTTTTTGCATCCTCTATTTCTTCCATAGTGAATCCAGCAGTTGCAAGTTTATCCATGTACCTCTTCTTCTGTCAACATAAATATTATATATATATATAACAATTTAGTTTTATCTTAAGGAAACTCCAACAATATATGATACGAGTGAAGTCATAATGTATTCCATTGATAAAATCATAAACATATAGGCATACCAAAATCATCAATCTCAACAATTTTTAGTTCCTCTTCATTTCATTTTTATGAATCACTCTCAAATACCTACATCATGTATAAGCATACTTGTGCAAATGTAGCCACAACAGAAAAAGAAAGCATCAGATAAGTATGATTTTCATCATTAGAATAGGTTATTGTCGATGTTTCCAGAAGTAAAATAGACTCTCTTAGGTATGATGAAGAATATGCATTAAAAAACAGTAAATCTAGAAATGATACTTCATGTCTATTCAACACACAATCTTATATTTCACAACAGTGTGTATATATCTACTTACATTTTCGTCTGCAACATTTTTCTTTGTTTTTCTTTTCAAATTGTCCCATAGAATTCTCAGCTGCTTCCACTTCCGTGGTACGCTGTGACAGCTATTGAATTCTATCTCAATTTTTGTCCATGTTTCCTTTTTTTTTCAAAGATATTGTATCGGACTGCTTGCATTCTATTATATTTTTATATCTGTGGAAGAATGAATTGGATTTATGAGTTCCAATCGAAAGATAAGTACCAAATTTTAGATATTATGGTGAACTATACGTACTCTTTAACAATGCTGTTTTTTCTGCTTCCGTATAGTTTGCCCCCCGTTTTTTCTTCAAGCTATCCATACTGCCACAGATCTGTGAAAACTGCTTCGTCTCAAATAATTAAACCTAACCTATAAATGCGCAAAGCATCATCATTTACATGCACGGAACGTGTGGATCCAGCAAATTAGCCCTGTTGCCACGCATTTTTCGTCATTAGTTAATGAAACGATAATCATTACATACGAGAGATTTATGCAACGCAAATTGGATTTAACGTAACATCACCGCTAATGTGGCATCAGATAATCACATGATTAATTTTTCTTTATGCAACCGGCCCTAAATATTCCATATATTCCATCAAAATCCACAAAATCACAAAAATAAATAATAACTTATTACGAATGAATTAAATCCGAAGTAAAAAATGAATCTGTACGTCCTTTGATCGCTCACTGGTTGACCGTCGCGATCGGGTGTTGGGTCTCATTATATTGGAGCGAGCCACGAGCAGGTTGCCTAACATTAACTTCCTATTTCACATCTCACAGGTTCAATTTTCAATTTCAAGTGATGGAAATATTACCTAATTTCATCAAACCTATATTTATTCGTGGGAAGATCTGATATTTCATGATTTAGAAGCAAACAAATTAGATAATTATTTTCTGTAGATTATTTGGGAAAAAATATCATCCCCCCCCCCCCTGAAGAATGTTTCTCTGAAAAGATAGTCATGTTGCATTGAAATCGGATGAGCGGCGCAGCAACTAGAAATGAAATAGTTTCAAGTGGGGTATGGATGCCTTTCGAGTTACTTTAGTAGGAAATGATTTATATAGCAAACTGCTATTCTCATGGACACCACAGATATTTCATCATAATTATGAAACTATGGAACTAAAAACACCCTGAAACCACATCCTAAAAATTAATAATCATCTTCGTACCTATGTCCTAATCTCACTTCCCCTGACGACCTTGATGGTTTGACAGAATCGGCTAACCTTCAAAATTGTTTCTGACGATAAACTAATGAAGAGGAAGCGCGAATATATCCTATTCGTTGAGATAGATGTATAGATAGATAATTTTTCCTTCATTTGAATTCACAATTCATTTAACGTCCTGAAGTACAGCATGGAAAACAAAAACAGAAAAGATTGGGCGAATTCATACGGGGTTACGAAAAATTATAGAGACCTCTGAATATCTCTGAAATGACAAATGTGCTTTCAATTGAATTCAATGTCTAGACATTGTTCGACCTAGCGAATTCAAAAATTGCAACGACAATGTTGACAGATTTTATGTTTCTCTGTGCATCGCTCAAGTTTGGTTTTTTAAATAAAACACCATATTTATTCCAACTGCCTTCGATTGCTGGTGCTTGATTTTGTAAAACCCCCAGTATAAGGAATTTCGCTTCAGAATATTTTCTGAGATCTGGCAAATCCCTAAATACCTCCGAAACGACAGATGCGATCTTGATAAAATTCAGTACCTCTAGGCTTTTCAACCTGGCTTTCACTTATATGTTTTTCCGAAATAAATGGAATTTAAATTCACTAGAACTTGTTGAGTCACGAGGGTATTCTGCCATGAAGTTCCTAACATCGACCCCCATGATGAAATATTGGATGAATATTTTTGTCTGGAAGTCTGGTGTCATATAGATAATCGAAAGACGTTTCAAATGAGCTATCATCCGACCCCTATTCCATTTGAAATATTCAAATAGCAGAAGTCAGGGTATTAGAATGAATGAAGTTTTGAGTAGTTACCGTGTAATAAATGAAGGTGTACTTGAATGATGTGTATCAGGATCTTTATTATTCAATATCTTTGCCAATGATCTGATCAGTCTAAAAAAGAAACCAAGATATCAAAATAGTGTGTTTTGCAGATACTAATTTACTAATTTTTAAAGAAGCATAAACATGCTACTGATCAAAACTGATGGGATTCATGAAGATATCATAAGGTGGTTTGAAAATGAATCACAACAAAAAAGTCGCAGTTTTTTTGGCCGCTCTAAACAATTATCACCTGTGTTACATGAAAATACAGAAAAAGAAATAACGTGTAGTGATGAAGTGAAACTTTTAGGAGTAATTTTTGACAAACATCTGCGATGGGCAAGTCATACAGACCTATTGAAAGTATTGATATGAAAACCAGTTTTCGTCAATACATATCTCTCGGTATTTCAACAGTTTACAGCTTATACAGGATGGTCCAACGAAAACTCAACACCTCGATTCCCGGCTTTGAAATGAAAATGTGGAAAACTGCTCGGACCCGTTGATTTATGATTCGAGGGGGAAAAAAATTTCCGCTTTTTTTTTCATTCCCGTAACTTCAACCCCCTAACGGGGGCGAGCACAACCCCATGATTTTGAATAGGGATTAGGGGTGTTGCGATACCTCATTTTGAATATCTTATTAAGTACTATTTGACCCTGTATTTTCCTCTCCAAATTTTCATCGATAACAAAATGACAACTAAAATAGTTAAAATAGTCACTTTTGTGATTAGTTTATTAAATGCTGGAAATGGGCACCATTCACTTCATGCAGTAGAGAACGCTGGTGTATGTGTAGCGAATGTGGAATTTACCTCGAGGATATTACTTTTATCAGACGCATTTGAAAATTATTTATTTATTTTTCAATTTTTTGTCCAAAAAAGTAGACGGACCATGTTTTTGTACCTCAGTCTAGCGCGAATTTTTGAGAGTTAAAACTATCAAAGCGATCGTAAATTTTTAGTAGAATTAAAATGGTGTATTTCGTAGAAGAAAGGTTGCCTATGATTTTTCAGAAATGACAACTCTACGCGAGTAACAACGGCTTTACTTAGCGAACGACATCCTGAAAAACATTTATCCGCTGCTTACGTTGTGCAACTGGTTGACAATTTTGACGCTACTGGTTCAGTCGGAAACAAAAAAAAGGTTTGTGAAAGAGACGAAGCGAGGGAAGTGGCTCTCTTACGCGGCAATGGATCCGACCCTTGGTAGTAGGAAATTTTCCGATGTGTATGTTGGAGGATGATTTCGATCTCTGACTCCAGTTCTGTGAAGTGGTCAGTGAAACTGTCGGTATTGGTCAGTTGATAATCCAAAATTATTTCGTGAATTGCATACTTAGCATCCCCAAAAGTTGAATGTTTGGGCGGGTATTTATGGCAATCACATAATCGGCCCGGTAATCTCACTGGCCAAATCCACTTGGAAGAACTATTAGAGAATTATTTTTATCCAGCCCTCGTGCAACTATTGGAGAATGAAGAAGACCAATCAAACGATCATAGTGCGCACCACCTCATTTCGTTCAACCTGTGCGGCTTCAGGTTCTTCGATGAAAATTTTTCTCGGAGAAGAGAACATATTTAGTGGCCACCCAAATCACCTGATCTGGCTCGGAAGTCTGAGAGCCACTAAAAATTTATATGCAAAAAAGGTCACTAAAGAACGATGCTTATATCAACAATCTGAAGAGGTCCATTTAGATCGAAAAATGGGAAAACATAATTATTTCCATATTATGTTATTCAACTGATGTCAGGCTGTGAAATCCTCATCATTTTCGAAGGCAAATACCAACGAATGGGTGAATGACTGTGAGAGAATCCAGTGAAAGTTTGAATAAACTTGTTCATCTTCAAACGGATTTTCCTATACTATAGGAACATTACAAAAATGCAAGAAAAGGCAATAACATGTTAATCAACATCATATAATTATATAAATGAAACTGCTTGGAATCTCATTTCAAAAATAGGAAAATAGGAAAATAATAGTATTTCGAACCCCGTAGGAATTTCCGAAACGAATTCTTCGTGAATGCTACTCATGAAACGATAAAAATAAATAAGGACACTTACAGGTGAAATATCAACGATGGTTAACAAAACCTTCAACCTTCATTATCTCGTTTTCTCTCGAAATATTGTATCAATTTTCAGGGCATCCCCAGATAATGCTTTTGAAATTTTGAATATGATTCGCAACAGTCCAACCATAAATTCGTAAATGTGTTCTTGAAAGAATAGAATTCTGATTATTGTTCGAACAATAAACAATTCGCTCCGATCAGCTGATCACATAAACATTGTCTGGAATAAATCTGGCACCATGAAGCATGGCTGCCAAGTAAAACCGAAAGCGAGGAAGGCTGAGTTCGTATGTTACTAGTATGAGTATATGTATCAAGGCTTCATCATCATATATTTTGTGATAAAAGATTCATGATTGAATTTCAAGTACTGCCTGTAACTTTTTCAAGGAGATGGTATATTAATTTTTCAGCTTTTTATTGGATTTTCTCTCCTTGTTTCTAAAAAATAAAGGAGAAGTTATTGCAAATTATTTCAATATATTTGTAGCAAGGACAGATTTTGTGATCTGCCCCAAAATGTCACTACGCTTGAAATTAAACCTTTAGATACCTAAAAGAGGAATTCTCTATTTGTCAGTGAAACCTTGTTTTTGAGAAATTTAGAAATACAAATAAATTCAATAAGAATAGAACTGATTGTTGGTGCTAGAGAGAAATAGTGATCTCTTTGAATATAAAAGATACTATGTCCATAGGTTTGAGCACCGGGATTTGCATTGGGGCAACATATTACTGAATACAGTCGACAAAAGTCATTTGGTGGAGTTTTGCTTGGAGGGCGAGACTTACAGTTTTCCCAGCAAAGGGGTGATGGCGACAATCATCGATTTCACCTTGTCAAGAATCGAATCGGACGGCGTGGTAATTTTCAACGATTTAGGGTTGGATCCCGATCTTTTTGCTGCCGAAGGTGACTACCAGTTTGAAATTTACAAGTTGATGCGGAAGAAAAATAGGTGAGTTGTTGCTGGCGAATATTTTTGTTATAGAGATTTTTCGAACATTTTTTGCCAATAATAACCTGAGAAGTAACTCGCTGTAAACCTTCCTAAATCATAATAATGAAAAAGTACCTAGGTCACTAATGGGAAACCTAATCAGTTATTTATTTATTCATTTAATACATAGGTTACCCAGCAGAGTTTCAAAACTCCAATCATAGGGTTACACATTTCACATAATATAGAGTGTACAGGGTCTTCACGTATATTTTTTTAACCCCCCCCCCCCAACTATTTTATTTATCATCGAATTTTTTTTCCAAAAAACAGTCTTTTTTAATTTATCCTGTAGATTTTGAATATGTTAACAGAAAAACAATTGAACATGTCAAAAAAAGTCATGGGCAAGATGTATAAATTTTCGAATGGAACATTCTATATATTTTGATACTATTAGATAGAGTATATTTATGTGATTTCAAATATATATATATGTTGCATATCAGCTATCACAGATTTCGAGATATTTCATGTTCAACTTCACATTTTCACCAGATTCTCTTCACTGATTACAACATTTCATGTGGCCAGGGTAGGAAACATGAACTATTATCAGATGTCAAAAATTCAAAATTAACATAATCAATAATAAATCAATCATAATTAACATCAAATATATTACCTACTCATAAATAGAATTACAAAAACTGCTCAAAATGATATCCATTATTTTCAATACACAAACGATAACGTTTCTTCAAATTTTGAATACAGTTTAATATTATACATGGGTTTTCGTTCAACCGATTTATTTCAACAGTTATCCTTTCCTGCAGCTGGTATATATTTTCAAATTGGTCCTCATAACAAACAGTTTTCAGGTGCCCCCAAAGAAAAGTGTCTTAACAAGGACAAATCTGGACTATTGGGGGCCATCTAATTGTTCCAAATTTCCCTATCCACTCATTATATTTGTTATTCGAAAAGTTTTGAATAGCAACAGTATTGTGACATGGTGCTCCATCTTGATGCCGAATCATGTTAACTTAATCGTTTACGGGAAGGCTTTCCAAAAGTGCCTCTATTTCGTTTGACAACATATTCAAAAATCGTTTTCCTGTGAGGGAGTATCTATAAAATATGGGGCCTAACATACGACTATCATATATTCCATACCATACAGAAAATGACTGTCGTCCTTGGAATTTCATATCTTTTATACTGTGTGGATTTTCCCTGCTCCAAACATGGGTGTTTTTTCTGTTGAAAACACCTGCTGTCGAAAAGTTCGCTTCATCAGTCGACATTCTGAACGCCTCAGAATGTATCGGCAGAACTCTCTTCTCATGACAACATTCGTATCGGTTAGTCGAGATACTGGTAAAGACCTAAACGGCTTCAATTTGTGTTTATGTAGAATGTTCCATATACAGGGTGAGTCAAAAATGTGTACCGAGCTTTCTGGGGGTGATAGAACATTGAAAAATAAGTGTAGTTTGATGATTAAACTCATGGCCCAAAATGCATATTAAGGGAGATATATCCTTCCAAAGTTGATAAAATTAAATTAATTTCTCCGCATAACTTCTGAATTATGAAAGCCACCTGATTGAAATTTTATGCATGAATGTATGTTGTCAAAATACATTTTTTCGTCACTCTTCCACATTTCTGATATTGTTATAAAGGGTGTTTTCAGAGGGTGAGTCATGATTTTTTGTAGAAAACTTTTTTCCCTGTATTATTTTCGGTGAAAAAACAGGAGCATTCGATGGAGCGAAAAAAATTACATGAAAAAGGTACTCTTATTCAAATACAAAAAATTGAGCCGTTCGTGAGATATTTGAGTTTTTGTAGTTACATGATATCAGCAGATTGATTTCATTCATCGCGAGATTCATCGGTATAACGATATTTCAGCAGCATTTGCATTTCCGAAGCACTCGCCAAGCATTAGAAGCATATCAGTTTGTTCAGAGAACGAATAACCTGCCATATTTCTTAAAATCTCAGTTGATAATCGCAGTGATAAATGACACAGAAAAACCACACGAACAAATCGACTACAACAATGTTGACTCGAATGTTGATGACATGAACGTCAAAATTGAGAACAAAATTATTCATCATGGCCTGCTAAAATATTGTTACCGATGAATCTCGCGATGAATAAAATCAATCTGCTGATATCATGTAACTACAAAAACTCAAATATCTCACGAACGGCTCGATTTTTTGTATTTGAATAAGAGTATCTTTTTCATGTAATTTTCTTCGCTCCATCAAATGCTCCTGTTTTTTCACCGAAAATAATACAGGGAAAAAAGTTTTCTACAAAAAATCATGACTCACCCTCTGAAAACACCCTTTATAACAATATCAGAAATGTGGAAGTGTGACGAAAAAATGTATTTTGACAACATACATTCATGCACAAAATTTCAATCGGGTGGCTTTCATCGTGCAGAAGTTATGCGGAGAAATTAATTTAATTTTATCAACTTTGGAAGGATATATCTCCCTTAATATGCATTTTGGGCCATGAGTTTAATCATCAAACTACACTTATTTTTCAATGTTCTATCACCCCCAGAAAGCTCGGTACACATTTTTGACTCACCCTGTGTATATATATATATATATATATATATATATATATATATATATAATCCTAGGTATGATACTCTCAATAAAACAGTAATGAGAGGAGGAGATGGCACTTATCTATGGCAGTATGTCAACCATTGTATTGAAACCAACAAATCATTCATTATAACCATTACTTGTAGATAACAAGTAATTTGGTATTGTATTTATGAAGGAACAAATAGTTAGATTTGTAAATGATTAATTATGAAAATCATTCGCGAGTTATCAAGTGCTAGAGAATTAGAACTGGGCATTGGTTGACAGAATATTATAATAGAGGATTGAATAGTTGAAATGAAAAACTGAATTATTGAAATGGGTTAATATTACGTGTCAGTAAAATAATATACACAGATTGATTTACCTAAGAATGCAGTGATTTATTCCAAAGACGATATGAGATGAGTCACTCTCGAGAATTCTTCAACTAGCGTTTTTTGCAATTCTTAGAATTGAGCCGACTGAAGGTAGATTATCAGCATCAGCACTGCATATATGAGCTAATGATAGCGTTATACCGAGAATGTGCAATATGGGATATGAAATAATGAGCTTGATATGATTGTTCCAAGTGTTCACCAATCCATTCCATTGCATTATCCTATTGCAATAGTTATGGGCCTAGATCGTTCAGCTAGCGTTTTTTGCAATTCTTAGAATTGAGCCGACTGAAGGTAAATTATCAGCATCAGCACTGTATATATGAGCCAGTGATAGCGTTATACCGGGAATGTGCAATATGGGATATGAAATAATGAGCTTGATATCATTGTTCCAAGTGTTCACCAATTCATTCCATTGTATCATCCTATTGCAAGAGTTATGGGCCCAGATCGTTCAGCTAGCGTTTTTTGCAATTCTTAGAATTGAGCCGACTGAAGGTAAATTATCAGCATCAGCACTGCATATATGAGCCAGTGATAGCGTTATACCGGGAATGTGCAATATGGGATAAGAAATAATGAGCTTGATATCATTGTTCCAAGTGTTCACCAATCCATTCCATTGTATTATCCTATCGTGAAAGTTATGGGCCTAGATTCAACTTGAATCATGATTTGCAATGAAAATAATTGCTCTCGAAGGAAGATCGGAGAATAGCCAACAATGTCGATGCAGTTAATTACTAGCATTGAAAAGCTCAGAGGACTGAAGAAATCGCATCGAGACAAACCATAATTAATTTTATATATTTTCCCAATGTCAGGAGTATTATTCATAAAAATAATATGATAGAACTGTAGGAGAACGGAGGTGAACATATACTTTATTGCTTTTGTGGAAACTTGGGCCAGAGAAATTGAAGTGTGTAGTATATCAATCAGCGGCTACAATTTTATCAGTCAGTACAGCAGAGAAATTCTGAGAGGTTGAGGTTGTGCTATCTAGGCCAGAGCAGACTTGGATGCTGAACTGGTGGATATCGGTAAAATAGTTTTGAACAAGATTTTGAGGTTTGTGGAGTTAAATACAGAATAATTCAAAAAACTCATATTATCATTTTCCTATATAGAGCCCCAACAAACAATTATCAGGTGTTTATTGACAGGTTTATTGTTCTGGATTCGGTTTTCGCTATCGATGCACATATGTGGATTACTGGCGATTTCAATGTGAACTTTAACAATCATTCCCGCAAGCAGATGATATCACCAACATTATTGCCCAGTATGGGTTGTATGGCACTGCTACAAAAACTTCGGCTTTGTGGCATACGAGGAACTGCAGCCAAATGGTTCGAATCATATCTTTCCGATAAAAGTCCAAATTTGTTTCAAAGAAGTGGATGGATCTATTAGTAAGCACTGCTCAGATGCCTCACAGCTGGAGCTTGGAGTGCCACAGGGTAGTGTTTCAGCCCCAATACTATTTTCTTCATTCATTTGACATAGTGGAATTTTTACCCGAGTATAACATCGCACTGTATGCTAATGACTCATCTTTTCTCGTCTCTCAGGAATGCAGTGAAATGAATGTACAAGTTTGAAAACATCTCCTTGGCAAACTTGGGGAATGGTTTTCAGGTAATCAACTACATCTCATTATAGAAAAAACTGAGTATCTAATCTTTCACACTAGACACAGAATAATAAACAATCCACTCTCAATTAAACTGGATGATTTAAACATCATCAGAAAGTCAACAATTAGGTTCTCGGTAAAAACCCTAGAGGCTGATTTCAGCTGGAATGAGCATATTTCAGTAACTATAAAAAAGGTAAATACAAAAATATATCAAATCCGATGAATGCGGAATATGGTTGATATCTGTAGTTTGAAAACTTTCTACTTTGCAGAAATCCAGTCTATTTTACTATGGGGAAATTCTCCAACTGCACGGCATTTGCTCCTCATTCAGAAAAAAGCAGTAACAACTATAAAAAATGTGCCACCCAGGAATTCATGCAAACCATTGTTTGCCGAATTGAATATTCTTCCTCTGGGCTGTCTTTACATAATGGAAGTTGCCTGCTACATTCATAACATAAAAAACACTCTTCCTAGGCATTCGGACATGCATATACCAAACCAGAAACAATCTATCTATCCAAATCATAAAAACCTTCAAATAACATCAAAAGGGCCACTCTCAATAGGTGTCAGAGTTTACAATCGATTATCCACTGGTATTAAGAATCAGCCTACACACTTCAAATTTCGAAACCTCATAAAACGTTTTCTGCAAGAACATTTATATCACGACATTGATGTAACTTTTCAATTAAACATTCTATTGCTGTTCTTTTTATTTTGTTGTTTAGTTGTTACGTACGTAGTCTTTAGTATCTCTATATAAATGTACTCAGGCATTATATCTTGACATGTTCTATACCCTAATCGGTCTCTTGAATGAATAAACTGATTTGATTTTGATTTGATTTTAAAAAAAAATGAGCTCTACCTCCCTGATCTTGGCGAAAATATCTTATCTTTGATTCAAATGATCAGAAATAGAAATCTTCTTGATTTTGCTGAGACCTGTCGCGAGGTATCCAAATCAAGTGATTAGTTGATTGCAACATCTACGTTGACCGAAAATAGATGGCCAAAATCAAGCGAAGAAGTATGTAATTCAAACTTCGAATCAAGAGTTATAGCACCGAAGAATGAGTGACATAAAATTCAGTCTATGGAGAAGTTGAATGATAGATCCGAAAATGACTCATGCACTATATGTTCGAGAAGCAAACAAACGTACAACCATTCAGTAACTTTGGAACTTGAGCAAGGAAATCTTAGAATTAAGACGGGCGTTTCACTAAAATGGTTTGGCAGACCCTTTTTTCAGCATGCTTTCCGGCCTTGTCATGGATTCAAACCCAAAAGTAATTGAATTATTGTAAAGAGGAAGGTTCAAATTAGGGAATGAGTATTTTTTGGAGTCAAAACTCTTCCATTTAAAAAAGTTATGGGTCATTGAAAAATGTAAACATTGTAAAATTTGTGTCTCAGATTCAAATGAAATTACCTCATTCTATGGAACCAAAATTGAGGAATGCTTCACCAAAATATCAGCATCTGAAATGCCTTCCTTCGAACTAAAAGCATGTTTGAATCTGAAATTTGACACAAGGACGCTATTTATGGTTTATTATGTTAGATTCTGAAGGAATTTCGTTCAAAAATGAAGTAGAAAACATTAATTTGCGAGTTCGGACCGGTTCGTACCGGTTCGTACCCTACCTAATAGACGGCGGTACACACGGACCTCGCAATCCAATGCTACCAACTGTGATTTCGTGAGATGTTGTTTCCGTAAACAACCAGCAGATGGCATTCACGTCGACCCGCGTTTTCAATGATACGAAAGGTGACAAGTTACACGAATGTGTTCGATTCTTGAATCATATTTATATATTACTCATTATGTATAATTCTTTTCTAATTTGTTATGGAGCAAGAATTGGTATAAAATATCGTAAGTTTCATCACCTCTATGAAACTCCTCGTGAAGTAGAAATATTGATGCCGTGTTGCCAAATACTCGGAATTTTCGCAAGTTCGAGGATATCCAATAAAAATTAAATAATATTTGCGTCAAAAAAAATTGCTATATCAATTTTTTCACTTCTACTGGACTTCGACAATGTCTGTCTGTCCTGTCGTCCACACAGTTCTTTCCTGTCACTTTGCATTTCCTTGTCTTTAGGAAAGCTATAAAACTTTGTACCAGACACAAAGCTCTTGCACTCATTGTCAACAATACAACCATACACTGAGCAGCTCATCTTCAATCAAATTTAAACTTCAAAGTTGATTATTTCGAAGAGATATTTTCTTGATTTGCAACAGTAAACACGCAAAATATAGCCCAATAACACCAATATGGCGAAATTTCTCACAAGCTGACGTCACACTAGTCACGCCCACGTGCGTGGTAACTATGAGTCAGAATATAGTGATGATCCTTGTACATACTATCGGGGTGAAATATTTGATGCTGGGGTTCAGCAATAGAGCAACAATTGTCAATAAGATGGAAGTCAATAATTATTTACAACTACTGTTTTGCAGTGAATTATTTTATACCCTTGGCAACACTGTTGGTACAGAGTTTGCAGATCGTTTTTGCTGGTCTCTGGCTCACTTGAGTCGTTACCTACCCCGCTCCTCTCATACCTCTCGGGTGCATTCGGGTACAGGTCGGTGCCCAGAGTCAACGCTCAAGTGGCGTATTTTTTGCCGTAGGTAAATGACTCAGTCATCGTGCGAACTGCTTTGCCTTTTGCTTTCACAATTAGCATGGTCGAGGCATAGCAGTATAAACAAGGTCTAGCATTAGCATTGGGGAAGGCGAGACTTATAATCAGATCAAAAAAATATATGAGAAATATATTTTTAAAATTTTGGCTACGCAAGTGGGAGCCTTGATATTTCGAATGGAACACCCTATATCTTATTAGATTTTCGGATTCTGAAGAAGATTTGCTGTAGCATGTCCTATAGCTATCTTTCACTGTTCTTGACCTAAGAATCAATACTGTCAGAATGTTGCAATTTTCACAGCTGCTTCCTCGAGTGCTTCTTGAAACATAGTCATCTTATTAGGTTTGGCGCATATTGAATTATTATTATACGGGGCACGAATAAGATCGAAAAAGTCGATTCTTTTCAAATGTTATATCGATATAAACCAGGATAAAATTGTCATTGTTAGGTTAATCATCATTTGTGTCTGATAAATTTGAGTGATGTGGCCCACTACAATCAAATTTGAACAAATTTTATTTTTCTTCCGAAATATCTTATAAAATATCTTCATCAATTTTCTGCATGCCCTTGGTATTATCATGTTAAACTGACCATGAATGGAGAATGGTTTCTAAATCTTTTCTCTCGTATATAAGTATGCCATTCCCATTACTCGAACTTCACCTTTTCAATCCTATAATTCAAAAACTGTCGAAGATAGGCGAAGGGACATATTATATCATTCGGAAGGTAATGGATGATAGAAATTATTGAAAAAATCGAATTTTTGGAGTTTATTTGTACCCGAGTTTGACGCACCTTTTTTCACACCCTGTATAATATTGATTCAATATGCACGAGAATTCATAAGATACCTGCTCAGATACCTGTGTGTTGGGAAGTCGCTGTAGAAATTTCAGCTTTCTGTCGTAACTGGCGAGAAAAATGTCGCAGTTTTCGGCGTGGAAAATCAACAATCAATTCAAATGTCTCAGAATTCGAGAATCTAATGATATATAGGGTGTTCCATTTGAAATTCAAAAGTTGCTCTTAGTAACACTAGATATGGCAACATTGCACATGTGAAAATATTTTCAAGAGCTAGATTTTGACATCCCATTTCCGTACCCAAAATTTCAAAAATATATTCTGCTCCGTTCTCTAGATACTTCTAATACGCCATCGAGAAGATATTCAGTACGAGCCGTGTAGCGACAAGTGCGGAAATGTAACGAGTGCTTGAAATACACTTTCCAACGAGTTCCAACGACAAAGAATATTTCAATTATGAGCATTATGAGTGTTTATGAGACATGTTTCTAGTCAGTTTCGCTCATTGTCGACGGCCATCCAAAATATAGCAGTCTGGAACGAGAATACCCAAGCGGTGACCCGTTAGAGTGACCGATCTGATGAAAATACCTATGTCAATTTCATGATAATGAATCTGTGCGCAGATAAATTAATTCAAGTTCATCGTATCGAAATGACTCAACTGTGTTATGTCTAGGGATTGTCAAATTCATCGATAATTCTCGATGATGTCGATAAAAATTCACACTAACAAAATTATCGATATTATCGCTATTATCGTTGTTATCGATATTATTGGTATCATCGATATGAAACGATAAAGTCGATAAACTTGATCTTCTTGAATTGTAGTGGATTCATATTTTGAGAGATCGGGATGCGGAATGAATCTAGATATATGATAAGTGGGGGCATAGGCACCATGTATATGTGATCATATCATCAGTTAAATTCTCAATTGAAATATCATTACATTCATCATCGCATCGATCATTGATGCGAATGTGCGTTTGTGAAAAATTTTCTTCTACTAGTGCGTTTTACTTTACATTTTCTTGTTGCCATAGTTCGAAATGACATAACAAAAACATTACTTTTTTTGTTTATCGATAGAATGTTCATTTTGCTTACCGCGCATATTATATTATATCATTTTTATTCGCTTGTTATTTATGTATTCACTTGTTAGTTACCCATTGTGTTTTTTCTCATTTAGTTGAATGAATTATCAATAATATCATTATCATTATTATTATCACCTCCCTACCTACAGCGACTTTGTCACAAGAACACGTGTTCGCGGCTTGGTTCTGAACAAAGCATCTGTCAAACACCCGACGAAGCGAGATCAAATACCTGTTATAATATTGTACTATTCAAAAATACTACATTTAAAACTCTTCAAAAGCCTGACACAAATTTGGTGTTTACTGTGGTAGGTACACAAAGGTGATCGTTGCAACCATGTTTATATACTATCATCCTGGAAGCAGATATCGATATCGATGAAGTAATTCAGAATGGGTTTAGAGCCAATACAAAATAAATATGCGAATAAAGATATTCAAAGATGTTCCGTCGAATTCGATCAGAGCCGTCGCGATATATTATATACATATAGTTCGACAGGCCAGTAGAAACGATTGAAAAACATACCTACACTTCAATCTGTTCGGTTCTGCAATGCCTATACAGGGTGTGTCATCAATGCTGCACGAAAATTCAAGATCGATTCGTTTCAGAAATGTTTCAAGTGGATTTTTGTTAGGTATACCTAGTTATCCGATAAGTTATCCGATTTTTGTAAGTATACCTAGTTATCCGATTAGTTTGCTGATCGATCGGCTGTAGCTAAATATCTTTCTCGAGTATCACAGATTTTCTTCCAACAGCTATGCATAAGTTTGGTTTTCATTCTGACTTTTTTCATATTTTGACCCAACAAATCTGACCTCGAAGTTTCGTACAACAATAATAAAACACCATGTATAAACAGCGGCCGGTCGGGGTGCCAGTTTCCAGTTCTTCATCTTGTTACAACAAATGAAAGCTTGTTTAATTTTTGTTATTTTGTTCATTCATTTAACTTGCATATCATTACAGACAGACACTGGGACAGGTGGAACAAAAAAAAATCTCCGGCCCCAAAAACCTCCATACTAAGCAATTTAGTTTAGAATTAGACCAAAATCAAAAAAATATCTGCCATTTTGGAGCCGCCATGTTGAAGTTTTGAATTTTGACATAAAATCACAATCTCCGACCTCGAAAACCCCACAACGAAAATTCCTAATCGAATCTGACCAAAATCACAAAACTGTTTCGCCCTCGGTTCCGCCATTTTGAAGTCATGTTGAATTTTTGAATTTTGACAAAAAATCATAATGTCCGACCCTAAAAACCCCCAAATGAAAATTTCGAAAAGAATCTGACTAGATATAATCACAAAACTGTTCCGATATTTTGGAGCAGTGATGTTGAATTCTTAATTTTGACAAAAAATTATAATCTCCTCCGAATACCCCAGATACCGAATAGAATGGGATCATTATGAAAAAAAATGGTCATTTCGCGGCCACCATGTTGAATTTCGGGATTTTGACAAATAATCATAATATCGATATGACCCCGAAAATCTCAAAATACAAATCTTTAATAGAATCAGACCAAAATAAGTGTTCCGCCATTTTGGAGCCGCCATGTTGAATTTTCTATTTTTGACAAAAACTTCTAATTTCCGACTCCAAAGACCACCAGACATCGATTTTGAGTAAAATCTGACGATAACCACAAAACTCGTCCGCAATTTTTTTCATTTCATAATGCCTTGTCGTAAAAATTATGTCCACCTGCCAAATTCCTAATCATTCGGACGATTAGAAGTGGGTCAAATTCAACTTGCAAGATTTGATGAAACTAAATGAGAGCTTGTATTTTTATTTCGATATTAGGGATTCCTGATCTTCGTATTTTTCTTCTTATACTTACGAAATTGACGTTTCGTAAGTATGTCAACCAATCACCTGTCTGGATTGTATACGAAACGTCAAATTCGTAAACATACGAGGTGGAATACGAGAGATCAGGAATACCCCTCATATTCTTATAGATGAAAATTCAGTGCGAAATACCCGCGTTCTGCCAAAGCCATCAAGATTTATCTCTGAGAAAGATAAATATCGTCAAAGTAGTCGGCTCGGTTCTACCACGCTGCGCGACCCGCGACATAAATAAATACTCACATTGTCTGGATCGAGACTCCAGACCTATAAAAACAACATACATATAATTATATTGCGCGGACAGTAACAGCAACCAAATAATATAAAACTTCTACTTCGATGCGATGCCAGTATACTGACACCTATTGAGAACATGCCAGAACTGACCAAAAAGGAGGAAACTACAATAAGGCACCAGCCTTAGGAAAATAATCATATTTTATTACGATCGGGCATCGCATCGCCATCTAGACAGAGTTTCAGAAGTAGGCAGTGAATCCCCGCTCTTAAGTTAACTTTGATTACTGTATGCTAATTCCGGTAAATTCCATTGGGGAGTCCATTATTCATTAGTACTTGTAGATGACTTCAGTAGGAGAGTGTTTATTTATCTACTGAAAAATAAACAAGTCGCAGGCAAAATATTGGAATTCGAGGCATCCACAGAGAAACAAACTAGGAAAACATTTAAGACATTGTGAACAGACAACGGAACTGAATATTGCAATCCGGCCGGTTTCTACCCCCTGTTGTGAGTCCCATCCATGAAGACTTCAATCCATCGAGCTGGATAAAAATCTCCATAGACTTGCCTTCCAACCCCCACACCTCCTGGAGTGGTCCCCACATCTTCTTTTTGGATACCTTCATGACTGGTGATCCTAAAGTGGGAGCAGAGCTTTTCGACCTTTACGGTCGCGCTTTCTGCTGCTAGTGGGCTCAGCCTGAAGGGCTTCTAGAGCGTCTTGTCTTTGTGTGGTGTGGAAGGTTTAGGAACGAGCAATAACTGTAAACAGTTATTGTCTGTCTGTGCTTTCGCACTATGGCTTTCCATGGACTTTCCTGGTTTCCCAATTAGTAAGCCATAGTGTTGTCGTGTGTCTGTCTGCGGCTTTTTAGGGGGTAGCCTGGTGTGAATGTGTGTTTGTGTGTTGCAATTTCATTGGCCTACAACTTTTTTCGTTTAGGCCGATTATTGCTCTCCTGGTGGAACTTACCCTGTCGTGAGTTGCCTCACCGTTCCTGATCAGTCCTCCAAGAGTTGAGCCTTTGGTCGTTTGAACCTCTCTCTGAACCTGGGGTCGTAGTCAACCAGCTCCTGTAGTCCTCTGTTCGGATGATTTTCGATAAGTGGACCACTTTTCTGCATTCTCGTTCATCTTCGTGGTGACCGGAGTGATTCTCAGGTCGTTGAAGATGGTCGTATTGGAGACATGAGGCACGTCGAGAGCCCACCTGAGGGCGAGGTTGTTTCCTCCCAGTTCTATATCACTAGCAGGTTTCTGTTTCCACAGAACAGTACAGCCTTACTTTTATCCGGCTATCTTCCATTTTACACACCAGTCTTCGAGTTCTGTGGCAGCTCTTTGAAGGTAATGTGTAACCATCGCAGGCTGGGTTGATCTGGCTGCTATCGCTGTGTCGTCAGCGTACAGTGATAGAAAGGTTTGATCTGTCTTCGGGGTGTCTTCGGCTTCAGCCGAAAACAGCTCCTTGAGGAACTCCTGCTCCAGTAGATCTGGCTGACGAGAGCTCGTGACCTACCTTCACTCTAAGATTGCGGCCCCGAATGTAGGAGTTTTACTATGGATACTGGGCATCCGATCATTTTGTACACGAGTCCATCGTGCCATACTCTATCGAAAGCTTTGGTGACATAGAGACATGGAAGATCGTTTCCGTGACCTATCGCCTGTTCAGCCCTTAGGCTGCATATTCGACAAGTCTCAGTACTTGAAGTTCCGTCGAGTGCTCCTCTCTGAATCCGAATTGTTCATCCGGGATGACGTTCAGGGCTTCACTGCTGTCATCCAGTCGCTTGGCGATCACTCGTCCGACGACTTTGCTGACTGATGGTAACAAGCTGATGGGCCTATAGTTTTGGAGAAAAATACCATTCTTACCGGACTTGGCGATCATTATGACTTCGGCGTTCTTCCATTTCTCCGGGAAATATCGAAGACGCAACATTCCGTTGATGATATTGGTAATGGTTACCACAGCCTTTCTAGTGAGCTTCTTCAGCCACCTATTAGGGATATTGTCGCAGCCTGGTGCTCGCTTTAAATCTAACTTTTTAAGGATGAGTCTAACTTCCTCGAGGAGTAGGTGCAATGACCTCATCCTCTTCCAGCCGCCTCAAGCGTCTCACTTCGCGTCTGACTCTCGCTTCGTGATGTTCATATATTGCAATCGAATGTTAGCGAATGTCATCTGATGTTATCATGATGATGATAATGATGTTATCATATAAACACATCATGTAACGGCATAATTCGTTCTAAAAGTTTACTCACATACAGCCCTATTCAAACTGGTGATGTAATGATCCTGCTGTTGTCCTCTCCATTAGCTGGCTACTAATGGATATTCACTATTTTGCACAACACATGTAGATTTGGTTGAACATATAACTAATTCCAGTAGCTTGTCATTGATGTTTGATTTAATTCCATAAACTAAATCACCGAAGTTCAAGAAATCAACAAATCACCGGATTAGTCGTTTGGTTACCGGTGTCGTAGAATTCTTGAATGGAGCACTAGATTACAAACCTGTTCATGATATAAAAAGAAATGCTGAAATAATAAATAATGCTACTGTGATGCAATCGGGGGAAGTTTCATGGAATTACAAAAGACAACCAACTGTAGAGCTTTCTACTACAGAGTCTGATTATATGTCACTTGCACTTTGATTGAAAACACTGGAAGAGTAAATCATTCTCCTGGTTTAGTCATATGTGGTGATAACAAAAATGCTATTCAATATTCCACTAGTAGCATACATCATGCTCGCACCAAGCACAAAGATATTATTAAACATCATTCCATTCATGAAGAAGTCACAATGCAGAATCCTTTCCCTAATTCAGTTACAAGAATTCTATCCATTTATTATACAGATAAAAACTCCACGAATAAAAAGCGGATATGCAGTAAAGAATGGTTGAGATGTACCGGTTGATACAAACGTGAGGACAACCAAAATGCATTCAGTGATTAGGTTGGAGAATCAGAATCAAAAAATAGTGAAGAATATCACCTGATATGTACACAGTATTTCATGTTCTATCTTTTGATTTTATCTATTTTGTAAATTAACGAATGTAATTTATGTATTCGAATCATTAATGTTGATACCATCTTAGTACATTGAAACTTGAATCCCAATGCACGCACCGATTTTCTCAATACAATATGGTTCTAATGGCCCGAGCGATACGCCGTGCGCGAGCAATTTCCGCAGGCGCGATCAATGATCATAGACATACAGGGTGGCCCATCGAAAATGTACCGCAAGGCATTACAGGCTGGGAAAGACATTTTCGATAAAATCCGAAAGTTTTTTTTGTGAGGGGGGCACATTTTGACGTAACAAGCATAGTAAAACCTTAAACCCCCTTAGTAGGGGTGTCACCCCAACATTTTTTCAAATGGGAAGGGGGGTCAAGCGATACCTCTTTAGGAGGGGCTTGTCATTTCCTATACAGTACTGCTTGGATTTTCAAAATCGGTCCACTCGCTCAGAAAATATGAAGCGTTGAAACTCCAACGATAATGTGTGACAAAAAATGCAAAAATTGATTCAATTGTACTTCAAAACTCATTTATTAGTCAAGTAAATGTTCGAATTGCTGTCCGTCATCCTGCATAGAGTGGTATAAGTTATTTTCAAACCGTTGTCACTTCGTGACATACGTTAATGATTCTTCGTTGCAACTGATCTGATGTGTCTGGTGGTGTTTTTAATCAACGCTTTTGATGTGTCCCCACAAAAAAAATCTGAAGGACTTGAGTCGGGTGACCGAGGTGGCCATTCTTTTGGGCCCCGTCGTCCTATCCATCGTCCTGGAAATGTGTCATGTAAATAATTGCGCACATTGTGGAAATAATAATTGTTGGTAAATCAGTTCCTGTTCATCGTATGCAGGATCGTTCTCAATGATAGGTGTCAGAGCGGTGTCGATGAAATTCTGTAGTAAATCCAAGAACATATCGCCTGTTGAATTTCCAGGAATGAAAAAAGGTCCTACAATGGCATTTCCAAAAATACCAGCCCACACATTTAACTTCTGGGTCCGAAAAACACACATTGAATAAAAAATTACCGTTGTGTAACGCTCGCTCACTCATAATTTCGCAAAATTGCAAGCGACGATCAAAGCCGTCTTCATTCAGTTCGTGCACTAAGCGTATTTTTTAAGCATTGAATTTGTATTTTTTCAATACTCGTTGGACACTGGTACGAGACACACCCGTCGCAATGGCCAATTGTCTTGTACTTAGCATACTAACAACGCAACTTGCCCCAATACTGCTATCTCTGTAGGTTCATTTAGTACTGGATTTTCAAGCTCTCTCTTTTTGTTATCTACTGAACCTGTTTCGCGGAACTTGTTGGGTTAAACAACTCCGCGACCCGAAACATTCATCGTTTCTGAAAAAAAAGCTCAATGATTTCCAATCTGTCTGCAATTGAATACACCATAATTATAAATTTCAAAAGTCAACAATTCGTAAACACTTCTACCACGACATGTATCTAGCAACTGTTAATGACTTTTCGTTATTTTACTGATATTGTTTATGATATAGCTAGCAGCAATCATTTATATCACCCGGTATGAGAGACGGAGTGACAGAAATTATCATTGTCAGATTGATTTTGTCAAAATAAAATTTGAGCTCATCAACGATTGAAGTTATATCGTTATTTCTTCAGAATAAAAGAATTCAGTTTATAAATACAGTCCACTCTATCGAAGTCAAGTATTTTCATGGTCCATCTCAACGGATTTATTGAAGAAGCAACTATCAAATCACTTCAAGTGATCAGCGGTTACGATTATTCTGCAAGTCAACCATTCCTACAAGGAACGATCAGCCACAAAGCAGCCGAACAGTAAAGAGCAGGTAGACAGTGAGATCCTAACCCATTTCCCATTTCCATCCCTTTTCCAATTTCTAACCTATTTCCATTTATTTATCGTAGCTTTGCATTTGTTTTGTCTGGCAACTTAATTTTCAGATTAGGTAGTGTTGCGTTGCGATTTGAACTATATCTACCTACATATTATATTGTTGAAAACTCACTCAAAATGGCAGAACTGATTTCGATTCTTAAAAGAAAACGAGGTTCAATCAAATACAAGGCAACAATTTTCATTAAATTCCTAAACACATTGCAAGGTGAACTACAAGCAAAAAACACGATTGATCAACGTGTTGTGTGTGAATTCAAAGATCGTTATGAGAAATTTTGATTGCTTTTCGCCGAATTTGAAGAAATTCAAATCGAAATAGAATGCATGTGCGATGAAAACGACGTACAAAATCAGTTTTCAGAACGCGATGAGTTTACTTCATTACATGCTTCAAATTTAGCGGAAGCTGCAATTATTTTGAAAGATTTAACTAGAACAATACCCAATTCGTCTTCTCTCGAAGAAGTTAATTCGTCCAATTCAAAGAATGTGCTTTTCAATAATGTGAAATTACCAGATATAAAATTAACCAAGTTCAATGGAAAATTTGATAACTGGTTGGAATTCAAAGACACATATGAATTGCTCATACACAGCAGCACCTCTATAAACGATATTCAAAAATTCCACTATTTGAGAGCATCTCTTGAAAGTGATGCACTCAAGATTATCCAATCTTTGGAGTTTTCTTCCAAAAATTATATTGTTGCTTGGGAATTGATTTGTAAC
The DNA here is from genome assembly GCA_963576655.1 of Gastrophysa polygoni. Taxonomy (NCBI): domain Eukaryota; kingdom Metazoa; phylum Arthropoda; class Insecta; order Coleoptera; family Chrysomelidae; genus Gastrophysa; species Gastrophysa polygoni. The sequence continues at coordinate 26,138,236 of OY755083.1, forward strand.
AGATTCAACAATGCTCGTCTATTGATTAACAACCACATCAAAGCTCTTTTCGAATTTGAGCCTTTGACTAAAGAAACCTCCAGTAGATTGAGAAATATAATTGATTCAATTTCAAAACATTTACGAGCCTTGGAAACAATGAAACAACCTGTTTGTCATTGGGACACACTGATCATTTTCATAATTACATCAAAACTTGATAAGGCCACGGCTAGGGAATGGGAAAAACAAAAGAATTCTCAGAACTTTCCAACGCTCGATGATTTAAAAATGTTTATCAAAAATAAGGCTGATTTTCTGGAAACAATTGAAACTAATCATTGTTCTAAAACAAAAGATCAGAAGGAAATCACAAAAGGTTTCAAACAAATGTCATTGCTATCATCTAACCCAAAATGCAATCTTTGCAGACAAGGGCATTTGATTTATAGATGCAATCAATTTTTGAAGTTATCGGTACCTGAGAGGATTCAAAAGGTTAAGGATCTGAAGTTGTGTAGTAATTGTTTGTGCATTGGACATACTACTACAGAATGCAAGTCTAGTAAATGCAAACTGTGCAATGACAAACACAATTCTCTGCTCCACAAAGACAAACCAATGGCATCTGGAGTCAGTTTGACAAGCCATATAGGTAATCAATTTGTGTTATCAACTGCTTCATTGTACGTCACTGATTCGATGGGTCGTCCTCATATAACCAAAGCAATTCTAGACAGCGGATCTCAGTCACATTTCATTTCTGAGTCCTTATGTAAGCAGCTAAAGCTTAAACAGATTGATAGCAATTTATCAATTATTGGCATCAATAACATATCATCAACATTGAATTCAAAATGTAATGTCAAAATAAATTCATTGAATAGTGAATTTTCCTCAATGATTTCTTGTTTTGTTCTACCAGCCATTACTGATGATTTGCCCTTCTCAAAAATTGACATAAGCTCTTGGAATGTACCACAAGAAATTGATTTAGCAGATTCACAATTCAATATACCAGGAAAGGTCGATTTGCTGATAGGTGCCGGATTATTTTGGAACATTCTGTTACAACAGAAAATTAGTTTAGGTGAAAATCTACCAGTACTACAAAATACATATTTTGGTTGGATAGTTTCAGGGACAATTATCGAGCACACTTCAAGAATTCATTGTAATTTTTCACTCTCCGATCTCCATGAGCAATTAGAAATGTTTTGGAAACTAGAGGAAACTAGATTACCAAATGTTTCTTCATTTTCATCAGATGATGAACTTTGTAAAAACCATTTCACTTCCAATGTATATAGAGATACGGATGGCAGATTTGTGGTCAGGTTTCCTTTGAAATACCCCAGCTATCATTTGGGTAATTCTATGACTACAGCTATTAAAAGATTTTTCATTTTAGAAAAGAAACTTGAAGCCAATTTCGAATTGAAAAAACAATACCATGATTTCATTAGGGAATATATCGACTTAGGCCATATGTCATTTCTGAAATCAGCTGCCCAATCAGAGATTTCCTATTTCTTACCTCATCATTCAGTTGTCCGAGCTGATAGCTTGACAACAAAATTAAGAGTAGTATTTGATGGGTCGAGCCCTTCAGATTCTGGTTGGTCCTTGAACGATCTTCAGTATACAGGTCCAACCATCCAAAATGATATCATGTCTATTCTTCTGAGATTTCGCCAACACAACTTTGTTGTATCTGCAGATATTACAAAGATGTACAGGCAAATTTTGATTGATCCTGAAGATAGATATCTCCAACAAATTGTTTGGAGGAATCGGATACAAGATGATCTGTCTATTTATCAACTCATCACCGTCACTTATGGAACGAAATCTGCTCCATACCTTTCAATTAGATGCTTGAAACAGTTGGCAAATGATAATGCAAAGGAATTTCCAATTTCTTCAAAAATAATATCAAGAGATTTCTATGTCGTTGATTTTCTCACTGGGTTCGAATCTGAACAAGAAGCAATTCACTTTTGCACAGAAATTTCCCAAATTTTAATGTCTGCTAAGTTTCCTTTAAGAAAATGGATGTCTAATAGCAGTCATATATTGAATGAACTTCACGATTCGAGTGAGCCGCTCAGTGTCATCATATTAGGTAATGATGAACAGTCAAAAACACTAGGTATAAGGTGGTTTAGTAAAACAGATTTACTTACTTACCATATCAGTGAAATCTCAGTTTCAAAATCAACAAAACGAACAATTTTATCTGAAGTAGCGAAAATATTCGACCCTTTAGGTTGTGTAAGTCCATGTGTAATTATTGCAAAAATCATTATTCAGAAATTGTGGTCCTCCAGAATAGGATGGGACGATCCTATACCAGTAGAGTTGGAAAATGAATGGTGGCGTTTCAGAAATGAATTATCATATCTCAATGATATCAAATTTCACAGACATGTCATTTGTCCTAATTTTATCAAAATTGAGGCTCATGGTTTTTGTGAGATATATGTCAATCTACTTTGCGCGAAAACCAAGGTTGCTCCTCTGAAGGGTCAATTAACTATTCCCAAACTAGAGTTATGTAGTGCACTTATGTTAGCAAAACTTTTTTAAAAAAATTAAAGACTCTTTGACTATTGATTTACATCATTATTATTTGTGGTCCGATTCTAAAGTAGCATTATGTTGGATTCAGACTCAACCAACCCGATTACTCACTTTCATTCAGAATCGAGTTAGTGAAATCCAGTCTCTAACAGTTTCTGAAGCATGGAACTATATCAATACGAAAGAAAATCCAGCAGATTTAGCCTCTAGGGGAGTTTTTCCAAAGAAATTTCTTTCAAATCAATTGTGGTGGAATGGTCCAATGTGGCTCTCTTTGGATGAAAATGAATGGCCTAATGTTCCAGTACCGATTTCATCTGATCAAGTTAACGGATTCAAAAAACAAGTTTTCATATCTACCATAAGTTACGAGAATTTATCTTTACATAAGTTTTCCACTTTGGATAGATTGCAACATACATTAGCTTACTGTTTGCGTTTCATATCTAACTGCAGATATCCACGAGGAATCCGCACTGTAGGTCCGCTAACAGTGGAAGAATTAGAAAACAGTATGAATAAACTCGTGAAGATTTCTCAAAGTGAATCTTTCTCGACTGAAATTAATTCATTACTGTCTAGTGAAGAACTGAATTCCAAGCACAGACTGATACGCCTCTGTCCATTTTTGGATTCTGATGGATTGTTACGAGTAGGAGGACGATTAAAGAATTCTTTATTAAATTTTGCAGAAAAACATCCTTTACTATTGTCAAAGAATCATATTTTAACCAAGGTAATATTTGAGCATATGCATAAAAAGTTGTTACACCCTGGTCCTCAAATGTTACTAGCAACAGTGCGTCAAAAATATTGGGCCATAGCAGGTATGAGTATTGCAAAAAAGGTTACGTACAATTGCATAAGATGTTTTAGATTTCGACCTAAGGTCAACAACCCAATAATGGCACACTTGCCGAAAGAAAGAGTTGACGCAGGTCCGTTTACTTTGAGGGACATAAAAGGAAGGGGATTCAAATCCATCAAAGGTTATCTGTGTCTTTTCATTTGTTTCTCTAGCAAAGCAGTTCACCTAGAACTGGTATCAGATTTAACTACAGAAAATTTCATTGCTGCACTAAGACGATTCACCTCACGACGTGGTAAACCTAGTCATATATTCAGACAATGCTTCAAATTTCTTAGGGGCATCGAGAGAACTGACCATTTTGAGTGACTTTCTTAGCAATTCCACAAAGCACATATTCGAAGCTTGTGCTAGTGAAAGTATTACTTGGCATTTCATTCCCCCAAATTCTCCTCATTTTGGAGGACTCTGGGAGTCAGGCGTGAAAAGTGCAAAATTTCACCTTCCGAGAGTAATTGGGGAAATTAAGTTAACGTATGAGGCATTTAATACAGTGTCAATTCAAGTGGAAGCTACGTTAAATTCTCGTCCTATGTATCCCTTATCCTCAGACCCAAATGATCTCCAAACCCTGAGTCCAGCTCATTTCCTGATTGGAAGACCATTAGTCACTGTACCAGATCCAAATATACTGGATATACCGGTGAATAAATTGTCCCGATTCCAATTACTTCAGCAGTTGCAGCAGAACTTTTGGCGTAGGTGGTCACGTGATTATTTGTCACATTTACAACAAAGATATAAATGGTCTAAAACTTCCAAACCACTTGAGAAAGGAACACTTGTGCTGATCAAACAAGACAATTTACCTCCCAGAAAATGGCTGTTAGGCAGAGTCATCGAAGTGCATCCTGGAGATGATGGTGTTGTTCGAGTTGCATCCCTCAAAACTCACAATGGGACCCTGAGACGAGCAGAGGCCAGATTGTGTCCACTACCAGATATTGTGAATTGTGCTAATGAAGAATGAAAGACTCACCTGATTTTATTTTTATTGTTGATGTTTTGAACAATTTATTCAATAGTTCAAGGCGGGAGTATGTTAATGACTTTTCGTTATTTTACTGATATTGTTTATGATATAGCTAGCAGCAATCATTTATATCACCCGGTATGAGAGACGGAGTGACAGAAATTATCATTGTCAGATTGATTTTGTCAAAATAAAATTTGAGCTCATCAACGATTGAAGTTATATCGTTATTTCTTCGGAATAAAATAATTCAGTTTATAAATACAGTCCACTCTATCGAAGTCAAGTATTTTCAGCAACTACTTGACCTAATTCAAACGTGAAGAAATGAATCCTATTAATTTTTTACTCTCTAAAATGAGCCTAAATGTGCATCGGCAAAAAGAGCGACTCGGCAAAAATAACGAATTCATTTGAAATAACTTATTGCGATAAAGTACAATTGAACTGATCTTTGTATTTTTCGTCCCACATGATGGAGTTTCAACGCTCCATATTTTCTGAAAGGGTGATCGATTTGAAAAATCTAAGCAGCACTGTATAGGAAATGACAAGCCCCCCCCTAAAGAGGTATCGCTTGACCCCCCTTTCCATTTGAAAAAATGTTGGGGTGACACCCCTACTTAGGGGGTTGAAGGTTTTAATATGCTTGTTACATCGAAATGTGTCCCCCTGACAAACAAACTTGACCTGTTCTCGGATTTTATCGAAACGTTCTTTCCCAGCCTGTAATGCCTTGCGGTACGTTTACGATGGGCCATATCATGATATATATCATGACCATAATTTGAATCTTTTTCAACATATTATGTTACAAAATTTTTGTGTATCAGTCGAAGTCCATCCAAAAGTTCACCATATTGAAGAATTCAAATAATAGATGCATTGATAACATTTTCGCAATTGTTGTCAGTCTCCGCCCTTTTTTCCTTAACCTGTGTATACAACCAGTCCGTCCGTCTTCAATGTCATTTTTAGTCCACATGTACATATTTTTGAGCAATATTCATTTTTATTCATTTTTCAGCTTTTGATGGGATTTTCTCTCCTCGTTTCTAAAAAATAGAGTAGAAGTTATTAAAAATTATTGCAATATATTTGTAGTAAGGACAGATTTAGGATCTGTCCCAACATGTCACTGCGCTTGAAATTAAACCTTCAGATACCTAAAAGAGAAATTCTCTATTGGAAATTTGGAAATACAAATATATTCAATAAGAATAAAACCTCTACTTATCTTGGTGGACGTTTCGGGAACGAATCTGCTCCAGTTCTCAACACAATTGAAATATTTTTCTCTTCGTAAAATTTTCTCAATGTTTTCGATTTTGACACTTCAAGTATCAAACTTTAAGTTGAATATACCACCTCCTCGAAGAACTTACAGACAGTATTTATTTATTTTTATTTTCAGAAATAACTGGCAGGGATTCGAACCATACTCCAATCTCTTGTGGCTTCATTACATCCTGGATAAAGCGATCACTGCCTTGAGGTACAAAAATACTGGTACCAAAATACACAAAGATGGTTTATTGAAGATGACTAAGCTCAGAAAAGAGATATTGACCTACAAGAGTGTGAAAGATTTGGTTTTGAATGCTCCGTTGTAATCCTTCATATATTTTCTACAGTTGATGTATTTTTTTTTCATTTCGTAAATTTACATGTTTTTACAGTCCAAGGTTCGTCTACAGGCTGATTCATGGTGGATGGCACATCAGACTTCTCTAGTGAACCACACAACGGATCACACGAAATTTGACATTCGGACTTTCTCTACCCAATTAAAATATTTGCGACAATGCGGTGTTGCCGATTAAATTAGAATTTTGAATAGAACCCCAGTTCAGATCATCATTTTCACAATCTTCATCTATTTCCTGAAAACTCCCATTGATATTTTCTTATACCTATCTGTAACCGTTTTTGAAATGAAAATAAATTCCAATTTTCTTTCCGGAGATCATGATTTCCAAAAACACTGACATCTCCGAGTTCAGAAGTTTCTAAATTATGTTTGAAATAGGGTGATACTTGGTGGTTTTCCAGACTTCAGCCAAATGTCAGTTACTTCAATACAGGGTTTTTGAAAAATATGGTTATTTAATTTGTTCAATACCATGAATGGAAAGTTGATTATTCCAGATGGAACACCAATATGTCTATTCATTCGGAAATCTCCTGAAATTTCATCAATAATATACAGGGTGTTCCATTCGAAATGATCTTTGATTTCCATTCCATTCTCAATTAAACTAACAGCGCTTTTGAACCACCCTGTACTGAAGAAACTGAGATGATGAAACTGAGCTAGAGTGTGGGAAGCCATCAATTATCACTAACTCTGAACCAATCTCAGATACCAAAGTATATCTAAAGTTTAAGATATCAGCATTTTCAATTAATGGTAATGTTGTCTGAAGAAACAAATCGAAATTAACTTTAATTTTAAGAAATGTTATTGAATCGTGTTCCATTTGAAATATAACTATTGCTACTGCTTTCCACTCGGAGCGGCAACACCGCATTATCTAGAGAATATTTCAGTTGGGTAGATAATATCAGAATCTGATATCCATCAAATTTTCAAAGTGATCCTCCATTGTCTGATTCACCAGAAAGTCTAATTTGCCATCCAGCCTGTAGATGAATGCAATTTGCCACAGAATAAATTTTCAATAGAATCTAATAAATCAGTTGTTCATTCAAATCCTTCCAAACTTACCCATTGCATAATTTGGGTGACTCAAAATGATTGGTGAAAAGTGTCACTATAGTTATTGAAGAACGATTCATTTTCAGACATGAATGCTGGCAAACTTATTCTGGGATTCATATCACAAGGTAGTTCTTGAAATCGAAACAGTGTATGATTATGTTGGGATGATTATTAAGTCAGTCCTGAATGTTCGAATGTTCTCTCCTCCGAACAACAAACCAAAACAAATATAATAATCAATTTGGATTATGACGATTCTGAATCAGTTCTGATTAATAGAACATTGCTACATTATCCTGAGACTTAGAAATTTTACTTTCTTGGGGGCTCGAGGACCAGCATGGGTATCATGAATACTTTTTGCTCAACGTTGCAACACCGCAATTTGATATTGACAGTCAACGGCGATTATTGCTTTGTTTGGTATCTGTCATTATTTACGTTCCGATTCATCGGTATTATTCAACTTGTGGTTCAGTTTTGTGAACTCAGAATTCATCAGTAACTCAGTTTATTTTCTGTTTTGGTGATTTGTTATAATGGTGAGACGTTGTGAGGTGTGTAAAAGACAATTTGAACCTGGCGATCAAAACACGTAATTTCATAAGTAAGTTACCATTGTCGTATCATTCGAGATTTTGAAGCATTTTCCCAAATGGAATGAATAAAAATAAATTTCAATTAAATTGATTAGATTATATTGATTATATCCATAGGTCAGCTGCGACATTGTCTTGTGGTAAAATATGGAGCACTGATGAATGCTTCCTTATTTGTAGTCAAAATATGCAAAGCTGCTGAAAAATCACTGAGAATAATGATGAACTCAATTAATATTTTCGATAAAAAATATAAGGATATTTCTATACTTCTTGTACACACAACAATGAGAAATTTACCATTGACTGTTTTTGATGCATTTGAACAACACTGACCCTGGCCCTTTACAACATCACCCAATGGAACTAGTCGAACTAATTTTGAAGAATTATTTTACTGTTAGACTCCATCATAAGGCAAATAAATTGAAAGATTCAACGGAAGTTAGAGTGAGAAGTATGTTAACAAAAACAATCCTTTTCAAAAATCAATAAATCATTTGAGTGATTATCCATGTTTGTTTTTCATTTTAGTCCTCTTTTAAATAAGAAACACTGCTATTTGCTACATCTTCACATAAGTGATGATTTTATTTTTGATATAATATTTCGTCATAATACTTGTCAACACATATTCATTATTGATTTTAATCTATGTACATAAAATGAAATAATCAGACATCATTTTTTTGCGTCAAAATATATGACTTCTACTCAAGATAAACCCTTCCTCATTTTTGACGATATTGTAAAGTGATATAAAAAAGTTTCATCTTCAGATCTGAAAATTAAATTCAAATATGCAATCATATCTATTTGCCTTGAAAACGAGTTTTTCACTTTTTTGAAAATTATTTCCACTAGTAGGTACTGAACTTTGGAATCGTAAATATATTCACATGCACTGTCAGTGATCGCCAAAGATATACATGTTCATTATCGAAATTGAACGTTATTCATGATAAAGAATAAGTAGACACAGTGTATACTGAATACTGAGTATATTGTTTCATATGGCGTTGAGAATAGAACTCTTCTTGTTACGTGGTCATAATATTGATTACAAGCAAGTTACAGAAATCACCATAGGATTGTGTTTTCGAATTTTTCGTAACAATGTGCAGGAAGTATAAGGATCATTTTCCCACCAACAAATGCTGAAAAGTATTTTCAATTTGGTTTCATCATGAATTAATAATAAATTCGACCCCCTCTGACAACACGGCACCGGTGCTGGGAGAATCAGCTCCTGCTATTCTTGTTTAGACAAAGATAGATACTATAGATGTTGCTTCCAAACAAACTGTATTGCCAGGGCTGTGGATTACTCATCTAGTCTGTTCAATGATCGAAGGTTCTCTCACTATTCATTGATTGACAAGACATTTTGTATGTATATCGTGTAAGTACATCTATGTATACATGTATGTATATCTGTATACTCAAAAAGTGTGGACTTCATGTCTCGATATATCCACAAACTTAGAGAATATACTCGTACATGAACAACGAAAACGAAAAAAAATAACTGAATTTTCTTCACCATGCTGACTAATCTCTTGCTCTCTACTGAATGAAAATTATCCTTGCTATAAAGGGTGTTCGTATTTCCTCGGTTGGTCCTAACTCAAATGTTTTCAAATGGCAACCTATTCCAAGGAATTTTGCTGCAATCTCATGAAAATATTGACAATTTTCGAGATATTCGACATGAGGTTCTTTTAACAATTTTTGTCAGACATAACATCGGGAAACAAGTTATTATATTCGAAGTTTGCATCCCAAAAATTTTATGGTTGCACCTTTTGTATCACAGGTCGATTTCTGAAATACAGTTCGAAGAAATAACTTATTTCATAATCATAAGTTCTACTGGAACCTATCCAGCGATCAGTAAACAAACTTGTTGAATATTTCGAAATGTGTCAATATTTTCATGTAAGAGTGTAACACATACGCCTATATTTTATGTTTTCAAGAGATAAGGAAGATATTTGAAGATTATTTATTACCCTTCAATGATTTGCCATTTCAAAAATCAATTTGGAATTATGCATTGTTGATAATAACCGACGAATGACTTTGAGGCTTGAAATAGATGTCGCTAACGTTGAATCTTGAATTTATATGACAATATATTCATTCTCATATTTTATATTCATATTTCAAATTTCAAATAATTTTTTTTATGACATTGTGGCTTCTAAACGCGAATGAACGCTGATCTATAGATGAATACTGCGCATATTGCGGCCAGGGGCTGGGCTAAGTTCCTCCCACCCGCCAGTAGCGACATTTCTGCACCATGTATGAGCTCCACTAGACTATCTCCACTCCACTATAACATCGAACTTTCCACATTCACTAAGCACATTGGAGGTTTGAAAGTGACGTATCGACGTCTCATTTTATAATTTATGAAGATATGATTTTTGACATTGAACTTCAACCTCAACTGGAACTGTTATCAAAGCTGTTCAAAATTGAACAAATTCCGATTTTCTGAAAACTAATGTTGAAATTGGGGTGTACCAGGTGTCAGCGTATTCTTTAGACAAGCCATAATTTCCAGAGTACAGAGATGGAAAGAGTGTTGGGGATTCACGAATTGGAATTTTCTCGATATCTCATACTCTCCTATCACTTCCGGTTTCACTGGAAAGTACCCTGACTTAAGAATTTCAAATGGAGTACCTTTTCTATTTTGAATTCTTCAGATTCTACTGACGATTCTGAGTACGAACACATAATTTTGATGAAAAAATTGTACATTTGCATTGTTCAGAAACATGAAACAGAAAACGTCCTGAGTTATGGCGAAAAGACGATTTTCGAGAATGAAGTGCTGTATCTTCCTTAATAAGCGTTTTAGAAAAAATAATATGCATGTCAACTTATGTTCCAATGGACCATTAAATGCTACTCTATTCAGGACCACGATTTTTGAAAATACTACAGGTGGTTCGAACGACCAAAGGCGCAACTCTTCTAGGTCTGATCAGGTACGGTCATATAACGGCAATACATAAAATTCACCCGGTAAACAATAATCAATTTAATAATTGCATCAATTACACACACACAGGGCTACCCCCTGAAAAGCACCACACTGAGACACACGTCAGCCTACTAATGGTACTCTTGGTAAACCAGGTACGTCCCATGAAAAGCCACAGTGTGACTACACAGATACAATAACTAACTGTTCATAGTTACTACTTGTTCCGAAACCATTTACACCACACAAGACGCTCTAAAAGCCCCTCATACTATGCACATTGTAGCAAAAAGAGCGACCATAAAGTTCCATAAGCTCTGCTCCCACTTTTTGGTATAACTCGTTAAAGGTTTCAAAAAAGATGATGTTAGGGCTACTCCAGGAGGAGTGGGAATTGGATGGAAAGTCTTTAGAAAATTATCTAGCTCGATAGGACTCACAAAAGGGAAAGAACCCAGGGAAAATACTAAACAATTGGTGGTGCTATTGTCACTAAATATTTACCTACATAAACCAGCCTGGATTTGAATCTCTCCACAGCATTTAAAAACGCACCCAAAGTACACTTTGGAACTAATTTGATATGTACAGCTTTAGTACGCTCTAGAGTGCTGATTGAGGAAATCTAACAGATATATAATTCATAATAGATTTTCCTGGGATTTTCTCCTCCGCTCCAAAAAAATAAAAATAGAAGTAAAAATAATTATTTCAATATATTTGTATGTAGTAAGTACATTTGTGATCTGCCCCAAAATGTCACTGAACAAGATAAGTTCATGCGAATAGCAGCTTCTCATCAGTAGGCACTATGGGTTCTTTCTGAATTGATTATTATTTTTATTGTTCTTGTGTAGGCACCACTAGAAAGATTAGAGAATTAGTCGATTATTACTTGGATAGCCTTGCGACCAAGTAATACTCTAACAACTAATGTACTAGCTAAATATTGAATGAGAGAATTGATGTTTAGATTGTTGAGATAACAACCACAATAATAATAATAATAATAAATCGTCTTTATTCATCCAGCGAAGAAGATACAATTATGAATGACTACATGAATACATGGATGAAAGGGTGAAGTGTCAGCTGATGCTGTCTTGCAACTTAACCTTTACCCAACTTGACCATATATATGGTGTAAGATAAGTACTTCAAAATATATTCCTGAGACAATTTTGAGAGTCTATATAAACCTGTTTCCGGAAATGCTTCGTTCCGGAGATACAGGGTGTTGGAATTCAATTTTTGTGTTCGCTTATACGACAATACGATATACGACAATAAACACGAAAATATACAATAAGATACGGTATGAAGATATTAAGTTCATTGAAGAACTTGTCCGTGAGCATACCTCCATATTTAATTATTTCTTATTCATTTATGTTTTGTTTGATATTTGTCATGGTAAACAACACTAGTTGAAAATAATAATAAAAAAAAATAATAACATGTGATTATGATGAAGAACGCTACTTACAAAAAATACAGGATATCGTTCACTTTTATAGTTTCCAGGGTTATAAAGTAGATACATATTCGGACAGGTTTCGATGAAATGAATGTAAGAGAAATAGCAAGTATAATTAATCAGCAGTTGATAACGTTATGAATTTTTGGTCTTTCGGTATGCAGAAGCCAACGTTTCAGTCTTTTCTTTAATAATGATTTTGAATTGATTCTTTGAAGTTCATCAGGTAATAAGCGGAGTAATCGAGGAGCAAGATAGGTGAAACATCTCTGGCCAACTGACATATGCTTTGGGCATGAACACATTGATCACTTTGTTGATTCTGGTGGGACATTTATGTTTCCTTGAATGGATGTATGCTTTATTTCCGGAAACGAATTGAATAATCGTTCTACAGAACAATTGTCTCAAATCGAGTAGTCCGGATTCAGAAAACAATTGATCAGTTGGATAAGTTTTTAGTTTTCTAAGGATTATTTTGATGAACCATTTTTGGAGTACCTCTAAAGGTTTGAGCGTTTGAGATGACAACTTAAGATGCCTCCCCAGCCAATAATGCCGTACTGAATGATGGATTCTACTAGAGCATGATACAGAATTTTTAGATGTGTGAACCCTAAAAATTTTTTGAACTGCCAGAATCTGTATATCAGTCCATGGATTTTCTCCACTACATTAGAAGTGTGTATGTCCCATCTAAGGAACGAATCGATATGGATTCCTAGGTATTTCACCGATCTATCTAATGGGACATCCACATTGTTCAGCGTGAGGGTGTCGTAATGTGGTAGATTATTTTCATATGATGTAAGGACATTACATCGGAACCATTTGAAAATATTTTTTAGGTCGTTTTCCGCTGTTTCCCGTACTGGTTGCCATGATTCTCCATTATATATTATCGCCGTATCGTCAGCGAAAGAAATCATAGTCCCAGAATGTTCTCTAGTGAGTATTTCATTTATATAAATTGTCAACAGGACTGGGCCTAGTACGGTCTCTTGAGGAACACCATACGTTATATCCATCTCATTGCTCACTTTGTTTCCTATCTGAACACTTTGTTTGCGGTTTGTTAAAAAATTTTCAAGTAATTTATAAGCAGACCCACGAAAACCTAAACATTCCAGTTTTTCCAACAGCAGCTTGTGGCAAACAATATCAAAAGCTTTCGCTAAATCGATGAAAATTCCTAGACAAGCTTTTCTCTTATCCATTGCTTGATTAATGTCGTAGGAGATAGCAGCGATGGCGTCCTGAGTGGAGAGGTTATCACGGAAACTAAATTGTGATGGTGCAATCAATTTGTATTTATCGAGGTAGCCTATCATTCGCAATTTCAGGATTTTCTCAAAGATTTTAGAGATTGTGGAAGTAAGTGAAATAGGTCTGTAATTGTTGACTTTTATCTTGTCACCATCATTGAAGATTGGTATGATAATTGCGTTCTTGAAGTGGGTAGGGACGTCGCCAGTTGAGAAACATTTATTTATTATGAATGAAAGAGGTCGTTCTTTATGTTCAGGTATGGATTTCAAAATGTCTTTAGTGATTTTTTCTGGGCCAGGTGCCTTTTTGGATTTCAGTTCTGTAATTATTTTTCTCACTTCAGACGGGTTTGTTTCAGTTAGGAACATTGATTGGGGTTGTCTACGAGTAGTGGGTTCATTTACTTCATGATTTTTGAGTCCTTACCTATATTCGTGAAATAAATATTGAAGCATTCTGCAAAATTTTTCTTATCATAAACAATGTTGCCGTTTTCTTGTTCGATTCTGTCAATATTCTGCCTTTTGGAATTGTTTCCTGCGTACTCTCTTATTGTTTTCCACATGTTTTTGGAATTTTGGATTATCTTGTTTTTGTAAAAGTTTAATTTCGTTTTGTTTATGAGGGAGTTCAGTTTGTTACGGTAGTTATTTTATTCGGTTCCAAAAATCTGGTTTTCGGGGAATTTAAGAAACTTTTGAAGCAATTGGTCTCTTTGTTCCATCGAAGCTATGATTCTATTTGTTATCCATTCTTTTTTTTGTTTTATATTTTTCTAAATGGTTATTGTTGCGTTTTTCATACAGGGATGGAGTTTTTTGACAAATGTATCAGTCGCTTTTTCGTCATTTTCTGAAGTGTAAACATCATACCACTGTTCACTTTGTATCAATTGGAGGAATTTATTTTCATTAAATTTTTCATAGGTGAGGTAATTTTTTTGGGTTTTTTTCATCTTGTTTGTGATATTCGTACCTAAGATGAATGAGTAATGGTCGGTGATGTTGGTTCTGATGATAGCTGGGGTTATATCTGTAGTATACTGTTCCGTTTTCATTTTCACAAAAGCATGATCTATGCAGGTAGCGGTAGTATGAGTTACTCTAGTAGGGGTATTGATGAGCGATACGAATTCCTTTTTAGATAATAAATTGATATATTCTTGAGTTGATTCATCGCTATCCTCCATTAGGTCTATATTGATATCACCTATGATTTAAAATTGGTCATATATTTCTGTATTTACATTACTCAGAAAAAGTTCCATCCTATCATTGAATATTTGAATAGAGGTCGATGATGATCGATAGATCACCTAAGTTAATCGGTTTCAAAGTGGAATTTATAGTATCCTTAATATATACCATAATTCCGTCACTCTTATTCAGGGGACTGCCGTTATATATATTGTGGTAACCGTGCATTTGAAATAAACTAACATCATGTATTTTCCAGGTTTCAGATAACATTATGTAGGAGATGGGGTTTTGATTTTCGAATTGAGATATGTATGCCTGAAACTCGTCGAAGTTTTTGCTGATACTTCGGATGTTTGTGTGGAAAATTGTCAGTTCGCTCTTATTCTTAGGGATTATTTTTGGACCTTCATGACTTTCTACTTCCAGTGTGTTTATAGGATCTACTTTATAGTCTCTAATATACTCATCCATTTTAGTTATCAATAATCTTTGATGAAAAAAAAGTTGTGACTATGTATATGTATATAAATATAGAAAAATGTTCCTGAGTAGCTTACATTTGAGTTTGTTGTACACAAGTTGAGAGTGCAGGAAGTCTAATCGCTAGTCATGATTTTCAATTCACTATTTCAGGAGCGAGTACTTGATGACGAACCAGATCTTAAGCTTTCAAGCCTATCCTTTTCTGTTGGGGCGGCAGTTGTCTTTGGTGGGTTCCTGTTTCTGTTTGTATTGGATGGTGTCTTCTTTTCTTCTTCTGCTTCTTCTGGTATATTTTCTTTTTCGGGCTGAGCACCAGGTAGTAACACTTCGTCAAAGTTACGTGTCTTTGGCGTTGGTGGGGCACTGCTTGTTTTACGTTGCTTTAGGTAGTTATTTTCGTTTTCTTCTAGCTCCTCCACAGTATACGCTACGTTATTAATATACAATCTGTTGCCTTTTATGTATGAGTTGTCGGCCGGGTTTTGTCTTGCTTCATTCAGGTAATTTCTTAGGGTTTTATTTTCGCACCTTTGTTTATAAGTGAGATCGTTGGATATTCCAATGCCAGTTCCCTTTAATTTTCTGCACTGCTTTAAGACCTCTAGTTTTTTCAGGTACGAAACGAATTCGACCTTCAATGGATTTCTTCCTTGTGTTCTCGATTTATACAGATTATTCAAGTCCGATATATGGACATCAATATCCAATAGTTTCTTGATATTTTTACAAATATTGGAAGGGGATACTTCTTCGGGGTCTTCTAACCCAAATATAATATGATGTTATTCTTCTTAGTGGTTATTTCTAAGGCTTCTATTTTATTGTTGAGGATTGTATTCTTAGCTTCCAGATTGTTTACTAGGTGGTTAAGTTCTTCTATTTTCAATAGTAATTTACTTTCCGCCGCCTCAATAGCGGATTTGATTTCCTTTTTGTTTTTGATAATTCCTTCTTTCAGAACTCTTACACCTTTTTCCCATTTATTCGCCATTGAAATGACTAAGTAATAAATGAAGGCAGTACGCCCATGTAATGTATTCACTATAAGTTTATCCCAATTTTTTCGAATCACTTTCATTTTTTGTGTTGCTTCCTTTTTTGTCACAGAAGTCTCTTGCCTGGTTGAAAAAGCGAAGTATTGGACACTTTGGTGAATTAAATGACTCTTATCACAGCTGATTTTAAGTGAATTAAGGAGCACAGATTCACACAGGTCACATATCGAACAATTATCAACAATATCGAAAATAACTTTTGCTAAAAATGAGTCGTTTGCACTAAATTTGGTACCCGGGGTCTTTTTGACGTGGGAAATCATAATTTCGTATTAATTTTCATGTAACATCTAAAGGGCGCTGCGTACGCTGTCATTATTTACAATTTTCTATATCAATGCATGTTACTTAGCTTCTAGGGCGCTAAGTGGTCTCGTCAAAATAAACTACGTTCTCATGAAATGTTTATCGAAAAATTATTTGTATTTGTTTTCGAGATACAGATATTTGAAATTTTCCAAAACATTGTTGGTTTTCGTCATAAGTTATTTGCAACTGCTTTTATTTTCATGAAACTTTATACTCAGTATACCCGGACAGACTCCTTCTGAACTGATCATTATTAAACTGCTTAATCAGTAAAGCCAAATTCGATTTCAATAATTTTTGTCACTCTCCGCTTGCAAATTAAGTTAATTGAATCGAGTAGGTTATGAACGTTTGTTTATAAGAATAGAAGTTTGCTGTCACATTTTCAACTATCGATTGACAAATTCACTCTTTCTGTACGGATTGTATAATATTTTAAAATATTTCTTTTCTCGTGGTGGATTTATAAAAAACTTCAAGACTTAAGATTTAAGACATGATAAGTGGATTCTGTTATAAAAAATTAAGATTCTAGGATGATAAATGTCTCATGTCATTACTTACATCTGATTTTTGACATACAACAAAATTTTCAAAGGTTAGGAAAGGAACATTGTGGTTATAAATGAATCATACTCGAAATCTGTTTTGATTTTTTGGTTTAATTGTTTATTTGCTCCAAATTTTTATTTCATTTGATCATTTCATCATGGACAACGGTCTGTTGATCGAACAAGTCGAGAAGTTCAAGCACCTGTACGACAAACAAAATAGTTCGTTTAAGAATAAACTTGCCAGGGAAAATGCCTGGAGAAGTATAGGTCATATTTTGAAAAGACAAGGTATGTTTATGCATATAATTTTTCCATACAACGTTTTTGCATTATTATGTTATGTTCATAGCAGAGCAGTGTGAGCAGAGGTGGAATGTGCTAAGAAACAAGTATGCAGCTTTGAGAAGGCAATTGAAACAAACTCCCTCTGGTTCGCAATCATTCACAATATCTTGGCCATACTTTGATTGTATGAAACTTCTGGATCCATATATTCACTCAAGAGTTGAGAGGTATGGATATTCATGGAATTATCTTTTGTGTAAGTAATTCATAATTTTTTTGTTTAAGAATATCATCAATCAAACAAAATACCAATTCTCACAGTAATCACCCTCAAAGTTACCAGTGGCCAGGCATGTATGACATACTAAGCCCAGAAAACATACCAGATAATTTGGATAGTTCGCAAATCAAAATCGAAGAGGAGTTAGAAAACATAACTCCAGAGATAACTCCTAATGCACCAAATATACAAACCGAAAGAAAAAATGAGAATGATGAAGAGAAACCTTCAAAGAAAAAGAATACATCAGATGCTGTAGCTGAATCGATGTCAGTGGCATTTACATCATCATCAGATTCTTTAAGCTCATATGTAAGCAATAAAAATAGACCACATAATGATGTAGATTCCTCTGATAGAGCTTTTGCAGATAGCATAGCAGCAGACCTTTCAAGAGTAGAAGAATTTGCTGAAAAAATGTACTTAAAGCAACAAATATATAGTTTGCTCTTTGAATATTTCAGAAGAGTGGAAAGAGAGGAAGTCTGATTATTCAAAATTTTTTATTTTCTCAAGTACCTTCCTTTGTTCATTTTGTGATACCTATGTGTTTTCGTTTTATTTTTCATTTTGAACTGGTTTCAATGTGTTATTATTTTAACTTATAACTTTTATCTCTTGTTGTGATGTTTTCATGTAGTATCCTTGTACAACTAACTATTGAATATAGGGTATTATTACTCGAGTATTTTCAAGTTCACTGATGAAAATTATAATATTTTGAGTCTTGAACTGAATAGTTTTAAGGATAAAAAACAGGAAAATAAAAATGATTTTGTAATTCCAAATAGTTATTTTGATTGGAAGACATGAAAAACAATTCAAATATCCATCCTAAAATTAGTTGGGCGTCCACCATAGTTAGCCCTGTTCCACTGAGTAGGAATACATCCAGCAGGAGACAAAAAGTATTCTGCCAAGAGTTCTCTGTTCCTTTGTAAAACTCGATTGGAGTTGTTAGAACCACTCCTACCAATTCCTGTCAATCTGAATGGGTCATTTCCCCAAGCACCACTATTGAAATTCCAATCCACATCTATATTATCTTCATATCCAGGTGGACAATACCTTGTAGTTCTGATCTGCAGATATTTTTATGTAATTGTGTAGAACTACAGTAGCACACACAATTTTTTTCACCAGGTCTTCTTTTGCGATTATGGTTTGTCTCATAATTCTGAACCTTTGGGAAACGATACCAAAAGTACATTCAATTGTATTTCGTGCCCTTGACAATCTCAAATTGAAAATATTTTTGGATTCAGATGAAAATTTTCCTGGAAATGGTCTCATAATGTTTCTATGTAGAGGGAATGCCTGATCAACACAAAAGAAAAAGGGGAGTGATATCTCACTACCTGGCAATTTTTCACATTCTGGAATATCAAGTTCTCTAGAGAATAACTTCTGGCCAAAAATTGAATTGCGAAATACATTTCCATCATGATTCGATCCTGGACAACCTACATCAATGAAGAGAAATTTATGAGATGCATCACAGATAGCCTGTTCCAGCATTTTTTGGGTTTTGTATTTGAATATGTTTCCCATCCAGGGCACCAATACAGTTAGGCATATTCCATTTCCTTTAAAATTTTTGTGATATTTCATGCCAATCGATTTTTTCAGGAAATGCTATAGGACACAATACTTTCCACAGAGCATCACATGTTTCCTCTATCACGACATGTACTGTAGTGAGTCCAACATGATTGTCCCAGGCAACTTGCTCCATAGAGCATCCCTCTGATAAATAGCTAAAATTTAGGATCATTATTGTTGGCAATGATTTTACAATATCTTGAACTCACTGCAAAGTAATCACTAGTCGCTGCCTCAGAAATTGGCTCCCCCCTTGTATCTTTTACCAAATATGGATACAACAGTTCAACCAAATCATTGAACAGCTCAGGTGACATTCTAGTGTATTTGAAGAACTGTTCAGTATCCATATTTTCCATCTGATTTAAATAGAAATGAAATTGGGAATGGGTATTTCTTCTCCTGTTGATAGGCCTTACTTTGAATCTTCTATTCCGACCTTTCTTTCTACATGTTAAGTATACACCAAGAGCAGAAATCACAAACAAACCATACAATGTAATTATGCCCATTGTTCAATAATTACTCTAACCATACTCTAATAATGATTACATAAAAAACAAATACTCAGGAATAAACAACTCAAAATATTTTGAATGGCGGGAAATTGAGATTTGGGTTGCATATGTGAACATGCGCACTCCCATTCCATTTATCATCCAAGTCTTAAGTTGAAAGTTGGCCATCTTTTTAAATCTTAAATGTAAAATCATAAGTCTTGAATGGTTTTATAACATAACCAATGATATTCTCATATTCCATCTGTCATAAGTGATAAGTTTTAGATGTTAGGTGATAAATCTTAAGTCTTAAAGTTTTTTTATAAAGTAGCCCTAAATCAGGGGATCGCTGAGCAATAATCCTCTTGATGCACAGGGATTTCTCTAATAGTTCAATATTGCGCATGTGTGTTATTATTAGTAGTTAGAATTGCAGCTTGTAACATGCAAAGAATGAGAATATAGGATGGTAAAACCAGTTTCCAACTGTTTCTTTCCAAACCATGTAGAACTGTCAAACAACCCTATTAAGGCCGCACGGCTAGAGTATAGATAGCGACACTTTCGTCGATCCTGTGAATTTAGATTCGCTCTTACCGATGATGGCAGATATCTGAGAGGGGTGGATAGCTAACAGTTCAATTTTTGTATTTGTGTTGATTTTCAAATTCAAATCAGGTTCCCATCACTTCCAAGATAACTTTCGATCTCGGAAGCTTTAGTAGGGTATTGAAATGAGAAATAATCAAGTAGGCAGTGGTCTGGATTTTTTTTCTAGCGGCTGGGGATAGAGAGTCTGAACACCAGTCTATATTCACATCATGCATGACTGTGTGGCGACTCCGCCACTGTAATGTTGGAATTCCTATCCACCTTTCGGACAGCTTGCCGACAGGGCGCAGGTAGCGAAACCAGAGCAGCTACCAAGGCAGTCCGTCTAGAGACATTATCGTGTACTGTTGTTTTATCATCTTAGTGTGTGTATGTTCAATTCATGTCGAAATATATTTTATATCAGTGTGGATTATTGCTTTTCTGCATCCGGCATTCGATCCCCTCAGTGGTGACCCCGACGTGATTTTTTCGACGAATTGTAGCCACGAGTTTCGTCTACTGTCTCGTTTTCGCTTTGTGTTGCGCACAAGTGATAAACTTTCGTGAATTACCTCCGGTTTCAGAGTTCTTTCGCGTGTATTCTCGAAAATGGATGACCCTAACCATCCTCCGGGTACTCAAGCGGCCTCATCAGACCCGCATCTACCCGTACAAGAAGCTGAAACACATCTTCCTCCACGAGCACCCCCGCTGCAACCACAACAGCAGTTCGAGCAACTACAACAGATGTTCCAGACTCAACTTCAACAACTCGCGTTAGTTCAAAGCGAATATGAGCGTCTATTACGGCTACCGGGCCCAATTGCCGATCCCGCCGTTCAATCAGCCGCCGCCCACGCCGTTTTGGGCCGCAACGCTCCACCTGCTGCTGCCACGACTGTAGGCACCGATGCTATCTACAGAGTGTCCCCCAAACTGCCAAACTTCTGGCCTAGTGACCCTGCCTTGTGGTTCGCTCAAGTAGAGGCCCAGTTCCAGCTAGCAGGGATTACTCAAGACCACACGAAATACAGCCACGTTACGTCTCAACTAGACAATACGTACGCGACAGAAGTTAAGGACATCATATTGAATCCACCAGTCACGAACAGGTATGACAAACTCAAACAAGAGCTCATTACGCGTTTTTCGAAAACAGCAGAACAACGCGTACGCCAGGTGTTGTCACAGGAAGAGCTCGGAGACAGGACACCGTCCCAGTTTCTTCGACACCTCCGTGGCCTGGCTGATTCCAGTGACATTCCAGAGGCCCTTCTACGAACTTTGTGGACCGACCGCCTTCCATCCCAACTCCAGGCCATCATCGCAACTCAAGCAGACGCTCCGATCGAACAAGTCGCGCGCCTCGCTGACAAGGTGTACGAGGTATCCGCCGTGCCACGTGTCGTCGCCGCCATCCCTGCCTCCACGCCACAGAATTTAGCGCAACAAGTAGCAGAGCTCTCCCGGCAGGTAGCCGCTCTCAGCACCCGTTTTCGATCACCCGAACGCCGCGAAAGTACTCGCTCCAACCGTTCGCAAAGTCGTTCACGCAGTCGTTCGCAAAGTCGCCCGCGTACCGACAGCAAATCTACAAGGCAGCAGTCAATGATGGCGGGCAGTGGCTGCTCCGTTTCTCCGCGCCGCCTTCACGTTTCGGACCGCAAGTCGCGCATACAATTCCTGATCGACACTGGTTCAGATTTGTGCGTTTTCCCACGATCGCGAGTACCTGGAAGACCAACAAGAACGTCGTACGAGCTCATGGCTGCCAACGGCACTACCATCGCCACCTACGGCGCAATGGTGCTTCACCTTGACTTAGGGTTACGCCGTGATTTTTCGTGGCGTTTCGTCATCGCCGACGTCGAGAAACCCATCATCGGCGTCGATTTTTTGTCATTTTACGACCTTCTCGTCGACATTCGACGCTCCCGCCTGGTTGACAATGTCACCTCCCTCGCTGCTACAGGCATGACTGGAACCACGCTCCAGTCCAGCGTGAAGACAATTACCAGCGATGGACCATTTTCAACCATACTCGCTGAGTTCCCCGATCTCACTCGTCCTCGCGGAGTACCACATACGCCCCGCCATGCTACTCAGCATTACATCAACGTGACGCCCGGACCTCCCGTCGCCTCACGGGCACGGCGCCTTCCACCCGACAGACTCCGGATCGCACGCGCCGAATTCGACGACATGGTCCGTGCTGGCATCGCGCGGCCA
The DNA here is from genome assembly GCA_963576655.1 of Gastrophysa polygoni. NCBI lineage: Eukaryota > Metazoa > Arthropoda > Insecta > Coleoptera > Chrysomelidae > Gastrophysa > Gastrophysa polygoni. The sequence goes on from OY755083.1 coordinate 26,160,794, forward strand.
TCTTCTAGCTGTTGGGCTTCACCGCTTCACATGGTTCCTAAACCGGACGGTTGGCGACCCTGCGGCGACTATCGAGCACTAAACGCCCGCACAGTTCCCGACTGCTACCCGGTGCATAACGTCGCCGATTTCAACGCCTTCCTGACTGGATCCACGATCTTTTCAAAACTGGATTTAGTCAAGGCCTATCTCCAGATACCTGTTGCGCCAGAAGATGTTCCTAAAACCGCGATCATCACGCCCTTCGGCCTCTTCGAATTTTTATTCATGCCATTCGGCCTACGTAACGCCGGCCAGACTTTCCAGAGGTTCATGGATCAAGTCCTCACCGGATTACCATTCTGTACATGTCACATCGATGACGTGCTCATCGCGTCCCGATCTCCTGCAGAACATGAAGAACACCTCCGTGTCGTGTTCCAGCGGTTGTCCGAACATGGCGTCCTCATCAACCAAGCCAAATGCCTCTTCGGAGTGCCCTCGTTATCATTCTTGGGACACCACGTCTCTGCAGATGGAATCCGTCCACTTCCGGAAAAAGTCCGAGCGATTTTAGAGTACCCGCAGCCCACCACCGCTAAGGAACTACGGCGTTTTCTCGGGATGTTCACGTTCTATCGACGTTTTCTTGCAAACGCGGCTTCCCTACAAGCACCGCTTGACGATGCTCTCCGTGGACCTAACACCAGAGGCTCCGCGCCTGTTGATATGACACCCGCTCGTGTCGCTGCATTCGACGCCTGCAAAGCTAGCCTCGCTGAAGCTACTATGCTTGTGCATCCTGACCCAGCAGCAGAACTCGCGCTCTTCACCGACGCGTCCAACTCCTGTGTCGGCGGTGTCGTGCAACAAAGGATTCCTGAGGGCACGTGGCAACCACTTGGTTTCTTTTCGCACAAGCTGACTGCCTCCCAACTGCACTGGTCCCCCTACGACCGCGAACTTTACGCAGTGTACCGTTCCACGCGGTATTTCCGCCATATGCTCGAAGGCAGAGCCTTTGTGATTTTTTCTGATCACAAACCGCTAATCTTTTCATTCAAACAGAAGTTGGATGCCTGTTCACCTCGGCAACTCCGCTATCTGGATTATATCAGCCAATTTTCTACGGATATTCGCCATGTTTCCGGGGCAGACAACGTCGTTGCCGACGCCATGTCGCGCACCGCGGCTATCTCTTCGCCCCTGGACTACGCAGCTCTCGCCGAATCTCAGAACACTGATCCGGAACTCACAGACCACCTGCGTTCGCCTACTTCGGTTCTGAGGCTCGCACGCTGTCCCGTCCCCGGCTTGAACGTCTCCATTTACTGCGACACCGCTGGTGACCGCCCACGACCTTATCTCACAGCGCCCTTCCGCCAGGCAGCCTTCACCGCGCTACATTCTCTGAGTCATCCCGGCCGCAACGCCTCGGCTCAGCTAGTCGCCGACCGCTTCGTCTGGCATGGATTGCGCAAGGATTGCCGTGAGTGGGCGAAAGCTTGCGAACAGTGCCAACGCTGCAAAGTTACTCGTCACGTGACTACGCCTCTGGGCACCTTCGCAGCCCCTCCTGCTCGTTTCACTCACGTGCATATCGATCTCATCGGTCCCCTACCTCACGCGGGAGGATTCAGATATTGCCTCACGGCCGTCGACCGTTTTTCGCGGTGGCCAGAAGTTACGCCTCTCGCCGATATCACTGCCGAGACCGTCGCCAGAGCTTTCTTCGCGATGTGGATCGCGCGTTTTGGGTGTCCAGTTCAAGTCACCACCGACAGGGGACGTCAGTTTGAGTCCCACCTGTTTCGCGCCCTGGCAACCCTCACCGGCGTACGGCTCACGCACACAACAGCCTACCACCCTCAGGCCAACGGCCTGGTCGAACGCCTTCATCGGCCTCTGAAAGCAGCACTCATGTGCCACGCCGATGATAAGTGGATAGACGCTCTTCCCGTGGTCCTTCTCGGATTACGCAGCGCTTTTCGTCCTGACCTTCACGCCTCTGTCGCCGACCTCGTGTACGGGGAGCCACTCCGCCTCCCTAGCGAACTGCTGACGCCGCCGCTGCAGAGTCCACCCGCGTACCCGGATTTCGTGTCTCAACTCAGACGCCACTTCGCTACGCTCCGCCCGGTACCCACATCGCGCCATGCATCGCCGAACGTTTTCGTGCACAGCGAACTTCCCAACGCTTCGCACGTTTTTGTGCGCCAGGACGCCGTACGAGCATCTTTGGAGCCTCCATATACCGGACCGTACCCCGTACTGGACCGAGGACCTAAAACTTATCGGCTACTAATACGCGACAAGCAGGTGACAGTCTCCTTGGACCGACTCAAGCCAGCCCACCTTCTCTCGCCCCCAACATTGCCCGAGACAACTTCAGCTGCCACCGTCCCGGCACCAGCCGCCATCGTCCCTGCACCGCCTCCGGAAGTTGCTCCTGCCCCTCGCGTCACCCGCTCTGGGCGCCGCGTACACTTTCCGGCGCGCCTCACCACGTGAACCGCAGCGCACTCTACTCCGCGGGGGGGTGATGTGGCGACTCCGCCACTGTAATGTTGGAATTCCTATCCACCTTTCGGACAGCTTGCCGACAGGGCGCAGGTAGCGAAACCAGAGCAGCTACCAAGGCAGTCCGTCTAGAGACATTATCGTGTACTGTTGTTTTATCATCTTAGTGTGTGTATGTTCAATTCATGTCGAAATATATTTTATATCAGTGTGGATTATTGCTTTTCTGCATCCGGCATTCGATCCCCTCAACTGCAAGTGTATTAATATATATTGACAATTGTAACCTGCGACACCAACATGTTGAAACATGGAACATATAACAAGAATCAGTTGAGATTACAATGTATTGTTTCTAATAGATAATAGAAACAAAGAATCAATTGAAGTACATATGAAGTCACAAATGTCGCGTTTCTGAATTGTATGATGGTGCTGTAGCACTACGTATTTCAAAATCTAGACAACCATAGTTACATCGATCTGCAGGAATCAGGTTAGTGCGGAACAAAAGTTCTACAGTTTTCTGCTCGAATATCTACCCAACATCCAACGTTCCGCCGTTAGGGATACATGGTGTTGCCAAGTATCAGCATATAATGCGGTGCTGCGAAATGAATACTCATAGCACCGAACATATGGACTATAATATCCACTCTTAGCCCGCCCGGAAATTTTCCTCCTTGCCCCGACCACCGAGTTGGATTTGGTTAATAACATACTGCGCGGTGCGCTTCAAAACTATGATTTCCTCAATTGTTGTGTTATGAAGGATGTATCAGTATAGCAGGAGGTGGTATTTCAGTTTTTCGGTGCCCAAACAACCAATAGCATATTCTTTTATAAATCAACGGTATCTCCAAATTAATTGCTATTTAATTTTGTTGTCTGCAAATGCAAAGGTATCAGCAGATTTCATCGAAATAATGAATGATCTTTTAGATTTACTGAATACATACCATTTGAATAACTGCAATGCTTTCAAGCGCACGACGATACAAATAGAATTTCTGGAAGAACTCGATATCTTATTGAAAAATCTCACGAGTTGGTAATACTGATAGAAAAAATGTAACCGATCAGATAAATTTTAAAATTGATTGATTACAGAAATCTCAGTAGTACAGATGGCATTACACTCATTTATTTCGCTGGCTATTCATTTAAAAATGTTTGGTGCAGTAAGCTAGGCATATTAGCCCTCGAAATGTGGTTAGATATCATTCAGACTCATCAATAATCAACCTAAAAGTCACAATATTTCATATTTCTGGAAGTGAAGGTTCCTGAGCTATCTGCGAAAAACTGAAGATATATAGTGATATAATATCATGTGTGCAATAATCGCATAATTCAGATTTCTTACAACATACAGGAATAATTGTCAAACTCCCAAACATTCTTCAATGTTGGCAGTATTCAAAATATAGTTATGGTAAGTCAGAATAAGACCGGCAAACTCCGATTTTTCATTCGGCATTTCATTCGATTGAATCAATGTCGTAAAATTCACATGTGACCATGCTATTTTCCATAATGATTGTTTTGGAAGATCAACTGACGAACTGAAATTAGGTACATACTTTCAATTTGTTGAATTTCATGTTGGAGTATCATTATGAAAGCCATTTTTTAATTAATTATCTTAGAAAATATTGAAAATGATAAAATTCAAAACAATTATTGTGTATTATTATTTACTTGAATGAAACGGTTCATTGGGTACACTAATAATGTTAGTTTGTTTCTACCGGGAACAATGAAAAAATGCACGTTTCTTTTCAATTCCAAATTGTGTGTCTTTTACGTTTCGATGAAAGAAAAATTTTAGTTTTACATCTTCCACTCATTCATAAGAATTGAGAATGAAATACCTAAGAACATGACCTAATTTTAGTTCAACTCTCATCTAAGAGACTCTTATCTGAGTGGAGTATTATGAATTTGAGGCTGGGTTTGTTTGTCAGATGATCTTCCAAAGCAATCGTTACAAACAAATAAAATGTCGAATGAAAAATCGGAAATTTTCGGTCTTATTCTGATTTACCTTCGAGCTTACCTTTCTATATTTTGAATACTGCTACATTGAAGAGTTTTCAGGAGGTCGACAATTATTCCTGTATGTTGTAAGAAATTTGCATCATGCGAATATTGTACACATGGCATTATATCACGACATATATTTAGTTTTTTTGCAGATATCTCAGGAACCTTTACTTCCAGGCATATGAAATGTTATGACTTTTAGGTTTAGTGATAATGATGTGTCTAACTGATATCGAACACTCATTTGTCACATACCACCGTAACTACGCCACTAGTTCACAAAAATTAAAAATTATAAATTCGAAATCTCACGTTGATAAACCTTGAGTAGTGTACCAAGTTTCAAATTTTTCCTCCAGGAGTTTTGGGAAAAAAATAATCTCATTTTTTTTCGTACTTTTGACACCATGCATCTGCATTTTAGGGCATACCTTGATGAGAACTTTTCAGCTCGAAATGAGGTGAGGAATCTGCGAGGGGGAAACAACTAACCAAAATGTGTACACCATATTCAAATATCTGGTATTTAAATACAGTAAAAAAGTACTTGAAATACTTAAGACTAGTACTTAAGGTACTGAAAGTAATAAACAGGTACTGAAAGTAATAAATAGGTACTAAAAGTACTTATCAAGTACTTAAAATAAAAGTACTTAAATAAATACTTAAAATGTACTAAAAAGTATTTAATGTACAAGAAATGTAATTGAGTTAGGAATATCATGTACTAAAGATACTAAATAGTAATGAATATAATATTATTCAGTACTTGAGTAAGTATTTGAAGTTTATAATAATGATAATTTCTCTCTTGGGTTGATCGAGGTGGTGGAATGTTTTTCTCTAGAATTTTTTCGGATTTTATCTCCTTCTTTTTAGCTTCAGACTTTTCCGAAACGAATATGATTCCCTTTTCCAACGTTATCCCATTGACACTTCCCAGTGAGCAGTGACTGATCCCGAAAATCCTCACATACCAAATTTGAAAAGAATCTGACCATAATCACGAAATTCGTCCGCCATCTTGAAATTAGGAGTTTTTGACAAAAAAGCAAAATCTTTGATCCCAAAAACCCCCGTATACCAACTTTGAATCGAATCGGACCATAAATCACAGAAGTTCGCCATCCAAGTAAACACAAGGACATCCATTGGATGTCCAATGGATATCCAAAACGTACAATGTGGATATCCTTTGGATGGACAAACGATGTCCAGTGGATATCCCATGGATATCCGTTGTCCACCAACTTGGACGTCCATCGGATATCCATTCTCGACCAGATACGTACATATTTTGTACCAAAATGGACAAACTTTGGACCTTCGAGGCACGTTATCTGGACCTGTAATGGATATCCATGGGATGTCCATTTTCGTGCAGTCTTTGGACGTGAATTTTACCAACGTGGACGAACACTGAACATTACTTGGACCTCCGATGGATGTTAATTGGACCTGTGACGGAATCAATAGGAATCATTGGTGTAAAAAAAATTAAATAAAAAAGAGTTGCACATCCAGGTGCCTGAGACTAATCAGAGTCCACATTTTCAAAATTTGAGATTATTATTTTGCCACAGCAAGCATTTTTCTTCATGTGAACTGACTGTGTATATCATAAGATACCAATACTATCCTATATGTACTCCATCTAAAAATATACACCCTGTATGGATCGGCACCATCACCAATAACTAAGACTAATTTAGTATAAAAATATATTCAAAACAACTATACAAAAGATACAGAAACGATACAAAAACGGACAGAAACTATAAAAAAAATAAAAGTTTATTCAACAATAGGCTAAATATGTTCGAAACAACTATACAAAAACAGACAGAAACTGAAAAAAAAGAAATAAAAGTGAATTCAACAATGAGCTGAAACAATAAATATATGAAAAACAAGTGTATTCAAGAACAAGCTAAAACAAGAGATAAATATCTCAAACACAACAAAATAACTCAATTATTTTTGTTCTGAAGAACATTTGGCAGTAATAATTATCCACTATTTCGTCTTCTGTCCATGTTCCCCCCTTTCCTTGGCTCTTCTCAGCCATTTTTTAATTGCCTCCTCTGAGGCCTTCATGTTCTCAGCCAAGAGACTTCTGTCACAAGCCCCTGAAGTAGAAGATAAATTAAAAAATACATCATCAAGAAAATAAGAAACTTTTAAATTTGAGTGATTCAACGCTATCTAGATTCTTCATTATAATTACAATCATTAAAAACAAACTTTTGAAAATTAAGAATTATCAAAGATTATATGAACGCCATCACTCACCAATCAGTACTTTTGATAATTTAAGGTTGCTAAACACTTTCTTCTTTTTCATCCCCAGCCAACTATATTCTGCTGCATAAGTATTTGTTAATAATGTATTTAGACATCTCTTCACCAAGTCGTATACACTGCTTCCTCCCAGCTTAGACAATTCATTTATCTGAGAAAATAAAACACAATGAAGTTCAATATGAAATTTAGAGAGTATCTTGTTGATGAACTCACAGCTGCTTTAAAGTTGTTCTCATCCTTCAAATATTCTTCAACATCATTGAGTTGCTCGTCATTATTTATTGGAAAATGGAATAATGAAAATATGGAGGTAGTCTCATTATCCTTCTCTGTTGCTGAACATTTCAGTACCCTGAGTTGCTGCAACTCCTCCAGCACTTGAGATAAAATATTCCTCATCAATATCTGTTGTTTATGGATAGATTTGATAATCTCATCTGAAATAAATATTTGCTATTAATTTGAATTATGTGAGGACAAATTATCATTTCAAACCATTTTTGTGTTGTTTGCAACATGAACATGTTTGAATATCTGAAACAAATATCATCAGTTAGATAAATTTAGATTAGATTTATCATTAGCTGAAATTGTATGAGTGAATACTATAGGACGGTTTATAACTACAGAAATGAACATACCAACAGTTTGAAGATTGATTTGTGTTATGGTTGAAACAGCAGCATCTTCTGTAGAAGGATTGTCTTTAGGAGGATTGTTCACACTAGGAATTCTGGGGGGACTCGGGCACTTCTTTCTAGTCCTATATGATGAAACAGCCAATTCTGATAACTCAGTTTCTTCATCAGTTGAAATAGCTCTCCTATGCCTGCCTGCATGATTAAATTTATCACAATCAGAATTTAAGTCGCTTTCATACTGTAGATAGTTTTCTGGAAATTATAGAGAAAACATTTGAAAGATGTGACAGTTGTTTCAAGTAAACTCACCATAAGTTCCACACCTGAACACTTCTGCCTTATGAAGTGGCCAACATGTGTTCGGAGGATCATGCCTTCTTATGGCCTGAAGCACCTTATCTTGAGGAAAAGGTGGCCAATAGCAGTGGTCACTTCCTACCAGCCAAGTGGTAGGCACTGCTTCAACAGAATTTTCCTCACAAAACTTTATTACTGTCCAAGATTTTTCCATTTCTCGAACCTACTGCACACAAAAATAACAATTCCAGATTGACATTATCAGCGAAATTCGTTTGTCAGGTGAATAAATTATATTGAAAAATTGACCAACCTTAAATCAGTTTTGTGAATTTTTATTCACACATGTTGAAAAATACATACCTAAAAATTACTACTTTTATGTTGATAAGAAATCATTTGTGTATTTGAAAGTATAGAATAGAATTAAAAAAAAAGAAAGATCAATTGAATGAAGAACCAAAGGTTATATCGATATGCATTCTACCATAATAAATTGGCTTGAAAAATGTAGCTTTGTACTCAATATAAAAATACTTACACTTACAATTACAATTACTAATGTTCTAGTCAAGTTCTTTTGTGCCCAAGATCCTTCAATTAATTTTTTTTTTAATATCATCATTCTAGATGTAAGAGTGGAAACACTATACATTCACCACCACTTGTATTCAGTTTGACACATTTGTAGGAGAGTGCACTCAGGGGCCATGAATTTAGAGGCCCTAGATTGCTACAGATGAAAATTCCCAGTTCAGAGGATTCACATGGTGATGAATACAAGTTTTTTTTGTTCAAAAATGTTTGCCCTATGATTGTTACTGAATTGCATTCAGTTACAAAGTTTCTGACAATTATAAGCATATCATCATTGAGACAACAACAATTATCCTGTTCTGTTATGCTCAAAACAAAATCTGAAAACTGAATTTTTTATATTGCTTCAGCGCAATCCTATTTGGAAGAAGCGGGCCACTAGAGTGTTCAATATGCAGTGTTGGATACAAATCATGAATCATTTCTTTTGAAATTGAAATATAATCTTGTTCATGAATTCTCTTCACTATTTGTTCAATAGGTTTATTTCCTTTCCTCACCATCTCCTTCAAATTTTGCATGTGGTTCTCAAATGGAAATGCACTGAATATATCTAGTGGCCCAAGACATCTCACATCATCACATAAATGCAATAAATTGTGGACATTAGGTGAGATGTATTCTGCCCCATATAAATCTTTGAATATTTGAACAAAATACTTTAAAAGTGATCTGCATAATCAATATGATGGGTGAATTTTTTACTCGATAATATTGTGATGGCTACATGTAGGGTGAGGAAGTGTACATAAATATCTGGACTCAAAACAGACTTAAGAACCACAGGACCTAAATACAATAGAAACATTCTGAATTCAGTGGCTTTCCACCTTTTCACTTCTGTCAATGACCTGCCTTTTCGACTAAACTCTACTGGAATTTGCGAGTTATGACTCAACATAAATCCAGATACAACAGAAATTTGATGGGGTGATAATTTTGTTCCTGGTTTACCTTCAATCCATAGGATATTATTTTTTTTAACAACACCCAAACATATCAGATGCATATAATCTAATGGGAAATCATTGATCATGTTGATATCTGGTATTGATTCTAGAATTGATGTTCCAGTATGGTGTTCTTCGTGAGATTTTGATCTGAAGTCCAAATCATTACGAAGCATTAAATCATTGATCTCAGGAAAACACACTCTATTATTGACATAACAACCTTTGGCCATACATTTGGTGCAAGAATTATAACCCGAATGACCTCTTACATATTTAATGAAGCATTTTGCTGGAACATAACAAATGAAAGCTTTAATTTTCACACTATATTTATTATCATTGATTATTAATCCTTCTCTCACAATATCATTTGCTTCAGTGACAAATGAATCTAAGAATTTATTGGCATGTTTGGGATTCTCATTACCATGATACAAGCCAACTATGCACACCGGATTTTATTGTTTGAAAAGATTACATAAAATGGGATACAGTTGACTACCTGAACTTTTAGACAAGGGCAACCCATCAATGTTCAAACAAACTTCTATTGTACTAGCATTTTTGATTTGAGGTTGGGCTGCGTTCATCAACTTTTCAATAGATTTTCTAAAACCAAAATGATAGTAAACTCCTGGTTCAACAACTTCCAATAGCACCTCTCTGGGAGTATTTAATAATGTTCTAGCATCCAGAGGAAGTTCGGGATGCAGAGGTTTCAATATATGCAATAAATTAGAGACTACTGTTTGGGTTATGTTATGATTCACTGCCCATTCTCCAAGTAGTATTTGGAGTGACTTTTCTTCAAGGTGCACAGAATGTGGCTCTGGTTCCAACAAAGTTACTTCGTCATCATCTGATGTTGAGTCAGCTTCATTACAACCACCTTCATCTTTTTCAAAGCTAGACTGTGAATTTGGTGGTAAAGTTTCGGTAATTTTGCACTTATCATGCGATGGGTTTCTTTTCGAAAATTTTTTCTTGTACTTACGTATTTTGATCTCAGGAATCCGAATTTCACAATATAAACCTGCGCAAACTTATACTTTTCGAGATAATCGAGAAAAAAGTGTGAAAATTCCCCTTCTTTTTCGGCTCGTTTCGGGTAGACACCACAGCCAATCCGCCTTCCATTTCTAGCACAGGACACTTTCCATACCTTCATCATACGTTTAATTGACAAAAACATCATTTATCTGGAATATTTCGAACCATTTTCAACCTTCTTTTCCAAGAGCAAATAGTTTTCTGAAAAACGACGGCAATGTTTTGTACAATGACAATAACAAAACATTCAATGATCAAAGACATACTGACCCACAGAACTAGACCACAGATCCACAGAACTTGTTATGTTAGATCCTCATTTGACAGCAATCTTAATGTATGAAAGAAGGTGGATCCTTCTTCCGCAAAGATGTTGAGAAAACCGAATTCAACAATTCACAGGATGTGTTCCCTTCTATTTGTATACCTTCGACTCTCACTAAGAATCTATATAAATCCATATGGTCCCTCACTCCGTTGAGGTAAAAAAAGAACGTATTTTGACCCTCTCCAAATATTTGAAAGTTGTCGTCGCCAAAGCTTCCAAGATAAATTCTGGCCAGGATTCACATTCACCTACGATATCTTGCACCAACCAAAGATAGTCGTCTACAATGAAAGTAATGTTTTCTGACATTTACAACAGAATTCACAGATCAGAATTACTTACTGGGGTTATACCTTGATGAATATGCTAATTTTAATTTATTCTGGAGATCCATCATTTCAAATAGATACCTACCAAAAAACGAATTGATAATATGAAAATGTTAGTAGGAAAATGTCACGAAAAGTTTTAATTCGAACGAAATGGCGGAAAAAACGCGCATGCGCTTAATTGGACGAGTACGTATGTCTTTGATCATTGAATGTTTTGTTATTGTCATTGTACAAAACATGGCCGTCGTTTTTCAGAAAACTATTTGCTCTTGGAAAAGAAGGTTGAAAATGGTTCGAAATATTCCAGATAAATGATGTTTTCGTCAATTAAACGTATGATGAAGGTATGGAAAGTGTCCTGTGCTAGAAATGGAAGGCGGATTGGCTGTGGTGTCTACCCGAAACGAGCCGAAAAAGAAGGGGAATTTTCACACTTTTTTCTCTTTATCTCGAAAAGTATAAGTTTGCGCAAGTTTATATTGTGAAATTCGGATTCCTGAGATCAAAATACGTAAGTACAAAAAAAAATTTTCGAAAAAAAACCCATCGCATGATAAGTGCAAAATTACCAAAGTTTCTGTACATTGAATGAAATTTCCACTGCTTTCTCCAGAATTACTACTGCAATCATCACACAACATACTGGGACCAGACTGAGGGCTCGAAGCAGGATTTGATACACATGCTGCACTCGATGATGCGATTTGTGTATCCAAGTTAATAGACGCATGCAGTTCTCTTTGTGCTCTTTTGTACATTTTGTGCAAAACTTTCTTTTTCGCGATCTTTCTCTCCATTCTTACCTGTCAATTGAAATACAAACACCAAAACAAATCACACAACAAATAAAACTTCACTTATTGCTCCAAAAACACCGGCCACAACAACGAACTTCGTTCAGCAAAGTCAATAAAAAATGGAAATAAGAAATAACCTGTCTTTCCTGTCAACTGTCAGTCGTATTGCCGCCATTAATGCCAACTTACCAAACATCAAAAAATCAGTAACGCCAACCGCATTTGGCCTTACCGAAGGATCATAGAAATACCGGTTCGGAGAAAATTATATACTAACCAAAGTACATACGTCTACAATGTATGTCCGCTGTACGAACCAGTTCTCTATGTGAAGCATATTTATCAATTGGACAATTTGATAACCAATAAATGTTCACCCAGAGATAATCTACCTCATCTCTGGTCCAGCTATAATTCATTAAGTTTCGAAAAATTTCGTGTGAACGTGGATATCCATAGGATATCCACTGGATGTCCATGAACTAATATCCATCCGATGTACATGTATGGATATCCATCGGATATCCATATATGAATATCGATGCTAAAACAAAAAACGGACATCCATTGGAAGTCCTTTTCTGGTCCATGTCCATGTGGACCACATATGGACCTTAAAAGGATGTCCATCGGATATCCTGTGTTTACTGGGATCTTGGAACCGATATCTTGGATTTTTCAATTTTGTCCGAAATAGCCTCGGAAATAACATAGCATAATCTCGAGCATTATTGCCGATCCCGAAAATTCTAACAAACTACCAAACTTGAATAGAATCTAATCATGATCACAAAACTCGTCCGCCATCTAGAATATAAGAATTTTGACAAAATACATAAACTCTTACCCTGAAATCCCCCATATACCAACTTTGAATCGAATCAGACCATTGATCACAAAAGTTCGCCATCTTTGATCCACCATCTTGGATTTATGAATTTTGTCAGAAATAGAATAATTGCGGACCCCGAAAATCCTCACAGCAAATTTGAATAGAATTGACCAAAATCATGTTCGCCATCTTGTAATTATGAATTTTGACAAAAATGCATTATATCCGAGATAATATCCGACCCCAAAACCCAATTTCAACTCTGAAACAATATTGCCAAAATAACGCGTGCTCTCTAACAACTGTCCAGCGAGAGAATGAAACTAAATTGTGCATAGGTGGATCATTTGAGCGCCAATGCATTCGGGAAGAGTCGGGTATTATCTCTGGTAATTAAATACTTAATTTCCAGTATTCATGTTCTGAACAGATACTCAAAGTACTAAAATCGGTACTAAAAATACTTAAAGACTAAAATTCGGTACTTAAAATACTTAAATTGGTACTAAAAATACTCAAATGTACTTAAAGGTAATGAAAATACTAAAGACGTATTCAAATTAATTATTTTAGTACTGAAGCGTATTAAATTGTACTTAATGTATTAAAAATGATACTTAAATATTTAAAAATTCATGGTGTACACCTATTTAAGACGGGCGTTTCACTAAAATGTTTTGGCAGACCCTTTTTTCAGCATGCTTTCCGGCCTTGTCATGGATTCAATCCCAAAAGTAATTGAATTTTTGTAAAGAGGAAGGTTCAAATTAGGGAATGAGTATTTTTTGGAGTCAAAACTCTTCCATTTAAAAAAGTTATGGGTCATTGAAAAATGTAAACATTGTAAAATTTGTGTCTCAGATTCAAATGAAATTACGTCATTCTATGGAACCAAAATTGACGAATGCTTCACCAAAATATCAGCATCTGAATTGCCTTCCTTCGAACTAAAAGCATGTTTGAATCTGAAATTTGACACAGGACGCTATTTATGGTTTATTATGTTAGATTCTGAAGGAATTTCGTTCAAAGATAAAGTAGAAAACATTAATTTGCGAGTTCGGACCGGTTCGTACCCTACCTAATAGACGGTACACACGTACCTCGCAATCCAATGCTACCAACTGTGATTTCGTGAGATGTTGTTTCTGTAAACAACCAGCAGATGGCATTCACGTCGACCCGCGTTTTCAATGATACGAAAGATTACAAGTTACACGAATGTGTTCGATTTTTGAATCATATTTATATATTACTCATTATGTATAATTCTTTTCTAATTTGTTATGGAGCAAGAATTGGTATAAAATATCGTAAGTTTCATCACCTCTATGAAACTCCTCGTGGAAGTAGAATATTGATGCCGTGTTGCCAAATACTCGGAATTTTCGCAAGTTCGAGGATATCCAATGAAAATTAAATAATATTTGCGTAAAAAAAAATTGCTATATCAATTTTTTCACTTCTACTGGACTTCGACAATGTCTGTCTGTCCTGTCGTCCACACAGTTCTTTCCTATCACTATGCATTTCCTTGTCTTTAGGAAAGCTATAAAACTTTGTACCAGACACAAAGCCCTTGCACTTATTGTCAACATTACAACCATACACTGGGCAGCTCATCTTCAATCAAATTTAAACTTCGAAGTTGATTATTTCGAGGAGATCTTTTCTTGATTTGCAACAGTAAACACACGCAAAATATAGCCCAATAACACCAATATGGCGAAATTTCTCACAAGCTGACGTCACACTAGCCACGCCCACATGCGTGGTAACTATGAGTCAGAATATAGTGATGATCCTTGTACATACTATCGGGGTAAAATATTTGATGCTGGGGTTCAGCAATAGAGCAACAATTGTCAATAAGATGGAAGTCAATAATTATTTACAACTACTGTTTTGCAGTGAATTCAACTGAAATTTTATACCCTTGGCAACACTGGTTGGTACAGAGTTTGCAGATCGTTTTTGCTGGTCTCTGGCTCACTTGAGTCGTTACCTACCCCGCTCCTCTCATACCTCTCGGGTGCATTCGGGTACAGGTCGGTGCCCAGAGTCAACGCTCAAGTGGCGTATTTTTTGCCGTAGGTAAATGACTCAGTCATCGTGCGAACTGCTTTGCCTTTTGCCTTTACAATTAGCATGGTCGTGGCATAGCAGTATAAACAAGGTCTAGCATTAGCATTGGGGAAGGCGAGACTTATAATCAGATCAAAAAAATCAATTCGAACTTCTGAAAATGAGTCCTACAATGTATGCTATTGTTGTATTCTTGGGAATTGAAAAGATTCAGTCACTCGATGGCGTGTTAGAAATATCTAGAGAACGGTGAGAAATATATTTTTAATATTTTGGCTACGCAAATGAGAGCCTTGATATTTCGAATGGAACACCCTATATATTATTAGATTTTCGGATTCTGAAGAAGATTCTGACCATATTTGCTGTAGCATGTCCTATAGCTATCTTTCACTGTTTTTGACATAAGAATCAATACTGTCAGAATGTTGCAATTTCCACAGCTGCTTCCTCGAGTGCTTCCTGAAACATAATCATCTTATTAGGTTTGGCGCATATTGAATTATTATTATACGGGGTATGAAAAAAGGCGCGTCAAACTAGGGCACGAATAAGATCGAAAAAGTCGATTCTTTTCAAATGTTATATCGATATAAACCAGGATAAAATTGTCATTATTAGGTTAATCATCATTTGTGTCTGATAAATTCGAGTCATGTGGCCCACTACAATCGAATTTGAACAAATTTTATTTTTCTTCCGAAATATCTCATATAATATCTTCATCAATTTTCTGCATGCCCTTGGTATTATCATGCTAAAGTGACCATGAATGGAGAATGATTTCTAAATCTTTCCTCTCTTTTATAAATATGCCATTCCCATTACTCGAACTTCACCTTTTCAATCCTATAATTCGAAAACTGTTGAAGATAGGCGAAGGGACATATTATATCATTCGGAAGGTAATGGATGATAGAAATTATTGAAAAAATCGAATTTTTGGAGTTTATTTGTACCCGAGTTAGACGCACCTTTTTTCACACCCTGTATAATATTGATTCAATATGCACGAGAATTCATAAGATACCTGCTCAGATACCTGTGTGTTGGGAAGCCGCTGTAGAAATTTCAGCTTTCTGTCTCAACTGGCAAGAAAAATGTCACAGTTTTCGCCGTGGAAAATCAACAATCAATTCAAATGTCTCAGAATTCGAGAATCTAATGATATATAGGGTGTTCCATTTGAAATTCAAAAGTTGCTCTTAGTAACACTAGATCTGGCAACATTGCACATGTGAAAATATTTTCAAGAGCTAGATTTTGACATCCCATTTCCGTACCCAAAATTTCAAAAATATATTCTGCTCCGTTCTCTAGATACTTCTAATACGCCATCGAGAAGATATTCAGTACGAGCCGTGTAGCGACAAGTGCGGAAATGTAACGAGTGCTTGAAATACACTTTCCAACGAGTTCCAACGACCAAGAATATTTCAATAATGAGCATTATGAGTGTTTATGAGACATGTTTCTAGTCAGTTTCGCTCATTGTCGACGGCTATCCAAAATATAGCAGTCTGGAACGAGAATCTAGCGGTGACCCGTTAGAGTGACCGATCTGATGAAAATACCTATGTCAATTTCATGAGAATAAATCTGCGCGCAGAAAAATTAATTCAAGTTCATCGTATCGAAATGACTCAACTGTGTTATGTCTAGGAATTGTCAAATTCATCGAAAATTCTCGATGATGTCGATAAAAATTCACACTAACAAAATTATCGATATTATCGCTATTATCGTTGTTATCGATAATATTGGTATCATCGATATAAAACGATAAAGTCGATAAACTTGATCTTCTTGAATTGTAGTGGATTCATATTTTGAGAGATCGGGATGCGGAATGAATCTAGATATATGATAAGTGGGGGCATAGGCACCATGTATATGTGATCATATCATCAGTTAAATTCTCAATTGAAATATCATTACATTCATCATCGCATCGATCATTGATGCGAATGTGCGTTTGTGAAAAATTTTCTTCTACTAGTGCGTTTTACTTTACATTTTCTTGTTGCCATAGTTCGAAATGACATAACAAAAACATTACTTTTTTTGTTTATCGATAGAATGTTCATTTTGCTTACCGCGCATATTATATTATATTATTTTTTTATTCGCTCATTATTTATGTATACACTTGTTACCCATTGTGTTTTTTCTCATTTAGGTGAATAAATTATCAATAATATCATTATCATTATTGTTATCACCTCCCTACCTACAGCGACTTTGTCACAAGAACACGTGTTCGCGGCTTGGTTCTGAAAAAAGCATCTGTCACACACCCAACGAAGAGAGATCAAATACCTGTTATAATATTGTACTATTCAAAAATACTACATTTCAAACTCTTCAAATGCCTGACACAAATTTGGTG
The DNA here is from genome assembly GCA_963576655.1 of Gastrophysa polygoni. Taxonomy (NCBI): domain Eukaryota; kingdom Metazoa; phylum Arthropoda; class Insecta; order Coleoptera; family Chrysomelidae; genus Gastrophysa; species Gastrophysa polygoni. Next base: position 26,177,944 of record OY755083.1, read on the forward strand.
TTTACTGTGGTAGGTACACAAAGGTGATCGTTGCAACCATGTTTATATACTATCATCCTGGAAGCAGATATCGATATCGATGAAGTAATTCAGAATGGGTTTAGAGCCAATACAAAATAAATAAGCGAATAAAGATATTCAATTCTTTTGTTCCGTCGAATTCGATCAGAGCCGTCGCGATATATTATATACATATAGTTCGACAGGCCAGTAGAAACGATTGAAAAACATACCTACACTTCAATCTGTTCGGTTCTGCAATGCCTATACAGGGTGTGTCATCAATGCTGCACGAAAATTCAAGATCAAATTTCATGGGCCAAAATATGAACAAAGTTCAGATAATTATATGTCTGGAAACGATTCGTTTCAGAAATGTTTCAAGTGGATTTTTGTTAGGTATACCTAGTTATCCGATAAGTTATCCGATGTTTGTAAGTATACCTAGTTATCCGATTAGTTTGCTGATCGATCGGTTGTAGCTAAATAGATTTCTCGAGTATCACAGATTTTCTTCCAACAGCTATGCATAAGTTTGGTTTTCATTATGACTTTTTTCATATTTTGACCCAACAAATCTGACCTCGAAGTTTCGTGCAACAATAATAAAACACCATGTATAAACAGCGGCCGGTCGGGGTGCCAGTTCTTCATCTTGTTACAACAAATGAAAGCTTGTTTAATTTTTGTTATTTTGTTCATTCATTTAACTTGCATGATATGATTACAGACAGACACTGGGACAGGTGGGACAAAAAAAAATCTCCGACCCCAAAAACCTCCATACTAAGCAATTTAGTTTAGAATTAGACCAAAATCAAAAAAATATCTGCCATTTTGGAGCCGCAGTTTTGAATTTTGACATGAAATCACAATCTCCGACCTCGAAAACCCCACAACGAAAATTCCTAATCGAATCTGACCAAAATCACGAAACTGTTTCGCCCTCGGTTCCGCCATTTTGAAGTCATGTTGAATTTTTGAATTTTGACGAAAAATCATAATGTCCGACCCTAAAAACCCCCAAAAGAAAATTTCGAAAAGAATCTGACTAGATATAATCACAAAACTGTTCCGCTATTTTGGAGCAGTGATGTTGAATTCTTAATTTTGACAAAAAATTATAATCTCCTCCGAATACCCCAGATACCGAATAGACTGGGATCATTATGAAAAAAAAATGATCATTTTGGGGCCGCCATGTTGAATTTCTGGATTTTGATAAATAATCATAATATCGATATGACCCAGAAAATCTCAAAATACAAATCTTTAATAGAATCAGACCAAAATAAGTGTTCCGCCATTTTGGAGCCGCCATGTTGAATTTTCTATTTTTGACAAAAACTTCTAATTTCCGACTCCAAAGACCACCAGACATCGATTTTGAGTAAAATCTGACGATAACCACAAAACTCGTCCGCAATTTTTTTCATTTCATAATGCCTTGTCGTGAAAATTATGTCCACATGCCAAATTCCTAATCATTCGGACGATTAGAAGTGGGCCAAATTCAACTTGCAAGATTTGATGAAACTAAATGAGAGCTTGTATTTTTATTTCGATATTAGGGATTCCTGATCTTCGTATTTTTCTTCGTATACTTACGAAATTGACGTTTCGTAGGTATGTCAACCAATCACCTGTCTGGATTGTATACGAAACGTCAAATTCGTAAACATACGAGGTGGAATACGAGAGATCGGGAATACCCCTCATATTCTTAAGACCGTGTGACACGATACAGAAAATGGATCAGTTTCTGTATGAAAAAGCAAGACTGCAACACAAATCAGGTGAAATTTGACATAACCCTACATAATTTCGATGGATTCAAGTTGTACTCCTGCAATTCGGTACAGAAACCGGTCCATTTTCTGTATCGTGTCACACGGTCTTTATAGATGAAAATTCAGTGCGAAATACCCGCGTTCTGCCAAAGCCATCAAGATTTATCTCTGACAAAGATAAATATCGTCAAAGTAGTCGGCTCTGTTCTACCACGCTGCGCGACCCACGACATAAATAAATACACACATTGTTTGGATCGAGACTCCAGACCTATAAAAACAACATACATATAATTATCTTGCGCGGACAGTAACAGCAACCAAATAATATAAAACTTCTACTTCGATGCGATGCTATTGAGAACATGCCCGAACTGACCAAAAAGGAGGAAACTACAATAAGGCACCAGCCTTAGGAAAATAATCATATTTTATTACGATCGGGCATCGCATCGCCATCTAGACAGAGTTTCAGAAGTAGGCAGTAAATCCCCGCTCTTAAAGAGTTGTTTCCCCCTCGGGAATCTGTATTCGGAGTTTGTCGGTCTTATTCTGACTCACCCTATATATCGTCATTGACTATATAATAACTGAGATCTCCATTGTTATAACAATTAACGAAATTAATGTTAATGATTCATATACCGGTACAGAAAAATGTAATGAAAATTGGTCAACAAAAGCAAAGCCATCCTCGACTTCAGTAAATCCAAATTTCGAATTAGATAACGAATCAATCTTAGGAAATATCGATGAAACCCCCAATTTAGATACAATACTTAGATACAATACAGAAAGCGAACACGACAATGAAATCCATGATAGTGATAACGAAACTGTCCATACTAGCCGAGAAAACCCCGTATACGAAGTCCCAATCTCAGAAACACCTATTAACAACTTCCAAAATCAGTTATTTCTGAGAATAGTATTACACTCTCCAGTTGTTCCTAGAATGAAGCGATTATTCGAAAATAAAGCTAGAACGGAGATTCAAATTTCCTCGAATAACATCGAAAATGATATCATAAATACTTTCAAAGAACTCACTACGACAAAGAAAACGTTTGCAATTAATTTGGACCGACGAGAATATATTCCTCGATTTTGCGAAGTCCTGAGGAATACGTATTGAAAGACGTGACATCAGTCGACTAAAGGCAAGAAATTGTTCAGGATTACCACCTAGGTAAAACTAACCACCGCGGAATAATCGAAACCGAATCGCAAATAAAACGTCGTTATTATTGCCCAAATATCAGAGGCACAGTCACGAAATACATCAATAATTGCGAAACATGCCAAAAACTAAAATACGACAGAACCCCACCAAAACAGAAATTTGAACTGACACCAACTCCAAAAAAACCTTTCGAAGGCGTTCATGCCGATACGTTCACAATTAAAAATCAAAAATTTTTGACAATAGTAGACAAATTTTCAAAATATGCGCAAGCATACCCATTGACAAGACTCACTGCTATCCACATAGCAAAAGGATTTATAAACTTCATGACTCATCACGGAAAACCAGAAATGTTAGTACTTGATCAGGGCACTGAACTCAAAAATAATGTGATACAAGAATTTACAGCTTTACATAAAATACAAGTTCATTACACCACTGCTTGGAAACCGAACTCGAATTCAATCGTTGAAAGATTTCACTCAACGCTCATCGAAGATCTCAGAATCGTTCAAGAAACGCGAAAAGATCTAAATATTCTTGATCAAATGCCATACGCCATATCAGGCTATAACCATGCCATACATTCAGCAACAAAACAACGCCCTATAGACATAATCACTGGCCATTTGGGCAGCAACAGTCCCTTTGACATAGATATTAACGAAAAATTATACGAAAACTACACCAGTAAACACAAGGAATGTACAGGAGAAATTTACAAACAACTCAATGAACAAATATCCAAACAGAAAGAGATCATTCTCGAAAAAATTAATGTAGATCGTCACGATCCACTCACCTATGATCCGGGTACCTTGATCTATCACCGAACTAGATCACGAAACAAAGCTAGTCCCAAATTCAGGTCTCGACCTCTTGAGAAAAATAACAAAATAACTATTCAGGCGGTGAAACTTACTAAAAACCACCCTGGTAGAATCAGTCGCAAAACTATCACCTATCATGAGAGTAATTTGAGGCGACCTCTATCTAATCAGAAAATTGTCCCATTGCAGGCTTCTCCTCATGCTTCCACTAGCCAAGACCACACAAGAAATCAAGCTGACTAACCTGGAATCCAACCCTGGCATATTGCCATGCAAGCTAGGAGATGCAAAATTAACAAGTACCTACTACGCTTTTATAAATTATTTTGATATGAATCCAATCGGAATCGAACTCGGAAAAATCGAGAATCAATTCCAAACTATTCAGCAAAAAATTCATAGTAAAAACGAAATTTTTCATGAAGAACTGAAAACTATTCGAAATAATATTTTATTTCAACTTGATCAAACGAAAGCAAAATTTAACTTCCTACATTCTACTGAAAGAATAAAACGAGGCCTTATTGACGGTCTTGGAAGTATTTCCAAATGCATTTCAGGTAACCTTGATGCAGAGGACTGGAAAAGATATGATAGTGCCATAGAGACTGAATTCGAATCAAAAACAAATAGTAACTACTCTGAACAAGCAAATTTCTTTGAATACCAAAATAATTGATGATTATAATGAAACCATATCTTCAATCAAACAAAACGAAATACAAATTGCTGACAAAATCAAAGAACTCAATGCAGAATTGAAAGAATTGATGTTTGATTACAATGGGTATCTCATAGCTAAGAATGCCTTAGATCAAATGAGTGCCGTACTCAATGTTTTAACGGAAATAATAAGCAATTTAGTAAACGCGGTCACATTTGCGAAATTAGAAACAATTCATTATAGTATACTAAGAATGGAATATTTGGAATGTATTATACAAGTCATCGGAAGACTTGATGTTTGGAAATCACTTTTCAACTTTGCACAAATATTATGACATACTCAAAGTAGAATCATATTATTCAAACGATAGGATTGTTTTCATAATTCACTTCCCTATCATGCTACCCGAAACCTATTCATATTTCCACTTATACTCAGTACCCACCAAGAACAATACCATTCTCGTTCCACCTAAACCTTTCCTTGCCATGGGAAGTGAACTTTTCAAGTACGAGGACAAGAGATGCCAAAATACACACCCCACGTATTTTTGTCAAACCGATAATCAACTCCAAGCACCCGACCAGAACGATTGTGTATTTCACCTACTTCAACTGGAAGCCCATGAACTTTCGACATGTGAACCAGTCCGAATCAAGATCGATCACGAGATCATCCAGCCAATCAATAATGTCCACTACATAGCTGTATTTCCCTACAAAACAAAGGTCAAGGTTCATTGTCAAAAAACGGACTTAGCCACCCTCAAGGGCACCTACCTCCTCGAAGTGCCAACTGGTTGCAGTTTCCAAACTACAAAACACTTCTTTGCCAACACAGAAGACATCATTCCAGGCCAGGCGCTACTACTACCGGAAGTGAAAACCCCTAGAGCAAGTCCAAGTCACCTTCAAGAATTCCACCTCCACGACATACTCTTGGATCAAATAAATAAGCTACAGAAAGAGCAGGCGAAAATTCAACAAATTACGTTGAAGAATTCACCCCAAGATCTGTCATTCCAATGGACAATACCAATTTATATTGTCTTATCCTTATTGGCAATATATTGGTTTCCAAGGATCTTCAGAGCCAGATGTCTGATCCCAAAGAAAAACCAACCCTTGGCTGCATCACCAACAACTTCCATTCCACTGAAGGAAATGAAAACTCAACATCTCCAGCTGTCCTCAAGGACCATCGATACTGAAGAAGACGAATAACCAATAGACGATCCACCCTCCATATGGATCTCTCTAAGGAGGGAGGAATTATATCAAGAGAAATACCATTCCAGCGACCCCAGCAATTCCAAGAAGCCAAGACGCTATTGCAACTGCGTCAGCTGTTTTCATCTCCGATGCAGCTGGAGCTGATACGTAGCTTCGGCAGTCTTGACATTGCACTCATACAATTTAGATGCAATTTATTGTCATCAAATGTTCTTATAATAAATAAAATACATTTTTTGGTTCAAACTCATCCTGAGGAACTTAATTCCCATCAAAGGCAGCCAGCTCCTTCACTATAAACTTATTGTCCTCTATCTTGAATCCTTGCACATCCATGATCAAACTCATATCGATAAATTCGAGAATTTTCTTATTACTGATTGTTTATCAGAGTACAATTCTATCAGCCTTTTCACTATCTTGAGGTTATTTCGATGATTCCTAAGTCATTTTTTATAAATGGATAACATGATATCAAGTGAATGAAAAATACTGGATTGCCTAATATATATAGCACTATCTGAGCATGCGCATCAGTGCTGTTTGACAACTCATGCAGGATGAGACATAATGCACTCGTTTCTTTTGGTGTATTAGAACCTGTTTCAAATTCAATCCTCATCGCAATCAAACTTGATTGAACCACTTCTTTCTGGCGAGAACAATCAATACGAATTATTGGAACTTCATCCCTGAATTCGATCGGTGTAAATATTGACTCATTGTTTTTCAGAAGAAAATAATTTTCTTGGAAATTTGAAAACATTTCATAAAGCACAAAAAATTTATTGTTTTTGAAATCTAAATGTAAATCATTGTATGGGTATCTCTCAGAATTCAGGAACACTTTGATATTGGTAAGGTCGATATGATCGACATTACTCATATCACTGGTGACTTTACCTTTCCCAGCAGTCTGGAATGCTACTATAACGTGTCGAGGTGTTTCTACTTTTGTGGTAGATTCAACCGCCCACGTGTGACTCCTGGATTTAAGAGGAAGTTCTATGCTATTAGTGATTTTCGTAATTCGAAGTTGTTCTTGAATGCTTAGAGTTATATCAGGAACTTTCCAATACAGTTTTGTTAGCTCCACCTTGGGTTTTTCAGAATCAACTTCACTGGTTACTGCACTCAAATCATTACTTGCTCTCACTAGAACCAGTTCTTGTCTCATATTCACGATTATTCTCCTGAAATCTTCAAAAAAAACCTGCCCACATTTTAAGAGGAATTCATTTTCGTTTAGTGATAAATAATTTTTCTATGTCGAGACCAGCCCCAAATTCCTTACAGAATCAATAACTTACATAATTAAGTTCATAACGTAGTTCTTGGAATAGAAAAGATATTGCATTGTTCATGAAACGAAGTTCAGTTGAAAGTTTATCATTCAACAGCATACCCTCGATGTAAAGGTAGCTGTTGCATGATAGGGTGTGGGCTTCAAGATCACATACTGGAATACGAATTTCATCGTTGTAATTCAAGTTTACGGGAATGATAGTTGTGGAACTGGTAGTCTTCGATTGTATAGTTACTGAAAGGTTGATCGGTAATGTTTAGCAGTTCCGTTATTTCAAAACTTCTAGTCCAAGAAAAATCAAAAACTGTCGATTCCATGATGTTAATATCCCGGAGGTTCATCAAACACTAGCTCGAGAATTTCTGTTGTTTCTGCTTTTATAGAGTTGTTGGGACAATGAAATGAGGGTGGACTTATGGATTTTCCATACCATGACTAAATCTTTTTGCGAATATGAGCTCTGACAGTGAGTTCTTCATCACGAAAAAATATTATATTTCCGGTTTGATCAATGCCTTTGATGGTTATATTATTTATTGTTTTCACAGAAACTGGGTAATACAAAATGGTTACTGGTGATTCAATTATCTTGTACCCCGTGGGAAATCTGGCATTGAAGTGATGGATTGAATGAAGTGGTTCCCCATTTGAATAGCTTCCGATAGCCAAGTTATAGTCTATACAAATAGAATTGACGTTGAAAATTTTTAACCTGATGGTCTGAAAACTTTCTGCTATCAGCTTCCAATATTCTTTTACTCCAAAATCGATTCTACGTTCCTTTCTTTAGGCCACTTCGGAAGTATTGACATTTGGAATTATTCGTATTACCTCACACATATCGATAATTCCTCGCCAAAGCTCTTCAACATCATTCACAGGATTCATGTATACGAGAGTTTTGAGATGACCCCATAAGAAAAAGTCCATTGGGTTCAAATCAGATGATCTAGGAGTCCACTGCACAAACTCTCCGTGTCCTATCCATCTTTCAGGAAAAGTCTCATTGATTACCCCAACTGCATAATGCGGCGGCGCACCGTCATGAAGCAGCCACATCGAATTTCTCACTCGAAGGGATACGTCCTCCAAAAAAATCTAAACAAACTTCACCATTCAGCCTTTGTGCAAAAAAAAATGGCCCTATCAAGTGGTCTGCTATGATCCTCGCACAGACATTAACACTAAACTTATTTTGATACCCGTGGTCTACTCCCAAGTGAGGATTGTAATCATACCAGTAATGTTCATTATGGATATTGAATAAGCCATCATGTCCAAAGCCAGCTTCGTTCGTAAAAAGAATAGAAGATATCAGATTTTGATCTTCGTTGAGGAGATTTCTCATGGTATTGCAGAAATTCAGACGAGCAACAGGGTCTTCCGGAGACACGGCTCGAACTTTTTGATAATGGAAAAGATAAAGGAGTTGCTCATCACGCTTACGTTGCGATTATTCTCGATTGTATTCAATACCCGTTCTTCTGCTTCTCCAGTTCTAGTCCTTCGCGGACGGCCTGCATCAAGACGTTCAGATTTGAATGATCCACATTCTCCTAGTCTTTGATGGATATTGCTGAACATCCGTGATTGTGGTGTCCGTCTATTAGGAAACGGCAGCTACATCATAATAATAATGCATGTCACGTGTTCAACGTTAGTATAAGTAAAATGATTATTCATATTATCTTACAAATCTACCAAGATTCCTACTCGAATCAGATAATTATTATCTGTCAAGTGTGAATTCAAAACAATCGTATCCTAGACGATCCACGCAGTTGTTTCCAAAGCATGCTTTGCTATCGTTGAGGATAGGTAATCGGAATCCATAGTAGTCAAATTAGTGGTACTGCTCATTTTATGGTGATGGAACAAAAGGACCTTTTTGAAATATTTCGCAAACAAAATCATCCCCTCGATTTTTTGCGCACAGTTTCCGGACGGAATTTTATATGGTGGCAAAACACTCGAAGTTGCGATCAAAATAAGGTCTCAGGTTCATTGGTGACTAATACATAGATTGTGACATACAGTTCATTAAACGCAACTTTACATACAGGGTGAACGGAAATTGAGCAAAAAAAAATTGTGTGTGACTTAAGATTATACTTCATTCTTATTCTATGTCTATGGACATGGATCACACCCAGTTTTTAAAGGAATTTCTGCACAAGTTTATACAATCAATTTGTATTTATTTTTTTCCACGGAAACGAAGCAAAATATTGAAACAATTGAGGAGACCAAAATGTTGTATTTTCAGTTGGTCAATAGGATATGGAGATGAAAAATTCAAAAAAATCAGTGGCGCACATTTTAATGACAATAATATTCGGTAGGGTGCCCCACGGGACGCCAGTGGATTTCATAATTACAATTCAGTCATGGTTAAATCAGCCACTCATAACAAAAATTAACGATGCCAAATTTCGAGAAAATGGGTGGAAGGATATTTGAGATAATCATGAAAAACCGATTTTTTTAAAAAGTTCAACCCACTGTGTGTTGAAAACTATGCATTTCCGGACCGTAATGCATAAGAAATAAATTTCTTATTTCATCATGCAGAATCACCCCCTTGATTTTTTGTGCATAATTTCCGGATAACCTGTATACTGATTATATAAAGAAGTAAACAATGCTGCCCACATCGATAAGAATTGAATGATTGTACAGAATCATAATTATACATAATATTATTGTTGCCACCGTCGCTTGAAGAATATTCTCATCTATAATATTCGAATCTAGATTCAAGATTCTAGATACGTTCTTCCTCATGATATTGGGAAGGGTATCTCTCATGAAAATTCCTCTGAAATGTGGTATTTTTAGAATCTTGATGAATTTGCCCAAGTCAATATTAGTCATTGGTTCGCTTGGTAGCTTTATCGGGAGTTTTTTGCATACGGCTTCGAATACATGCCACAACCTTTGTATGGTCTCAAATAAAATCTTTTTCCAGGAGCAACTTTTTTCATTTCTTGATTATGTCGCTGCTGCTCAGATAGCTTTGTCGATAAGCTTTTGCATCATTTACAGCCTTCGCTATACCTGCAGCGCCTCCTCTTACAGCTCCGAGTGCTCCCAAAAGTATTAGTGAAAATGGTAATAATCCTACAATCTTAGGTACTGGAACAATTCTCTGTTTTTCAGATTCTCTCGGAGACCGTTTAAGTGTAGCTACTTGATTCAAAGCGCCACCTTTTTTCTTCCGTAACGCCTTTCTCTTCCGTTTCATACCCATACCCATTTGGCTTTTCAATTTTATTGCGCCTGTTATACCCAATGCGGCAATTTTTACACGTACTCCAGCATCTGATGATCTGAAACGTTGAGCTGCTGCTTCGGCCAGGCGTCCATCAGCATTTTTTCTGGATTCAATATCTTTTGAATAAGCTAAATCGTGTTGTTGATACCACTGTTTCCTCTAAGGAGTCTTTTTTGTAGCTTTGTACCAGGTCCGCAATAATTATAGCCAGGTACATGAAGTTCTATTCGAAGCCTATTGATGAGCGTACTGATAAGTCCTCGACCTTTCCTTTCCACGCCTCGACAACGACTAACTGGCGTTCCCTCGCTTCATTTTCATAGCGCTCACATTACGGTCGCTCAAGTAATAATACATTATCTGTTATAAGAATTTCTTCATATATAGAGCTGAAACATGTTTAGTAACATCAGTTCTATGGAATCAACTACATAATGAACATTCAAAAACAAACATTCTCTTTACCAGTTTCAAATCATGATGGAATTGCTTAGGATAATCAGTTCAGAAAACTTGGAATTTTATTTGGTGGTCAATCTAGAAGAGGAACAAGGAATAATAGTAGGATCCGGCGAATCAGAAAAAAACGAATGTAATGTTGTCATCAATTGAACATCCGAATGGACTCCGTTTCGAAAATATTTACTTTACTTTACTCGAAATCTTTACAACAACCAAAATATGAGTTTTTACGGAAACTGTTGAAACCGTTGAAAGAAATAGGCTACATGGAATATACTGATAGAGATGACATAATTTCACCAACAATTCTGTCATTCCTGACATAGTAAGCAGTAACATTCGAGCAAACCGGCTAGGAAACCAACAAGCTGATAAATCTCGTCCAGTCAAAACAACTTTTTCTAATGAAGAACATGCTCTGCTCCTGCTGAAGAACGAAAAGAAGATCAAAGAGATCGATGGGTTCAAAAATATCGACATCAAACCAGATCTTACTTTGAATCAGAGAGAATACAATCGCCAAATCTGGAATGAGCTAAAAGATCTACGTAGCAAGGGCGATGAAGAAGCTTACATTGCCTACAGAAACGGCATCCCCATAATGAAGAAAAAAAAACCAAAATTGCAATGGACTGGATTCAAAAATCACACTTTTTTAAGAAATATTCTTGCGAGTGAATACAAAAACATTGCAAGAGCTGGTTGAGGGACGGTGTTTCAAGTTCAGAACTGTTCCCTAATGACTATATAGTGTACCGGAAGGACAGATCATATGGTTCTTGAGGAGGTGGTGTTCTACTTTTGCGATCAACAGCAACTATTTCGCATCTGAACTGTGTATAACTCATTCGATTGATATATAATGTGTTAAAATCGTGAATGCCTTAGAACTACCAATTTATATTATCCTTATTTATATTCCTCAGAAACTAATTTTGCACAAAACGATGACCTGTTTGAATTTTTGGAAAACCTGGAATACATCAATAACTCCATAATCATAGGAGATTTTAATATTCCAGAGTTACATTTCTATGATACAAATGAAACCTCTATCTTAGTTTCTAGACTCAACTCCTTCATTAGCTATTGTGATTTTACACCAAGTAACTTTATCAAGAATGATAATGATAGAATTCTAGATTCAGTACTTTCACCAGAAGATGTAAATTGCAAACGTTATAATTTTCGTAAAATCGTTACAATAAGTTCATCCAGTTATTCAACGATATTGATTGGGATTTCTTAGAAGCGTTTTCCGATGTGAATTTAGCCTGTGAAAAATTCAATACAGTCATGTACAGAAAGCGCAAAAATCATTTCTACCTAAATCGTTACAGAAATTTGCGACGACTGATCAAACAAGACATCAATCTGGCACACTCAGCATTCTTTAAAAAATCGGAAAACAATTCGCCAAAATATCCTGGTGAGTTCTGGTATTTTTTAAACTCAAAAAAAAATAAATCACGTATTCCTGGCCAGATGTACATAGATGATGTCAAACTGACTTCGCCTCATTCAATCGTCAATGCATTTGCAAATTACTTCAGGAGTGTTTATGTTTCCGGTACGAACTCTCTGACTGTAAACACCTCGGAACAAACCAGCAGCTCGAATCATACTCTGCATATCAAGCATATTTCTGAAAACCTCATTCTTGTAGCAGCGAAGAAGCTGAAGAATAAATTGACATGCGGACCAGATAGCATTCCCGTTAAATTAGTGAAATCCCACGTGGAAGTCTTTTGCCGTCCTCTCCTATCGATTCACAATCTTATTCTGAAAACTGAAACATTTCCTAATATCTGGAAAATATCCCGTATTTGTCGTGTACTCAAATCTGGGAAAAAAATGGAGACATCCGTAACTACAGACCTATAGCACTTATCTCAGTCTTTTCTAAATTATTCGAAATCATTCTTTTTGACCTCATCTACTCTCATGTTGGTAACTCTTTATCTGAGTTCCAACATGGCTTTATGAAATCTAGAAGCACACTGTCTAACCTATGCACATTCACTCAGTATATTTCAAACTCACTCGACAATGTTGTATATACTGATTTTAGCGAAGCCTTTGACAAGGTATCACACAACAAACTCTTACAAAAATTGAGATATTTTGGTATAGCCCCCAATATCCAATTATTATTGAAATCCTACCTTTGTGACAGAAATTTATTTGTTTATTTGTTGATTACGAAGGTGTGGCCTCATTCAATTTCATAGCTCACTCAGGAGTACCTTGAGGATCCAATCTGGGGCCTCTTTTGTTTCTACTCTTCATCAACGATATTTGCACTTCAGTAAAGTCAAGCAAACTTCTTTTCGCAGATGACATGAAGATCTTCACCGAGATCCGAAACATCGAAGACTGTTTTCGTTTACCAGAGGATTCGAACAATCTTTCTGAATGGTGTACCAGAAATAAGTTGCCCCTAAATGTTGAGAAATGTAAAATCATGAGCTATTCTAGAAAACCATCTACCTCTCTGTTTGATTATGTGATTGATTATGGTAATCTACGCCGTATAAGCAATTGCAAAGATTTGGGACTTGAATTTGACAACAAATTAACATTTAAATTGCACATGGAAAAAACTCTAACCAATGCCAATAGAGCTTTGAGATTTCTTGAACGCAATTGTGAAGAGTTCAGAAATATCAAAGCAATCCAATCTGTTCATTATATCTCACTCAGGAGTACCTCAAGGATCCAATCTGGGGCCTCTTTTGTTTCTTCTCTTCATCAACGATATTTGCACTTCAGTTAAGTCAAGCAAACTTCTTTTCGCAGATGACATGAAGATCTTCACCGAGATCCGAAACATCGAAGACTGTTTTCGTTTACCAGAGGATTCGAACAATCTTTCTGAATGGTGTACCAGAAATAAGTTGCCCCTAAATGTTGAGAAATGTAAAATCATGGGCTATTCTAGAGAACCATCTACCTCTCTGTTTGATTTTGTGATTGATTATGGTCATCTACGTCGGGTAAGCAATTGCAAAGATTTGGGAGTTATATTTGACAGCAAATTAACATTTGAACTGCACATTGAAAAAACTCTAACCAATGCCAGTAGAGCTTTAAGATTTCTCATACGCAATTGTAAAGAGTTCAGAAATATCAAAGCAGTCCAATCTCTTTATCACGGTATAGTACGTAGCAAGTTGGAATAATAACAATAATAATAATAATAGATTTCATTGTCCTCTACTCAAATGACATAACCATATAGTGGATTATAATACAAGGTTAAGAACAAAAGGCAGAGTTCGGTTTCATCAGTAAATCGGGTTACCAATGAAACGCGCTCTTCCACTCAACCTGTATACTGCAGTACAGTTTGGAACCCAAGTCAACTCAATCATATCCCAGCTCTAGAAACGATTCAAAAAAATTCCTCAAATTTCTGTTTTTTGAGAAACATAATATCCTGAACGGCAGTAGTGATTACGATTCACTACTAGGAGAGTTCGCATTTGTCAGCTTGAGAAAACGAAGTGAAATTGCAGACATGATATTTCCATATAAACTAATCAATGCCCACATAGATTCAGCGTCCCTTCTATCTGTACTGAATTCCAATGTACCTCGTATCTTGTTATGGTCTAACCTGATCTTTCGAATCAATGTGCCAAACTCACAACATCACTTCAATAGTCCTATATCATCCATGTGTAGAAGCCTAAATAATGTACCGTCAGTGGATGTATTTTTTTCAAATTTAAAACAATTCAAAAAACCACTATACACACTCATACCAAATTGGCCATAAGAATTTTTTTTTTCGACACTCGTTTCCAATTTCGTCTATTTGTACTGTTCAGATGACTCCCACCTACTACTCAAAGTGTTAGTATTATATACTCCTGTAATTGGGCTCCGGCCTGTCGCATGTATTATGTCTAAATAAATTATATTTGACGATGTTCCTCTGAGTGATCAAGACTTCATGGAAAGGTATTTCTATTTTGGTCGTCACCAAAATACAGATTGTTTTTATTTATGTCGAACTTATTATGCTATCAGTGATCATTTAACAAGGGACAACAGCAACTTGTGTACCAAAATGCATAATAAGGGAGATATATCCTTCCAAAGTTGATAAAATTAAAATAATTTCTCCGCATAACTTCTGAACGATGAAAGCCACCCGATTGAAATTTTGTGCATGAATGTATGTTGTCAAAATACATTTTTTCGTCACACTTCCACATTTCTGATATTGTTATAAAGGGTGTTTTCAGAGGGTGAGTCATGATTTTTTGTAGAAAACTTTTTTCCCTGTATTATTTTCGGTGAAAAAACAGGAACATTCGATGGAGCGAAGAAAATTACATGATAAAGGTACTCTTATTCAAATACAAAAAATTGAGCCGTTCGTGAGATATTTGAGTTTTTGTAGTTACATGAATCAGCAGATTGATTTTATTCATCGCGAGATTCATCGGTATAACGATATTTTAGCAGGCCATGATGAATAATTTTGTTCTCAATTTTGACGTTCATGTCATCAACATTCGAGTCAACATTGTTGTAGTCGATTTGTTCGTGTGGTTTTTCTGTGTCATTTATCACTGCGATTATCGACTGAGATTTTAAGAAATATGGCAGGTTATTCGTTCTCTGAACAAACTGATATGCTTCTAATGCTTGGCGAGTGCTTCGGAAATGCAAATGCTGCTGTGAGACGATATGCAGAGATGTTTCAATACTCATCATTGGTTCACTCATATCTTTGCCATAATAGCTGCGTTGGAAATTATCATATGCATAATATGCTAGGTACTGCATCCAACTTCTTTTTGAAATCCAAATTCGAGCGTTCGTATGGATAAACTTCCGAATTTAGATATAGACGTATATTGTTGACTCCAGCATCGATGAATTGTGTGACATCCTCAGATCTATTATCAGCAATATTGGATCTCTGAAATCCTATCACGATGTAACGAGGGCGTTCGAGACTATTTGTAGTTTTGACAGCCCAAATATCGGAAGCCGTTTCACGAATGGTTGGTAATTCATACAGATCCCACACCCTGTATGCAATTTTCACTCTTGCTGCTGCACTCCCATTCAAACGATTCAAAAGTTTCAATTTCTGTTGATCTGACGGTATAACGTGTCTTATCTTCCACTCGATTTTGTTAATTTCTACATTGGCATCAACTTCCCCCATATAGGAGTTCTTGAATGATCGAGATATGATAAGTATCAGCTCTTGTTTTATATTCAGAATACCTTTATTATAATCTTCAGCAAATCCCATCAAATATTTGTGAGGGAGTTTGCCGCTGAATATGTGACTATTTTTATCCAGAATCACCTGTTTCTCACTGCTGAGGCCCCATCCAACTGTTTCTAGGAATTTAGCATTCGCTTCAACATAAGAGATCATACTTTTCATGGTGGTGGTAATGCCGGGCTTTCGAACCATACATACTTGTTCTCCACCCATTTCATAACGAATTTGATCGAACAGAAATGCTAAAGCATTATTGGATAGATAGCATTTTTTAGTCACATCATTGGGAATGAATTTTCCTTCGATATAAATATAGCTTTCAGCAATATCGAGTATCAGATCCCGAAAGTTGATGGCGATTCTTATTTCATCGGAATTCTTGAATGATGGTGAACCATATGGTTTGTAAGTGTGCTCATGTAGACTCATCAGGGAGTGATCGAAAATTGGTTCAGCAAATACTTCCAGTTGTAAGCTTGTCGATGTTGGAGCAACCATAGTTTCTTCAGTTTTTGCTTTTTCGTCGCAACTTCAGACCGATAGATTTCAAAGAATCGATGTCGCTCACAGATAATCTACGTATATCCTGTCTGGATAGTTCTGTTCGAATGAATCCACCACCTCGTTGCTCCCCCTTCTTATTGATATTCTGGTTGCTGGTATTATTTTCAGCTAGTGTCACACGCTTTGATTGGTACCCAAAGCAGAAACCCAATCTCGATGTAGGTTTATGTGAGCGTTTTGAGTTCTAGTTCCACTATAATTTTTTCCCCTCGAAAATCAACTAGCAGACCGTTATCATCCAAAATTATTAGCGTGATGTTGTCGATATACTGACGTCCAGTCGGACTGATTGGTAGATATATAATACTTTCTGGCTCTTTTGATAGCTTATACCCAGGCTCCGCATCAACATCGAACTCGTATAGTGTACCTCCACACCGTTGAGGTAAGCTCCTGCAGTAATGTTACAGTCAACTCTTCAGTCTCACCTTGATGATATTCACCGGTAACGTAGATTCGTGTAACACATTATTTGAGTAATACCTCGTTTCGAATCCCAATACGCTGGCAATGGACTTTGATCCGTAGAAATTATGGCAAACACTGACTTCATTTCACATTTCAGTGTATTATTATTAGCTCGAAGGAGAAACATATTATCCATACTCTCCCCTTCAGCCGGCGGTGTTTTACGAGCTATCGCTTTTTGTATAGCTTTATTCATTTCTTCTATATCATACACACCTGGTGGTATAGTAGTCATTATCAACTCGATATCAGATTTTGACTCAACCCAATAACCGAATGTATTATTCGTCTCATATATATTGAGTATGGAATTGTATGAATAGAAACCATGCAATCTTAATCCGTAGTTCTTCTTCGCATCGAGTTCTCGGTGTGTCTATTACTGATATTGAAATCATTATCGGATGCTACATTCACATCATTCAACTGACAGAAACAGCAGAACATTTTTCTCGGTATCGGCTCATCATTGACATCCCCGATTTGTTGCGCACCCTCTTCACCTCGATGTTGACGACGGAACTGATATTGCGATATATCTGGGTCGTTTCGTAATTCATCCGATAACTTGTCCCATACAAGAGCTATTTCATGTGATGCGCACCCAATTAGAACTTCTTTCGGCATATCTGCAAGTTGTTTCTTGCTCATCTTCAACAATGTGCGTAATCTTGAATAGGTTCGTAATGAGTGCCCCATACGTTTGATACTCTGCTACTCTGCCTATCCATCATGTAAAGCTACTACTCGTTGAGAGGAATTTCAAACACAAATGTCCACACCAGACTGTGCCGTAGGCTTGTTGTCGTTCATAATTATACATTATTTTGAGGTCGTTCGACGACTTCACCCCCTTCTTCAAATATCTAACCAACTCCTGGGGTGGTGGTAAATCTCCATAACTATGATAATATCCTACTACTCCGCCGCACTTTTTATATGCAATCCAATGTGTGCCATCTCCTTCAATACTAACCAGATTTATTATGGCAGATTCTATGCAACTCGGGCCGGACTTAGGTAAAGTATCTCTCATGAATATACCTCGGAAGTGTGGCAACTTCATTTACGCTACGTGGTGTGCGAGATCGATGTTCGTTATAACCCTCCGAGGTAATGTTTTTAGTTTTTTAAATTTCGAGGATTCAGATAAATGCCTTGCCCCTTTCGATACGGCTTCAAATAGACTCCTTTGCCAACCTTTCCTAGAACAATAGCCTCCATGTGTTGATTGTGTCGGTTTGCTTCAGAGAGTTGCTCCTTACTTTCTCTAGCCGAACTAATAGCGCGCGCTATACCAGCTCTACCTGCGGCCAAACTCCCCAATGCTGATAAGCCAGCAAAAATCGGTATGGGAGGGAGAATCCCACCAACCTTAGGAATTGGTATTATCCGAGGTGTTCGGATATTGTTCTTGCCACCAGCCATCATCACGAATTTTCGAGCTGCACCGATTGCCATGAGGGAGGTTGTGGTTGAATTTTTGACGAGTTCCTTTTTTTTACCCATTTGACGTAGCACATTACGGACTTTGTGTACTATTCCCGAACCAAAAGCAATCTTTTTTCCATATGCGGTTGATTTCTTCTTTCTAGAAACTCGACGTTTTTTTGTTCCACCATTCTTACTGAATCCCATGCCGAAGCGCCTTTTTCCTTTCATCATGCTGGTTACTAACCAAGATGCAGCCCTTTCCCCTACGGTAGCGTCTCGCGATTTAGCTCGCGCCCAGGCAGCTTCCTCCAATTCTTTATCAGCCAAATGCCTAGCAGATAGATCGGTTGGATGCTTGAGATATGATATATCGTGTTCTTTGCAAGCTCTATCCAATTGATTTATTCCCGTATCACCACGAGCTAATCTTTTCTGTAGTTTTGTTCCAGGTCCACAATATTGATAGCCTCCAGGAATGTGTAATTCAACAGGTAATTTATTGATCAAAGTGTTAACGATTCCTTCACCACTTTTATTTCTTCGAGCGCTCTTGTCCTTTTTATTTTTCGATATGTAACGTTTCACTTCCATAATATAAATGAGGAGAACCTTTCCCGTTGTTCATTATATATAATACAATGCGGATTGTTCAGCAGAAAGGAACATTCGATGTAGACAATTTCGATGAGAAAGTGGGTTTAGGGAATCAAACTGCTGCAGATCGCCGTCATGGAGCTCTATTTCCAAACACCATTCGCGGTCTCATAATAGGACCCTCTAATTGTGGAAAAACGAACGTAATGATATCGCTCCTCACCAACGAGAATGGTTTACGTTTTAATATTTACCTATTCTCGAAATCATTATATCAACCGAAGTATGAATATCTGCGAAATGTGTTGGAACCAATACAAGGATTAGGATTTCATATGTATGATAATAATGTCGATATAGTGGAACCAGCGGACGCGAAACCAGATAGCATCTTCATATTTGACGATGTTATATGCGAAAAACAGGATGTGATCAGATCTTATTTCTCTATGGGGCGTCATAAAAATGTGGATTGTTTCTATCTAGCTCAGACGTATTCCAGAGTCCCCAAACAATTGATTCGTGACAACTCCAATTTCATAGTAATGTTCAAACAGGATGACACCAATCTACATCATATTTGTTCCGATCATGTATCCCCTGATGTGAGTTTCAAACAATTCCAAGATATGTGTGCACAGTGTTGAACATATAAATATGGATTTGTCGTTATCGATAAGGATAGTGAAATACATGAAGGTCGATATAGGAAAGGATTCGACAATTTCATATATCCTTGATATAATGTTGATATATGATTCATTCGATCCCCAGATACCGCAATGAGCACATCTAACGAGAAAATGGGAGAAATAGCCTCTCAAATCCGCCTCAAACGCGAGCTTGTTGAAGCAACTAATGCAGTAAGAAGAAAATTCACAAGTATCAGGAGTGATCGTATGGGTAATCAAACGGCGCTTGAAAATATATATGAACCATTGACAAAACCGTTGAAGGCCATGTCTGCAGCGACAGCAGCAGCAGCAGCAGCTGTTGACATTAATACCTCAATCACCACATTCACAAAAAAAATCATCAAAAATCCAGCAGCACTAGAGACAATGGTGGCTAAACCTACATATCACTCCACACCGTTGCATGAATATGAATCGAATGTTATGGAAACCCCTAGAAAAATCAGTGAACACAACAGTTTTTTTCATAAATTCTTCTCCATCACCAGCATCATCATCATCATCACCACCATCATCACTGCAAGCGAACCCTGATTATATAGCTACAATGGATACCCCGCCAACATCGTCACTATCATACATTTCCGCTGATGATATTGCCGATGGCACAATCAGGAGTGATTTAGAACAGCAGTTGACGCAACATTCGCATAATTTGAAATCTGGTAATCGCAATTATGATACAGAATTTGGTGTTAGCATAAATACCGAAACAGGGAAATTCAGAATGGGAAATATGGAAATTCGTTTCCCACCGAACAAAATTAAATTATGTTGCGGTAATAAGCGAAGCAAGATGTTTCCGGCTACATCTGAACTATACAATTTGATATTCACGAAACATGTGCCGAAATCAATCAGTGATCGAGATAAGCTGGCATATGCTGGTCTACTAGAAAATACAAGAGCTGCATATAAAAACTACATCAAGAGGGACTGAATGCTAACGCCAAATCGAAGAAAAAATATCAGCGGATCATCAAACCATTAATCGGTACACCCCATAAAATGAGAACTCTGCAACAGCGGCAGCAGCCCAAATCAAAAGGCGGTGAAGGAATACTGCGAACAATACCTTCTAAAAAAATTTCGGAACATATCGCAAGGAATATATATTGGAATGAAGCTAAAGAGTTGGTGAGTCGCCTCCGACTCTTATGGGGTTCTAGACTGGCCGGCCATACTGGGCATGATAATGAAATAATGTCTATAATAGAAGAATCACGTGAAGAAAGTATCGTATAATAATTCCCATTCGAAGCATTCATTATAATGTATAATAACGATAGATAGATAGATAGCCAACTAATTAGTATGTGAATATTGATTGCGGTGATCACAACAACTATTTCTGAGACGTGGAGAGAAAAAACATCATCATGAAAATTAGCGCTACCAAGAGACAGATTGTTAATGAATTACATACGCCTGCGAGACGCAACTTCAAAAGGAGAAGAACGATTATAAAAGGCTTCGCAGACCTATGGCAAATTGATTTGGCTGAGATGCAAGATTATTCTGAAGATAATGGTAGTTACAGATATATTTTATTCGTCATCGACTGTTATTCTAAGTATCTTTGGACTGAGCCCAGAAGTGACACATGCAATGCTGAGAGTATTGAAGAGAGCTGAATACACACCGAAGAATATGCAAAGTGATCAAGGCAAAGAATTCTATAACGTTCATTTCAAAAAATGTATGGTGAAATATAATATAAATCATTATTCAACGTTCAGTGTAATGAAGGCGGCAATCGTCGAGAGAGTTATAAGAACTTTGAAGAACTGGATATATAAAGAATTCTCTGCAAGGGGTGAATTCAAGTGGCGTGATATTTTGCCCCATCTAACCGACGAATACAATAACAGAATACATAGAACGATTGGAATAAGACCCTCTGAAGTTACACCTACCACAATACTTAGCGCCTATAGCCACCCGAAAATAGCACCGAAGGCGAAATATCAGGTCGGAGATATGGTGCGCATAGGTAAATATAAAGGGATCTTCGAAAACCCTTTTTTTCTACAGAACTCTTCAAAATATCCGAAGCGAAATTAACCAATCCCAGAACTTACAAACTTGAAGATATGGAAGGACACCCAATCGAGGGATGTTTTTATGAATTGGAATTATTGAAAACTAACAATCCTGGCGTATACTTGGTGGAGAAGGTTTTGGAGACGAAAACAATCAGAAGGAAGAACAAGAAGAGGAAGCAGAAGGGTGGAAAGAAAATGTATGTCGAAGGGCTTGGATTTTCTGACAAATATAATCCTTGGATCAATGAGTCTGCAATTATTTGAAATGTTAGTGGTTATCAATGAAAAGTTGGATGTACTGAACCACCTCTTTTGTACCCATTCCCAAATAGCTGAAACATGTGAAAGAAACAAGACTGAGAAATCATATCTATATATATATATATATATATATATATTCAGAATGAGTGTAAATTGGTCGATGCATAGAAAAGTGCATACAATAATAAAAATGTTCATGACTGGAAAATCAGGCATCATCTTCGTCCGAACTGACAACTTCCCGCACGAAGTACAGAGGTGGTGCCGGCATCTTTAGACTCCTTCTGAACACACGCCTCTCGTATGGAAGACACCAACATGCTTTGAAATGGTGGTCGGCGTTTGTGAACAGGTGTCTCACAACTTCGCAGAAGTAGCCGGTCCTCGAACATCCGGAACACACTCCGTTCCAGCAATCATTTCGGTATTGCGTGCAGCTATGACACCTTTGGAGCAGCAATCTCTTCGTCATGCTACACTCCCTGCAAGTACCTCTGCATATTCCCATATTCGTGTTCCGCAGCAGCTTTGCACATTTCTTGCACCTTGGGCCAACTCCTCGCTCTAAACGGGTGTTCAAACGAGGTGGATCTGGCGATATCGCATGATTTCGCTTCGCACATGTTCGGCAAACCCCTGTACAAACGTTCATCTCGACGGTTGGCCAGCACACATCGCAGTTGTGGCAGCTCACGTATTGATCCACCCTGAACGGGTAAACTAGCACTACTGGTTTGGCGTCCCATGATTGCGGATACGTCATTTTTCTCGAACTTTTTTTGTGTGACTGATATGCACACGATGAAGATTCAAGGAGATTTGTGAATGATGTGAAATGCTCAAAATTCTCACTTTTATACACTCGAGTTGGTCCCACTCCAGATGACTGCTATTATTATTGCGCAGACTTGGAGTGGTAGAAACAACTCCGCCTCCACCAATGAGTCCCTCACTATCCAAGGACTTTCTACCATAGAACCGCTAATCTCCAAGGTTGCCTTCACTTCCGCCAATGAGAGCTAATCTCCAAGGTCGCCTCCGCTTCCGCCATTGAGAGATTGCCATCTAAGGACTACCCACTACCGCTACCCGCCGTTAATCGTCAGAAAACCGCCTACCCCCTCTTTCGAAAAAATATGATAAAAACCGCGCGACAGGCTTCAGAACGTCAGTACTCTCCTCTGCTGATACGACTAAGATAACACGACTGATCTACCAATCGAGATGGATGCTGAACTGAATCACACAATCGAGAAGTTAGAACAGCTGTCGCTGATAAATAATTCTGTCGCTGTAAGTATTGATATATTCGTTCGCTATTTCATCTACTGTCATCACTATTCTTCAAACATATCGATCAATTCATCACACTCTAATTCCTTTCAGCACGGAGATGGAGAAAATGAGTTCGGTGGAGTGGAGGAAGAGGATGTCGCGAAGCAGGAGAACTCTGATGAGGATGAGGGATTTGGCGATGTTGGCAGTGAGGCTGGAAGATTTGTTAGACTTCGCACAGAATATTTCGACGCCGAAGTATACAAGAGGAACCACATGGACAGAATGTACTGCACGACAGTGTCGATGTGGTCGGTGGAAACCAGTGAGGGTGACAAATATCTCTGTCACACCTGCTTTAGACGATATGCGATGCTGCCCGCTGTCATCGATTTTTATGCACAGTCCTCGGCGCATACCACATCGGAGTTCTTAGACATTCCAAGACATTTCTGCGATGTATGCGACGACCCCCTTCATCAAATCCATATGGTGGAAGTATGTCCATTATGTAATAGTAGTGAGAACAAAGTGTTAGTTTAAGATCTATATTTGTGATGAATTTCAGTAGTGATAATAATAGATATAGGACTCGTAGCTATCAATATGTATATATAATATAGAAGTATATTTGGTTTTATGAAAATTTCCGATTTTTTTGCGAATCTATGGTATAACGAGGTCATTGAACTTGGATTTGACATCGATTCGAGGTTTTAGGGAAAAATGGGGGATTATCATAACCATTCACATTATGGAAGGTGTGGGTACCATAGCCGCTCACATTATGGAAGAATACCGGTACCTAAAAACGTCGAATTTCGTTTTTTTTCAAACGAATCTAGAATGAAACGAGGTTATTGAATACGAATTTGATATCAATTTTCGAAAGAAAAATTTTTTTTTAAAAAATTCCTAGGGAAATGGAGGAAAATAGGTGTTTTATGGACTATGCGGGATCGATAGAGTCAAGTCTGAAAAAAATTTTCCACCTATTTTCACGAGTTCAAAATTTTCCAGTTTGAAATTTTCATGCGGAGGTGAAACTAGAGGTCACAGTTTGGACTCTGTAACGACTTCTTCAATTCTTACAGAAAGTTCATTGAACAATTCCAATACAGCGCAATCACCATCTCTCAATGGTTTTCCAACGTTTGTCAAACGCTTACCCTGCATATCATAGTCCCCATTTTCACCGAGTTTGAAAACAATACCTGGACGACCTTGAAGAAAACTCAAAGACTTGCTCCTTTACGCCCAAATTTATCGATAGTTTTATGAGACATCTTGCAATTGTGGTAGTTGAAGTGTAACTGAGCAGATCTGAGATGAATATCGGATTATACATCCATAAAATCATAAAACGGCTCATTTCATTTGAAGAAATCAATCGTTGTTTGCAGTTGCAATAGAAGATTTAACGGATTGCTCGAAATATATTTCTTGAGAAAATAAGGAACTATGATGTTTCTATGAATTTTATTCACGCAAATATGAATGTATGAATATATATATATACAATATATGAATATATGAATGAATTGAGACTATAAACACAATGAATACATATCCTACTTTATAAAATTCACCGAGTCATTAAATTAGTGCGCTCTCAAGTACTCACTATTGAGATCATCATAACGCTGATGGCGAGTTTTATTTTCTCGACATTCTCGTCGAAAATTTTCACCCTCTACCAGCTGTCGATCACACTCGTCTAGCTGTAAAAGCAACGCATCTCTTCTCAATGAAATTTGACGAGATTTGCCTTCACTAGCAGCGATGAGTGTATCAATATTCGCATTCTACCGCTTCAAGTCATCATCATATTCCCTAATGGATGGAGGCACTGGAATGCGCATAGTGATGCTCGCATTATGCTTGTCTCTCACACATTCTTCGTCACCGACATCTTCATCAACATTCGTCAAAAGGTCTTCGCCAACATCATCGTTAACAACATTCGCATCATCTCCGACACCCTTGTTGGTCGAGTGCACTATGAGTTTAAACTATGAGTTAAACTATGAGTTTAACCCTTCCTTCAGAGCGCTTCGAATGCTGTTTTGATTCAGTTGGCGGGGATTCGGATATTAGGGCTTTGTACAAGCTAGTCTTTTAGAGACACGATCAAAGAGAAACTCCTTCAAAATACTCGGAGGTGTTGATGTTACCGCTATCCATTATTATTCTTCCCGCCTGAAGAAGTTTCTCGCCAAATGGATTTAGATTTCACCTTATATGATGATGATGATAATTGCGACAGTGATGATTTCTTTCCCAACCATTTCCCTACCGCCTTCTCAGGCGGTGGTGGTGCGAAATCATCATCATCATCATCAGCGAAGTCATAAGAGGTGATATCTAACTGAGGTAAGGAGGTCGATGGCTTACTCTTATATATATAAGCTGATTCTCAGATCCCCATTTCAGAATTCTTGTCAGATCCTCATTCAAGGTATCAACCTGTCTTCGCCTTGCACCTCTGGCCTCGTTGGATGATATAGGGGCTCCAGAGGAAAAGGCGGAATGAAGTGTACTATCATACGCAAAGCTATAAATGGGAAGCAACAGCTGTTGAACATAAGTTATGTTATTAGATGAAAATTGTCTAACGTGATAAAGTACATCAATACCTGCTCGATCAGTTACTTCAAAATCTTTGCAAGTTATTATCGGAGCTAGATGATCAGCAATACAGGGGTCATCCATGTACGCTGAGTAACTATTATTTTCTGAATTTGTGAGAAGATAGTCAATTGCTGTACTAGATGTGTGTTTTTTTTATACATTACATACATACATACATACATACATACATACATACATACATACATACATACATACATACATACATACATACATACATACATACATACATACATATATACATATATGGACGCAACAAATATTTATGGAGCAAGTATGGCAAACTTTCTCCCAGCTGGTGATTTCGTTTGGCTTGATGCTGAAGATATTGTAAATTTTAACTGTTTTTGAATTGAGGACAATTCCTCCAAAAGATATGTGTTGAAAGTAGACTTGGAATATCCGGCAAATCTACACAATGAGCACAACGATTCACCATTTTGTCCAGAGCAAATGATCCCGCCAAAGAGTAAAAATTCGCGGAACAAATACAGATATGTTATTCATTATAGGAATTTGAAGCAGTGTTCGAGATATGATTTGAAACTAATGAAAATCCACAGAATCGTAACTCTGCTTCGAACGAATTTGAACGAGTACTCTTTGAATTGCTAATCAATTCAATAATTGGAAAATGTCGACAGAAGGATTGATTTGAAACTTTGTACACACTGGGGTTCGCTCGAAGCAAGGGCTTTGATAGCAGGAAATTTTTTCGTACATAGAAATAGACATCATAGAAATTATTCTCAGATGGTATACAAGAATGATCCAGTTCACCCATGGATGTTATGAAGCTGTATGGATAAACACCTTTCTGCATCATGTATTGCTCAAGATCGGAAAAATATTCCGTAGTGTCTATGAAACGATTTTCATTCAAATTATCAGTGATTGGAGGGGTTTCACGAGGAATCTGTAGTTATCAAAGAATCGGAATTTCAGGAAAATGTGATGACTAAAATATGTTTCGTGACCAAAATTTCTCACTGGTATAAAATTTGGTAGTTTATAATTCAAGTTGCATACTGAATGCGCAGCCCCATATCTGATTTTTCCAGTTGAATGCAATGATCTCACTTTCACATTCTCGCAAAGGGAAGGTTTGCCGCGAATACCGCACTCTGTGACATTATCAAATGCAGCATCTTCTACTTCGGTTAATTTTTCCATTGGAATTACATTTTCCAAGTATCTGTTATACCGGGTGTCCCAGTATACCTGTTCCGATGGATTATCTCAGCTATTTCGGAAGATAAAAATTTGAAAATTTCATGATACCCAATTCGTTCAAGGAACCTTCAATTGAGAAAAACAAAAATTGAAAGTCACTTCTGGTTTGACCGGAAGTGACTCTGACTTTTTTATTTCAAATAGCACCCTGTATATTTTTTGCAATTTCTGCTTTCTACTCAAAATTACTTTTCCAACGATGTATCACACTTTGTATTCTACATTTGATTTGATGGAGAAAACGTCAATTGAAATTTCAAATTGAAAGAATCGCAGTAGGCTACGATATTTTGTGTAATCTTGATTTTGACTTCAATAATAATTAATAATTCATGAACAATTTTGCATTCGAGATGATGAAGAGAACGTCAAATTTCAAATTATTCGAATTGTAGTAGAACTGGAAGAATTAATAATTCTTAAATGAAAACCTTAGGGTGCCATGAAAACATTTGAATGTATTTCACACGCTTGGCTTCGAATTTGGCAACAAGTGGATCATTTTATAGAAAGCGTACTGTCTCTAAAAGAAAAAATGCTACGGACGATGAGCATACTGTTGCAGTTTCAGGAAGAGTGGTTGTTGATCCCCATATCTCTATTAGAAACATAGAACAGGAGTAGAAGGTCTTTGCCGTTTCTGGGTTTCCCCCCAAGGTCAGAGAGGTGTGACCTTTGGGGGAGTGGCCTTGAGGAGCGCTATGACCTTGGGGGGAGTGACCTTGAGCGTGTTCCGTGACCTCGAGAGGAAGTTGGCCTGGAAGGTTATTATTGCGTTAGAGAGCGACCTTGGAGATGCACGCCTCACCTCAAGGCCGTTCGGTAGTAGTGGGGTGGGGCTCCCCCTCTATAAAAATAACTGTCGAACGAATGAGAACGCACTTTTGTCGTTACCTTAGCTCTCAAGTCAATCCTATTGTTACTATTGATTACTGGTGAAAATGTTATCCTGCAACAATTGTCTCCAGACTTTCACACGCACGGACAATTTACGTCGACACCAAATGACAGGAGCATGTGTGGGACATGTAGGTCAACCCGTTGCGAAGAAGTCGCGCCTAAGCGATATCACTTCTCACACATCCACGTCTAGGGGTGTCTCAACATGCGTTGACTGCAATAAAGACGTCCCAATGGATAGAATGAGGTCACATAAAAGGACGTTAGAACACCGTACGAATGCTTGCATCAAATATAGAGATGGTGTATACGGGATTGAAAGTGCATTCAAATGTCGCATCATCAGCTATAGACTGGAATGTACGACAGGGGTATTGGATTATAATGCGTTCTTCGCTGAAAATGAGGCGACGATATTATCCTTGTTGGAGAATATACTATCCATTCATCATGCTATCAAGATCAACATGGAAATATTTGGTAGATATGTCCTACAAGCTCAAGATCTTCACGATGTTAAATCTTTCATGACACCAAATCACATCATAGATTCATCTCTCAATTTAGAAGCCGTCGTCGACACATCCAAGGAAATTTTAATAAATCAAACAACAGAATTCGAGGAACGTGATTCCGGTGTTGAAGACTTAGAATTGATTCAAAATCTGAGGAATACGAGGTGTCTATATTACGGTGAATATACATCGTTTTCATTGTTGCAGGTTGGGCTCTAGAAGAAATATTATTCCTTGAAATCAATATCAATAAATACAGCCCGCTACGAGGATGTTCCTATATGAAACTACCAAGTTTCGTCGAAAATAAGAAGGCTGTAGTGAACGTAGTGAATCAGGACCAGCATTGTTTTGCTTGGGCTGTGATATCTGCCCTATATCCAGCAAGCAGCAAACCCTGTGAAATGTCTTCATACCCACACTTTTCTACAGTTTTGAATTTGAGTGGTATAGAGTTCCCGATGGAAGTGAGTAATATTCCAAAGTTTGAAATCCTCAATGATTGTTCCATTAACGTTTACGGATTAGAAGATGTGATTGAGAACCGTCAAGCGAAATGTCAGGTAGTCGGTCCGTTTCCTTATTCCCGAAAGAAAAAAATGAGTAAACATATCAATCTCCTACTCATCACAGATGATTCCGGTAATAGCCACTATTGTTGGATAAAGAATTTATCTAGACTGGTGTCTAGCCAAATTTCTGCAAATGAACATAAACGTTTTTTTTGCGATGGATACATTTTGCAGATGAAACTAAACTGTTACGCCACCAGCTTATTGATTGTAATCACATATTCACTACAACACCATTTACGTCAATGAAAGTTGATAAATTTGGGAGATCGGTACCTGAAATATTTTGAAATATGAGAATTTTGAGAGACAGTTGGAGGTACCCTTTGTTGTGTACGCAGATTTTGAATCAGTTCTGAAACCGATACATACTAGTGAGCCAGATCCAGGAAGTTCATATACTAATAGAACATTCATACATGAAACTTACTCATTCGCATACATCTTCAAATGCTCTTTCGATGATTCAATCACAAAATTTGTTACATTCCGCGGGAAAAATGCAGCCAAAGAATTTGTATCTAGTTTGATCAGTGATTCAAAAGAAATATATAACAGATACTTGAAAAATGTAATTCCAATGAAAAAATTAACCGAAGTAGAAGAGGCTGCATTTGATACCACAGAGTGCGGTATTTGCGGCAAACCTTTCGTTTGCGGGGATGTGAAAGTGAGAGATCATTGCCATTTAACTGGAAAAATCAGATAGGGGGCTGCACATTCGGTATGCAACTCAAATTATAAAGTACCAAATTTCATACCAGTCTTTTTCCACAATATGAGCGGTTATGATAGTCATCTGTTCATAAAAGAATTATTCAACAGTGAAGTGACTGTGTCGCTCAAACTAGTGAAAAATATATTTCGTTCACGAAACATATTTTAGTCGGGGAATATTTAGGAAAAAATGGCGATCACCACGACATTTTTCTGAAACTCCGTTTCTTAGATAGCTACAGATTCCTCGCGGAACCCCTCCAATCACTAGCTGAAAATTTGAATGAAAATCAGTTCACAGAAACTGCCAGATATTTTCCCGATCGTGAGAAATTCGAATATATGACGCAGAAAGGTGTCTTTCCATACAGCTTCATAACATCCATGAGTCAACTGGATCATAAGGATTTACCATCAAAAAATGATTTCTATGATAATTCATCAAATAAGCATATTTCAGATGAGGATTATCGAAGAGCTGAACGTGTATGGAAGTTATTCGAATGTAAATCACTGGGTGACTATTCGGATGTTTATTTAAAATCAGATGTCCTCTTACTATGCGACATTTTCGAGAACTTTCGAAAGGTTTGTTTGGAAACGTACAAATTAGATCCATGTCAATATTACACAGCACCCGGTTTATCCTGGGATGCTATGCTGAAGTTTACGGGAAACAGATTGGAGTTATTAACAGATATTGACATGATTAATTTTTTCAAAAAAGGTATCAGGGGTGGGATAAGTCAATGCAGCTTGAGAAGTCATGTGGCGAACAATAAGTTCTTACCGAATTTCAATCCAACTGAGCCGTCTTCATACATAATGTATTTGGATGCGACTAACATATACGGCCATAGCATGTCACAACCGCTTCCCACACATGATTTCAGGTGGCTCACTAGTAATGAAATAGCGACTTTGGATATAATGAGTGTGGCGGATGATAGTTCATGTGGATATGTCCTCGAAGTGGATGTATATTATCCTCAAGAGCTACACGATGCACATTCTGATCTACCTTTTCTTGTGGAATCTATCGCATCGCCTGGTTCAAAATCTAAGCAGAAGAAACTGATTCCTAATCTATCAAATAAAATGAAATATATTGTACACTATAGAAACCTACAACAAGCCATAAGGAATGGTTTAGTTTTGATCAAAGTCAAAGTCCATAGAGTATTGAAATTCAGTCAGTCTAAGTGGTTGAAGAAATATGTAGATTTGAATACAGAAATGCGCAATAAGAGCAAAAGTAAAGCGGATAAGTGTTTATATAAGAATATGGTTGATTCAGTTTACGGTAAAACTATGGAGAATATTGATAAAAGGAGCGATATCAAACTGGTTACTCATTGGGAGAGTATCAAATCGAAGAAAGGTGCCAATGCATTGATAGCTCTCCCCAATTACAAATCCTGCAAAGTATTTCACGAGAATTTTGTCGCGATCCATATGGGAAGAGTCAAGGTGCATTATGATAAACCGCTGTATTCAGGCTTCAGTATATTAGATGTATCGAAAGTCGTTATATATAATTTCTTATATGATTGCATCAAGAAGAAATATGGTGATCAATCGCAACTATTGTATACTGATACAGATTCATTGATATTGAAAATAGAAACAGATAACTTTCATAATTTTATGAAGGAGAATATAAGTTATTTCGATACATCTAATTATCCAGCCGATAACGATTTTGATATTCCAATCACAAAATCGGTAGTGGGCAATATGAAAGATGAATTCCCAAACGACC
This sequence comes from Gastrophysa polygoni, assembly GCA_963576655.1. Taxonomy (NCBI): domain Eukaryota; kingdom Metazoa; phylum Arthropoda; class Insecta; order Coleoptera; family Chrysomelidae; genus Gastrophysa; species Gastrophysa polygoni. The sequence continues at coordinate 26,209,629 of OY755083.1, forward strand.
CTATTGTTAGTTTTTACGGGACCGGGGCCAAAGCATATTATGTTCAATCATTGGGTAAAGAACTGAAGAAAGCAAATGGTGTTTCTAAAGCAGTCATTAGGGACCAATTAACGGTCTGCGATTATAAAAATATCGTGGAAAAGGGTGGTTTGATATTTAGAAAAATGAATTGTTTTCGCAGCGATCGCCACGATATTTATACTGAAATGAAAAATAAAGTCGCCCTTTCCTATCATGACGATAAACGATTCATTATACCGAATACTGTCAAAACTCTACCGTGGGGACACAGCGATATCGAATTCTATCAAACGAGCCCTGAACGTAATATGCTTTGGTTACAGCGGGCAATAATTTCTAATACGGAAACAAGTCGAATAGTAGATCCAGATGATAAGTTAGGCGAGTTGATAAAAATGTTGATGGAACAGTCACCTACTTCACCGCGAACTCTATACTCTCCAACGTAGGTTTACCGCATCTATGCACATGTATATATTTTGCACCTACCGATGAATACCTTTTTACTATGCATTGCTTTGTGAACGTGAAATTATTATGAATATGAATGAGAGAGAAAATAAATATCACCCAAACACATTTATGCGTTTCATTTGCTATATATGTATATGTATGAAAGACCTTCAGAAATAGGGTCTACCATTTCCCAACAATATCGTGGACTGCATTAACCTTGAAGAAAGGGAGGGGTGTCACGATATTTGCCCTTGAAATGGACACGCTGTTTGTACAAGTGGTGGGAATATTGGTGGGAACTTTTGTATAAAACCAGACCTATACACATCGACTCCTCATTCTGTTAGCAGATATTGCTCGCTCACTCACTCACCACTGTACGATCTAACTTTAATATATAGTTTGCACCAGCTCTCGTTGAACCAGCTCTTTTTCTCTTCGACTACAGTTCCCGAAGAAAATATTACGCAAAAGTAAGTACACATTCATTCGATTTCTGATTACATCACAGAAAAACTATTCAGAAAAGATTTTTGCGTTTATATGAGTGCACAATGTGAAATGTTAATGTTACAGATATGGATGGAGTCAACCGTTTTCGTGAGGAGATGTTATCTGCCACCGAAGCTAATATTGTTGAAGAAGCTGACCCTACACAAATATCGAGTAGACCTGATCTACCATGCGGGTCTCAATTTTGTAAGGACTCGCAGAGGGAGTGGTACAGCCAAGCGGTTCGCGAATGTCTGCAGAGCTATGGAGCATGGGGCAGTGGTGACATTGGTGAATTTGATTTATTAGTGCGGTCTCAAGTAACGGGTATTTCAGATAGTCCCTCATTACCAATCAATACACCAATAGGTGGTGATGATGGTGCAGATATTATTGGGGAGTATTCGAAAACTGGGAAAATATCTAATACACCGAAAATATCTTCACTGTCATCGCCATCGACCTCCTTACCTCAGTTAGATATCATCTCTTATGACTTCGCTGATGATAATGATGATGATGATTTCGCACCACCACCGCCTAAGAAGGCGGTAGGGAAATGGTTGGGAAGAAATCATCATCATCATCATCGTCGCAATCATCATCATCATATAAGGTGAAATCTAAATCCATTTGGCGAGAAACTTCTTCAGGCGGGAAGAATAATAACGGAATATCGGTAACATCAACACCTCCGAGTATTTTGAAGAAGTTTCTCTCTAATCGTGGCAAGATTAACCCGTACCAGCGAGGTGAGAAAAGACCTAGCTTGTACAAAGCCCTGAAATCCGAATCCCCGCCAACTGAATCGAAACAGCATTCGAAGCGCTCTGAAGGAAGGGTTAAACTCATTCGTGTAGATATAGTGCACCCGACCAACAAGGGTGTCGGAGATGATGCGAATGTTGTTAACGATGATGTTGGCGAAGACCTCTTGACGAATGTTGATGAAGATGTCGGTGACGAAGAATGTGTGAGAGATAAGCATAATGCGAGCATCACTATGCGCATTCCAGTGCCTCCATCAGCACCATTAGCTGCCATGCTAGTGAAGGCAAATCTCGTCAAATTACATTGAGAAGAGATGCGTTGCTTTCACAGCTAGACGAGTGTGATCGACAGTTGGTAGAGGGTGAAAATTTTCGAAGAGGATGTCGAGAAAATAAAACTCGCCATCAGCGTTATGATGATCTCGATAGTGAGTACTTGAGAGCGCACTAATTTAATGACTCGGTGAATTTTATAAAGTAGGATATGTATTCATTGTGTTTATAGTTTCCATTCATTCATATATTGTATATATATATTCATACATTCATATTTGCCTGAATAAAATTCATTAAAACATCACAGTTCCTTATTTTCCCAAAAAATATATTTCGAGCAATTCGTTAAATCTTCTATTGCAACTGCAAACAACGATTGATTTCTCCAAATGAAATGAGCCGTTTTATGATTTTATGGATGTATAATCCGATATCCATCTCAGATCTGCTCAGTTACACTTCAACTACCACAATTGCAAGATGTCTCATAAAACTATCGATGAATTTGGGCGTAAAAGGAGCAAGTCTTTGAGTTTTCTTCAAGGTCGTCCAGGTATTGTTTTCAAACTCGATGCAAATGGGGACTATGATATGCAGGGTAAGCGTTTGACAAACGTTGGAAAACCATTGAGAGATGGTGATTGCGCTGTATTGGAATTGTTCAATGAACTTTCTGTAAGAATTGGAGAAGTCGTTATAAAGTCCAATCTGTGACCTCTAGTTTCACCTCCGCATGAAAATTTCAAAATTTGGAAAATTTTGAACTCGTGAAAATAGGTGCAAAATTTTTTTCAGACTTTTCTCTATCGATCCCGCATAGTCCATAAAACACCTATTTTTCTTCATTTCCCTAGGAAATATGGCATTTTTTGAAAAAAAAAATTTTTTTTCCAAAATTGATATCAAATTCGTATTCAATAACCTCGTTTCATTCTAGATTCGTTAAAAAAAAATCGAAATTCGATGTTTTTAGGTACCGGTATTCTTCCATAATGTGAGCGGCTACGGTACACACACCTTTCATAATGTGAATGGTTATGATGATCCCCCATTTTTCCCTAAAACCTCGAATTGATGCCAAATTCAAGTTCAATGACCTCGTTATACCATAGATTCGCAAAAAAAATCGGAAATTTTCATAATACCAAATTTACTTCTATATTATATATATATATATACATATTGATAGCTGCGAGTCCTATATCTATTATTATCACTACTGAAATTTATCACAAATATAGATCTTAAACTAACACTTTGTCCTCACTACAATTACATAATGGACATACTTCCACCATATGGATTTGATGAAGGGGGTCGTCGCATACATCGCAGAAATGTCTTGGAATGTCTAAGAACTCCGATGTGATATGCGCCGAGGACTGTGCATAAAAATCGATGAAGAGATATTTGTCACCCTCACTGGTTTCCACCGACCACATCGACACTGTCGTGCAGTACATTCTGTCCATGTGGTTCCTCTTGTATACTTCGGCGTCGAAATATTCTGTGCGGAGTCTAACAAATCTTCCAGCCTCACTGCCAACATCGCCGAATCCCTTATCCTCATCAGAGTTCTCCTGCTCCGCGACATCCTCTTCCTCCACTCCACCGAACTCATTTTCTCCATCTCCGTGCTGAAAGGAATTAGAGTGTGATGAATTGATCGATATGTTTGAAGAATAGTGATGACAGTAGATGAAATAGCGAACGAATATATCGATACTTACAGCGACAGAATTATCTATCAGCGACAGCTGTTCAAACTTCTCGATTGTATGATTCAGTTCAGCATCCATCTCGATTGGTAGATCAGTCGTGTTATCTTAGTCGTATCAGCAGAGGAGAGTACTGACGTTATGAAGCCTGTCGCGCGGTTTTTACCATATTTTTTTCGAAAGAGGGGGTAGGCGGTTTTCTGACGATTAACGGCGGGTAGCGGTAGTGGGTAGTCCTAAGATGGCAAGCTCTCATTGGCGGAAGCGGAGGCAACCTTGGAGATTAGCTCTCATTGGCGGAAGTGAAGGCAACCTTGGAGATTAGCGGTTCTATGGTAGAAAGTCCTTGGATAGTGAGGGACTCATTGGTGGAGGCGGAGTTGTTCCTACCACTCCAAGTCTGCGCAATAATAATAGCAGTCATCTGGAGTGGGACCAACTCGGGTGTATAAAAGTGAGAATTTTGAATATCTCACATCATTCACAAATCTCCTTGAATTTTCATCGTGTGCAAATCAGTCAGACAAAAAAAGTTCGAGAAAAATGACGTATCTGCAATCATGGAACGCCAAACCAGTGGTGCTAGTTTACCCGTTTAGGGTGGATCAATACGTGAGCTGCCACAACTGCGATGTGTGCTGGCCAGCCGTCGAGATGAACGTTCGTACAGGGGTTTGCCGAATATGTGCGGAGCGAAATCATGCGATATCGCCAGATCCACCACGTTTGAACAACCGTTTAGAGCGAGGAGTTGGCCCAAGGTGCAAGGAATGTGCAAAGCTGCTGCGGAACACGGATATGGGAATATGCAGAGGTACTTGCAGGGAGTATAGCATGACGAAGAGATTGCTGCTCCAAAGGTGTCATAGCTGCACGCAATACCGAAATGATCGCTGGAACGGAGTGTGTTCCGGATGTTCGAGGACCGGCTACTTCTGCGAAGTTGTGGGACACCTGTTCACAAACGCCGACCACCATTTCAAAGCATGTTGGTGTCTTCCATACGAGAGGCGTGTGTTCAGAAGGAGTCTAAAGATGCCGGCACCACCTCTGTACTTCGTGCGGGAAGTTGCCAGTTCGGACGAAGATGATGCCTGATTTTCCAGTCATGAACATTTTTATAATTGTATGCACTTTCCTATGCATCGACCAATTTACACTTATTCTGAATATATATATATATATATATATATATATATATATATGATATATGATATATATATGATTTCTCAGTCTTGTTTCTTCCACATATTTCAGCTTTTTGGGAACGGGTACAAAAGAGGTGGTTCAGTACATCCAACTTTTTATTAATAACCACTAACATTTCAAATAATTGCAGACTCATTGATCTAAGAATTAAATTTGTCAGAAAATCCAAGCCATTTGACATACATTTTCTTTTCACCCTTCTGCTTCCTCTTCTTGTTCTTCCTTCTGATTGTTTTCGTCTCCAGAACCTTCTCCACCAAGTATACGTCAGGATTGTTAGTTTTCAATAATTCCAATTCATAAAAACATCTCTCGATTGGGTGTCCTTCCATATTTTCAAGTTTGTAAGTTCTGGGATTGGTTAATTTCGCTTCGGATATCTTGAAGAGTTCTGTAGAAAAATTTGCAGTGTACCCTTTTTCGAAGATCCCTTTATATTTACTTATGCGCACTATATCACCGACCTGATATTTCGCCTTCGGTGCTATTTTCGGGTGGCTATAGGCGCTCAGTATTGTGGTAGGTGTAACTTCAGAGGGTCTTATTCCAATCGTTCTATGTATTCGTCGGTTAGATGGGGCAAAATATCACGCCACTTGAATTCACCCCTTGCAGAGAATTCTTTATATATCCAGTTCTTCAGAGTTCTTATAACTCTCTCGACGATTGCCGCCTTCATCACACTGAACGTTGAATAATGGTTTATATTATATTTCACCATAAATTTTTTGAAATGAACGTTATAGAATTCTTTGCCTTGATCACTTTGCATATTCTTCGGTGTGTATTCAGCTCTCTTCAATACTCTCAGCATTGCATGTGTCACTTCTGGGCTCAGTCCAAAGATACTTAGAATAACAGTCGATGACGAATAAAATATATCTGTAACCACCATTATCTTCAGAATAATCTTGCATCTCAGCCAAATCAATTCGCCATAGGTCTGCGAAGCCTTTTATAATCGTTCTTCTCCTTTTGGAGTTGCGTCTCGCAGGCGTATGTAATTCATTAACAATCTGTCTCTTGGTAGCGCTAATTTTCATGATGATGTTTTTTCTCTCCACGTCTCAGAAATAGTTGTTGTGATCACCGCAATCAATATTCACATACTAATGAGTTGGCTGAGACTCTATCGTTATTATACACCATAATGAATGCTTCGAATGGGAATTAATATACGATACCTTCTTCACGTAATTCTTCTATTATAGACATTATTTCATTATCATGTCCAGTATGGCCGGCCAGTCTAGAACCCCATAAGAGTCGGAGGCGACTCACCAACTCTTTAGCTTCATTCCAATATATATATTCCTTGCGATATGTTCCGAAATTTTTTTAGAAGGTATTGTTCGCAGTATTCCTTCACCGCCTTTTGATTTGGGCTGCTGCCGCTGTTGCAGAGTTCTCATTTTATGGGGTGTACCAATTAATGGTTTGATGATCCGCTGATATTTTTTCTTCGATTTGGCGTTGGCATTCAGTCCCTCTCTGATGTCGTAGTTTTTATATGCAGCTCTTGTATTTTCTAGTAGACCAGCATATGCCCGCTTATCTTGATCACTGATTGATTTCGGCACATGTTTCGTGAATATCAAATTGTAACATCATGCTTCGCTTATTACCGCGCCATAATTCAATTTTGTTCGGTGGGAAACGATATCCATATTTCCCATTATGAATTTCCCTGTTTCGGTATCTATGCTAACACCAAATTCTGTATCATAATTGCGATTACCAGATTTCAAATTATGCAAATGTTGCGTCAACTGCTGTTCTAAATCACTCCCGATTGTGCCATCGGCAATATCATCAGCGGAAATGTATGATAGTGACGATGTTGGCGGCGTATCCATTGTAGTTATATAATCAGGGTTCGCTTGCAGTGATGATGGTGGTGATGATGATGATGATGCTGGTGATGGAGAAGAATTTCTGAAAAAACTGTTGGGTTCACTGATTTTTCTAGGGGTTTTCATAACATTCGATTCATCTTCATGCAACGGTGTGGAGTGATATGTAGGTTTAGCCACCATTGTCTCTAGTGCTGCTGGATTGTTGATGTTTTTTTTTTGTGAATGTGGTGATTGAGGTATTATTGCCAACAGCTGCTGCTGCTGCTGCTGCTGTCGCTGCTGACATGGCCTTCAACGGTTTTGTCAATGGTTCATATATATTTCCAAGCGCCGTTTGATTACCCATACGATCACTCCTGATACTTGTGAATTTTCTTCTTACTGCATTAGTTGCTTCAACAAGCTCGCGTTTGAGGCGGATTTGAGAGGCTATTTCTCCCATTTTCTCGTTAGATGTGCTCATTGCGGTATCTGGGGATTGGATGAATCATATATCAACATTATATCAAGGATATATGAAATTGTCGAATCCTTTCCTATATCGACCATGTATTTCACTATCCTTATCGATAACGACAAATCCATATTTATCTGTCCAACACTGTGCACACATATCTTGGAATTGTTTGAAACTCACATCAGGGGATACATGATCGGAAAAAATATGATGTAGATTGGTGTCATCCTGTTTGAACATTACTATGAAATTGGAGTTGTCACGAATCAATTGTTTGGGGACTCTGGAATACGTCTGAGCTAGATAGAAACAATCCACATTTTTATGACGCCCCATAGAGAAATAAGATCTGATCACATCCTGTTTTTCGCATATAACATCGTCAAATATGAAGATGCTATCTGGTTTCGCGTCCGCTGGTTCCACTATATCGACATTATTATCATACATATGAAATCCTAATCCTTGTATTGGTTCCAACACATTTCGCAGATATTCATACTTTGGTTGATATAATGATTTTGAGTATAGATAAATATTAGCGAAACGTAAACCATTCTCGTTGGTGAGGAGCGATATCATTACGTTCGTTTTTCCACAATTAGAGGGTCCTATTATGAGACCGCGAATGGTGTTTGGAAATAGAGCTCCATGACGGCGATCTGCAGCAGTTTGATTCCCTAAACCCACTTTCTCATCGAAATTGTCTACATCGAATGTTTCTTTCTGCTGAACAATCCGCATTGTATGATGGTTGGATGATATATAATGAACAACGAGAAAGGTTCTGCTCATTTATATTATGGAAGTGAAACGTTACGCATCGAGAAATAAAAGGGACAAGAGCGCTCGAAGAAATAAAAGTGGTGAAGGAATCATTAACACTTTGATCAATAAATTACCTGTTGAATTACACATTCCTGGAGGCTATCAATATTGTGGACCTGGAACAAAACTACAGAAAAGATTAGCTCGTGGTGATACGGGAATAAATCAATTGGATAGAGCTTGCAAAGAACACGATATATCATATCTCAAGCATCCAACCGATCTATCTGCTAGGCATTTGGCTGATAAAGAATTGGAGGAAGCTGCCTGGGCGCGAGCTAAATCGCGAGACGCTACCGTAGGGGAAAGGGCTGCATCTTGGTTAGTAACCAGCATAATGAAAGGAAAAAGGCGCTTCGGCATGGGATTAAGTAAGAATGGTGGAACAAAAAAACGTCGTGTTTCTAAAAAGAAGAAATCAACCGCATATGGAAAAAAGATTGATTTTGGTTCGGGAATAGTACACAAAGTCCGTAATGTGCTACGTCAAATGGGTGAAAAAAAGGAACTCGTCAAAAATTTAACCAAAACCTCCCTCATGGCAATCGGTGCAGCTCGAAAATTCGTGAGGATGGCTGGTGGCAAGAACAATATCCGAACACCTCGGATAATACCAATTCCTGAGGTTGGTGGGATTCTCCCTCTCATACCGATTTTCGCCGGCTTATCAGCATTAGGGAGTTTGGCCGCAGGTAGCGCTGGTATAGCGCGCGCTATTAGTTCGGCTAGAGAAAGTAAGGAGCAACTCTCTGAAGCAAACCGCCACAATCAACACATGGAGGCTATTGCTCTTGGAAAGGTTGGCAAAGGAGTCTATTTGAAGCCGTATCGAAAGGGGCTAGGCATTTATCTGAATCCTCGAAATTCAAAAAACTAAAAACATTACCTCGGAGGGCTTTAACGAACATCGATCTCGCACACCACGTAGCGAAAATGAAGTTGCCGCACTTCCGAGGTATATTCATGAGAGATACTCTACCTAAGTCCAGCCCGAATCGCATAGAATCTGCCATAATAAATCTCGATAGTATTGAAGGAGATGGCAAACATTGGGTTGCATATAAAAAGTGCGGTGGAGTAGTAGAATATTATGATAGTTATGGAGATTTACCACCACCCCAGGAGTTGGTTAGATATTTGAAGAAGGGGGTGAAGTCGTCGAACGACCCTAAAATAATGTATAATTATGAACGACAACAAGCCTACGGCACAGTCTGGTGTGGACATTTGTGTTTGAAATTCCTCTCAACGAGTAGTAGCTTTACATGATGGATAGGCAGAGTATCAAACGTATGGGGCACTCATTACGAACCTATTCAAGATTACGCACATTGTTGAAGATGAGCAAGGAACAACTTGCAGATATGCCGAAAGAAGTTGTAATTGGGTGCGCATCACATGAAATACCTCTTGTATGGGACAAGTTATCGGATGAATTACGAAACGACCCAGATATATCGCAATATCAGTTCTGTCGTGAACATCAAGGTGAAGAGGGTGCTCAACAAATCGGGGATGTCAATGATGGGCCGATACCGAGAAAAATGTTCTGCTGTTTCTGTCAGTTGAATGATGTGAATGTAGCATCCGATTATGATTTCAATATCAGTAATACACACACCGAGAACCAGAGCAGTCTTCATTGTTGCAAGCAGCAATAAGGTTGTTACTGGAACAGACGAATTAGCATTCATTTTCCAGTTGTTCATTTCATCGAAAAAACACAAACGTTCACCATCTCTGGAGATGATAGTATTTTGAGTGTCGACTTCTATCCACCCATAGAGCTCGATGCGAAGAAGAACTACGGATTAGGATTGCATGGTTTCTATTCATACAATTCCATACTCAATATAGATGAGACGAATAATACATTCGTTTATTGGGTTGAGTCAAAATCTGATATCGAGTTGATAATGACTACTATACCACCAGGAGTGTATGATATAGAAGAAATAAATAAAGCTATACAAAAAGCGATAGCTCGTAAAACACCGCCGGCTGAAGGGGAGAGTATGGATAATATGTTTCTCCTTCGAGCTAATAATAATACACTGAAATGTGAAATGAAGTCAGTGTTTGCCATAAACTTCTACGGATCAAAGTCCATTGATTGCCAGCGTATTGGGATTCGAAACGAGGTATTACTCAAATAATGTGTTACACGAATCTACGTTACCGCTGAATATCATCAAGGTGAGACTCATTAGAGTTGACTGTAACATTACTGCAGGAGCTTACCTCAACGGTGTGGAGGTACATACACTATACGAGTTCGATGTTGATGTGGAGCCTGGGTATAAGCTATCAAAAGTATTATATATCTACCAATCAGTCCGACTGGACGTCAGTATATCGACAACATCACGCTAATAATTTTGGATGATAACGGTCTGCTAGTCGATTTTCGAGGGGAAAAAATTATAGTGAAACTAGAACTCGAAACGCTCACATAAACCTACATCGAGAATGGGTTTCTGCTTTGCGTACCAATCAAAGCGTGTGACACTAGCTGAAAATAATACCAGCAACCAGAATATCAATAAGAAGGGGGAGCAACGAGGTGGTGGATTCATTCGAACAGAACTATCCAGACAGGATAGACGTAGATTATCTGTGAGCGACATCGATTTTTTGAAATCTATCGGTCTGAAGCTGCGACGAAAAAGCAAAAACTGAAGAAACTATGGTTGCTTCAACATCGACAAGCTTACAACTGGAAGTATTTGCTGAACCAATTTTTGATCACTCCCTGATAAGTCTACATGAGCACACTCACAAACCATATGGTTCACCATCATTCAAGAATTCCGATGAAATAAGAATCGCCATCAACTTTCAGGATCTGATACTCGATATTGCTGAAAGCTATATTTATATCGAAGGAAAATTCATTCCCAATGATGTGACTAAAAAATGCTATCTATCCAATAATGCTTTAGCATTTCTGTTCGATGAAATTCGTTATGAAATGGGTGGGGAACAAGTATGTATGGTTCGAAAGCCCGGCATTACCACCACCATGAAAAGTATGATCTCTTATGGTGAAGCGAATGCTAAATTCCTAGAAACAGTTGGATGGGGCCTCAGCAGTGAGAAACAGGTGATTCTGGATAAAAATAGTCACATATTCAGCGGCAAACTCCCTCACAAATATTTGATGGGATTTGCTGAAGATTATAATAAAGGTATTCTGAATATAAACCAAGAGCTGATACTTATCATATCTCGATCATTCAAGAACTCCTATATGGGGGAAGTTGATGCCAATGTAGAAATTATAAAAATTGAGTGGAAAATAAGACACGTTATACCGTCAGATCAACAGAAATTGAAACTTTTGAATCGTGTGAATGGGAGTGCAGCAGCAAGAGTGAAAATTGCATACAGGGTGTGGGATCTGTATGAATTACCAACCATTCGTGAAACGGCTTCCGATATTTGGGCTGTCAAAACTACAAATAGTCTCGAACGCCCTCGTTACATCGTGATAGGCTTCCAGAGATCCAATATTGCTGATAATAGATCTGAGGATGTCACACAATTCATCGATGCTGGAGTCAACAATATACGTCTATATTTAAATTCAGAAGTTTATCTATATGAACGCTGGAATTTGGATTTCGACAAGAAGTTGGATGCAGTAGCATATTATGCATATGATAATTTCCAACGCAGCTATTATGGCAAAGATATGAGTGAACCAATGATGAGTATTGAGGAATTCCGAAAAAATCCGCTTTTCATCATCGACTGTTGCCACCAACCAGAAGCTGTGAAATCCTCAACTGTTGACATCAAGTTGGAGTTTGAAACCCGCCGAACCAAGTTCCCATCAAACACCAAGGTCTATGCTCTCATTCTCCATGTTGCCTATCTAACATATAGTGCATTGGATGGTTCCATACATATGGGAGCTATATGAATGCTATAGATGCGACGTCAACTCACACCTCTACAATTATACATTATTTGATCTATAATTATTATCATTATCGAGTGTAGTTATTTTATAATAAATAAAAGACATAATATACTAATATTGTATTATTATTATTATTATTTCTACTTCATGACTCCTCAATAATATCAGAGTTATCATAGGAATACAGATTATTTTATATACGTCAACTATCTCATTTCCTTCCCTCTTCTTCTTCTTTGTCAGAAACTTCTTCTGGAACCACCTCCAGCTTATATTTCTGAATGAGGTGGTATGGTAGGAATTCTGCAATTTCCTGGAGGTATTGTCTCAAGTTTTCTCTAACCATTGCTTCGAGGAACTGATCTAAAGTAATGCTGCCGTATTCTAATCTCTCGCACAGGATCCGCCCCCATTGATACTGTTCAGCTGTTGTGTAAAGGTGTTGAATTTTTTCTTCGTCGAAGCACACACTCACATCATAATTTATGACATGATGTATATCGCGCTCTAAGTCCGCCATCTGACACCTCAGCCGCCTCACAGATGATTCGATGTCTTCTGCCGCTGGCCAGCTCTGACTAGAATAGTGCATCCACATGTCTGGAACACTTACGATGATTCTATAAATGAATAAAATATTCAAGCTCGCGAATAGTGATAAGAAGATTTAATTTCCTCCCTACATCTAATATACCACTTACCGCAGAACAAATATGAAGACGATTTGCGATAAAGAGAAAATGTAAATGTGAGAAATATTATTACATAATTTTTAAACCCTTTTCACTCTGACGTACATAAAAATTGAATGAATGAGGATATATACATTTGACTACGATGCCTTGGTACCGAACTTGATCAGAGCTCTCGTTGTTGCACCCTCAAATACTGGCTCGCTCTGACCCAAGTATGTGAGAGTATATAATCCGTTAGAAGAATTCATCTCAATAACATCGCTCTCTTTCATCTCTTCTACAACTCTTTTCGGTAGCCAGCATTTGATACGAACTTCATCACACAATATCACAGTACCGCTTTTACCGAATTTGGTCGAAAAAAACGATATCTTCTTGATTATATAACTTTTATTCAAGGGTAGCGATGATAACAGAATTTGCTCTAAAATTTCATCAACCTCATTGATTCCATGATTGATAGCGTCTAAATCAATTTTAGAAGATGCCATTTCCACTCCCTCGGTTACGTGAAAGAAGGTCTAAAAAGTATATGAACAATTGTACTTACAAGAAACAGATTACACTTTATCGCACTTTCAGATTCTCACTTATCTTGGTAGATAATGTATTCAGTATGTTTGCTGCTGTGAGAACTATGTTGTGTAGATGGAAAATATGGTATTTATAGGAACTTCGATATGTGACGTAGCAATACCCCACTACTACCGAACGGCCTTGAGGTGAGGCGTGCATCTCCAAGGTCGCTCTCTAACGCAATAATAACCTTCCAGGCCAACTTCCTCTCGAGGTCACGGAACACGCTCAAGGTCACTCGCCCCAAGGTCATATACATGGCCCACACCACTCCTCAAGGACAAACCCCCAAGAGCGCTTCTCAAGGTCACTCCCTCCGAGGTCATAGCGCTCCTCAAGGCCACTCCCCCCAAGGTCACACCCCTCTGACCTTGGGGGGAGACCCAGAAACGGCAAAGACCTTCTACTAACAGGAGAGCGGTATTTCTCGTTCATCAATTCAGCGAATTCTCAAAATTGCCAAATTCAAACCATTTAAAATTCATCTGCATCAAGGATTACTACCCACAGATTACGAGAGGAGACTTGCGTTTCTTGGTTAGCTACGGCACGTGAAGATGGTAGTTTCAGCTCGATATTATTGTGGTCAGATGAGAGTCGTTTCCATAATAATGCAACTGTTAATCGACATAATTGTCATTTTTGGTCGCAAAATAATCCACACTGGCTAAGACAAACTAATTTTCAAGTTATCTGGGGAGTCAATGTATGGTGCGGCATGATTGATGGATTCATTTTAGGACCAAAATTTTATGATGGTACGTTAACTGGTCCAATGTACCTAGAATTCCTTCGGGATGAACTTCTTCATTTTCTTGAGAACATTCCTTTACATATGCGTAGAAACATTCATTCTCAACAGAATGGTGCACCCCCCACAATGCTATAGCGGTAAGGAATCATTTGAATAAAACATTTGGAGATAGATGAATCGGCACACACGGACCGATAAGATGGCCTGCAAGATCTCCAGATTTAACACCGCTTTATTTCTTCCTTCGGGGGTATTTGAGAGATCGTGTGTACCAGACTCCTCCTATTGATTTAGAAGATCTAAGAAACAAAATAAGGAATGAATTTAGAGCCCTTAATGCTGAGGTGTTGAGAAGTGTTACTTGGCGTGAACTACTCCACCGAGCTGAAAGATGGGTAGCAGTTAGTCAACATTCCGAACATATGCTTTAGTCATTGAATTCTTGAGCCCCCTTTCTTTGTAATTTTCAAGATTGAACAAAATATCGTAGCCTACTGCAATTCTTTCAATTTGAAATTTCAATTGACGTTTTCTCCATCAAATCAGATGTAGAATACAAAGTGTGATACATCGTTGGAAAGGTAATTTTGAGTAGAAAGCAAAAATTGCAAAAAATATACAGGGTGCTATTTGAAATAAAAAAGTCAGTCACTTCCGGTCAAACCGGAAGTGACTTTCGATTTTTATTCTTCTCAGTTGAAGGTTCCTTGGACGAATTGGAGATCATGAAATTTTCAAATTTTCATCTTTCGAAATAGCTGAGATAATCCATTGGAACAGGTATACTGGGACACCCGGTATATTTTTTTCAATCACTAACTTAACTAGATACAAATTCTTTGTCTACATTTTTCCCACGGAATGTGATGAATTTTGTGATTGAATCATTGAAAGATCATTTGATGATGTATGGGAATGCTTAAGGTTCATGTATGAATAATGTTCTATAAGTATATGGATTTTCTGGATCGGGCTCACTAGTATATATTGGTTTCAAAACTGATTCAAAATCCGCCTACACAACAAATGGTACCTTCAACTCTCTCACAAAATTCTCAAATTCCAAAATATTTTCAGGTACCAGTCTCCCAAATTCATCAACTTTTATCGTAGATGGTGTTGTAATGAATGTGTGATTACAATCATTAAGCTGATGGCGTAGCAATGCGAACTTTCAATCTATACCATCACGATTATACACTATTTGATCTATCATCATATCATTATCAGACATTATATACTACTATTGTATTATCATCATTTCTACTCCATGACTCATCAATAATATCAGAGTTATAGAAATACAGATTGAATGATATATATATTTTTAAGAGGAGGGTAGTCGTGACTGACTAGTTAAGGTAAAAAATCTAAAATTTAGAAAACTAGATGGAGGTTTTCTTCGTGAGGGTGCAGTCAAAGTTTTTGACATTGAATAAGTGGACTCTTTGTTAATACGCCAAGCTTTCGGAAATGTTTATTTCCTTTATCAAAAAAATCTATGAAAAAAAAAATGGGTATATATAAAAACCATGTCAATTACACAAACAACAAACTACTTACTAACGTGAGATTGAAGATGAAGATATTGCAATACATAACAGATGTAGCATTAGCGGAAAATTAATCAGGAGAATTCATCTCGTGGACAATTACGAGGAATGAAAAAATATATAACTATAAGAGCAAGTTTTCTGGACGGACGACACAAAATGGACGGTTGGTCGTTTCAAAAGACGCAAAACGATTTTGAAACGATCGGCTCAGAACCGACCTACA
Source organism: Gastrophysa polygoni (assembly GCA_963576655.1). NCBI lineage: Eukaryota > Metazoa > Arthropoda > Insecta > Coleoptera > Chrysomelidae > Gastrophysa > Gastrophysa polygoni. Next base: position 26,225,441 of record OY755083.1, read on the forward strand.
CGTTGTCAACCCAGTGGCGGGGAAAATAAATTTTTATTTCAAATTGGAAAAAAAATTGAGGAAATAAATATGAAAAATTGTTAATGTTGAGTAACTGATTGTGAGAGTCTGGAAATATTATTGGGAATGCAATTTTTCTGTTCTATCTTTGATAAATAGTTATAGATGCTGCTTAGATTGCCGATATCAGATCTTTTATTCATTTTAGAGTGTTCATTATTGATGAAAACCATTTCCAGGCAATTGCGTTTCCAATAATTTTTTTCTCGGGCTGAAATTTTGACCTCATTGTAATTCATTTTATGATTTTCGATTATTGGAAACGCAATTTCCTGGAAATGGTTTTCATCAATAATGAACACTCTAAAATGAATAAAAGATCTGATATCGGCAATCTAAGCAGCATCTATAACTATTTTCTAAAAATAGAACAGAACAATTGCATTCCCAATAATATTTTGAGACTCTCACAATCAGTTCCTCAACATTAACAATTTTTCATATTTATTTCCTCAATTTTTTTCCAATTTGAAATAAAAATGTTTTTCCCCGCCACTGGGTTGACAACGTGTAGGTCGGTTCTGAAACGAACGTTTCCAAATCGTTTTGCGTCTTTTGAAACGACCAACCGTCCATTTTGTGTCGTCCGTCCAGAAAACTTGCTCTTATAGATATATATTTTTTCATTCCTCGTAAATGTCCACGAGATGAATTCTCCTGATCAATTTTCCGCTAATGCTACATCTGTTATGTATTGCAATATCTTCATCTTCAATCTCACGTTAGTGAGTAGTTTGTTGTTTGTGTAATTGACATGGTTTTTATATATACCCATTTTTTCTTTTTTTTTTATAGATTGTCTTGATAAAGGAAATAAACATTTCCGAAAGCTCGGCTTATTAACAAAGAGTCCACTTATTGAATGCCAAAAACTTTGACTGCACCCTCACGAAGAAAACCTTCATCTAGTTTTCATAATTTTAGATTTTTATATATACAGGGTGTCCTTAAAAGGTCTTTACAAAAAGCTACCACATATTCTTCAGACCAAAACAATTCGATACAAGCAAACTTACCTCAGTAAAAAGTTGCTTAGTTTGGGCGCTAGATGGCTCTGAAGTTGAAATTTTCAAATCGATTTTGCTTCATAACTTTTGAACGGCTCATGAGATTTTTTTCAAATTTGGTACGTTGGCATAGACTCATCGGGCAATGAAACTCATATCATAATCATAATGAATATCATTCCATGGGCGTAGAACTTGATTTTTTCAGTAAATAAACATCTAAAACTCCTACGCCAATGGAAAAAAAATTAGTTTCAATATGAAATCTAAATTATTCAACTCATTCACTACAAAAAAGGTACTCTTGACAAAAGTCGATTCCTCTCATAGGTTCGACAAAATTTTAATTTTAGTGATTTAGAGCATAATTAATAATAAAACGATTAACAGATATTTCATAAAAATTGTTCAAAATGTTCACCATTTTCACGTATACAAAGATTTATACGACGCAAAAAGTTGAAATGTACTCTTTGCATAACTTCTTCATCGCCTGTAAGATTATTCGTCGCCTGTTGGATACGTTGCCATAATTGTTCTACAGTATTCACAGGGGTCTTGTAAACCGTAGACTTGAGATAACCCCATACAAAATAATCCATCGGTGTTAAGTCTGGAGAACGTGGTGGCCAATTCACGGGTGCATCATTACCTCTACCTATCCATCTGTCTGAGTACTGTTGGTTTAAAAAATTCCTAACATCCACCGAAAAATGTGGTGGAGCTCCATCGTGCATAAACCACATATCTACCCGATGTTGGAGTGGTAAATCTTCCAACAAATTTGGCAACGTATTTCGTAGATGTTGTAAATACATGTCTCCTGTTAATCTTTGTGGAAGTATGACAGGACCAATTATAAAATTTCCTATTATTCCAGCCCAAACGTTGATTTTGAATTCGTGTTGAAAATGGTTTATTTTAATGGAATGAGGATTTTCAATTGCATAAACGTGTTCATTATGAAAATTAGTTATTCCTCTTCTCGTGAAACAGGCTTCATCAGTGAACAAAATATTCTTTCCAAAGTTCAGATTCATTTCTCTTTGCAAATTAATGAACCTACAAAACATCAGACGACTTTGTGAATCATGGATTAATAAATCTTGAACTGGCGTCTTGTGGTATGGGTATAATAATTGTTCTCTTAGTACTTCATGAACGGCATTCCTAGAAACTTCTAGTTCATTACTTATCCGTCTAGTACTCAATTCTGGATTTTCTTCAATACGGTCTAAAATTTCTACTTCGACTTCGGGAATCCTTACATAACGCTGTCTTCCATAATCACCAGTTCTAGGAGCAAAATGACCGGTCTCCCGAAGACGTCTCTCAACTGCAGCAAAGGTTGGGTGGCTTGGTACGCGACGATTTGGAAACCTTGCCGAATACACCCTCACACTCTCTCGACCATTTCCTTGACAATATCCGAATACCAATAACATATCGGTGTATTCTTCATTGGTGTATTGTACGGCCATGATAAATCAGAAAAGTCCGATATCAACAATCAACGTCAATAAAACTCGACAAATCAACACAGATGAAACTATGGAAACCAAGAATGTGAATATCACTGTTTTCGAGCAGATAATAATAGTCTTCAGAAAAAAAAACCAGTGCTACTTATTTTCAATAGAAATAACCTATGCAAAAAGTACATCTCAACTTTTTGCGTCGTATAAATCTTTGTATACGTGAAAATGGTGAACTTTTTGAACAATTTTTATGAAATATCTGTTAATCGTTTTATTATTAATTATGCTCTAAATCACTAAAATTAAAATTTTGTCGAACCTATGAGAGGAATCGACTTTTGTCAAGAGTACCTTTTTTGTAGTGAATGAGTTGAATAATTTAGATTTCATATTGAAACTAATTTTTTTCCATTGGCGTAGGAGTTTTAGATGTTTATTTACTGAAAAAATCAAGTTCTACGCCCATGGAATGATATTCATTATGATTATGATATGAGTTTCATTGCCCGATGAGTCTATGCCAACGTACCAAATTTGAAAAAAATCTCATGAGCCGTTCAAAAGTTATGAAGCAAAATCGATTTGAAAATTTCAACTTCAGAGCCGTCTAGCGCCCAAACTAAGCAACTTTTTACTGAGGTAAGTTTGCTTGTATCGAATTGTTTTGGTCTGAAGAATATGTGGTAGCTTTTTGTAAAGACCTTTTAAAGACACCCTGTACAATATATATATATATATATATATATATATATATATAATCTGAGATTTGGAAAACTAGATGGATGCTTTCTTCGTGAGGATGCAGTAAAAATTTTGGCATTAAATTAGTGGACTCTTTGTTAATAAGCCGAGCTTTCGGAAATGTTCATTTCCTTTATAAAGACAATATATGTATAAAAAATGCATATATATAAGAACTATGTCAATTCCACGGACAGCAGACTACTTACTAACGTGAGATTGAAGATTGTCAAGTTGACACATCCCACTTACAGACTCAATATTTTAAAAGAATTAATAAACATTTTGCTTGAAAATTCTTATCCAATCAAAATTATCAATGAAATTTTAGCCAATTCAGACAATAGAATCGAAGACTTTGATGTTTTTCCTAATAACAATCGACGAATTCTAGATACTCCCCCTGACAATCCTCCAAATTCAGAACTCCCAAAATATAAATGTCTACCTTTCATTGAGGACTTGACTCCAAAATTATCCAACATATTCAGAAATGAAAATATAATAATTGCTAAAAAAACTATTGAAACAGTATCAGCTCTCCATACAAGAACCAAATCCCCTTTCAATGAATCAGAAAAGACTAATCTCATTTATGGAATTCCTTGTGAAGGACTGTGAACTATCGTATATTGGTCAAACTTCTAGAAATCTGTCAGGACGAATAACTTCACATAAAAGTGACAGTAACTTCCGAAAGAGAACGTGAGCATGTCATTGACGAAAATCATGAAATGAATTTCAATGATTCTAGCACAGGAAAAAAATCATTAGAAACGCAATTTTCTCTAAAAATGAATGAGTGATCTGACATCGGCAATCTCAGTAGCATCTATAACTATTCACTGGAAATATAACAGAACAATTGTATTCCCAATAATATTTCCAGATTCTCACAATCAGCTCCTCAACATTAACATTTTCTCACATATAATTTTTCAAAATTTTTTCCCATTTGAAATTTAAAAAAAAAATCCCGCCACTGGGTTGACAACGTGTCGGTTGGTTTGGAACCGAATGATTCCGAATTGTTTTGCGTTTTTTGAAACAACCAACCGTCCATTTTGTATCGTCCGTCCAGAAAACGACACATTGCTGTTATAGTTACATATTTTTTCATTAATCGTAATTGTCCACGAGATGAATTTTCCTGATTGATTCCTGCTAATGCTACATCTGTTATGTATTGCAATATCTTCATCTTCAATCTCACGTTAGTGAGTAGTTTGTTGTTTGTGGAATTGACATGGTTTTTATATATATACCCATTTTTTTATTGATGGTCTTACCTCCAGCCTATATTTCTGAATGTGGAGGTAATTGATGACATAATGTATATCGCGCTCCAAGTCCGCCATTTGACAACTCAGCCGCCAGCTCTGACTATAATGGTGCATCTCGAACACTTTCGATGATTCTATAAATGAATAAATCAGATTCACGAATGGTGATAAGAAGAAATAATTTCCTTCCCACATCCGATATACCACTTACCCCAGAACAAATATAATGGCGATTTGCGATAAAGAGAAAATGTAAATATAAGAAATATTATATAATCTTCGAACCCTTTTCATATTGATATACAGAAGAAAATTATTAAATGAGGATATCTACATTTGACTACAATGCCTTGGTACCGAACTTGATCAGAGCTCTCGTTGTTGCACCCACAAATACTGGCTCGTTCTGACCCAAGTATGCGAGATTATATAATCCGTTAGAAGAATTCATCTCAATAACATCGCTCTCTTTCATCTGTTCTACAACTCTTTTCGGTAACCAGCATTTGATACAAACTTCAGTTTTTTCACAGTTCCGCTTTTACCAGATGTGCTGCACCAGCACAGAAATGTATAGTATCATAGTTTAGTTGATTAATCAAATGTATCGAATAATATAATCAACTATTCATCAGAAAGGCATAACGAAACATCTCATCTCTAATAGATTCAAATAATATCCCATCTCTAGTAGCTTATCAAATGGACACCTGCATCGCACACGTGTTGTACAAAAACAAACCTATTAATTACACCAGTGGAATGTGTCAGAGATAAGATAATGAAGAGCGTATGAAAACGGTAGCCGCTGTCGGCTTAAATCAAATATAGACAGATTTATGACTCTTAGTATGCACGTGCAACCTCATGAAGATGAAGAAATTGTTATTGTCGTCACCAGATATCACTTATAATAAGGATTAATAGAGAGAGTTCGAGAGAGACGGCTTAGATCAGTGGGCGAGGTAAGCCTAGATCTGCCGGTAACAGTAATTGTGTTAAAATGTCCACGATAGGCGCAATGCGCAATCAAAAGTGATCAGTATATTAAATAGTAACTAGTAAAGCAGTAGCAGATAATATGTAGACATCAGAAAAGTAACATTGAAACAGTGAGCAAGAACCAGTGGAAGTAGATCGTATCAAAGGCCCGGTATCAATAAATCACAGAGAAACCAGACAGTTGTCGAGATAACATTACCAGCATCCTTAAATTCATCCCCTGAACGGTTAGCACGTGCCATTGATTCATGGCTGTCCATCTTCGAATACACAGAAAGATGAGTTGTTTGCGTGTATTGTCAGGTCTCCATATTGTAACTATTGTAATAGTGTGCAATTAAATCTCAATTTCGTTTTTGCAAGACTTTAAGATACAGATACAGTTCAGATAGATCGTGATTGAGTTTGATAGCTTATGATGATATTTAACCATGTAATGAAAATTTCTATATGTTTTGTCAACGCATGCTTTGACTCTTCTTTTATAATAATGATAAAGTTATAGTTAATCTTGATATCTTCACATAGTTGTTTCTTCAACGCATGAGACGATACCCACAATATAATTACCATTCTTTTGTTATAAACTAGCCCCAGAAGACCTTCCGCTCGGCTCATAAATCAAAATACAAGCTTTTGATGGGGCAAGCAGCACAAATTGTGGGGTGTTTTCATTTTTTTAGCCTCTTGTTGGTATTTTGTCTGTTGATAAAAAAAAAACAAAAAAAAATTTTTTTCCTCGAAGTTCAAGTGATTAAATGTTGTTTTGATTTCATCAGAAGGCTTAACCGTTTGTATTGAAGAGGCTGAAAACATTTCTCATGGTAAATATAGGCGATCCCTATGTAGTTGAAGAAACAACATAGCTAGGCAGTGAATCATAGGTATAGGACGGTTGAGATTTGAAACAGAACCACGGGACTGAAATATATCAAATATGCCACCGCCGGAAGAACCAGAATTTCAACAAGAAATTGTACTACCAGTATCGATCAATTTGGATTCGATTTCATTTTATAGTTGTCATACGAACATCAATGAATTTTTGAAAACCATCGGGGAAACGGCTATATTAGCGAATTGGACAGAGAAACAAAAAGTGTCTATCGCTCGAATAAAATTGAAAGGGATGGCTAAGCAATTTTTAGAATCTGAACCGGATTTGATCTCAACTGAAAATTGGACAACGTTGAGAATCGCTTGAAAGAACAGTTTGGTGTTATTCAAATTCCTGGACAAGCCTTAAGAAATTTCATGGAATGCAAGCAACGGAACGGAGAAACCTGTAGGTAGTTTTTGCCTAGGCTGAAATTGTTAGCCACAAAAACTCTTACTATCACAGGAGTACAAATTGTGGATACAGTACTGAGAAACAAGTTGGACAGGGACATAACCACACAATTCGTGATGGGGCTAATGAACCCACTTCGAAAACGTTTATCATCTGCAGAACCTACTGTCATAGCGGATGCATTAAAAGACGCAGAGAGGGAAGAAACGATGGAAGCTATAACCAAAAGTCAAGATCATACTTCTCCAAGTGTACGTGGTATTACCACGCCATACCGTGGAGAAATTAAAATGCTACCGATGTCAAAATATAGGACACTATGGCAAGGACTGTCAGTTCATCAGATCACACTGACAGGAGAGAATGTTATAATTGCAAGAAAGTGGGACACGTTCATAGGAATTGTCCAATTCCACAAAACTCTGCCGACATCGTATGCTATAACTGCCAAAATCGAGGGGCATATGGCTGGGGCCTGTCCTGTACACAGCGAGTTTCGTTCCCCTGAAATTCGCTGGCTGGTCGCAACACTCAGTAGATAGTGGTGCGAACGGGATACTGAATTACACGTGTGATAATGAGAAATCGCGGAATACCGCTCTATAGTTTATACGAAGTCAGTCGAAAAAGCCAAAAAAAATTTTAACCGGCTGCATGCCGGCAAATCCTTTGACATGCCGCAGATTACAGCGGCGGGTAAATTTTTTTTTTCGTTCTCACAAATTAAAGCTGTTTTTGAATGAATTCTTGATTGTTCAAAAATTCCCTATATATCCATTTTGGAACAGGAGAGTATCGAATATTGGTAAGTTTCCAGACCACCCATGAGGTCTTACCATGGCTCGTTACTTTTTTTTTAGTGGGAACTTTGCTTTTAATAGCAGCCCAGACCATCTCAATAGGGTTAAAAACACAGTAATATGGGGGCAAACGTAAGACAGTATGGCCGTGTGCTCCAAAGAGTTCATCAACTACATATTCCTTCGGAAAATTTTGTTTCCTGATCATTTCCAGTAATTCTTTCTTCAGTTTGTTAGGAGATATTTCCATGCCTTTTCTCTCCATGAATTGAATAATATCAGCCTTTTTCGTGTTGGTGCTCGGTATTTTCGTTCGTTGACGTGAATGGTATGACGCATTATCCATAACGATGACTGAATTCCCTGGAATATTTGATAAAAGCTGCTGCTCTGCCCATTTCTCAAATAATTCTGCCGTCATATCCTCGTGATAATCGGCAGAGGATTGCCTGATATTTTTGGCAGACAACAACAATGCATGGTCAACAAAACCATTTTCATTGCCGGCGTGAAGGATTATTATTCTCTTGCCTCTCGAACTCGGACCACTCAAATTACAGTTTTTGCTATCATCTACTCAACCGTATTGAACAACGTCATGAGTGTCGAACCATGTTTCATCTAGATAAATTATAGGCCTATTCGCTTCACGGTATTCCTTTATTCTACGTAGATATTCTTGCCGATGGTCTACGATGCGTCTTGATTCCATAATCACCATACTTTTGTCTAATTTTTTATGGCTGAACCCGCAATCCAGTAAAATATTTCGCACCCTACTTAACGATTTATATTTATAATCCGCATATTCATTCAACTTATCCCTGATATCTGGCAATGTTGGCACCTTTTTCTCATTATAAAATCTATAAACAATTCGACGAATTACTTTTCTTTCGAAGCATCATCAAGCTTCTTGAGTTTTTGTCCCACTCTTTTCCGTTTAACTTGATGATATTGATATAGCTTATTTTAGTCGATTCCTGTATTCTCTTCACAAGTTGGTTTCCTGAAGAACCATTTTTCTCGTCCTTGAGACGCGATTATATATTCAAAATTACCCTTAGCGTTTGAACATGTAAATCTTTATTGGCGAACTCCGCTTGCTCTTCCTCCGAATCACTATCACTCACTTCGTTGACTTCCTCGAAAGGCCTCCAGAACGCCATATTTTAATTGCGATCTGAAAAACATACTCACTATGATTAAAATAATAAATTTTCTGAATTTCGAGTTGAACCAATGAAGACAACCTAGCTCCGTCGCATTACCGTACCGCACTGCCTAGCGCAAGCTAGAAGATTCTTATCACACAGAAAGCCGCCCATGCAACTCTGACCAATCAACATTCAGGAGTAACCAATGAGACGCGGATTCTAGAATGACAGCGCTTATCCAGTCCACGTTGACTGCACAGGCTTCATACCGGGGAAGCTCAGTAAAAAATATCTCATTCATTCAAGCGAATCGACAAATCTTCGTATCGTCCTTAAAAACGGAAGTTTTTCAAAAGACTTCGTATAAACTATACTAGAAATACGAGCAAATTATTACACAGCTCTTATAGATTCAGGAGCGTCAGTATCCTTGATCAAACGAGAAGTGTCAAGGGGTTTTGAAATCATTAAGGATAATAATTTAATGGATATACAGGGTGTTCGAATCCCCAGCTTGGACAAGGTATTGGTACCGATCAAGCTGAGCGAAAATATTATTATAAATCATAAGTTTATAATATTGGAAGGCGGAAATTTTCATACAAATTTCCTAATAGGTTTTGATTTTCTTCAGAAATATGAAGTGAAAATAGATTGGGGCGTAGGAAGGATGTTTGTACTCGAGTAGGAAATCGAGCTGGTGGAAGAGAACCAAATTAGTGGAGTGAAGGAGTATAATAGGGAGTTAGAGCAAAGGCTGGGAAACGTGGAAAACCAACTTCTAATGATTGACAGAAGAATGCTAGACTCTTCCGAGGTGGACTATGAGGATTCACTATCGTTGACAGCGATAAAGAACCCTCCTGATCAGGTGACTGTCAATCATCTGCCAGAAACCAATTTGAAAATTGGAAATGTTCAACCAAAGAAAAGACGAGCTTCAGAACCTAGGAAAGAAGCCAAGGCCGAAATAGGTTCAGAAATTCCGACGGGTGCCCGAAATAAGCAGTCTCAGAAGGAGTTCCACAAAAATTGCTCCAGAAAGGAAGAAATTCGATCGCCACCATAGAAGTTCGGAAGTTCGAGAGACAGATCGAAACCACATTGAGAGTAATATCAGTACAAGTTTTAGAACGTGATCGTGTAGCGAGAGTACCGGTAAGATCTTGCTTAATCGAAGTACGTCGATTCATGTACAATTGTGGAATGTGGTCACATGCGAGTCCTGTAAGGCATGGAATGTTAAGTTATGTACATCAAACCGAAAGAACAGAGTGCGAAAGCATGCATGATCATGGTGAATTTTGCGAATTCAATAATCACGTGATAAAATTAGACAGAAATTTTTTGGTGACCACGTCAGTCACCTTGGCAGGAAGCCTATCTCAGGAAGGAGCCTGTAATGGAGTAACGTATAGTTACAAAGGAGAAGAATGGAGCGATGTTGTTATTATAGCGTCGGTCAAAATCACTATAACAAATTATCTAGCCACCGCTAGATTAGATACCAGTGAAATGGTACTTCGAGATGGTTTAGTTTGTGAATTTTTAGATAGATATTGTCTAGATTACCTTGTTTAGGCAACAATCTGGGACCCCATAAAAGAGGAAGAATGCAAAGCCTTTGCTATACTTCACGATGGAGAAGCCACTGTTGTTCGAGAATCTGAAGAAACAACTCGTCATAAAGAAATATTAGTTGTAGATTCGAATTCGAAGATATTTGCTATAGAACTAAGAGCAACCGATACTCATTGCAATCGGCAAGTATGGATTACTGAGCATCCTAGGATCATTATCGTTGAATACCACCCGGAAGTACCCTCCATGAAATGGTTAATAGGAGAAGAATTTCAAGCCGACGCGAACCTCCTTACATATGTAAATACGAAGTTTCTTCATGTCGAACAATCTTACAAATGAGGCATTAGCCCAAACAGTGTACCGTAGATGCCTTCTCCGGCGGGAAGTTCTGAAAAACCGACTTTTGTTAGCTCGAAACACCCCTAACGCCGTAGCGGCTTTGGTACAAGATCAGCTGGGATACATCTCAGTTGTTGTTCTTTACATCCTGAAATGTCAACCAGTGAATGTCGACATACGACGAGAACCAAAACCAAAATATTGTAACGTTGAGTTACCAGTAACTGTGTATAATGAGTCATATTACATGTCTCCAATCACAAGAATATTACAAACATACGCCACTCAGACAGAATGTTTTCAGGGCGTATTTACACAGACACGGAAATAAGACGGGCCCTAGAAGTAATGATGTACGGATTAGAGAGAGAAGCTGTGGATAATATAATAGTACAAAAATTTAGCAGAAAGGGTGTGGATGGACAGCGATTTTCCGCATTGAATTTATTTAACCCTGAAGAATTAAAAAAGTTATCCAACTCTACAATAAATAAACTATATGGATGGTTCGTAGTTATAGGAGACGTAACGCGTGAAATGCTCGGAATTTATTTTTGCTTTGGAATAGTTGAATTTTTGGTAGACACATTCTTGAACGCTATTGCTATACACCGGTTGAAGGGAAAATCTTGGGAAATGCTTTTTTCCTGCTGCGATTTTCTCACTATGTTCATTTTGCATGAAAACCATACCCAGCGAAAGGAAACTCTGGTACACTCACCGGAAGAAATTTCATTTCCTCGGGAAATAGCGACTAGTAACGACACAAGAACTTCCGTACCCATGCTGAATCTCAGCCCAGCTGGCGGTACGACATCTAGCTTGAAAGAAGAATTTCATAAGACACCAAACCCTTTTCCTACATGCGATTATATTCAAACCCTAACATACGTATCTAATGTTAAGTGAGATAAGGACACATATATTGTCACGAGATGATAGAAAAACATAATTTCTCGACAGGCCAGTTTATCAGGATCATTTATAGATGGCCCAAAGAGGCATGATAATTTTCAACTAAGATAAGGAAACCAAATGTATCATGATGAGATTCAAAAGACTATAATAATTTAGCGATAGGGTGACAAAAATCCAGACAGTGTATATATATAAAAAAAACATGACCATCAACTATAAAATTGAGTGCGCGATTAGAAAGTTCGAAACCAATAATATATGAACCATAAGGATGAAATACCCAGAAAAAGGACATGCGGGAATAAGATTAGAAAACTAATAGTGCTAGTGCTAGTGCTAGTGGAAGCTCAATAAAAACACTGACTTGATAGTGCGATCCAAATAATCAACTTAGAACATAAAATCCCTCCCAGATAGTGCGTGAGTTATGTGAGTAAAAACACTATAAAATCAAAATCTCAAGTGAACTCAAGTCAAGCTCAAATCTTAAGCTCGCGAACGCGTTTATGCCAGAGCAATTGACGACAGTGAAAGATGGAAGCTCTAATTGAATGGGTTCGAGTGATGCCTGACAACGCCGAAAAGAAAAATCTGCTCCTGACCATAGTCAACAACTTGGTCCGGGAGCACATTATATTGACCAACTACCTGGATCAGCAGCGACACATATGGCAGAACCAAAACAGCCAACGTTGTTATAATCTGCTGTACCTGATGATGTTCCATGCGGAACACCGTCGAACAATGGAAAACTTGGGACTACCTACCTGTGATTGCACGTGATGCATACCCACAGTAGTCGCCAACCCAGCCGAGACCCGAAGGCGGGTGCCATTGGCATTGGTGCCAAAGCTCCCCCATACCCCACGAAGAGGAAATCAGCCCCAACACCCAGATGACCTCCTTGTGGTCTCTGTCGGGGTGACAGCAGATGGAATCCCAACCCCTGAGAGTGACTGGGATGACAAGGATTTTGTCAACCAGGTGACAACAGCCTCCTTGGACGAACACCAGCAGGACCCCTGGGATTTCATGGATCCAGGGCCAAGCAAGCTCGTCGCAAATGCTGCCCGTCTCTCACCTGTTAAAGACATGGACCCCTCCTTACCTGCTACCCAGACTGTCAACACCCCTGTTGGTGGGCTGAACCTAGTCATCACCCGAGAGTATAGAGCTCCCCAAGAATCACCGCAAGTTCATAATTGTTCTTTCATAACCCATTCAAAATGAGGCATTTTTCTTTTTTCATATAACAATTTTATTTCTAGAAAAAAAAAATAGGGTATGAGTGAAAATGAGTACGGAATCAACATGTACATACATGATGATTTCCATATATCATGGATTGGAGGGATGTGCTGCACCAGCACAAAAATGTATAGTATCATAATTCAGTTGATTAATCAAATGTATCAAAAAATATAATCAACTATTTATCAGAAAGGCATAACGAAACATCTCATCTCTAATAGATTCAAATGATATCCCATCTCTAGTAGCTTATCAAATGGACAACTGCATCGCACACGTGTTGTACAAAAACAAACCTAATTATTACACCAGTGGAATGTATCAGAGATAAGATAATGGAGAGCGTATGAAAACGGTAGCCGCTGTCGGCTTAAATCAAATATAGACAGATTTATGACTGTTAGTATGCACGTGCAACCTCATGAAGATGAAGAAATTGTTATTGTCGTCACCAGATATAACCTATATAAAGGAATGATAGTGAGAGTTCGAGAGAGATGGCTTAGATTAGTGGGCGAGGTAAGCCTAGATCTGCCGGTAACAGTAATTGTGTTATAATGTCCACGATAGGCGCCGCAATGCGCAATCAAAAGTGATCGGTATATTCAATAGTAACTAGTTAAGCAGTAGCAGATAATATATCCGTATGAAGACGGATCAAGAATTTCCTCATGGTAAATCCTGCCTGTCGTGAGAGGCGACTAAACGGATACCCATAGGTGGAAGATGGTTCCCATCATCGCCCGGTGCGACACCACCACATCGACAGGGGTGCAGAGAAATGGGTAACTCCCATGTTTCGATATTTGGTCGATGCTTCCGGCCATATCCCCGAACCCTATCTCCTTCTTCCCAACCCAAACTGTCCATTTCAGCTGAAAAAAAATCTAGATGATGAATTCTCCTAGAGTAAAACACTCCGGAAGTTAAATACTTCTCCATTCGGATTTCCTGGCGAAAGGTGCTCGAGGGGGTTCACCATTGAGACATGTGAATTTAAAAATAGACCTTCGTAACATCCGAGGTCTGAACAAAAATATAAACGATGTTCATTACCATCTACAGGCTGAGAAACCAGATATACTGGCTCTAACTGAGACGCAGGTCAACTCATCAACTAATACGACCTATTTGCTATGCCCTGGATATAAGCTCCATACCTGTTTCAGATTCAGAGCAGGTTTATGTCTCTTTTCCAGAAATGATCTCTTATGCCATCGTGAGGAGGAACTGGAACCAAAAGAATTCGTTGTAATGTGGCTCAAGATCGATAACCACAAACAGACGAAGTTCATCTGCTGCCTTTATCTATCACCAAACGAACCAACTTCTGGTGACCTCTTCGAATTCCTTTCTCTGAAACTCGATTTCATCCAACAGGATCACCCAGCAGCTGAAATCATGGGGGATTTCAATGTCCACAACTCCACCTGGCTCAAATTCTCGAACAAAACAGACTACGCAGGACGTCTGGCCGAGGCTTTCGCTATCATCTATGGTCTTGAGCAACTGATAAATGAACCTACTCGGATCCCTGATATCAGCAATCATTATGCCAATACGCTCGTCCTGTTCCTCACTAACAATACGGAACCGTATGAAGTGAAAATCCGTGCACCACTAGGAAACTCAGACCATACACTCATCTTCACGATATGTCCTGACATCACTCCGCGAACCAGTCCAACACCCCCACGCACTGTTTGGCATTACAATTCAGCCGACTGGGATGGCTTCGCATGTTTTTTTCTGAGTTTTCTTGGAGGAGAATGTGTTTTGAATCGGGAGATCCCACGCAATGTGCTGAAGAGATCTCGGAAATCATCATGCTGGAAATGGAAACTTACACACCACATAGCACTAAATCACGAACCACTGGTGAACCATTGTTCAATAGAACCTGGTCAAGGGTCGTCGCTCTGAAGCAAGCAGCATACTGTCGTTGGCGCAGAAACTCAAGCCCGCTGAAGCCAACTAGAGCTGAATATGTTAAAGATAGGAATACATGCAATCGAACGATAGATGAGTATAAAGAGGCATACAACACGAAAATAAGATCGAAGCTCATAGAGTGTCCAAATGGTTCCCGTTCATTTTGGACCTTTGCCAAGGCAATCGTGAGAAATTCCACTTCTAGCTCATCTCCTCCCCTCACAAAGGATGATAATACATTGGCTATAACACCTCATGAAAAAGCCAAAACCTTCGCCGAAATGTTTGCAGACAATTCTACCTTGGATCCACGAGGCCAGGAACTTCCCAAAATCGCTACCATCGATAACCGTATGCCAGAAATTGTCTTCCGGCAACGCACAATCAGACACATTCTGCTTAGCCTCAACGTCGAGAAGGCTATGGGGCCTGACGGAATACCGCCTATCGTTCTCAAAAAATGTGCCCCAGAACTAACACCAGTTCTTTGCAGGTTGTTCACCCTTCCGTGAAAACTCGGCGTATTTCCTTCTAACTGGAGGAAAGCTAGCAGGGTCCAACCGATTCCAAAGAAGAGCAAGAAAACCCTCCCTAACAACAATATACCGATTGCACTTCTATCTGTGATCTCTAAAGTAATGGAAAAAGCAATCAACATCGAGCTCATCCGATATCTGGAGAGCTCAAGAATCATGAACGACCGGCAATATGGCTTTCGTCACCAGAGGTCAACAGGAGATCTGCTTGCCAATGTGACACATGAGGGCAGGTGTCAATAGAGAAACATGAGTCTCTGACTGTAGCATTCGACCGAGTTTGGCACCAAGGCCTCCTAGCGAAACTTCCGTCATATGGTTTGCCGCCCCAACTGTGTCTTTTACTATCGAGTTTTCTTGCAGATAGATCACTCTACGTGGTGGTAGACGGGGTCTCGTCTGATACAATGACGATCAATGCTGGTGTTCCACAAGGCTCTGTCTTGGCACCAACTTTGTTCTTGCTCCACATCAATGATTTGTTTAATGTGACCTCCAGCCCAGTTCATAGCTTTGCGGATGATAGTACACTTCATTCCGCCTTTTCCTCTTTTTCCTCATCCAACGAGGCCAGAGGTGCAAGGCGAAGACAGGATGATGTTGCAACTAAAACTCAAGCTTGTATGTTCACCAAGAAGGCTGATCACACAATGCCCAATTTAATGATGTCGGGTACCACTGTTCCTATGAGGTCGTCAATATTCATGCTGGGTGTCACCACCAACAGTGCTCTCTCATGGGACGATCATGTGAGGTCCATTGCGAAAACTGCTTCACAAAAACTTGGTTTTCTATTCCGTGCGGAGAGATACTTCACATCCCAGCAACTGCTTATGATCTACAAAGCACAAATTCGACCTGTCCTGGAGTACTGTTCACATGTTTGGAGCTCAGCCCCCAAACATACGCTGAAGCTCTTAGATTTGATTCAGAAGAGAGATATTCGCCTAGTTGATGATACAACACTCACCAAATCATTGACCCCTCTAGATCATCATAGAAAGGTCGGCAATTTCTGCCTTTTTTATAGGTACTTCCACGATCGGTGCTCAACGGAATTATTTTCTATTATGGCACCACGTGCGATTCCCAGAAGACAAACCAGACGAGCTCAGACTGGTCACCCCTACACTGTCAGGCTCGAGACCTGTCGAACATCACTATACGAAGCATCATCCATCAATAGAACGGCAAAGATGTGGAATTCTCCTATTATGCCAGCACGTGCGATTCCCAGAAGTCATACCAGACGAGCTCAGACTGGTCACCCCTACACTGTCAGGCTCGAGACCTGTCGAACATCGCTATACCAAGCTATACCAAGCTTCATTCATCAATAGAACGGCAGAGTTATGGAATTCTTTGCCTAGTGAAGTC
Organism: Gastrophysa polygoni; assembly: GCA_963576655.1. Taxonomy (NCBI): domain Eukaryota; kingdom Metazoa; phylum Arthropoda; class Insecta; order Coleoptera; family Chrysomelidae; genus Gastrophysa; species Gastrophysa polygoni. The sequence goes on from OY755083.1 coordinate 26,242,197, forward strand.
TTTCCTGATGCTTACAACCTCCGAACTTTCAAGAAAAAATCCAACACCTTCCTACTCTCCCAAAATTTCACCGCTGGCTGACACGATTTTCCTCGAACATTATAGGTTTCCTTTTCGTGTTGTCCATAGATGAAAAAAAAATGTAGACATCAGAAAAGTAACATTGAAACAGTGAGCAAGAACCAGTGAAAGTAGATCGTATCGAAGGCCCTGTATCAATAAATCACAGAGAAACCAGACAGTTGTCGAGATAACATTACCAGCATCCTTAAATTCATTCCCTGAACGGTCAGCACGTGCCATTAATCTAGGGCTGTCCATCTTCGAATACACAAAGAGATGAAATGTTTGCGTGGATTGTCAGGTACCTATTTTGTAACTATTGTAATAGTGTGCAATTAAATCTCAATTTCGTTTTTGCAAGACTTTAAGATACAGATACAGTTCAGATAGATCGTGATTGAGTTTGATAGCTCATGATGATATTTAACCATGTAATGAAAATTTCTATATGTTTTGCCAACGCATGCTTTGACTCTTCTTTTATAATAATGATAAAGTTATAGTTAATCTTGATATCTCCACATAGTTGTTTCTTCAACGCATGAGAAGATACCCACAATATAATTACCATTCTTAAAATCATAAATGAAAATACAATCTTTCGATGAGAATAGCACGCGAATTTAGTCGAAAAAACGATATCTTCTTGATTAAACATATAATTTTTATTCAAGGGTAACGATGATAACAGAATTTGCTCTATAATTTCATCAACCTCATTGATTCTACAATTGATAGCACCTACATCAATTTCAGAAGATGCTATCATCACTCCCTTGGCAAGTGAAAGAATGTATGAAAAGTATATGAACAATTGTACTCACCAGAAACAGATTTTATTTCATCGCACTTCTAGACTCTCACTCATCTTGGTAGATTATGTATTGAGTGTGTTTCCTGCTGTGAGAACTATGTTGTGTGGATGGAAACTATGGTATTTGAAGGAACTTGAATACGTGATGTAGCAATACCCCACTACTACCGAATGACCTTGAGGTGAGGCGTGCATCTCCAAGGTCGCTTTCTAACGCAATAATAACCTTCCAGGCCAACTCCTCCCGAGGTCACTCAACATGCTCAAGGTCACTCTTCCATAGACCATAGCTCTCTGACCTTTGGGGTAGACCCAGAAACGGCAAAGACCTCCTACTCTCGTACCTCCGATTAATTCTTGAAATACAGAGACGGCAGCGAAATAAACTAATGGATCTAGATTGTCTGAATATGAGCAATCGATGAACGTCTCATGCTTTTGTGCTGGTTCCATAAAATCATCATTTATAAAATGCCACCAAATCTGTTCAGTAAAATTTCATGTCGATATGACGTGAATAACTTGAACGTGAGACAAATTTAAATCGTCTCCACCTACTCACAGAGCGGAAACCGGAAACGTTCAAGAGATCATTTACTTATCAAATTGCGAGTCTTTATAATTCTCTGCACAATTCTTTCAAATCGTTATCTCTATGGTCTTTCAGGTATCAAATACGCAAATGTGTGTCTATATATATGTGTATGGATGCGTATGTATAGATGCACAAACGCATTATACATATATATAAAAATTAAATTTTCTTCTTCATTCATTTCATTTCAATTTTCTTATTACTTTACATAAACAGCTTGTACAATCTGAAACATATAGAAGAAAAACTCATCTCTTATGCGGACGATACTGCTGTTGTATTTATGGGGGATAATTGGGATGAAACATATACAAAGGCTGAAGATGGACTCAAAAAAATATACAGCTGGCTTAATGAAAGTATGGTTTGAACATCGAAAAAACTAAATTCATCACCTTTTCGTCCACAATAAGAGATTAACCCACAAATATAAATATTCGACTACATGGAACCGTCTGTACAGATGACCCCAACTGCGCCTGTTCAACCATAAAAAAAATTAAAAGTATTAACTACCTAGGTGTGATGATTGATCAACACATTCGTTGAAATGAACACATCAATCATACTACAACGAGACTCCGCAAATTGATATTTAAATTTAACCAGTTAAAAAATATCCTGAACAAAAAAAAATAAAATAATGGTGTACGATGCTTTGGCTGAGTCCATAATCCGCTACTGCATTATAGCCTGGGGTGGGACTTTCAGAACTTCCCTTCACTGCTTAGAAGTTACTCAAAATACCTTACTGAAAATATTGTTTAATAAAAACAGGAGGTATGGAACTGAGCAACTCTATAATGAATTAGGAGTAGGTAATAGATCTTAAACAGTCATATTGCTGTCAATGCCTTATCTGGACAAAAAATTGTACATCACCCTCTGAAATACACTATCATCATACCCGAAGAACAGCAAGACAGGAAATTCCTATTCCCTTGTATAGAACCACAATCACACAGATATTTGTAACCTATAATGGCCCTAAACTCTTCAATCTACTACCCTCTGACATTAGAAATATACAAAATGAAAATAAGTTCAAAAACAAGCAAAAATGTTTGTACAATTACATTTTAAGGATGTCCTAAAACCAATTCTCGAATAATTACATGCATCACTCTACAATTACCAAGGTTTTTACCCATTTCTTTGTTATTTATTTCCTCTCCTCATAATACCAATTTTGAAAATACCAATTTTGAAAATTTATCAATTTTCCTTTCACCCTGTTACTATTAAATCGAAACAAAAATAGATGATAAGAGAACGACCCACAATACAAGCTAAGCTTAGGTGGTCTCTCTTATCAAATAAATAAGGAATTGTAAAGATCTTACTGAATAAACTTACATACCTACATAAAAAAAAATCTTGATAAAAAAAGGATAAGATTATTCATATATTTGTGATATTTTTGTTCTTATCCAACATTCATTAACATTGTATTTTTTTTTCTAGATTTTGCACTTTTTTTGTTGTAATATGGTTAGGTTGATAAAAAGAGAGTATGATTCACGTTATACTCACCTGACACATCACCTTTTTTTCCTATCCTATTATGTTTCTTATTTGCTACTTGATTTTCGAAGGTAAATATTATAGTGAAACTAGAACTTGAACCGCTCACATAAACCTGCATCAAAAATGGGTTCCTGCTTTGGGTACCACCAGCAACCAGAATACCAATGAGATGGAGGATGAATGAGGTGGTGGAATCATTCGAACAGAACTATTCAGATAGCATAGACGTAGATTATCTGTGAGTGACATCGATTTTTTGAAATCAATCGGTCTGAAGTTGCGACAAACAAATGAATGGTTGCTTTAACATCGACGATGTTCCAACTGGACGTTTTCGATGAATCAATTCTCGATCACTTCCTGATGAGTCTACATGAGCATACATACAAATCATATGGTTCACCATCGTTCAAGAATTCCGATGGAATGATAATCGCCATCAACTTTCAGAATCTGATACTTGATATTGCTGAAAGCTATATTCATATCGAAGGAAAATTCATACCCAATGATGAGACTGAAGAATGTTATCTATCCAATAATGCTTTTGATATGATCTCTTATGGTGAAGCTGAATTCGTACAATTTATAAACAGGGTAGATTGGTCAAGCTACTATTCAACTGACGATCCAAATCCAAATATCCCCTCTGAATTTTTATGTGAAAATATTACATATGCCATAGAAACAGCTTTTCCTTCGAGAAATATGAATCAAAAACCTATCGTGGTACACTGAGGAACTGAAAGTTATGAGGGAGGACGTAGGCCAAAAAAAATACCAATACATAAAGACAGGAGATTCTGAAATTAAACGTGTGCATCAAACCACAAAGAAAATTACACAGAAAATGTGAGGAAAGCAAAGAAGTATATGTATGATAATGTTATCACAAACAGTAAGAACTCCACAAAAACAGCTTGGAAGATCATAAATGAAATACAGGGTAGGTCAAGTGAGAGTATCAGTCACAATACCTGCCTCACTGCAAATGATTTCTGTGAATTTATTTCATAAACATTTTTGTAATTTCCAAAGGTCAATAAATATCTCATCTTATCTTGAATGCTGAATTCCTAGAAACAGTTGGATATGGGGCCTCAACAGAGATTCTGGATAAAAATTGTCACATATTCAGCGGCAAACTCTCTCTCGAATATTCAATTATTCATTTATTTATTTATTTATCATACACCACTCAACAGAAACCATTCACAGAGTGGGAGTAATCACAAAAAAAAAGAATATACAGGATGGGTATACACTACTGAAATTGACAATATTATGTTTATTCAGTCATGTCGCAATTCTCTAGTTTTCCACATTCGTATTGAATGAATCAATGATGGGATTTGCTGAAGAACATGACAAAGCTATTCTAAATATAAAATGAGAGCTGATACTTATTATATCTCGATCATTCAAATATGGGAGATGTTGATGCCAATGTAGAGATTAACGAAATCGAGTGGAAGGCAAGTTACGTTATACCATCAGTTGAACAGAAATTGAAACTTCCGAATCGTGTGAATCGGAGTGCAGCAGCAAAAGTGAAAATTGTATAAAAGATGTGGGATCTGTATGAGTTCCGATATTTGGCTGTCGAAACTACAAATAGTCTCGAACGCCCCTGTTACATCGTGCTTGGCCGTCAGAGATCCAATAACGTGGAAAGCCGATCTGAGAACGTCACAAAATTCATTGATGCCGATGTCAACAACTGTTGACATCAAGTTGGGGTTCGGAACTAGCCAAACCAAGTTACACACACACAGCTAGTTTCTACTCATGTTCATTTATCGAAATCAATTTACAATTCGCCTTTATCGTTGTAAAACGGTGAAGCACGCCACTGGAAAAGGTCGATGGGGTAGGTTCGGAAATCCAAGCAATCAACTAAGGCAGTGGTCTTCAGAAGGGTGCATATCATTATGCAAATATGTCATATGTCTAATATGTCTTATATGTCTTGTGTTGACTGTTGAGTTGCTTATAACATGATGCCAGAAATCTTTGAAGATAGTTAATATATCTAATAAGACCTTAATAACATACACGTGATTATTCGATTGTGTCAGATTGAATTGAAGTGTAACTGTCGGCGGAAAATATTTAAGTTATAATATGTATATCAATCATGGTAAGATGCAATGTCCTTTAGTAGTATTTTGGATGAACAGTTATATGTTATAGATGGATAGTAAACTCAGAAAATTTGGAAATGACCGAGATTTCCTGAAGCTACTGCAGTACAGAGAAAATAATGCAGATGCCTCCAAGTTCCTCAAAGAACATACCCAGTTCACAGATACTCTCATAAAAAGATTGGGTTTGGAATATGAATTGGAGGGTCATGAAGGATGCGTGAATTGTTTGGAATGGACTTCAGATGGAAAGTGAGGAAATTAGACCTGCTTGACAAATATCTGCAGCTCATTGTAGACTAAAGGGATAATACACAAAATGCAATTGAAGTATTTTCTTGAGATTTGTTTTGAATGTAACACATTCATCATTTATTCATTATCAAGTCAATATTATTGTATTTGAGTATTCCAGGTATATAAGAATCACAGATCAGTTCATTCATTTCCAGTGTACAGGGTTTCCCACATAACAATGTCATCCCTTCATCTAGAAAACTGATAGAGATACAAAGAAACGACAAATGAAGAAGTTATTCACTTTCTTTTTCAGAGATTTTATACCATACAAGGGGATTCATATTTCCTTGACACACAAAACACATGTTTTTTTTTCAAATGGAAAACCTTGTATTTTGTCACATTTATTGATAGAGCTCAAGGATACCAGTTCACTGATATATTATAACATATGTGATCTCCAGTTTGTGACTTATTGACCATCTGCAAAAAATTAAGTAAAGCTTTTCTGATACTTTGCTGATTTACTTCTCAAAGTGAGATTTTTATTATGAATTCACATGTACTACCAGGTATCTTGGTGTTCAGTCGAAAGGTATGAGTTTCAGATTAACAGACTGCTAATTTTACCAATATTCTCAAATGAAACACCCTATATTCCATGACATTTTTTGATGGAGGTACAGGGTTTAAGGTTCTTTGATATATCATAACATGGGTGTATGACATGCCATTTTGGACTCATCCACAATCTTCAGAAAAGTAGTGGAAGTTTGACACACTATACGAACTTTGCTGGTTACCTTCACTCAAAGTGTGGTTTTCATTTTTAATTCATGAATACAATATAGTATATTCAATATTATTCTGTACATATGTATTTAAAACTTACTGACAGTGATGTCTTGTTTCAAAATTTACTGATTTTCATGACATTTGGATTCATTTCATTATTATTCTACAAATTTGAATGAGTCATTTGCAGTATCAACTACAATAGATATCAAAATGAGAAATACAATGTGCATTATTGAAAATGGCCAAAATATAGAGCATTTTATATGGATATTATATTCAGCAACTCAATTTGTTGGATCTGTAGTGTTGTGTAGTTGTAGTTGTGTTGAAGTTCTGTGTGAAGTTTGAATATTACTCCTCAAGTTACTTTTATTTTATTTCCTGTTGAAACTGAGCTTTAAATCATAAAAGCAACATCAGACACTGTTAGCATTCAAGATCCCTGAACTAATTTATGCCAAGATCAACACCTAATAAGAAACTATATAGAGAAAAATGAAATGACCCATAGTTTATTTGTTGAAACAAAAAGATACCAAAATCCAACATCGCAACTGGGAGATTTCCTTGATAACTCCACTTTCAAGGACGCAGAAACCCCCCAACCTTCATTATGTATAATAACCAAGACGCCACTCCAGACATGGTTATATGCACTGGCAGTATAGAGAAGAAATCAAAAGAAATATCTATTCTCATCTCGGCTCAGACCACCTGACATTTCAAATTTCAAATAGGCCTGGAAACAACTATTCAAGTACAATACATTTTTCTATGAAATGAATGTACAGTATTATCATTGATATTTACAAATATCAATCCTGTTATCAACAAGGATACAGTTGAAAGTTTCAACAATGAACTCACCAATGCAATACTGAAAAACTCCAGGAACAGATATTATACTATATCTTCATTTATTGTTGCCTTGATAAGAAAAAACTTGGTATACCAGTTCAGAGAAAGCAAATCGATCCATACTTGTGAGGAAATTAATCAAATGCAGGTGACAACTAATTGGCATCAGATAATGGAAATTAGGAAAGGAATATTGGACTTTATGGACGAGGAAAAATCCAACATATTTGCAGACCACTTCACAAGAGCCTTTCAGGAAGACAATGATCCACAGTTCAATAATGATTTTTCATGAAACAGTTGAAGAATGGCACAATCAATACTCTGAAGACAAATCCCATATGGAGGAGTAAAAAATCAACCAGTAACAATATTCTGGAGTTATGGCAAAAACAGCACACCTGGTATTGATCACATCACAAGAGAAGCAATGAGAAAACTTGTAGGTATTCAAGTTTCACAAGATTCACCCATACATAATCAGAATCTACAAATTCTGCATAAATTAAATGTACTTTCCACCAGAATGGAAACGAAGAATTATAATCACAAAACCTAATATAGACCAGAGCAAACTTGAAAACTATAGACCAATAACTGACGCTGACGTTAGAACATATAGGGAATTTTATCCCAATTCACCAGTACGGATTCCGACAAAAATGTGGAATTAATTTTTCAGATTTTCATGGGATTTACTCTCCTCGTTTCTAAAAAATAGAGTAGAAGTTATTAAAAATTATTTCAATATATTTGTAGTAAGGACAGATTTGGGATCTGCCCCAAAATGTCACTCGCTTGAAATTAAACCTTTAGATACCTAAAAGATAAATTCTCTATTGGTCAGTGATACCTTGTTTTTGAAAAAATTTGGAAATACAAATATATTCAATAAGAATAAAACCTCTACTTATCTTGGTACTTGAAATATTTTTCTCCTCACAAAATTTTTCAATGTTTTCGGTTTTGACACTGAAAAGTGACAATTTGGTAGACGGGGGAATTCTGGTTACAAGGTGTTTTCATTAATTGATATCGAATTTTCCATTTTCATATTCAAGTTTCAGAAGTGGATGCCAAGTTCTATCTATATCAACTGAACAAGAAGCAATATTATTGTCTCCGTTCAGGAGAATGCAAGCAGACTCTTTGATTTTCCGTTTTTGGTTGTTGTCTTCTTTTCCTATGATCTTAATATTACCCCAATCGGCCATATGTTGTGCATTTTCAGTAAGGATATGTTCAGCTAATTTTGATTTGTCAGTATATCTTTTCTTTATATTGTTCTTATGCTCTTTAATCCTTACTGACAGAGGCCTGCTGGTTTCACCGGTATAATATTTTCCACAAACACATGGTATACTGTAAATACAATTTTATGATGATTGTTCTTCATTTTTCGGTTTTGTATGAGTCAAAATCGATCTCATTGTATTTTCTGTCTTGAACAATGAGTTCTACAGGGTGTCCTCAAAAGGTCTTTACAAAAAGCTACCACATATTCTTCAGACCAAAACAATTCGATACAAGCAAACTTACCTCAGTAAAAAGTTGCTTAGTTTGGGCGCTAGACGGCTCTGAAGTTGAAATTTTCAAATCGATTTTGCTTCATAACTTTTGAACGGCTCATGAGATTTTTTTCAAATTTGGTACGTTGGCATAGACTCATCGGGCAATGAAACTCATATCATAATCATAATGAATATCATTCCATGGGCGTAGAACTTGATTTTTTCAGTAAATAAACATCTAAAACTCCTACGCCAATGGAAAAAAATTAGTTTCAATATGAAATCTAAATTATTCAACTCATTCACTACAAAAAAGGTACTCTTGACAAAAGTCGATTCCTCTCATGGTTTCGACAAAATTTTAATTTTAGTGATTTAGAGCATAATTAATAATAAAACGATTAACAGATATTTCATAAAAATTGTTCAAAATGTTCACCATTTTCACGTATACAAAGATTTATACGACGCAAAAAGTTGAAATGTACTCTTTGCATAACTTCTTCATCGCCTGTAAGATTATTCGTCGCCTGTTGGATACGTTTCCATAATTGTTCTACAGTATTCACAGGGGTCTTGTAAACCGTAGACTTGAGATAACCCCATACAAAATAATCCATCGGTGTTAAGTCTGGAGAACGTGGTGGCCAATTCACGGGTGCATCATTACCTCTACCTATCCATCTGTCTGGGTACTGTTGGTTTAAAAAATTCCTAACATCCACCGAAAAATGTGGTGGAGCTCCATCGTGCATAAACCACATATCTACCCGATGTTGGAGTGGTAAATCTTCCAACAAATTTGGCAACGTATTTCGTAGATGTTGTAAATACATGTCTCCTGTTAATCTTTGTGGAAGTATGACAGGACCAATTATAAAATTTCCTATTATTCCAGCCCAAACGTTGATTTTGAATTCGTGTTGAAAATGGTTTATTTTAATGGAATGAGGATTTTCAATTGCATAAACGTGTTCATTATGAAAATTAGTTATTCCTCTTCTCGTGAAACAGGCTTCATCAGTGAACAAAATATTCTTTCCAAAGTTCAGATTCATTTCTCTTTGCAAATTAATGAACCTACAAAACATCAGACGACTTTGTGAATCATGGATTAATAAATCTTGAACTGGCGTCTTGTGGTATGGGTATAATAATTGTTCTCTTAGTACTTCATGAACGGCATTCCTAGAAACTTCTAGTTCATTACTTTTCCGTCTAGTACTCAATTCTGGATTTTCTTCAATACGGTCTAAAATTTCTACTTCGACTTCAGGAATCCTTACATAACGCTGTCTTCCATAATCACCAGTTCTAGGAGCAAAATGACCGGTCTCCCGAAGACGTCTCTCAACTGCAGCAAAGGTTGGGTGGCTTGGTACGCGACGATTTGGAAACCTTGCCGAATACACCCTCACACTCTCTCGACCATTTCCTTGACAATATCCGAATACCAATAACATATCGGTGTATTCTTCATTGGTGTATTGTACGGCCATGATAAATCAGAAAAGTCCGATATCAACAATCAACGTCAATAAAACTCGACAAATCAACACAGATGAAACTATGGAAACCAAGAATGTGAATATCACTGTTTTCGAGCAGATAATAATAGTCTTCAGAAAAAAAAAACCAGTGCTACTTATTTTCAATAGAAATAACCTATGCAAAAAGTACATCTCAACTTTTTGCGTCGTATAAATCTTTGTATACGTGAAAATGGTGAACATTTTGAACAATTTTTATGAAATATCTGTTAATCGTTTTATTATTAATTATGCTCTAAATCACTAAAATTAAAATTTTGTCGAAACCATGAGAGGAATCGACTTTTGTCAAGAGTACCTTTTTTGTAGTGAATGAGTTGAATAATTTAGATTTCATATTGAAACTAATTTTTTTCCATTGGCGTAGGAGTTTTAGATGTTTATTTACTGAAAAAATCAAGTTCTACGCCCATGGAATGATATTCATTATGATTATGATATGAGTTTCATTGCCCGATGAGTCTATGCCAACGTACCAAATTTGAAAAAAATCTCATGAGCCGTTCAAAAGTTATGAAGCAAAATCGATTTGAAAATTTCAACTTCAGAGCCGTCTAGCGCCCAAACTAAGCAACTTTTTACTGAGGTAAGTTTGCTTGTATCGAATTGTTTTGGTCTGAAGAATATGTGGTAGCTTTTTGTAAAGACCTTCTAAGGACACCCTGTATATAAAGGACTCTTTTCAATTTAGTGATTTCATTCACAATTTTCAAGTTCCCGAAAATTACATCATTGTTAGCTTTGATGTAGTCTCAATTTTCACAAATCTACCATCAGAAGTAGTTCTCACTTGTTTACAAAAAAAATGGAACTCAATCTCAAATCATTGCAATTTAGATTGGCCTACTTTCAGGACTATCATTGAATTTGTTTTTGATTCTAATTTCTTATTATTCAAAGATAAATATTACAAACAAATTTTTGGCACCCCCATGGGCTTTCCAATTTCTCCGATTCTTGTTAACTATGTGTTAGATGACTTGGTAAAAGATTGTTTGAGCATCACCCCATTAGAAATTCCTTTTGTCAAGAGATATGTAGACGACTTGATTCTCTGCGTTCCAAATGGCTGGACTGATCAAATTCTCTTCTATTTCAATTCCTATGATATCAACTTACAGTTCACCTGTGAACTTGAAGTAGACCAGAGCCTCCCGTTTCTTGACATGACTGTTGTTAGAGCTGACGATAATGTGTTGCGCACAAAATGCCGATATACAGCAACCGCTTTATGAGTTTTTATTCTTACCACCCCATGAAAATGAAATTGAATTTGATCCTAGCTTTGAAAAGCAGAGTTGTCAGGTTCACACATCCCACTCACAGACTCAATAGTTTAAATGAATTAAAAAAACATTCTGGTCGAAAATTCTTATCCAATCAAAATTATCAACAAAATTTTATTCAATTCAGACAATAGAATCGACGAATTTAATGTAATTCCTGATAACAATCGACAAAATCCAGTTTCTCCTCTGGACAATACTCCTAATCTAGAACTCCCAAAATATAAATCTCTACCATACATTGAAGACTTAGCTCCAAAATTATCCAACATATTCAAAAATGAAAATATTATAATTGCTAAAAAAACTATCAAAACAGTATCAGCTCTCTACTCAAAAACCAAATCCCCTTTCAATAAATTAGAATATATCATTTATAGAATCCCTTGCCAGAACTGCGAACTGTCATATATTGGTCAAACTTCAAGAAATCTGTCAGGACGAATAACTTCACATAAAAGTGACAGTAACCTCCAAAAGAGAACGTGTGCATTAGCTGAGCATGTCATTGACAAAAATCATTAAATGAATTTCAATGAGGTCAAAATTTTAGGTCAAGAAAAAAATTATTGGAATCCTGGAAATGGTTTTCATCAATAATGAACACTCCAAAATGAATGAGAGATCTGATATCGGCAATCTAAGCAGCATCTATAACTATTTATTAAAAATAGAACAGAACAATTTCATTCCTAATAATATTTTAAGACTCTTACAATCAGTTCCTCAACATTAACAATTTTTCACATTTATTTCCTCAATTTTTTTTTCCAATTTGAAATATAAATTTTTTTCCCCGCCACTGGGTTGACAACATGTAGGTCGGTTCTGAGCCGAACGTTTCCAAATCGTTTCGCGACTTTTGAAACGACCAACCGTCCATTTTGTATCGTCCGTCCAGAAAACTTGCTCTTATAGTTATATATTTTTTCATTCCTCGTAATTGTCCACGAGATGAATTCTCCTGATTAATTTTCCGCTAATGCTACATCTGTTATGTATTGCAATATCTTCATCTTCAATCTCACGTTAGTAAGTAGTTTGTTGTTTGTGTAATTGACATGGTTTTTATATATACCCATGTTTTCTTTTTCTTTGACTGCACCCTCACCACGAAGAAAACCTTCATCTAGTTTTCTAAATTTTAGATTTTTTACCTTAACTAGTCAGTCACGACTACTCTCCTCCTATAATATATATATATATATATATATATATATATATATATATATAGGGTGTCGATAGAAAAAAATAAAATATTATACACGTATCTTTTTGTTTTGTCGTGGAGAAACTTGTTTTCATCATAGGGAGTGTTGAAGTTCACATGAATTGTTTGTTTATATTCTTTATCCCTGTTGAAACAAAACCTAACGATTTGAAATTTGATGAGGACTTCTCTATCTGCAATATGAACAGTCTTTATCAATAGAGGAGACTTAGCTACACTGGGTGTTATTTTCATATCCACTGATATGGAACCATACAGATTTTTTCAATTGGGACTCTAATGGTTGATTATATCTGATGAAAAATGATCCTCATTCATTCACCTTGCTATCTGCGCTTCATTTGTTTTGATATCTTCCTTAGTTTCCTTGTTATTAGGAATAGAAATAATATTATTCTAAGCACAACAGTTTTTCAACCTGAATGTTTATCTTTCATCAAATAATCATTCGAATTGAATAATTCGTACACACGTACACAAACAATTCATTTCAGAATTTCATACCTATTAACCACTCCAGTTATTATTAATCATTTTCGATAAAAAATCTGATGGTTTCCATGTCAGTGGACTCGAAAAAGAATAACACCCAGTGTAGCTAAGGCTCCTCTATTGAGAAGGACTGTTTATATTACCGATAGAAAAGTGCTCACCGAATTTCAAATCGCTAGGTTTTGTTTCAACAGAGAAACAAAATAAAAACCAAAAATTTATGCGAACTATAACACCCCGTATAGTGAATACAAGTTTCTTCACGACAAAAAAAAATACGTGTATAATATTTCAATTTTTGCTATCGATTGTCAAAGTTAGATGAGTTGAACCTGAGACACCCTGTATATATCTATATTTGGAGAGAGAGCGATGAAAATAAAGCAACTAATAATATTAATACTTGAATTCTGAATCATGATTTCATTTATCATTTGGAAATTATATTATTATGAATTTTTCACTGCATACATATCATTGAGTTCAACCTGTTCATGATGCACTATAAATAACATGATGTAATTGAAAAACTGATTTCTATAATGATTAGTTCATTCCTTTATGTGTTGCATTTGGTCCCTACGTAGGCGTATAAGGCACATGCACACACTAATTTCGACTCAAAACTCTAAATCAGTACTAATTAAAAAAAAAAAGACTCATCCAGTAATTCAACATATTTCAAAACAGTACATATTCGAAATTATTAAATTTCGACTGAGGATCAAGATATCAGACGGTACATATTCGAAATTATTAAATTTTGACTGAGTATCAAGATATCAGACGGTATTCCATGAATTCACAAGGAAAACTGCACTTTGAATAGTTTAGCAGCAAAGTTTTCAGAATGCTTGAAGTTACGACATTGAAGTTACGACAATTTTTATAAGAAGAATTCGGATAAGTTCGAAACGGGGGATAGCACATTCATGTCGTAATAAATCGATGAACTCGTCTCTTTGAGCTCTATCAAAAAAATTGACAAAGTACAGGGTGTTCAATTTGAAAATTTATGGAAAATTTACAATTTTCAGAACATGGCATCGCTGTCTGCGTTTCCGAAATCCCTAACTCTCAACTGAAGATAAAGGGAGTAGAAGTTATTCATGAATTTATAACAAAAACCGCTTTTCGAGAAGTTGAACTTTTTAGTCATAAAATATATGGAATATTTAATATTCTCACATTGCAGTTGTCTTGCTTCTTAGGGCCGTTTTTTTCTTGAAAATATCATTTTATATCATCATGAAGTAATAAATAGCAAATTGAATAGGCAAGGTCATTCTAATACTACAGGAAATTCAATTTATGGGCGAGGTTTTAAATAATAATCATTATTATTCTCAAGAAAAAAAGTGTGTTTATAACAAGAAACAGATAACATCAATAGGAACAATTCCAGAATCTAATACAATATGAATTTATGAAATGTATTTAAAAATGAATCTGAACACTACTGAAATCAATAATGCCATGTTCCACAAGCAGATACTTTTTGTATCTGAACTTTTGGCTGACAAAACTTCAGAAAAAAATTCAGAAAAGAAATAGAAATCAATCGCAGAAGATGTATTGATTTTGCAAATTATGCATATTACTATTCATGAATAATACCATAAAATTATGAAGTAAATGATACTTGCAGGCACTTAGCTTCTGGATCTGATGACACAAATGTTATTCTATGGGACCCATTCAGACATAAAAAACTGCAAGTTATTCCAACCCATCATATTGGAAATATATTTTCAGTCAAGGTACACTTCATATAAAGTGTTTTTCTTGATTCAAATTAATTTTTGTTCCTTGTCAGTTTGTAGGAAGTTCCTTGAATAAAATTGCCACTGCATCTGGTGATTGCAGGGTACTGGTACAGACAATTTCGTCTGCAGTTACAAAAGCACCTCCAATACTTGATTGCAGTTGCCATGTAAATCGAGTTAAAAGATTAGCAACATCTCCTCTAGAGCACAATCTATTCTGGTCAGCTGCAGAAGATGGTCTGGTTATGTAAGTATCATACTTATAATAATACCTCCTATGTGTTCATTCATTAGTTTTCATCTTGGAGCTGGATGAATCAATTTTTTGACAATTGAAAACTACATGATAATAATGTCGGTAGGATCAATAATTTTGCAGTAGTTTTCCCTAAGGCTATTCATTATATATATATATATTAGGATCAAACAAGTTGCTCATAAAAAAGAGTGATGATGAGTTGAAACTATCTTCATTCCCATTGGAATCTCTTCATTTCCATAATTTTATACCTTCATATTCTAAATCAGTACTCGAAAATGGTTGATTTTCTTATAGTTTTAAGCAATAATTGGTCAGAGTTTGATCATTTTGAGTTCTTGAATTGGTAGGGAGGTGATTTGAAGCTGAGAGTTGATTAGACAACAGAAAAATATATCAATATCAAGTGTGTGATTTCAAACTGTTAACACCTTGTTAATTTGAAATCCGTTGACCCATTTCCAAAAACAAAAAATCTATATGAAAGATATTGGCTGAGTGTGCTTCCGATTCGTCAAACAACAGCGAGACAGACCTGTTTCGGCACATCAGTTGCCCTTGGTTTGCTGACAAATCGAACAGTTCGAGACTAGTTTTGAAGACTTTGAGAGCAAGTCTGGGTGTAAGATATGGTGTTGCATGTTCAACGCCATCTAACAGCAAAAGATCTAAGGTAGGTTCCTTTTGTCATTGTGAGCAAACCAAGAGCGACTAAACAGGCTTCTGGCCGAAACAGATCTATCTCGCTTTTGCTCGACGAATTGGAATATCTTTCCATTAGATGGGATGTGGCCTTTCCACAGTTTAGAGCCATCTATCCTGCAGTAGCTACTTAGTCGCTCATCTGCATGATACTATATTCAATGATACTCTGTGACAAATCATAAATTATTTTGTTACTGAATAAAGTTATATACAGGGTGAGTCAAAAATGTGTACCGAGCTTTCTGGGGGTGAAAGACCATTGAAAAATGAGTGTAGTTTGATGATTAAACTCATGGCCCAAAATGCATATTAAGGGAGATATATCCTTCCAAAGTTGATAAAATTAAAATAATTTCTCCGCATAACTTCTGAACGATGAAAGCCACCCGATTGAAATTTTGTGCATGAATGAATGTTGTCAAAATACATTTTTTCGTCACACTTCCACATTTCTGATATTGTTATAAAGGGTGTTTTCAGAGGGTGAGTTATGATTTTTTGTAGAAAACTTTTTTCCCTGTATTATTTTCGGTGAAAAAACAGAAGCATTCGATGGAGCGAAGAAAATTACATGAAAAAGGTACTCTTATTCAAATACAAAAAATTGAGCCGTTCGTGAGATATTTGAGTTTTTGTAGTTACATGATATCAGCAGATTGATTTTATTCATCGCGAGATTCATCGGTATAACGATATTTCAGCAGGCCATGAATAATTTTGTTTTTAATTTTGTCGATAATATCACCTCCCTGTGTCACGTTACTGAGCAATAAGTACATAGCAACAACAAGGTTTGAATAAAAATAAAAGTTTGATAATGTTTTTGGTACTTTTAATTAATACATAATTTTGAATGGAAGAAAAAGGAAAAAAACCAATTGAAGTAGCTATTCGAAATGTCCACCGTTTTCGGTTATACATAATCTGAGGCGTTTACGTAAATTATTCATCAAACCGTTCATAGTTTGATGATCATTTTTCAACAACGTGAATTTGTTCACAATTTTTTGCCTCAGCTCTTCAACATTCCGAATTTCGCTTGAATAAACCCTAGATTTCATGTAACCCCAGATCGAAAAATCTAGTGGATTGAGGTCAGGCGAACGAGCGGGCCAGGAAATAGGAGCGTCTATGCCTCGTCCTATCCACCTATCAGGGAAATTATCATTAAGCCATTCACGTACAACTCTTACATAATGAGGTGGTGCTCTATCATGCATAAAGCAGATTTCCCTACGTATGTTGAGAGGAATGTCTTCTAATATCGTACCTAACTCATTTTCTAAGAAGTTGAGGTACATTGCACCATTCAGAGACCCTGGGAACATGTAGTATCCAACGAATTTGTCTCCTAAAGTCGCAGCCCAGACGTTCACTTTGAAATTATATTGGAAATGCGTTACTTTAACAACGTGTGGATTTTCGTCAGCCCAGAAATGAGTGTTGCGCGAATTGAAAACACCGTTTCTAGTAAAAGTTGCTTCGTCTGTGAACAATATCTTGTTTAAAAACTCAGGACATCGAACTCAGGAGTTCGTTCCAGCAACTCTTCGCAAAATCTCAATCTTATTTCATGGTCTCGTGGTAACAGTTCTTGTACCTGCAAATAATGATAAGGGTGTAGCTGTTGCTCTCTGAGAATCCTGGTTACATTCGCTTGTGTTGTGTCTATTCGTCTTGCTAATTTCCTTGTACTTATTTCCGGATCCTGTTCCACAGTATTTAATACTTCTTCTTCAACTTCTACAGTTCTCGCACTTGTGGGTCGGCCACCATTTCTATTATTGGTTTTCAAACATCCTGTTTCACGCAGTCTTTGTACAATCCTCAAAATTGTTCTCGAATTTGAAACGCGTTGAGCGGGAAACATCTCTGCGTATCGTCTCACAGCAGCATTTGCATATCCGAAGCACTCGTCAAGAGAACGAATAACCTGCCATATTTCTTAAAATCGCAGTTGATAATCGCACTGATGAATGACACAGAAAAACCACACGAACAAATCGACTACAACAATGTTGACTCGAATGTTGATGACATGAACGTCAAAATTGAGAACAAAATTATTCATCATGGCCTGCTGAAATATTGTTACCGTTGAATCTCGCGATGAATAAAATTTTTTGTATTTGAATAAGAGTATCTTTTTCATGTAATTTTCTTCGCTCCATCGAATGCTCCTGTTTTTTCACCGAAAATAATACAGGGAAAAAAGTTTTCTACAAAAAATCATGACTCACCCTCTGAAAACACCCTTTATAACAATATCAAAAATGTGGAAGTGTGACGAAAAAATGTATTTTGACAACATACATTCATGCACAAAATTTCAATCGGGTAGCTTTCATCGTTCAGAAGTTATGCGGAGAAATTATTTCAATTTTATCAACCTTGGAAGGATATATCTCCCTTAATATGCATTTTGGGCAATGAGTTTAATCATCAAACTACACTTATTTTTCAATGGTCTATCACCCCCAGAAAGCTCGGTACACATTTTTGACTCACCCTGTATATATATATATATATATATAATTGTTGACGCTTACGAGATTAGCGAACATTTGAAAGCGTTCAAATCATCTTGAACTGTTCTTGTCAAATGTTGAATAGTAATTCCCTAGCAATTTATTCACCAATTTAATGACCTAGAAAACTTAGCCGGAAAACCCAGCAACAGGAAAGCTAGGCTCCTTCCTGAACTCAATGACCTGAACTGAACTGAAAAAAAAATTGTTAACCCAGATTATTTGGAAATTCAGAAAATATCCTGGGGGATGGAAATTTTGGTACATGTCACCAAAAACCATAGGTTTTTGGTAGTTTTTATAAACTTCGTCAGATCTGTTGCCGTTAGATAGCATTGAATGTGCACCAACAAATGCTACACCCAGACCCGCTCTCGACAAATCTATAGCATAGTACTCAACGAGCTTCCTTCAAAAATGTGGACAGATCTGAAACATTCATATTCAAGGCCTGCTTGCTATTGTTTGCTGAAGGGGTAAATATTTTAAAAACGACAATCAGGCAATTTTCGTTTAAAAAAAATGGGTAGCTTATTTGATTCAAGCATAGCTGGAATACCACCATGATAATTTTACAGCAATATCTCACCAAGGTGTTGCCGTTCATCCTGTAGTGAAATCTAAGGAGTTTATATAACCAGTGAAGTGTTCATACATAGATACATACATACAGTGGCAAGGAATAGATCAAACCGTTCTTCAAACCGATGATTGAATATTGATTTTGTTTGAAGTTTGATTTTTGTTTGATTATTGTGGGATAATACTTAAGAGAGTCTTTTCTAATTTGATAGTTTTTGACAGAAATCGTATTTCGAAATATCAAATTCAGAAGATTTGCGTACTGCTACCGCTTTTTCCGGTTGGGTTTTTGGTTCTTCCATAGCATCAGATTGAATAGGATAAGTTAATTCCCTCTGACAATTCTGTTTCCAGTTTTCTATCTATATGTCTTCTGCTCGTGAAAATATAATAACAGTCCTTTCGCCAGTAAATTGATTCACCTTCAACTTCATCTAATGTATGTATGTTGCATGAATTTTTCTCATTGGTAGACTTTAAAAATATGAATATTTCAGATCTTTGTACATTTCCGGATGAAGCTCGTTGAGTACTTTATCAAAGATTTTTTTCGTTTTTTGAAATCAGTCAACGGGTCTCAAGTTGAGAGGGAGTTGCGGTTTGAAATCGCACACAGTATAATATAAAATTGAATTGAAAAAATAAATTATGGACATCAATAGATTAAATTGACAGATGAATGCTATCACACCAGTCAGGATTCACAAGTAAGCATAACTATGAAACTGCTTCACAGTTAATATAACATGACAGCAGACTATTGTTCTTAGATTTGTAGCAAGAGTTTTAAACAATTGATAGGCATTGATCATTGAAAAATCTGGAAGTCATTGGAATGATTCATCGATCATGATTTACAATGGTTGTCATACTTCACTGAAATAATGAGGAACAGAAAGTTGAAATGAACTAAAAAAAGTCAGATTCGGCATAAAATAAAATTTGAGTACCACAAGAGAGTGTTTTAGGGTCCTTGCTCTTTCTCTTATGTTAATGATACAGTAAATGTAGTGAAAACATGCCCAATCATTCGTTTGCAGACGACACACTAATATATTACCAAAATAATCGAGGTATGAATAGTACATTACAGTGTGTCCAAAATAAGAATGAACAGCATGGGGATATCGGAAACGGTAAATGATAAGGTGTCGATTATATTAGAGGAAAGTAGCGCATATATGTGCCTAATGATATGCCATTTAGAAAGTTTTAATATTACGAGTAGTTTCGGAGATATCCAAGAAAAACCGAAATTTGAGAATTTCGTTTTGATTTTCTCATAGCTGTATTTTCGAAGGAAATGTAAAACAAATAGCACTTTGTGAGGACTACCCGATAACATAAGCAGAATTTTTCTGCGACGTCTCGTTGTTTAGAAAACATCATAGAAAAGTCTAGTGGAGTTAAGTAATCACTAAATTTACATTTTGCGCGAGAAATGGTTCCGAAATCATATTGTCTGATACGTTGCTGTATTCACAATGAAAAATGGAGTCGTATACAGGCTATACTTTGGTTTCGGTGCATATAAAAATACAAAGTTGATGATGTTTTCTAAGAGACGAAACGTCGCAGAAAAATTCTGCTTATTTTATCGTGTAGTCCTCAAGAGGTGGCCACGGCGAAGTGCTATTTGGTTTACATTTCCTTCGAAAATGAAGCTAGGAGACAATAAAAACGAAATTCTCAGATTTTGGTTTTTCTCGGATGTCTCCGAAACTATTGTAACTTTCTAGATGGCATATTATTAGGCACATAAACGCGCTACTTTTCTCTAATTTGATCGACACCGTATCACTTACCGTTTCCGATATCCCCATGCTGTTCATTCTTATCTTAGACACAGTGTATATATACATTCAATAAATAAGTACTGTTGTTGAAATGCAATATAGCAAAAACATGCTCAGCTTAAGAATGCTTACATGTAGAGTAGTGGAATATAATAAGTGGTAGTATAATGAATGGTTGTAAAATCTTATTCTCGATATAGAAATAAGAAGCTTTCCTGACTTTCTATATATTCTTATCAAATGTTCGACAGATTTTTTTTATCAATAATGATCTCCATAACACAGAACATATGAATCACATTATACAGTGGGAAAATCATATCATCAACTTCAACTATTTCGAAACATTCTCCCCACCGTGAATATTCTTCTTGGAATTCTTACCATCTATGTCTAGTCGGCAAATCTTCGTCACCGGCCGCTTGTACAAACCGGTGGAGGTTTGTACTTCTACCACACGTACAATATTGTCTCTTCCCGGAAAAACACTTGGTATTTTTCCTAGAGGCCATGCATTTCGAGATAAGTCACGATTAGCAACTACCACAATATCTCCTACGGCAACTGGTTTGCCGTCACGATTCCATTTTGCTCGTCGGGATAGAGTAGGAAGGTGAAGGTACTCCCTGATCCACCTAGACCAGAAAATATCAGCCAATCTCAGCGATTTCTTCCACTGTTTTCGTAAATCTTGCTCTTCGAAGAACATCGGAAAAGGATTTTTGGATGGGGAACCAATTAGAAGATGTTGTCCAGCTTTTTGTGGGATTTTCTCTCTTCGTTTCTAAAAAAAAAATAGAGTAGAAGTTAAAAATTATTTCAATATATTTGTAGTAAGGACAGATTTTGTGATCTGCCCCAAAATGTCACTGCTCTTGAAATTAAACCTTTAGATACCTAAAAGAGAAATTCTCTATTTGTCAGTAACACCTTGTTTTTGAAAAATTTGGAAATACAATTTTTTTTTTTTCATTTATTCACGGGATAAACCCCATTAAAGTACAAATAATATATATCGACAAATAAATACATACAGGGTGTCCTTAAAAGGTCTTTACAAAAAGCTACCACATATTCTTCAGACCAAAACAATTCGATACAAGCAAACTTACCTCAGTAAAAAGTTGCTTAGTTTGGGCGCTAGACGGCTCTGAAGTTGAAATTTTCAAATCGATTTTGCTTCATAACTTTTGAACGGCTCATGAGATTTTTTTCAAATTTGGTACGTTGGCATAGACTCATCGGGCAATGAAACTCATATCATAATCATAATGAATATCATTCCATGGGCGTAGAACTTGATTTTTTCAGTAAATAAACATCTAAAACTCCTACGCCAATGGAAAAAAATTAGTTTTAATATGAAATCTAAATTATTCAACTCATTCACTACAAAAAAGGTACTCTTGACAAAAGTCGATTCCTCTCATGGTTTCGACAAAATTTTAATTTTAGTGATTTAGAGCATAATTAATAATAAAACGATTAACAGATATTTCATAAAAATTGTTCAAAATGTTCACCATTTTCACGTATACAAAAATTTATACGACGCAAAAAGTTGAGATGTACTTTTTGCATAGGTTATTTCTATTGAAAATAAGTAGCACTGGTTTTTTTTTCTGAAGACTATTATTATCTGCTCGAAAACAGTGATATTCACATTCTTGGTTTCCATAGTTTCATCTGTGTTGATTTGTCGAGTTTTATTGACGTTGATTGTTGATATCGGACTTTTCTGATTTATCATTTCCGTACAATACACCAATGAAGAATACACCGATATGTTATTGGTATTCGGATATTGTCAAGGAAATGGTCGAGAGAGTGTGAGGGTGTATTCGGCAAGGTTTCCAAATCGTCGCGTACCAAGCCACCCAACCTTTGCTGCAGTTGAGAGACGTCTTCGGGAGACCGGTCATTTTGCTCCTAGAACTGGTGATTATGGAAGACAGCGTTATGTAAGGATTCCCGAAGTCGAAGTAGAAATTTTAGACCGTATTGAAGAAAATCCAGAATTGAGTACTAGACGGATAAGTAATGAACTAGAAGTTTCTAGGAATGCCGTTCATGAAGTACTAAGAGAACAATTATTATACCCATACCACAAGACGCCAGTTCAAGATTTATTAATCCATGATTCACAAAGTCGTCTGATGTTTTGTAGGTTCATTAATTTGCAAAGAGAAATGAATCTGAACTTTGGAAAGAATATTTTGTTCACTGATGAAGCCTGTTTCACGAGAAGAGGAATAACTAATTTTCATAATGAACACGTTTATGCAATTGAAAATCCTCATTCCATTAAAATAAACCATTTTCAACACGAATTCAAAATCAACGTTTGGGCTGGAATAATAGGAAATTTTATAATTGGTCCTGTCATACTTCCACAAAGATTAACAGGAGACATGTATTTACAACATCTACGAAATACGTTGCCAAATTTGTTGGAAGATTTACCACTCCAACATCGGGTAGATATGTGGTTTATGCACGATGGAGCTCCACCACATTTTTCGGTGGATGTTAGGAATTTTTTAAACCAACAGTACCCAGACAGATGGATAGGTAGAGGTAATGATGCACCCGTGAATTGGCCACCACGTTCTCCAGACTTAACACCGATGGATTATTTTGTATGGGGTTATCTCAAGTCTACGGTTTACAAGACCCCTGTGAATACTGTAGAACAATTATGGCAACGTATCCAACAGGCGACGAATAATCTTACAGGCGATGAAGAAGTTATGCAAAGAGTACATTTCAACTTTTTGCGTCGTATAAATCTTTGTATACGTGAAAATGGTGAACATTTTGAACAATTTTTATGAAATATCTGTTAATCGTTTTATTATTAATTATGCTCTAAATCACTAAAATTAAAATTTTGTCGAAACCATGAGAGGAATCGACTTTTGTCAAGAGTACCTTTTTTGTAGTGAATGAGTTGAATAATTTAGATTTCATATTGAAACTAATTTTTTTCCATTGGCGTAGGAGTTTTAGATGTTTATTTACTGAAAAAATCAAGTTCTACGCCCATGGAATGATATTCATTATGATTATGATATGAGTTTCATTGCCCGATGAGTCTATGCCAACGTACCAAATTTGAAAAAAATCTCATGAGCCGTTCAAAAGTTATGAAGCAAAATCGATTTGAAAATTTCAACTTCAGAGCCGTCTAGCGCCCAAACTAAGCAACTTTTTACTGAGGTAAGTTTGCTTGTATCGAATTGTTTTGGTCTGAAGAATATGTGGTAGCTTTTTGTAAAGACCTTCTAAGGACACCCTGTATAAGTTATAACATTAACCTAATCAAACAAGTGACAACAAACATATCTACTAAAAAACGATTATACAATATAAAATTTCAATGACTAACAACTTTCTCACTTACATAAATTATTCAAAGATTTCCGGAACATATTGTAAGACAATCCAAATATACTTATATCCTTGTCATTCAATAATTTCAAAGTCCTTTCTAATGGTGTATGCTTGCCATAATTTGTAGAATGAAATGGTACGTGAAATAAATAGCTACGCCTAAGATGTCTGTTTGGAACGTTGAAGTTGATTGTCTCAAGTAGTTCTGGACAAGAAATGAGTCCATTGAGTAACTTAAAAATATAACAGAGATCGGCGTGAGTTCTTCGTGTTTTCTGTACGAATGCCTCC
This sequence comes from Gastrophysa polygoni, assembly GCA_963576655.1. NCBI lineage: Eukaryota > Metazoa > Arthropoda > Insecta > Coleoptera > Chrysomelidae > Gastrophysa > Gastrophysa polygoni. The sequence goes on from OY755083.1 coordinate 26,266,626, forward strand.
AACATTGTGACAGTATACTTGTAATGGGGTTTCCACTAGTTTTTTCCCTTAATTACAATTGTAGGAGTACCCCTTCTATACTGTATCATTAGGTTTTCTTCACCATGTGACTGCCAAATATATTCAATAAGAATAAAACCTCTAATTTTCTTAGTGGACGTTTCGGGAACGAATCTGCTCCCGTTCTCAACACAATTGAAATATTTTTCTGTTCGCAAAATCTTTCAAGATGTCAGTTTTGACACTGAAAAATGACAATTTGGTAGACGGAGGAATTCTGGTTACAAGGTGTTTTCATCAATTGATATTGAATTTTCCATTTTCATATTCAATTTTCAGAAGTGAATGCCAAGTTCTATCTATATCAACTGAACAAGAAGCAATATTATTGCCTCCGTTCAGAAGAATGAAAGCAGACTCTTTGATTTTCCGTTTTTGGTTGTTGTCTTCTTTTCCTATGATCTTAATATTACCCCAATCGGCCATATGCTGTCCATTTTCAGTAAGGATGTGTTGAGGTAATTTTGATTTGTCAGTATATATTTTCTTCACATTGTTCTTATGCTTTTTCATCCTTACTGATAGAGGCCTACTGGTTTCACCGGTATAATATTTTTCACAAACACATGGTATACTGTAAATACAATTTGTCATCAATGTTGATTGTCTTTGTGTTCGTTGTATATTCTGTCTGTTCTCAATTTGGTGTATTGTTTTATCAATGAAATGTTTCGGATAAGTGTTTAGTTGTAGAACATCTTTTATATGGTTCATAATTTGGTGGTTCGATGATATGGATTTGGCTCTATCATGAAGTGATTCGATTATTCCTTTATTTATACTTGTATGATGATTTGATTGAGAATTGAGGTATCTGTCGGTGTGTGTATTCTTACGATATACACTCGTAATCAAAATGTTATCAAATTTTCTAATGAGGACATCTAAAATGGTAATTGATTATTAGATTCGATTTCTAAAGTGAATTTGATTGTGGGTTCGATATTGTTTATATAATTTAGAAAAATATCTAGTTCCATACGGTTATGTGGCCAATAATGAAAATATCATCCACATATCTCCACCAAGTCTTTGGATGTTTACTGAATTTTTTCACAATATTTTCTTCAAAATCTTCCATGAATATATTACTTAGAATAGGAGATAATGGCCATACCAAAATTTTGTTGATAAAAATCATTATATAATTGAAAGTAAGTTGTTTTGAGACATAGTTCCAAAAATTCTAAAATGCCTTCCACACTCAGCTTAGTTCTTTCAATGAGTTTTTCATAAACTCACTACATCGAAACTCACTAAAATATCGCCTGCATCGAGATGGGTGTTATTTAGTTTCTCCAAGAAATGAGGAGCATTTATAATGAAACTTTCACTATTTCCTAATAAAGGTTTCATTATATCTAAAAGAAATCGCGATAAATTTTGACAAGAAGATCCTATTGAACCCACGATTGGTCTTAATGGATTTTTTGGTTCATGTATTTTTGGAAGTCCATAAAAATAATATAAATTAATAACTTCTACTCTATTTTTTTAGAAACGAGGAGAGAAAATCCCACAAAAAGCTGGAAAATGAATGTACCACCAACTTACAGACAGTATTTAACAATTAGAATATGGTTCGGCGTTAGACACTGAGGGTCACAAGGATCTATGAGTTAGAGGTCCGTTGTTGACGAAGTTTTCTTTGGGAGCATCTTGAATGAGGGGGACTCGCAATATCCTTTTCACGGATCCGATGAGGATATTAGGAGATATAGGTGGTATGAAATGCCAGTCTATTTCCATCTCTGTCAATTCGGTAGACATTCTATTCGAATCTCATTCTCTGTAGAGCTTTTTGAGCTCTTCATTTGCTCCTCTGAAGTTAGTACCATTGTCGGAATAGAGGTGTCTAACGGGCCCACGTCGTGCAATCATTCTCAAAATCGCCATAATAGTACTATCAGTGATGAGGGTATGTGCAATTTCTAAATGAATTGCACGGATCGACATACAGGTGAATAAAACTCCCCACCGTTCTCTCCGTCGTCCAACTGTAACAGGTAGTGGACCAACAAAAGTGAAAGGTTTTACTCCAGGAGTCAGTCTAATTTCTGGTAAATCACCCATGCGTGGAACTAGTTGAAAAGACGTCGACAAAATCTCAAAACTCAAGTTGCACTTCTGATGTATTATCTCCATTTTGAATACCGTGTTACATCCGGTAGGTGCTCAAAACGTGAATTTTGGAGTAGATTCTCTCTCTTCATCATCATTCAAATCAAAGTTGTCTGTATCAGTTATAGCTGATGGCCTAGAATTTAGTAAAAAATCATGACCTTCAAGCCACCTCTTGCTGATGTCCGTATTTGAACAATCTTGTGACTTCATCTGCAACATTCATTCAACAGTTGGTACATACCTCCAATGAGCTGAGACTGTCGCTTCCTGTATTTCTCCAACCCTGTGTGCAACAAATCGCTTGTAATTCCTACCGTCCCCACTCATCCAACGCAAGACAGCTAGAGAAGCACTTCATAAATATGTTTCACTGATTGGAATATGTATTTCGGTCAATAAAGTTTTCAACAATCTACCTCCCATGACAGCCGCTTGAAGTTCTATCCTGGGAATTGAGAGCGCCTTCAGAGGAACAACTCTTGCTTTGGCCGAAACAAATGCCATCTCTACATGTCAGTTGAAACAATTCTAAGGTAAGCAATAGCTACGAAAGCTTCCTCGCTAGCATCGCAAAGTATATGGATTTCATTGGATAGCGAGTCCGACAGGTTAGAAATCCTGAAGGATCGAAAAGAGACATCACAAGCTGGAGTACTTGGCGTTTTGTAGGTATAGCTTGGCCACTCACGATCTCATCAGGAAGTCTATGTAAATTCGTTTTGAAGATTCGTCACTCGTTTCATTCCATCATACACCTAGTACTCTTTCGGATGTGGATTTATCGAAAACTTTTCGGCATGTTCAATACCATATTTTCCAGTCACCAAAGAAGAATTTGAAGATCAACCAAAAATATTGAAGCATCCACGTTTGTGAAGTCGTAATCTTTGTTTTTTTTCAATTTTTTTCTTCTGTAGGGCAAGAATCTAAATAATCATCGACATAAAATTATCTTCCACGTCTTTCGATAATTCCGGAAACAGACTTCTCAACATTCAGATTCTTCACATACTATGCCGATCTAGGTGTACAAGAAGAACCAAACATCATCATTTGGAGTTCATATACATCAACCTATTCATTCAAATTGCCATTCCGCCAGAGGAAACGCTGCGCACATCTATCTTCTATACGAATCTTGATCTGGTGAAACATTTCTGCAATATCTCCACAGAGGCCCCATTTTGAACGCCTAAAACGCATGAGTACACCAGGAAGCATGCTCAGATAATCTGGGCCTTTAGGAAGATTGTCATTGAGACTAGTCCCATTACTCTTTGCTGCCACATCAAACACAAGACGAATTTTTTTTGGTTTATTGGGATTCACTACACCAAAATGTGGGAGATACCATATTCTAGTATTTGTTCCATTGATTTCATCATCTTTCAACTTTCTAACGTAACCTTTTCTTTGGTAGTTTTCCATTTTTTGGCAGTACTGATCAAAATAGGATCTATTTCTCGACATTTTCTTTTCAATACAATGAAGCCTGTAATAGGTATTAGATTTACTCTCATCTTCTAGGTACCTCGTTGTATTTCATAAAATTTCTTTAGCTCTTCTGTCAGAAGCATTAATTTTTGGTCTATCAGTTGGAGAAACACCATAATTCTCGATTGAGAATGATTCTTTATATAATGTACCCACGTCAGTATGGTTTCCGTCCAAAGCATTCAACTGAAACTGCTTCTGATGACCCTCTCCAATACATCTATGATAACATAAACCAAAATAATTTTGTTGTGGGAATATTCCTCGATCTTAGTCGGGCATTTGACACGATCAACCCAAAGTATCTGAGAGTAAAATTAGAAGCAATGGACATACGTGGCCCTATAAAGTCGTTAGCGCAGAAACCCAGGCCCGCAAACTAGAGCTGAATATGTTGAAGCTAGGAATACAATCGAACGATACATGAGTCTTAAGAGGCATACAACACGAAGATAAGATCAAAGCTCATAGAGTGTACAAATGGTTCCCGTTCATTTTGGACCTTTGCCAAGGCAATCGGGAGAAATTTCACTTCTAGCTCATTTCCTCCCCTCACAAAGGATGATAATACATTAGGCTTTGTCTTGGCACCAACTTTGTTCTTGCTCCACATCAATGATTTGTTGAATGTGACCTCCAGCCCAGTTCATAGCTTTGCGGATGATAGTACACTTCATTCCGCCTTTTCCTCTAGAGCCCCGTTATCATCCAACGAGGCCAGAGGTGCAAGGCGAAGACAGGTCGATGCTTTAGATGAGGATCTGACAAGAATTCTGAAATGTTCATAGCTTTGCGGATGATAGTACACTTCATTCCGCCTTTTCCTCTAGAGCCCCGTTATCATCCAACGAGGCCAGAGGTGCAAGGCGAAGACAGGTCAATGCTTCAAATGAGGATCTGACAAGAATTCTGAAATGGGGATCTGAGAATCTATTACAGTTCAATGCAACTAAAACAAGCTTGTATGTTCACCAAGAAGGCTGATCACACAATGCCCAATTTGATGATGTCGGGTACCACTGTTCCTATGAGGTCGTCAATATCCATGCTGGGTGTCACCACCAACAGTGCTCTCTCATGGGACGATCATATGAGGTCCATTGCGAAAACTGCTTCACAAAAACTTGGTTATCTATTCCGTGGGAAGAGATACTCCACATTCCAGCAACTGCTCATGATCTACAAAGCACAAATTTGACCTGTCCTGGAGTACTGTTCACATGTTTGGAGCTCAGCCCCCAAACATACGCTAAAGCTCTTAGATTCAATTCAGAAGAGAGCTATTCGCCTAATCGATAATAACACTCACCAAATCATTGACCTCTCTAGATCATCGTTTGAAGGTCGGCGATCTCTGCCTTTTCTATAGGTACTTCCATGGTCGGTGCTCAACGGAAATATCATCTATTATGCCACCATTCGCGATTCCCAGTAGACAAACCAGACGAGCTCAGGCTGGTCAGGCTCGAGACCAGTCGATTATCGCTATACCAAGCATCACTCATCAATAGAACGGCAAAGTTGTGGAATTCTCCTATTATGCCAGCACGTGCGATTCCCAGAAGACAAACCAGACGAGCTCAGACTGGTCACCCCTACACTGTCAGGCTCGAGACCTTTGCCTAGTGAAGTCTTTCCTGATGCTCACAACCTCCAAACATTCAAGAAAAATTCCAACACCTTCCTTCTCTCCCAAAATTCCACCGCTGGCTAACACGATGTTCCTCGAACATTATAGGTTTCCCTTTCGTGTTGTCCATAGTTAAAAAAGTACTGGATTGAATGATATATGTATGGCAGACAGAATCTGCAGGTTGGGAATGAATGATCTGAAGAATATGATATTATGACTGGTACACCACAAGGTGGAGTTTTGTTTCCACTTCTATTCACTCTATGTGTCAATGACCCACCCAATCATGTATTTTCATTTATGCAGATGACACTACAATCGTTGTTACAGCTGATACTATTACTGAATTACTGACTTGAAAATACAAGCATCACAGACAACAAAATATCTAGGACTAGAATTAGACAATGTCAAGTCGATAGCATCTGCAAAAAACTGTATAAACTGTATTATGCATTCACCACTTCGAAGTCGAACTTTCACAGAGACCACCTAATAAATATGTACTATGCCTTGGTATACAGTACTATAAGCAACAATATCATTGTATGTGTGGGGGGGGGGGCACATAAGCCTCTAGGATATTCATATCATAAAAGAATGAGTGCCACTCTGTCCTGTACAGAATTATTAATTTATAAATATTGAACATTCCGGACCTTTCCCCCCCTGGTGCTAACATCAGTGTTAGTACAATCAACATTAAGACGATGAAGTTTTAGACCTGGTCTCTTCGAGGCAGTTCTAATGTCAGCGACTCTTCCCATTCCATCTGGTCCGGTGCAGACTTCATCAATTTGTCTGATTGGCAAAACTCTTGGTATTGTGGTTTCATTTATCATTACCATATCACCAATTTGAACATTTGGTTCATCTCTGCCTTTTTTGCGACTGATCAGTGACGGTATATATTCCCGTAGACAACGTTTTCAGAACCTATCAGCCGATAACTGAGATGTTCGCCACTGTTCTCTCAGAAGTAGATTTTTTTCCGTGGCTTTTCGTATAGAGGCAGTCTATATTGCGGTAGCAAACCCATTTCAGGTTGCACTTGCGGTGCTATGCGTCTTCTGCATCTCACACATTGTCGGATGGTCTTTGTAACTATTGTATACAGGCTATTCACGGTGGATGGCGCATTAGACGTTTCTGGTGAACCAGTCAACGGATCGCTTCGAAAATTTGACGAAGAGCATATTCGGACATTCTCTACCCAACTAAAATATTTTCTATAAGAAAGTTACAGCAACTTTGATATTTCAAATGGTTATCTCTGAGTTGAGAAACACTTTGACATCCAAATTCCAAGAAAAAAGATTCATCGTTTTTAAATGACAAAATGTCTATATCATTAGGAGAATGTCACAACGCTGCTGTCCAATAGTAATCATGGCCTGCTCACCAAATACCGAATGGGGAAACCATGTTCAAGGAACCTACTACTACTTTCTAATAGAGGTGGCAACACCGCGTTGTCGAAAATATTTGAGTTGGGTAGAGAATTCCCGAACATGCTTTCTATCAAATTTTCAAGTCAAGACTATGTAAAGACTGCCTGAATAATGTTCACATAAATCGGGAATTGAAAAGTCTAAATCAGCACTTCTCACGAGAATCTTGAAAGTGCTGGTGAAGCGTTTCCTATTTCATGGGAAACCGTGAATACCGCTCATGTAACTCCTCCATCCTCAGTGGAAAGCCTTTTTCATGGAGTGAAGAATGCTCGAGGGTGTTCTTGTGTCGTCAGGGTTGGTGTTGCCTCGACTTCTTCTTGATTCTCTCTTCTTGGTTTTCGGTTCAGACAGAATCTAACGATGTAATAGATTCCAGCTGAAGTCAATAAGACATAAATCGGGATGATCCAATGGCTGCTATTCGGTTTCTCGGTATGACTCAGGATCATCGGCTTCAACTTCTTCTCTTCACTCTGAAGGGCGTGGATTTCGTCCAGCTGGACATCATCGATGACCGTTCGATACTTCCTTGTGGTTGGCAAAACGATCGGTGTCGGTCTCGAATCGGCACCCCAGTGGCAAGGTGATGAGGTAGTTTCCTTGCAGGGTGGTGAAGTCGGTGCGCTCGCATATTGTCTGGATTTTCGTTTCGTTTGGGAATACTGCGATGTAGTGGGACTCGTCGATACGTTGAACCATATTCCTGGTTGTGCGTATGTTGATCGGGTGGCAGTTTTCGTAGGTGGATTCCATTTGTAAGAGTTGAAAAACACAGTCTTCTTCTCTGATGCCATCCATTAATTTTTCTTCAGGACAGTAGAAGTCGGGGTGCAAGGCCGTACAGGGTGATGATGTGTATTGATAGAAATTCTCATTCATGATCAGATATGTATCAGGAGGGATGATTGTGGTCGAATTTTTGGTTGGAATGGAATAGAGGTGGTAATAGTGAAACATGTCTGGGTGTATTAAGGGAAAGTGGAGAACGAAAACAATCTTTTTATTTGAGTAATAAGCCTCAATTTCTATGATTTGGTAATATTCATGAATGCCATTTGTGATGTCAGGAAAAATCAATTGATCGATGGAATAATATTTGAGTATTGATTCTACGATAGATTTGAGTTCTTCGTCTATTTTGAGAATACTACTGTGGGGAACTTTCAGCTTGGTAAAAGTTACCGCGTTTTCGATATCATTCAACAGCTGAATGATTATATTGAGTGATAAATTCATTTGATCCAAAATATTCCTGGTTTCCAAATAGTCGTTGAAATCGTAAATGAATTTTTTCATTTCGTTGTTGATTCGATTCAACCCTGAAGTGATTAATTCCTGATTATGTTTGATCAAAGTGATTGTCTTATTGAAATTACTGATAATGCTAGAAGTCAGAGAGATATCCTTATTGAGTTTTTGAACTATTTCTTTTTGGCTATTTTCTAAATCGTAAATTGCTTGAGCTTAATGGATTGCATCATTGGCATCCAAGTTACCAGAAATTCCTTTAATGATAGTGCCCAAACCGTCAATGAGACCACGTTTCATTCTGCTACTAGGACAAATAGAATTGAATTTTTGCTCAGCTGATTTGAGTTGATAAAGTAATGCTCTGTCGAAATTCTGCAATTCAAAAAAATATGGGTGATTTAGAGCGTTTTGTATGGAATTCGTGACATTTGTGTACTGTAACCTTAATATAATATAATATAATATAATTCGGACTGAATAGGAATGAGATCGAAATAATGGATGAAGGTATAGGTTTTATATTTTAGCTTGGCTAGGCCCTGCTTGAACGGAAGGATTCCCGGATTTTTGTTCAGATTGGTTATTTGAACTTCCTGGAACATTGCCATCACTATTAGGTGACACCTGCAACAATTTAGCCTGATCAGCTGGAGGTCTTCTCAGATTCTGTTTGTGAAGTGTTTTCCGAGAAGTAGTTACTTTGATACTTCTATTCTTGACTGCTTTGTCCTTAGAAAAATTTTTTCGTCAATTTATTTCGGTTGTTTGATGTTAGTTTACGATATACGTCAGTTCCGGGTTCATAATTTAATGGTTCTTGTATGTCTTTGTTATGTCTTTCTATCGTTCGCTGTTTTTGTTCGGTCAGTTGTTCATTCAATTTTTTTGTAGATAATTTTCGTCATATCTCGATGTTCTTGGATATAGTTATTCAGAAGTTTTTCATTGATGTCGACATCGAATGGATCTTAAGTATTCAAATGACCGTTTATAATATCAATTGGTTTTTGTTTGGTTGTAGAGTGTAATGAATTATTATAGCCAAGGATTGCATAGGGCATATGATTTAGTATGTCGATTTTGTCATTATTTTTGCTTCTTATTACTCTCAAATGCTCGATGATGGTAGAATGGAATCTTTCGATTGCTCCATTAGATTGAGGGTTATTGACTGTTATATAGTGTTATATAGTGTTAATTTTATGGGTTTTGAAGAATTCTTGAACAACTGAGTTTTTCAATTCAGTTCCGTTGTCCATTACCACTAGGGTAGGTAGTCCGTGATGAGTCATGAATATAAGAAAGGCTTTAACCACTTCTATGCTTGATATCCCAGTGAGTGGATATGCCTGAGCATATTTTGAGAAAGTATCTATGATTGTGAGAAATTTTTGTCCCTGTGCTTGAAATGTATCGATATGAACAATTTCAAATGGTTTCGATGGTGTCGGCTTGATCATTAATTTTTGTTTTGGTGGATTCCGGTCATATTTATCAATTTGGCAAATTTCGCATTATATTATGTATTCGGTCACGTCGGATTTTATTCCAGGCCAGTAATACGTCCTTTTGATTCTAGTTTCTGTTTCCGTCATACCACGATGGTTAGTTTTACCTTCATGAAAATTTTGAATCATTTGTTTTTGCGCATTTTTGTCAGTTGTCTTCCAGTGCCGTGTTACATCTGACTAATCTGTAGGCGGAGTTCTTAAATGTTTTTCTTATAATTTCACAGAATTGTGGAGTATATGTGTCGTCTTCGAAATGTATCGCATATGTGAATTTTGGATCTAAATAATTTTTGAAAAGGTTAATCAAGTCGAAAATTGTTAGCTGTGCCCAGAGGCGCGTCTTTTTGTCGGGAATATTCGTTTAGTCATGGGTGTCGCTGGATATTGAGAGACTTTTCCGAAACATGCATTTCTAAAATCGGTTCCTCGTGACTGCTATGCACAGTGTCGCCATCCTCAGGTTCTTCAGCAGAAATGGTTTCATCAGAATGGGGCTCATCTGTAGCATGTTGGACATCACCGATAATTGGTTGTTCGCTGACATTTCCAATCATCGATAAATCGTCGTTATCAGATGGTTTCCTTGTTTCCAAGGTTCTGAAGTAATCTTCCATGTGTTCCTCAAGTTCCTTCGTGTGTATTTCGATACGAGACAAGGCATCTGCGTTTGCATTGAGTTTGCCTCGCTTATATTCGATTTCGTATTCAAACTCTTCTAGCTTGAGTCGCCAACGTACAAGCCGAGAATTTGGTTCCTTGAGTGACATCAGCCACTTTAGAGGTTGATGATCACTGAATATTCTAAAATTTCTGCCATAAAGATAGGGGCGAAAATATTTCGTTGTCCAAACGATTGCCAAAAGTTCCTTTTCGATTGTACTATAATTTTGCTCTGATTCACTCAAAGTTCTAGAAGCGTATGCCACTTGTTTATCGCTTCCAATCGGTCCTTGGGAGAGAATTGCACCGATGGCCACATTACTAGCGTCCGTTGTCAAAATTGAAGGTTTTCGTAAAGTCCGGGTATTGTAATAGTGGTTCGTTTGTCAAAAGAGTCTTACAGTCTTCGAAACATTTCACAAATTGGGGTGTGTGTTCAATTTTCGCGTCTTTTTTTAAACAGAGAGTGAGAGGTTTGGTTATGCGAGCAAAGTCTTTGATAAATTTTCTATGATATCCTAATAACCCTAGGAAGCCTTTGATCTCCTTCGTTGTTCTGGGTATCGGATATTTTTTAAAGCGATGATTTTATCGGGATTTGGCTTTACGCCCTCGGTAGTTACTACATGGCCAAGATAGGCTACTTCCTTTTTCATGAATTCGGACTTGTCGAGCTGGATTTTAAAGTTGGTCTCTCTAAGTCGTTGGAAAACTTCCTTAAGGTTCACGATATGCTCCTGTAGAGACGTGAAAATATAATGATATCGTCTAGATATACTAGACAGATTTCATTCTGCAATCCACGGAGGATGTTATCCATCACTCTCTGGCATCTCATAGGCATTCTCAAGTATTCATAGTGCCCGTTTTCTACGTTGAAGGCCGTTTTTGGAATATCGTCAGAATCCTTCTCGATTTGATGGAATCCGCTAGCCAAGTCTAGTGTCGTGAAATAATTACATCTGCCCAGCTTATCGAGGACGTCCGTAATATTCGGATGGAGGTAACGATCATCAATGGTTTTTTCATTAACCTTTCGATAATCTACCACTATCCGCCATTTCTTCCTTCCTGAGGCATCGGCCTTTTTTGGAACAATCCAAATCGGCGATGACCATGTCGAGTTACTGGGACGAATGATCCCCTGTTCGAGCATAGAACCTATCTGTTTCTTCACCTCTGGTTTATGTATAAACGGATATCTATAAGATCTCGTAAAAACGGGAATCTCATCTTTTGTCTTTATAGAATGCTTGATTTGATTAGTGAAAGTTAGAGGTCGATTTTCCGTATGAAAAATATCTGAATATTTTTTACATAGCCCGAGACTTGGGATTTTTCTTCGATATTGAGGTGATCCGTACGAATTACTTTTTCGAAATCTAATTGTTGGTGTTCTAGCCTAGAAACGACTACATGAAAAAGATCGAAGTTATTTTCGTCATATTGAAGTGTCCTGATGGGATTTGATATACATAAGGTGATTTCTTTATCGCATTTATTGGAAATTTCGACTATGGCCAGTCCATTTTTGGCAATTGAAAGCGTTTCAGGGATTTTGCAATTTTGAATTAATTGTCGCGGGATAATTACTTCGCCGTGGGTTTTGTCGACGGGTATTTTTGTGATAAGTTTAGAGTGAGGTTCGATTTTTTTCTTGAATATAGTCTGGATGAGAAGGTTGATATTTTATAGGAATTTCACAAGTAGGTGTGAATAATCTAGAATCTGTGAAATCTAGTTGAGCATTGAGAAGTTTCAAATTGTCAAGTCCGATAAGTCTATCATATACGTCATGGAAATTTCAAGTCTTCGTTTTGCCTAAATTCAGGAAAAATAGGAATTTCGGCACAGTGTTCATGAGTTGATGATTGACATATAGTTGATACGGTGAATGGTTAACGAAATATACTGTTAGGGTAATATTTGTGAGCAATCTCAGGATTGATGAATGATTTCGTTGACCCTGTGTCAATTAAAAGTTTAAGAGGAGGTTCAGAAATCTGAATGTGAGCTAGTTCTTTTTTTTTGTCGACAAATGATATTCAATTATGTTTCCTCGTTGGTATTCGGAACCTCTTGAAAATTTTTTTGTTCAATCGTATCCTGTTGATTCAAATAATCAAAGTTCTGATGTTCTTCCGAATAGTCGTAATTTTGTTGTACGTCTGAGTAGTCAACATTTTGGTAGTCATTGTACTCGATATTCCCAGACTGATTCTGGTGTTCGAATAATTCGGTATTGAAAAGTTCTTCCGAAATTACGCTCGGTCCTCGATTGTTTGAAGAAAATTAGTTTGGAATATGTCTCCTAAGTTGAGGGTTTGTATTGCGGGTAGATGTACTCATAGGAGTGGGTTGATTTTGTGGAGTTTGATTATTTGGCTTCCAGACATTTCTGGATCTACCGAAAACTTTTGAATTTGTATGAAATTTTTGTACAGGTGGATTTTGGTGTCTTTGAATATTAATAGGTGCACGGGAAAATTGCTGAGGTGAGAAATTTGGTCGGTTGGTTGGAAACTGATTTTGATAGTATCGAGGTTGAGGAGACTGGCTTTGATAGGACGGTTGATATGTATTATTGATTGGTCTTCTAACAATATTACTACTATTTGATGTCGATGGATTTGATCTCTGATAGTATTTAATGTTATCCTCTTCAATGATGAACTGAAGTGCTTGAGCAAGGGTGATTGGTCTCATTGCACGAATTATTGGTCCTAGTGGATCCTTCAAACCGGCAAGAAATGTTTTCAGTGCTCGTTTCTTCAAGAATTCTCTCTCACTATCACGTTGATTTATGTCACAGTTTAGGTTTATATAGTTACAAATGGTATTCAAAAGATGCATGACTTTTTCATGAAACTGAGAGGGTGATTCATTAGGTTTTTGTTTCAAATTAACCAGATCTTGATTCAAGCAATTTTCGTCTCTCTGGTCCCCAAAGTTTTGGATCGATGCATTTTTTATATCTTCCCATGTTTCAACCCCATGAATGGCACAAACTTCTTCAGCCCTAACTTCTAATTTGTTCAACATTCCATTGAAAAGAAGCGTATTCTGAAAGTTGTTTGCATTTTCTTGGTCGACATAGTGCACCAAAATTGATTCGGATGCACTTATGAATCGATGAAGTTTGTTCGGATTCCCATCAAAATGTGGAATCACAAGTTTTTAATATCTAGAGTTGGCGGAGCCATTGTTTCGTTTGAAATTCTTAAATTGAAAATACGATCGATCAAATCTAACTCTGGTTCCTGATTGATTTCGCCCAAGGATTCAATAGGTAAAGAGGAATCTGACATGTACTGAAAATTTTCTACTTACACAATCACCGTTGTCGCTAGGCCCGATTTCATACCGAAGATCACTCGTGTTTGTCTGCGATGGCTGTCCTTGCTGGAGTCCCACAGTTGAACACTCGGTGTCTTCTTGTTCGTTTTCCGTTTAAGAGTTGAAACTCAAAGGATTTCGGAATCGATTCCCACGAAAAATCCTACCGACTGCGCCACTTGAATGATTCGGACCGCGAATTGGGTTTTTAAAGAAGTTTTATTTCAGATACAAGTTAACAGTACAATATCTATGTCAAGACTGCCTGAATAATGTTCACATAAATCGGGAATTGAAAAGTCTTAATCAGAACTTTATAACATTGTTAATTACCTTGAAATCAAACCTAGTAAGATACTATCAATAACACCAGAATAAAGTGAAACTCAGGTGGTGAAAAGACAATTTCTTTATTGTACAGTGAGGGGTAGTGTTACACTTCAGGTGGGTGCTTGAAGAGAGCGTGGTTATCCAGTAGGTTATGCCATAGACAGAATGGTAAGCAGCAAATCGATAATACCTGTATCACCTTACCTTCCACAAGTTATTGAATCTCCCCAGGTTCCCTTCGGGTATCGATACCAAAAGTTCACAGGTGTGCAAATTAATCAAACTATAACCAACTTGGTCGATGAGGGATCGATAAGGTGCTAAAGCTCAGGCTATGGTTAACTCTCATACAGAAAATAAATAGACTAAAGTGCAGAAGCTCAGGATATGGCCACTAGCCTACAGAAAATCTATCCACCAACATGCAGCAGCTCAGGCTATGAATACTAGCGCTTTTAGCAATGGATAAGATACGCTCACTTGAGATAATCTGGAGTTAGTTTCATTTGGACCCAGAAATACATCCAGCCATCCAGGTAGGTGCTATACGGGCTGGACCAGGCAGGAACCCCTTCTCATAATAGGCTCTCTAGTTCCTAGACCTACGGGTTCCATGCAGTTGGGCAGGAAAGCAAAGCAGTGAGTAGCAAAGTAGCATAAGCGAAGCAGGTTAAACAGGCTTTATGAACAGGACGAGTCCAAGTAAGGTCGAAATCTACGTGGCCCTACAAATTACAATACCCTCAGGTAGACTATTGCTGAATAACAAGAGTTATGGAGACTTGAGCTGTAAATTGAGCAGACATGAGCATACCTTGATTTCAGGTGGCCAAGAGTAGCAACTACGGTGAGTTGAAGTACAAAATCTGACAACCAATCTTATTTAGAAGAAGTCTTCATCCAAACTAGTTGAGTAGTCAGTGGACCAACCTTTGACTACTTTAACTTCCTCAAATAATTTGATTGTACGAGAAAATCCGCAAAATGGCGAAAGGCACGTTTTCTATACCTGCTCAGGTTATATGAAAAATGTGACCCGCTCGTTCGGTCAGATGTCAAGATGACCTCAACTCCCGCCAAAATGCCCAGGTGGGCATTTTCCTAGCTAATTTTGAGGTTAAGAAATTGACTGTATGGGAACCAGAAAAAGAAGAATGTGTCAAATCAATTTGCTCATTTTAACCTCCACAGAAGAGCTAGCTGAACCAGTTTTGTTTATAATCATCTTCAACAAATCTTCAACTGTTCGCAGATGAGAATAAACTATTTCAGCGAATTCGAACCAAGGAACGGCCCTTTCCACACTATATACTGGGTATTTTTTTCTCTGAACCCATTATCGGATATAAGTACTTGAACTGTTCTTAATTTCTGTCTCAAGCCCCAATAACACAGGCTACAGGAATGGGAGATTTGAAATAGCAAATATGCTGAGTATCAATAAAGATTATCAATAAATGATTGGTGGGAAATTGATTAAACGATTTACACTCTAACTCAGTTTTAAATTGCCCCACTTGGAGTATTGCGACATGAAACCGTAACAACTTCTCACGAGAATCTTGAAAGTGCTGGTGAAGCGTTTCCTATTTAATGGGAAACCGTGAATACCGTTCATGTAACTTGTGCCATCCACCGTGAATCAGCCTGTATATGTGTGGAATCCAATATTTACGACGAAGTTCATTGATCACGGTTTGAGTACCTACCTTAGTGTCCATACTGGGCATGAACATGGAGAATCATTTTCTTCGTAAACAAATGATCTCCATCTGATACTATTGGCACCTTTTCTATTTCAGAAATTCCTTCTATCTTGAGGATTCTATTGGATATTCTCATCAAATAGTCTAGGACAAGTGACTTGTTCTGTAGAGTTCCTGTTGTATTTCTTACTTCAATCTTCATATTTTCTAAATCTTTAGTGGAACATGTTCTTTGAACTTCCTTCAGCCATTGCTTCTGACTCCGTGCAATTTCTTCTTTTGTTAATGGACCAATTTGACTTTAGCTCTGGAATCTTCTGTGAATCTCCGTATCTCTTGTGCAATCATCAGCTACGTTTTCTGCAGTTGGCACCTATCTCCATTTATTGGCATTGCTGAGCTCTAAAATTACCTCGACTCTGGACGCTACATATGTAGGCATATGTTTCTCTCTTTCGAGCCTATGGAGCACTAACCTGGAATCGAACCAGAAGATTTTTGAAGCTATATTTACTTTCAAGTGCTTCTTCACTGTATAGAGACAAACGCCCATTACAGCAGCTAGAAGTTCAAATTCTGGAATCGTCAATGTTTTGAGAGGTGTAACTCGTGCTTTCGATGCTACTAAAAGAACTTTTGTACGTTCTTTGGAAATTCCATACAAATGTATACTGCGGATGAATATGCATATTCACTCGCATCTACAAATATATGCTTCTGCTTTTTTATACATTCAATGAATAGCAGCGTGGAATTTCCAGATTCATAGACTTTTTCAGTTCCTTCAACCATATTAACCATTTTTTGAACATGTCGTCATTGATTGAATCGTCCCAACCTATTCCTGATCTCCGAATATTTGCCAGTATTCTGGATTTCATTGTTATGTCAATGAGCCGATGGGATCAACTGGATGAACTTTTTCGAATTTCTGCTTGCATTCTCCTGAACGGAGACAATAATATTGCTTCTTGTTCAGTTGATATAGATAGAACTTGGCATCCACTTCTGAAACTTGAACATGAAAATGGAAAATTCGATATCAATTAATGAAAACACCTTCTAACTGGAAGAAAGCTAGGGTCCAACCGATTCCAAAGAAGGGCAAGAAAACCCTAACAAACTACTATCTGTGATCTCTAAAGTAATGGAAAAAGCAATCAACATCGAGCTCATCCGATATCTAGAAAGCTCAAGAATCGTGAACGACCGGCAATATGGCTTTCGTCACCAGAGGTCAACTGGAGATCTGCTTGCCTATGTGACACATAAGTGGCAGGTGTCAATAGAGAAACATGGGGAGTGTCTGGCTGTAGCCTTGGATATCTCCAGAGCATTTGACCGAGTTTGGCACCAAGGCCTCCTAGCGAAACTTCCGTCAACTGTATCTTTTACTATCGAGTTTTCTTGCAGATAGATCACTCTACGTGGTGGTAGACGGGGTCTCGTCTGATATAATGACGATCAATGCTGGTGTTCCACAAGGCTCTGTCTTGGCACCAACTTTGTTTTTGCTCCACATCAATGATTTGTTGAATGTGACCTCTAGCCCAGTTCATAGCTTTGCAGATGATAGTACACTTCATTCCGCCTTTTCCTCTAGAGCCCCTATATCATCCAATGAGGCCAGAGGTGCAAGGCGAAGACAGGTTGATGCTTCAAATGAGGATCTGACAAGAATTCTGAAATGGGGACTGAGAATCTAGTACAGTTCAATGCAACTAAAACTCAAGCTTGTATGTTCACCAAGAAGGCTGATCACACAATGCCCAATTTGATGATGTCGGGTACCACTGTTCCTATGAGGTCGTCAATATCCATGCTGGGTGTCACCACCAACAGTGCTCTCTCATGGGACGATCATGTGAGGTCCATTGCGAAAACTGCTTCACAAAAACTCGGTTTTCTATTCCGTGCGAAGAGATACTTCACATCCCAGCAACTGCTTATGATCTACAAAGCACAAATTCGACCTGTCCTGGAGTACTGTTCACATGTTTGGAGCTCAGCCCCCAAACATACGCTTAAGCTCTTAGATTCAATTCAGAAGAGAGCTATTCGCCTAGTCGATGACACAACACTCACCAAATCATTGACCTCTCTAGATCATCGTAGAAAGGTCGGCGATCTTTGCCTTTTTTATAGGTACTTTCACGGTCGGTGCTCAACGGAAATATCATCTATTATGCCACCACGCGCGATTCCTAGTAGACAAACCAGACGAGCTCAAGCTGGTCACCCCTACACTGTCAGGCTCGAGACCTGTCGAACATCGCTATACCAAGCATCATTCATCAATAGAACGGCAAAGTTGTGGAATTCTTTGCCTAAAGAAGTCTTTGCTGATGCTTACAACCTCCAGACATTCAAGAAAAATTCCAACACCTTCCTTCTTTCCCAAAATTCCACCGCTGGCTAACACGATGTTCCTCGAACATCATAGGTTTCCCTTTCGTGTTGTCCACAGATAAAAAAAAAAACCTTGTAACCAGAATTCCTCCGTCTGCCAAATTGTCACTTTTCAGTGTCAAAATCGAAAACATTGAAAAAATTTTACGAAGAGAAAAATATTTCAATTGTGTTAGAGAATAAAGAATTTCTCTTTTAGGTATCTGAGGGTTTGATTTCAAGCGCAGTGACATTTTGGGACAGATCCTAAATCTGTCGTTACTACAAATATATTGCAATAATTTTTAATAACTTCTACTCTATTGTTTAGAAACGAGGAGAGAAAATCCCATTAAAAGCTGAAAAATGAATTCTTTTGAGAATTATAAGTTATTCCAAGGATTCTCTCTCCAGCTGCTTTGTTGTTCAATTCAGACATTCTGCTCTGTTTCAAATTTGGTGGTATGTTGTTCATCACTTCTGTGGAATTCCAGATGAAATTTCTTATTTCGAAGCCTCCTCTTCCGTGAACATAGATGACGCCATTTATCAGTTGGATTGTTTCGTCTACTGTTTCCGTGCTGTCCAAATGATCATCTACATAATGTTTCTCGATGATGGCTTCGGCTGCTCGTTGATGTTTTTCAGAATACAACTGAGCTTTATGATTTCTGGAACATTGCAGTCATTCTGTACACCTTTGGTGAAGTATTCTGGTTGAGATTTCTCCACAAAAAGCATCGTGGGAACGTGACTTCCTACGATATCTTCACCCTGTTGAACATCTCTCGAATATCTACGGCGAAGGCGATTTCATTGATACGAGAGTCTCAGCAGAATTTCGAAAAGAGATTTCAAATAATCTGGCCCAACCAATAAGAAATCATTCAGTGATATCCCCTGGTTTTTGCTGGTGCATCGAGAACTACTCTGACCTTTCCGGGTTTATTTGGCATTGTAACTGCAAAATGTGGCAAATACCAAATACGTTCGGTTTTGATCTAGTGGTTATCAACTAATTCAGCATAATTTTTTTGCCGTGCATAACTTTTCGATTACTTGACGATATGCTTCGGCTAACAGTTCATTCTTGGATAATTTCTTCTCTGAGCAAACCAACCTCCGGAAATAGTGCGCCGTCTTCTTTCCATGGCAATTTTATCACGAACTGTGAATTAATCAGGCGAATTGAGTTATCAGCAATGGTGAGGGCTCTCTCTTCTTCTTTTCTCTTTTCCTATTATTCCTGCTATTCTAAAATCTTCATGAAGTTTTTGAATAATTCTTTCATTCATTGAATTCTTCGAATTCCTTCCTCTGAAACTCGATTTCATCCAACAGAATCACCCAGCAGCTGAAATCATCATCATGGGGGATTTCAATGTCCACAACTCCACCTGGCTCAAATTCTCGAACAAAACAGATGACGCTGGACGTCTGGCCGAGGCTTTCGCTATCACCTATGGTCTTGAGCAAGTGATAAATGAACCCACTCGGATCCCTGATATCAGCAATCATTATGCCAATACGCTCGACCTGATCCTCACTAAAAATCCGGAACCGTATGAAGTGAAAGTCCGTGCACCACTAGGAAACTCAGACCACACACTCATCTCCACGATATGTACTTACATCACTCCGCGAACCAGTCCAACACCCCCACTCACTGTTTGGCATTACAATTCAGCCGACTGGGATGGCCTTCGCATGTTTTTTTCTGAGTTTCTTTGGAGGAGAATGTGTTTTGAATCGGGAGATCCTACGCAATGTGCTGAAGAGATTTCGGAAATCATCATGCTGGGAATGGAAACTTACATACCACATAGCACCAAATCACAAACCACTGGTGAACCATGGTTCAATAGAACCTGTTCTAGGGTCGTCGCTCTGAAGCAAGTAGCATACCGTCGTTGCCGCAGAAACCCAAGCCCGCAAACTAGAGCTGAATATGTTGAAGCTAGGAATACATGTAATCGAACAATAGATGAGTCTAAAGAGGCATACAACACGAAAATAAGATCAATATCACCATGAATCATCCAACCTATCTCAGTTTTTGAAAGAATTGGTATGGCTGAATAATTTTTCTCGACACAATAAAACTGGCGTTATTTTGTCTGATGAGTAGGCAGGCATTTCAAGTTAGCAGCGATTTGTTCTACAAATTAAAATGTCTTTATAAGTTCTTTTGTATCATTATTTTGTTCTGGTAGATTTAGTTCTTCGATAGTTCGTATGTTTTTGATGGTAGAATGAAGTAGAAAATCTTCCTGAAATCTCTTTTCAACGATTTGAGGATCATCATCGAATCGATATATTCCTCTAGTCCATTTACAGCACAAAGGAAATACAGGTCCAGATAATCATATCTGCTTCGTTACTGTCGAATCCAATATAGTATTTTTACTACTTTCATCTAACAGAGCTGAGATGGAATATACCATTCGGACCTTTGATCTGAAGAGGAACGATTTTCAGCAGAGTACTGAAGAATTACAAACGTGTACTGTTATTCCAGAATGCCTTGAGGTATTGACTGTTTGATTTTCTATATTCTTGGGCAATAATTTGTGGTGAAATCGGCCATACTTATCTTCCATCTTGTGATTCCAAACAGCAATAACATTATTTTTCCTAATTGTCTTCCAGCGATGTTGTACATCTGCAAATTTGAACTGACTGCAGTTTTCTATCGGATGGTCTTCACCTTTAGAATTTTCTCTATTGATATTCGATTTGGTACTACTTTGTTTTTCTTCCACTAGCGTCTCTTTGTGAGAATTATCATTAGAGTGAAAACTCGTGCCACTATTATATTATATATATAATATATATAATATTGAATATATATATATATATATATATATATATATATATATATATATATATATTGTTATTTTCGATACAATCTGAGACATTTCATGTATCCAATGAGAAAAATCTTTCAAGGATTTATTATGGCCCACTGGGTAAGTAAGTGTGGTGATAATTTATTCATCAAACAAACTTACAAACTTCTTCTAAAACAATATTCAATCTAATTTTCCTACGAACAATTCATCAACTCTTGACGTCCATATTTCATTTCTAGAATGTTGTTACTTTCATCAGGGGTTCGAGCAGTTACTAAAAGCTTCTACAGTCTTCCTAGCTTCACCTGTCACACTTTTGTTCAGCGTGAGGACATTTTCTTCCGGTGAAAACATCATTCTCGTGTTTATATATATCTCGCGCATATCATCCGCGTATACCCTTCCCACTCTTACGCATATAGGTGGTGCTCTATAGCATAATACAATAAAAAAAGATATGATACTGAAGCGTGCTAAAATCGTCCTTGTTCGCTCATGACGTCACCTTGTGATGAATTTTCAAAACGTTTGGCGTGGAATAATGAAGATACATGGGTAAAAATAAAGAGATTATTCTTCATTGAATCATTCCACTAATTACACTAAGATAATAAGTTTCCGAAGATGAACAACATGAGTAAATTTTTGAAGAAACAGTTTCCAGGTAACTTATCTATATAATTTGATTAGATTTGTAAAAAAGGATTTTCTGAGGGATTCGAAAAATGCGCCTAAAACGACTGTTATGAATTATAGTAGACTATTCACATATTTATTCATTTATGGAATTTCAAGTCACATTTCCGCATTACTATTGATTAGGAAAAAAAACTTAAAATGTTCGAGGAACATCTTGTTAGCCAGCGGTGAAATTTTAGGAGTGTAAGAGGGTGTTGTAATTTTTCTTCAAAGTTTGGAGCTTGTAAGCATCGGGAAACACTTCACTAGGCAAAGAATTCCACAACTTTGCAGTTCTATTGATGAATGATGCTTGGTATAGCGATATTCGACAGGTCTCGAGCCTGCCAGTGTAGGGGTGACCAGCCTGAGCACGTCTGGTGTGTCTACCAGTAATTGCTCGCATAATAATTGGTGGCATAATAGACGGTATTTCCGTTGATCACCGACGATGGGATCATCTATAAAAAAAGGAGAGAGAGAGGGTCTAAGAGCTTCAGCGTATGTTTGGGGGCTGAACTCCAATATGTCGAATTGGATTTCGAATTTGTCCTTTGTAGATCATGAGCAGTTGCTGGGGTTTGAAATACCTTTTCGCATGGAATAGGAAGTATCAAAAGTAACGAAAAAACATTGAACAACTAGTTTTATTCATTATTTATTTCAGCGTTGATACCGAGGTAAACATTAGAAACCAAACCAAAAGTAGGAGTACCTTTACCACTTTCACACATACATATTGACCTACCTTTTTATTTATTCTTCCAGCCATCCCATCTTCCAAAGGTTTTTTTTGTTGTTGTCTTTCATCTTGTCCTTTAACTCTACGAAATTACAAAGTCGTTTCGTTTTTGGAGGATAAAGGTGAATTTAATGATGAAACAGCATCTTTTTTCAAGGGGCGATATTTTGCTGGTGTATATCCCATCAATTCGTATTTTAGATTTCTTTCAAGCGCATTTTCAGTGAAATGATTTGAGTAAACCCTAGCAAATTTAATGTCGAAATTGTCATGGCATTCACAAAGTCCTTTCCAAACACCTTGAATTTCATTGTTTCCAGAAAAGCTAAAAAACTTTGTACCAGGCAGAAAGCTCTTGTACCTATTGTCAACATTACAACCATACACCGCGCATCTCATAAGTTAATTATTTCGAACAGATCTTTGCTTGATTTGCGATAATAAACACACATAAAATAGAGACCAATAAAACGAATATGGCAGAATTTCTCACAAGCTGACATCACATTAGCCACGTTCACATACGCGGTATCTTATCTTTTTTCTTCTATCGATAACGTCGACTCAACAGGAAGACACGTATGTATGCTCTAGCGCTTCAATCATCATTACAGCAAATACCGAGCAATATGTTACAACTCGAGAGTATGTGTCAGATGTTATTACATCATACGTCATTGCTTTTACTATGCAAGTGCATCAATTATCCTGTACCCAACTCATCTTGCAATTGCAATTTGAACGGGTACATGATCCTAGGACGTATCCAGAGACTCTGTAGGTAATTGAAGATGATAACTTAACGAAATTACACCTCCAATTACCTCCAGACGCTCTATATACGGCCAAGAATCACTACTCCCTATTATAAAAAAAAATAAGGACTCGACAAATTATTTTCTTCGACGACAAATATGTTATTTTCCTTCGCCAATTGTTTGGCGAATTTCAAAGCGAACCAAACATTTTCAACCAAGTCATACAAATTTCAGGATACCCAATGAAAATTACAAATAACCAATACTACTAATAACAGCATGAAAAAAATGTAATTTTCCCACTTCAACTGGACTTGGACAATCACTCGACACTGTTATCTCTTGACAACACGAAAGGAAATCGTATAATGTTAGAGGGTCAAGGGCCGCGACAAATTATTTTCTACAACAAATACGTTTTGGTCATTTGGGAATTCTTTGGCGAATTTCAAAGGGAACAAAATAACTTCAACCAAGTTACACGGATTCCAGAATAAACAATGAAAATAAGTAATCACTGCGTTAAAAAAAATATGCATTTTTTTCACTTCAACTGAATTTCAACGGCTGTCTTTGTGGCTCTGTTAATCTAATATCAAGTTAGCAGAGCCACTCTTTTTGAAAGAAATCTGAGTCTCTCACAAATTATTTCCTTCGACGGCAAATATATTTCGGTCATTCGACAATTGTTTGGTGAATTTCGAAGCGAACCAACCAAATTATACGGATGTACTCATCAAGAGTCGTATTGTCATATTACTCACATGTGTCATCATTGACTGATGGTATTATGTATATTTTTTTCTAATTATTTATCGATGAAGAATTGGTATGGAATATAGGAAGATTCATAACTTCTATAAAACTTCTCGTGGAAGTCGAGATATGAGTGTCCTGTTGCCAAATACTCGAAATTTTCGTGGATTCCATGAAAAATACTAATATCTGCTTTGAAAAAATGTTATATCAATGTTCCTTCTTCTGGTTACAACTGTGATGATATTTGAAGTACAATTGCAGATTCATCGTAGGGGTTCTGTTAACTTAATATCAAGTTAGCCAGAGCCACCCCATGTAAAAAATAAGGGTGCGACAAATGTTTTTCTTTCACGACAAATTTTCGACAATAATTCGATGATTAATGAACTTGGTTTCATCGATTTTCTATCAAATGATTCTGATGACTTCACTCTGACTCTTTCTTTTTGGGATGTTGAATACAAAGGAATTTTTGTTCTACTTTCAGTATGATTTTTTTTTTCAGACAATATGATTTGAGAGAAGCCCACGAATGTTCTTCTGATAACAAGAAAATATTCATAGATTTGAGTAACAATTTGGGAGAAGTGAAATGTATCGCCGTGAATCCTACTAAGCCTTATTATATAGCAGTAGGAGCAAATGATTGCTTCATCCGAATGTATGATCGCAGGATGTTGAGACCCAGAACTGTCAGTTTTCGATTCAGACCAGAGGTGAGCTGATAGTATAATGAGGTTTCAAATTATTAGGATCGTTGTACGCGCTGAAGAATGATTTCGACCTTGAAGTGTACCAGTTGAATGAAACTTATAATAAGATTCTGCTCTAGCAGAAGATTTAGTCTAATCGCAAATATCTAAATCAATTATCTTGTATCAACTCGCAATTGAGATCGAATGAACCGTGTGAGTAAATTGAATATTCAAAATTTGGATTAGTCAGTTGATTAGTTGACATTTGCTGAAATTGGAAATTTTGTAATGGTTCAGGAGTTATTCTCAAGAAACTGTAATTTCAAAATCTCATATTTTTTCCTGATTCTGTTTATTGAGAAACTATTTTCTCATGACGAAGATTGTTTTCGAAATACTGGAAAATATTATGAAATCAGAGAGTTCAGGTTGATCTGCCTACAGATTTTTTGTTTGTCAAAATGAACATATTACATCAAGGATAATTGAACAAAATGTGTAACGGCCGGTTTTTATCCGTTTCGTCGTGTTTTTTGTTGTTTCCTGAGAATCATTTTGAAGGAAATCAAGGGTGGATCGTCTTGACTGATCCACCCAATATAATATCAAATCACCAATGTTTTCTCTCATCTTCATTCAGCTCTGTTTGGCAGAAGACCAAATATAAATATGTTATGAGGGTGATTTCCAAAAAAGGTGTAATCATAGGTGAAACCAAAGATGGTATTAAACAGGGTGACATTTCTGAAACTTCCCATCCTCGATATCTCCCTTCCAGTAAATAATATAGAAAATCAATGAGATAAGTTAATTTTATTTTCAAGGGGGACACTTGAAATGAATATTCTTAGCTCCCACGGTAAAACCCCCTAGGAGGGGTAGGTGTCACCTTTAGAATCTCAAATGGGAAGGGGGTCCAGTTGCACTTTTTAATAATAATAATAATAAATGCTTTTATTGAGAGGTTATATAAAAAGTACAAGAAGATGTAATGATTTCTACGATTTATTTCTGGCAAAAACACAAAAACCACAGGCAGCCAAGACAATGCCCATAATAACTGTTGTCAGATAGGTTTCTGTTTTTTCATGATATATGTATTGTCAATTTTGAATACGAATTCTGTCAATTGCAAGATAATTCAGCAACATATCACAGTTTGTGTTTATATTTATTGAAACTCTCATCATAAAGCATATCTTTAGACATAAACATCTCATACATCATATATCGCATCACAGTAAGTGGAAGAGACAGAGGCGGCAAGCGGCAGAGCAGCGGAGTAGTTGTCAACCAATACCGAGCCGTACTGAAATTATTCGCTATTCTCAACGTAACTGAGAATACACCCTCGCTTTCCTTTATCCATTCCTTCTCTTGTTTGTTCTCAACCTGTACATTACTGTGTTTCTCATACCTCAAAATAAATTTCATGGGTCCTATGAAAATTTTGTTCTACCTTCAAAACCATGATCTATGACTGCCAATCAATCAATGAAATTCAGAAATTATGGTATTTGAAGGTGAAGCTGCAAATGAAGCCAATTACGACAAAGCGTGGGATCTCCTCTGCGAACGATATCAAAACAAGAAGGTTATAATACAAACGCACTTGAATTGCAATATGTGATCTACAGAGTGTGCAGAGGAAATCTCATATTTTACCCAGGAATATCATTGATACTGTTAATCAACACTGGAGAAGTCTTGAATCTCTAAGTTCACCTTAGATAAATGGGATACTCTCATCATCCACATAATTTCATCTAAGTTAGATGTGACCACAAAACGTGAGTGGAAAGAACATGCGTTGACTATCAAATCAGAATTTCCGACAGAGTTCATCTCATTTCTGAATCAGAGATGTCAACTTTAGGAGGGTTTAAATTCGAACAAGAAACCTTATTCAACACAAAAACAGTTTGCCAAAACAAATTCTCATGATCACGCATGTTGCCACTTGGGACCCAGTGTGTATTCTTTGTCAAAAAGATTATTTATGCACGAATTTCCTGAAACTTAATGTACAACAACGACTCAATGAAATCAGAAGAATCAAGGCATGTACTAACAGTCTACGAAAAGGACATTCTTCAAAGGGACTTTTTCCAAATACTGAAAATCCTTCACAATCTGTTTCTGACATTGCTCAATTGACTCTCACAGCTTGTTAGTCGGAAAATACACATTCCGAATCATACGTCATGGTTTCTACTTCAGTTGTATTCATTATCAATAAATACGTTAACTCTCACAAATGTCGAACGATTCTTGACAACTGCTCACAGTCAAATTTCATGGCTAAAAAGATTTCGAATCAAATTAAATAACAAAACATTGTGTTAGCTGATGAAACGTTCAATAAAACAGGGCCCAATCTCCCATTCTCAGCCTCTATTTTTTGGGGCTTGATCTGTGTCAGGCGTATAAATCTATTCAATAATCATACAGTTTTAAAAACGAGAAGTAGATTGTAAGTCATCAACGATGTTGCCAAGTGTTCTATAATTTCCATGTTCTTCGTATAACAAGTTTTTCAAGTTCTATAATTTCCGTGGTTTGGGGTACCTTCAGAAATTTGGCAACAGGGGGCCCATTGATGGTATGCATAATATCTATCATAGAGTACAATTAACTAGTTCATTTGATGATTGATGGTATAACCAACTCAAAAAAGTATATACCATCTATATTATTGAACCTAGGAGGATGTTCTATTTATTGCATAAATGCATTTTACAGTCTTATTTATACATCTATGTTTCTTTTTGTAGCTGATTTTATATAATATTTCATGTTATTAGTCTTGACAAAGAAAATAAACATTTTCGAAAGCTCGACACCAAACAAAGAAATTCAATAAATTGGTCACAACGACTGCTTCCCACGAAGATCGAAGAATACGAACAGTCACGAAATTCGACATGGAAATGAAGAATAATAGAGATGAGAATAGGGAGGAACATCAGGTGAAAGATGGGGAGGAGGAGGATCCCCATCACTGTCATGAGTTAGATCTTAGAAAGATTATGAATCTGCAAGAGGAGAAGAATTGGGAAACAAAAATGTTAATAATCGTTTTTCTTATAAATACAACTTTTATTTGTTCCTTCAACATTTCTAGTAATAATTAATTAACATTCAACGTATTATATTATTTATCTTTCTCCAAAGGACATTGAATTACAAATTCAATGTATAAATGATGTGATGCAAGGGATCTAGGGGAAATTGAATAACATCACCTTTGTTGAGAATGTATTTCTTCAAAGGATCGGTCAAAAAATCGTTTTGATTCTGATGAGATATTCTCAATGTACTGGGAAAACATTTATTAATTTCAATTTTTCCTGTAACAGGAATCGTATAAGTAGTACTATTATCACCTGAGATATAATGTGTTTTACTAGATGAAATGTTTTTTGTACCACGAATAGTTGAGATACATTCACTATGGAATTTAGAAGGTTGGCAGATAAAGTATGGAAGATTTGGGGGTAGTTGTCTAGCTGACGAGACAATATTTTTTGAAGTATAGAAGAAGAAGAAGAAGAAGAAGAAGGAGTGGTAAGAAAATGTTGATAGAATTTGTTCAAAGGCATTTTGAATACTGATATGAAAAACTGAAAGTTTATTCATTTATAAAATTATTGCACCTTCACGTAAGGCCCTCCGCACACGGGTCGATCGGCGACATGGGCGACGCGATTGCAATGACGTCACAATGTCTCCATTCGTACGATTCAAGAGACGGGAGTGTGTGTCATCCGCATATGGGTCGACGTTTCGTGTAGTCGATTCGCGTCTGATTAAGTTAGAACTACTCTTTTTTTGCAACTTCAAACAGAAAGTTTTCGCTAAAAATTAGCAGTTCCAGTGACGAGGACATAGTCATGTTTTTGTGGCACCGGCAGATCAGGAGAAGAAGAAAACAACGAAGTTTATGGGTGCATCCGTACATTGCACGAAATTTTTACACTCGACTCTTTGTTGCTGCACGTGAAATGCAAGAGAGTGACACAAAATTTCTGGCATTTTATAGAATGTCGAAGGAATCATATATTAATCTAGTGGAAACTCTTGCTCCAGCCATACATTATGTGGATACAAATATGAGGGAATGTGTCAGCGCAGAAGAACGCATACTAATAACATTGGGGTAAGATTCATATATATTAAAAAATCAAACAGTTCAAAGAGTATAAATTGGAAACATAAGATTAAATGTTCTAGTTACTGAAAGTAAAGAAACTTAAGGTAAGTAACACAAATATTCACAACGATTGAAAAATTATTGAACAACTTTCTGTGGAGTTAGCGCTTTCTTGAGTAGTTTGCAGCTCTTCTGGAGTCAATCCGGAGAAATTGTCCATTTTCTCATGGAGATTAGATGGCAAGTATGAATGGGGGTTGATAGAGAAAGCTGTCGTGCCTTGAGTGTTGGATGGTGTCATAGTGACTTCGTCTATGAGGAGCAAAGCTTTCCTCTTGAATTGCCTTAGTTGAACATCGTTTAGCTGCAGTAGACTCATAGCGGAAGTAGACTCATCACAAAGTTTCTTATTCCGTCCTCCCTCTTGTCAGTTTCAGTCTTTGGTTGAGGGGGATTAGACAATTTAGCTTGCTTTGCCGAAAAATAGGCACTGAAGGCTTTATCAGCTGCATCACTTTGCACCTTTCTTGTCCTTACTGGATGGCCATGGGGACCTTTTGATACAGTCGTCATGACCGATGTTGGCGTCCCGGCTCTGTCCCCCTGACTTCCCATGTTAACTGACTCGAAGTTGCTGAAGAGGTTGGTGATGGTAATGGACTACTCACAGGGACATCAATAACATCGTCAATTGGCTCGTTTTCTTCACCCTCCGTATTATCGGTGTCGAATACGTCAGGCGACGTCATGGTTTGCGACACTTCAGGTACATTACTAGTTGGAGTACCAGCAACTTTTATAAAAGGAACCGCAAACTGCCTCCATCAAGTAGTATGGTTTCGTTTTTCCTCCACTTCCACTTGGTTTAGGCTTGAGGTTCTTTACAAAGGTGCTCCTCAAATTTCGCCATTTCTCCTTACATTCATTCACTGTAAAAATAGAATTGAATACTAGAGTAGTGCATTGTTGTTGAGTACCGCGGTATCGTTTTTTTTTCGAGTACCCATACTCTTTTTATCTATTTTCAGGTATCTGGCTACAGGTTGTACATTCGTTGCGTTGGGACTCTACTTTTCCCGAGAAGAAACTACAATTGGAAAAATAGTATCTGAGACGACTATAATCATATGGAATGAGCTGAAAGATTCCTACATGCCTTGCCCTACTACACAGAATCAATGGAAAATCATTGCTCAGCGTTTTCAAACGTTGTGGAACATTCCAAATTACATAGGGGCATTAGATGGCAAGCACATCCGCATAGAGAAACCACCTAATACTGGGTCGAGTAATTTTAATTACAAATCCTACCACTCAATAGTATTATTAGGATGCTGTGATGCTGATGGCATTTTCACTATGATTGAAACTGAATATGCTGGTAGAAACAGTGATGGGGGAATTTTCAGAGCCTCCATGATTAGAAAGATGTTATGTAATTCACGACTTGACATTCCACTCCCATCTAAGTTTCCTTTGGATGATTATGATGATTGTTTATTCCCCTATTACTTCGTGGGAGATGAAGCTTTTCCATTGTCTCGATATTTGATGAGACCTTACTCAAAACGGATCCTTGACAACATAAAAAGTGTTTTCAACTACCGATTGAGTCGGGCAAGAAAAACGATTGAATGCACGTTTGGTATGATGACGGAAAAATTTGGAGTAATGAATGGAATACGTTGCCACAATGTGAATACGATCAATAATATCATAAAGAGTGTTTGCGTGCTGCATAACTACATTAGGAAAAGAGAAGGATGTCAATATTCACCAAAACAAGCAAAAGAAAATGCCTTAAACAACATACCTGCTAACCTACCTGCTCGACCCAAAATAAATATTTGTTCAACCGCTTATTTATTTTATTTATTTATTTATTTATTTAGCAAATTATTTTCTAATGCCGTTAGCATCACTACCTTGGCAGTGGAATTATTGGATTTAAATATCAATAAATGTTTATGAACCTACGTCTTCTTTAAATTTTCTTATTAACTGTTGCTAGATTATGAATTCGTTATTGAGTGCCTTCCTCACCTGACAACTTGACTTCTCTGGCAACCTTGTTCCATGCCTTCTCAGTAGCATCCCTTTTTGAATAGGCCTGAAGGGTGTAATTATATAGCTCGGGATACTTCTCCACTTCCCCAACGAATTTTATATCGAAGGTCTAGAAAAGTACAAGAAATAATGGTCAAATCAAAGGGTGAATATGCATTATAATATAAAATTACCTCCATTGAGACGCAATATTCACTCGAACAAACTGCTTCCTTGCTAATCGCGTGAGACTGAAAACGAGGAGATCTTAAATCGTACGTTTCTAAACGACCACTAAACGACCCGTGTGCGGGATCCAAATGCTTTGTCTAGGAAGTCGAGTAGATGGGAGACCGTCGTACGATTCGAATCGCGTCGCCCATGTCGCCGATCGACCCGTGTGCGGAGGGCCTAACTCTTCAATGATTGAAATTATTTCATTGTTGTGACCGGTAGTGTTGCATACTGCTTGGGAAGCAACAAGCAAACGCAATCTATCTACAAGCTCGTTGTAGTCAATTGGGTTATTATCATATTTCATCATCGTCATCATTGGCATTTCAGCACCTTGCCCTCTTTTTGTCATCTTTCTAGTGAGCACACCTGTCGATAAAGATGTCGGTACTGAACCAGATCTGAGACGAGTTTTATCTAAATAAGGCTTTATAATGTAAATATACTTGTCTTTGGTATCATCGGGGAATTTTCTAATTGGCAAATCAGCATTATTATCACGACGATATGCATTAGTCCCTTTAATAATATCTACATAATTTTCACTGTCTTGTTTTGTGTAAGAAATGGGATTTTTAAGAAAAGTAACTCATAAAGTCCTGCAGTTCCATTGTGAGTGATACCTTTCACTTTAACATTGGATCCAATAAAGTCTACTCGCGAATCTCCTATATAAAATTTGTCTTCCATCGGATTATGGAAAAGACCTAAAATATGATCATATTCACTATTAGTATCTTTTATCATCCCTTCAATATATTTTCGGGGTAATGGTGTTGCAAATTGATCAAAGTATTCAAGTAAAACATCTGAATTTGTGATTGTTCGATAAAATTGAGATAGGGTGTCATCGATGAATTCATCTTCTCTAGTCCTATCTGGCAATTCTCCCTCCTCGTTGTGTGATTCGTAAGTTTCTTCGTTCCTCAAAAAACTTGGTAGCTGATGCTAGTGTCATATTCAGTAGTTGGAGATTAAAATGTTAATTGATTATACGATTTAGGTGATGTTAATGGTGTCGTCTAGTGCGTGCCTGGCTCGCACAAGCTGTTTTGCTAATGGAGGGTCCATTTTAACTGATTGTATTCCCCAAGTTCATCTTTATATATGAATATATGTATCAAAGCCTTTTCTATACCTGCCCGAAGACAAATCACAATCTTTATCAATTACAAAAAAGTCAAACTTTTTTTTCCAACAGGAAGATGCGACTTCCTTGAATTTCTTGAAGTCCATATCGATATTTGCATGATCATCATAAATATGTTTCAAATTGGTGATGTCTTGCGAAAATATGATCAGCTTGGGAAAGAGTTGAAGCGAAAGACGCCAAATTAGGAGAGAAAGCAGATGCTTGGTTCGTTACAACTGCAATGAAGGAGAAACGTAAACTTGGAATGGGATTGAAAAAGAAAAAAATAGTGGCAGCGGCGGGGCGAAGAAAACGAATTATTCGTGCTCCCAAAAAAGGAGGATTCTTACCATTTTTACTGCCATTGTTGGGGGCCCTTGGGGCAGTAGCAGGTGGCGGTGCAGGCATTGCTGAAGCAGTGAATGATGCAAAAACCAATCGTGAACAATTGGCCGAACAGAAGAGACATAACCTAGCTCTCGAGCAACAAAAATCTGGCAAATAATAAAATTACTCCGACGTATAATGTCTGATAGAGATCTCATCACGTATGCACAAAAATTGAGAATTCCTCATTTCCGAGGTGTATTTATGCGCGATTCATTGCCAAAAAGAATTTCTATAACAAATGAATCAGGTATCATCAATCTCGATGTGGAAAGTGGACCTGGTACTCATTGGACAGCATATTCAAAAAACAATAAAAATGTCATTTACTTTGACAGTTTTGGTAATTTACCACCTCCTATTGAATTAGTGAGATATTTTAGGAGCAATGCAGATGTGATCATTAGATATAATTATGATTCAATGCAGAAATTCAATTCGTATCAGTGCGGGCAATATTGCCTCAAATTTTCATATAATCAATACTACTAATAAATATTATTTCATTTGTTTTGAAACCACCGCAGTAATGTCATATACCTTTACGCTCAGTGGAGATTCATCAATTTTAAGTGATTCTTTCAATCCGCCATTGTATTCGAATGAATAGCATTCCAAATGTTATTGAAACGAATGATGTATTGGTATGGGGTCCGAATGATGAATTTAAATTGAAATTCCCATAGGATCTTACGAAATTAAAGAGATTTTAAAAATCATAAAGGATGAAATGTACCAGAAGGGAGGAAATATGATTCATATAACAGCGGACACAAAGAGATTTACAGTTTCGATTAAAAGCAGCGATCAGATCAATTTCAGTGTTGATCGTTCTATTGGAAATCTATTGGGATTCCCAAAAACCAAACTCCAACCCAACAAACATTATACTTCAAAAAATAAAGTTAATATTTTAGCAGTTAATACAATTTGCGTGGATTGTAACATCGCAGTAGGATCATTTCTGCATGGAAAACCTGTTCACCTGATCCATCAATTTTTCCCCAAGTTCCAAATGGCTATAAAATAGTAGAGCAACCTCTCACTGTTCTCTATTTCCCTGTGAGTATCAAAACAATAAACAATATAACAGTGAGGGTGCTCGATCAAGATAGTAATTTGATAAATTTTCGTGGCGAAACAATTACAGTTCGTTTGCATCTTAGAAAAAGTGAATAGTTATGGTGCTATAATTTCATCGATATCAACTTTCACGCAGAGACTATAAAAAGGTGCAGCGTCGTCCAAAGAAGCCAGATGGTTTTTCAATGCCAATGAAAACGTTAACACCCGAAAATCGTCAATTTTTGAATTCTCTCGGCTTTCACGTCCTTGTTTAATGGATTTATTGAATGTAACAGGTGAACCTTTTAGTGATACAACTATTGATGATTATCAGTTCCACACTTACCAGCCATACAATTCCGGAGCCCTCAACCACAATGATGAAGTTAGGATTTCCGTACAAGATTCCATGTAACAGCTTCATTTACATAGAAGGCAAAATATTAACGGATCAAAACGAAGTACCCACCAAATTCAAATTTATCAATAATGGCATAGCTTATCTATTTAGAGAACTGAGGTATGAATTGAACGGTGTTGTGATAGATTCTATTCGGAACGTCGGTCTAGTTCCCACTTTAAAAAATTACCTATCGTTGAACGAAAATGAAAGCAGGTTAATGGAAAATGCAGGGTGGTTTCCCAAAGATGATAATGATAACACACTTTTGATTGATGTTAAGAGTATTCCAATGTGTGCATACTGTTGAAATTGTTATCAGGTTTTTTTGAAGACTATCGAAAAATTATAATGAATATGAGACAAGAATTAGTTCTCATCCGAGAAAAAGATGACATTGATGCTGTTATTGCAACAGATAATTTGTGAAAACCAAAAATTCAAATCACTAAATTGTATTGGAACGTACCTCATATAACACCGAGTATTAACGAACAGCTACGTTTGAATAAAATAGTTCGTAGTAATACAGAATTACCCATTGAATTCAGAAGTTGGGAATTGATAGAATATCCTACTATGAATGATTCAACACGTCACACTTGGTCTGTTAAAACTTCAACTCAATTAGAGAGTCCTAGACATATCATCATTGCTCTTCAAGATGCATGTAAAGGTCAAATTTTGAAAGATATGAGTAAATTCAATCACTGTAATCTAACAAATGTGCGAATATTTTTGAACAGTGAGAGATTTCCGTATCAAGATTTGAATTTGGATTTTGATACGAATCGATTTGCATCGCTATATGAAATGTTTGCTAATTTTCAAGAAAGTTATTATCACATCCAAACCAACCAACCCATATTCAACCCTAAAGAATTCAGGGATAAAGCTCCAATTATTCACATAGACTGTTCCCACCAAAAAGAAATTATTCAGAGCGGATCTGTCGTTCTACTTATTGAATTTGAAACCTCTAAACCAACAGGAAATAATGTGTCTGCATATTGCTTAATATTACACGAAAAAGAATTTTATTGAATAAAACGGTGCGACAGTAAATCTTAGTCAGTCAGTCAGTCAGTTGATAATGATAGCTCAATACAGATGCAGGTTAGTTCAATTCTTTTGTCAGCTAAAGCAACTCAAAGCTGAAATTGAATATTTCGAGAGGAAAAAACTGATTCTACAAAAATTGAAAAATCTACAGATATGAGGTTAGTCATTGATTTTCAGGGCTTCAAACTGGAAAATAATAAATTTCTAGTGAAAGAGTTGGCTTGTTTCGATGGGCAACATCGTATTAGTCATTACTTGTTCAAACCGCCATTTCCCATCAACAATCTACCACACGATTTGAAAAAACAAGCATTATGGTTGGTAAAAAAACCATCACTGCATAGATTGGGATGTAGGATACACTCCTCCACATCAATTTGAAAATATAAAATAAAATAAGAACCAAAGTGTTTTCATCACAATAATAATAATACGGATAAATGCGTATGCGCTCTATCAAATGTTTACTTTTTGTACACACATTTCTAATGAATGATGATAAATGAATAAATCATAAAAATGATCAAAAATTATTTTTATTTGCGTTTCAACTTTTCCTCTCGCCCTCACTCTCTCTCTCTCTCTCTCTCTCTCTCTCTCTCTCTCTCTCTCTCTCTCTCTTCTCTCTCCCTCCCACTCTATCACCATGAATCATTTTTCCTCTCATAAAAAAACATGTAAATGTCTTCATTGAATCAGTACAGTAGTAGTGTAAATCTTGCTCGCTTGTTTGCTTGCTTTCTTGTGACACTCAAAGACGAACAAAATGAATCAAGAATCATGCTACTGTATCTATACATTGAGGGATCATTGGCACCTCAAACGAAGTTTAAATCACTTTAATGAAGAAGAACTTGCAAAGTTCCCCCTACACTATTTGATTGAAAGAGCACAACCAATCGAACTCTTATATGCCTGGAATAAGTTACCTCGAGACTACCGGCTCAATTTCGATTTGCAAGTGAAACTACCCTGTTTCATTCACTACAATCGACCTGAATGGCAATCGCATGTAGACGGTCCCCCACCATCACAATCAAAATGTCATTTATGTAAAATTGTTCATGAACAATTGTTATTCAACAGTAAATAAAATTTCCAAGAATATGTGTTCTTTGTTTTGTTTTCCCCATAAATATACATTAATCCACATCACCAATGTGAGCACATTTTTTTTATAAATAACTGAGATACATCAATCATCATCATCATCATCATCCTCGTTACAAAAATCAATGAAACGATTAAATCTATTGCATGCATCATGTAAATCCATGTCACATTCATAACGTGGCTTGAGTTTGAACAATAATTCCACAAAATGATTTTGACACCCATAGAACTGTTTTGATATATAGTATGGATATGGATTGATATTACGTTTATTGTGAAACAAATGAAAATGATATCTTATAACATGTAAATTCCTAATAATATTATTCTTTTTCAATACATGTAAAAGGAGGTTATAACATGATTTACATAAATATAAATTGAGATTTTTAATTCTATTTCTATTAACCCATACACAATATTTAGGTTCTGGATATTTTGATTCCCAATTACAATACCTAATAATTGCACTTCTTTCTTTTGAACAGAAAATCGCTGTTTTGTATAAAACATTGTTAGGAATTGAAGCATCATCTCTTTTCGGACACTCTAATATTTTCATCCATCTATAATAACTGTATTTCCCCACAATTTCTAAAATCAAGCTCAAAGCAAAAAGGTATTATGGCTCGACTATTTCGACAAATAGTCTTGATACAAAGTTATCTCAATTGCATATTGCTAAATTCCTGAAACATCAAAAAGAAATATTAATGTACTATAATGGCCCCACGGAAGTGTATCAAATGACTGAGGGATTATTATTCGTTTGTCATCATGCGGACTGAGAGCAATTTTTGTTCGTTCTATACTGAATACATTGTGAGCATAGGAACGGATACTATGTTGTGATACGGTTTTGCTTTTGAACTTTTTCAGACAAGCAACATAATCTTCAAAAGTTATATTATTCTTCATTACATACTTTTTAGCCCCCTTAGATGTTTTCTTAATGCCCAAATTCTTCATCTCAATATCTATTCGTTTTCTATTTACCCCCTTCTTCAACAACTTTTCTCTCAAACGATCTCTTTCTTTCTGAGTGACAAGTGTTTCAAAAGTATACATCTTTGAACGGAGACCAGCAAAATGTGAAATGATTCTTCCATTAGTCTCATCTTTCATCAGGCCAGGTGTTTTTTTATTCACCAATGGAATATTGTACTCATCATTTTTTTCCATAATCAGAGGTACCAAATTTATCGATATGTTCTTTGATGACATCTTTATAGACATCAGCACAAATCAATTCGTAAAAGAGACTATCTGTGTCTGTATACATCAACTTACAACTATCCCATCCGACTGTAGGTAACATGAAATTATAATGGAAATCATACATACAAATTTTGGAAATGTCTAAAATAGCCAAACCAATGTAAAGGGGTTTATTAAAAATCAATTCAGATTTTTTCAATCCAATTGCCATGAAATCTTCATCAAAAATTGTTCTACTCTGGAAACGCGGACTAGCAATCAAATTTTTAGCTCCATAACGACCTTCATAAGAATTCACCAATTTAACAACTCTATGTAGTCTTATATTCTCCATTGTTTTCCAAAAACTGCATTATTAGCTAACTTATATTGATTTTTCTTAAAGTTACTCGTAGCCGCAGCCCTCAAACGAGTATTGAGTTCGATATACAGCTGCAACCATTCAGACTGCTTAAATTCCAACACTTTGTGTATTTTAGATAAAATTAAACCGTTCGCCAATGCTTGTTTTAAATTTCTATAATGCAGAATATACTCTTTTTTATCATGAACATCAGCAATCAATTTTGGTAATTTAGATGTTGGAGGAATAGAATGATCTGCGCAAAATGGAAAGTCTTTGTGCAAGTCGTGTAATTTTTTGGGATACTCTAGTCAACTTGTGAAATGTACCCCACCGATGAGTCATCTGGAATCATTGTTACATCAATATTTGTATCAATCCATTTGAACTCTCCAAAAAATAATGGTTGAGACATAGCCCAACCATATAAATTGTTTACATCAAGATACAAAAGTGTTTCGGAAGGTTTTGAAGGATCATAGTTGGGCATGTATTTATTGTTAGCCTCTGAAAATCGGTTGCTACATACCGAAATTCCACCTCTAATTGCCTTTTCTGAAGCAGGATCTAAACCATAAGTATTCGAAGCAGTTTCCCTAAAATTTTCCATAACATCTGCAAGAAGCAAAATATCAGTCAAATCACTATACTCTCTGACAGTTTCCATTTTGAATGCTTTCCATACATTTTGTGCATGAAGGTAGTAGTCTTCCTCACACAACTCTATATCATTCAATTTATTGTAGAATTTTTCAATGGGTGGAAGTTGAGTATCTTTCAATTTATCTACATTATCTAAATACCCCTTTCCTAGTCAATAGTTTGAATGATTCATCATCCAAATCTCTGAATTCCCTCTTCAAATTTTGAAGATTACCCATACATAAAGTGGATACAAGTTCATCAAGACTTGCACCCATGAATCTGAAAGAATCTATGAATCTAAATTTTATCTTACTATCACTATCATTGAGAGTGAAAGAAATGTATTTTTCCTTATTCAATGGAAGTACACTCAAAGAGCCTCGTTTGGCCAAATCTTTTATAATGAAATGTGCATCATAATCAAACATATTATGACAGATAACTGGGA
Source organism: Gastrophysa polygoni (assembly GCA_963576655.1). NCBI lineage: Eukaryota > Metazoa > Arthropoda > Insecta > Coleoptera > Chrysomelidae > Gastrophysa > Gastrophysa polygoni. Next base: position 26,305,303 of record OY755083.1, read on the forward strand.
CAACAAACAATTTTTTGAAAATCAGATTGCACTCCTGATGTGCAAAACCACGAAATTGTCCAGTGAAATGATCGTGATCTCTCACAATGATGTCATCTGATTGAAATATTTTTTCACAAATGTGACAAGTTCTACAATTTGCGGTTTCATTCGATTTTTCTATTATCGGTACAATACTGATGATTTTGTTCTCTACAAACTGCCCAATATTTTTCATTTCGCTCGAGAACCATTCCATACAATTTTCACCCTCATAACTATTGAAACGAGAAATGGAATCATCATAACAAAACTTCAGGTAATAACCTACTGAAAATGCCTTGTGTAGTTGGTATTTTGTTGTTGTTTTCGATAATTTTGAATTACACGGCTCTAAAATAGATTCAATATCAACATAGATCACAAAAGGTACTTTCTGTTTGTAAACATAATTTTCAAATTCCACAAAGTCATGTTTTGGAAATGATATTCTACAATCATTCTTCTTCTCACACAAAACAATGATCTTTCAATTTTTTCTCACTATAAAAATAATTTAGACAGCGATCACATAAATGAATTTTTTGTTTACTTTTGCTTACTTGAATTGATATTAGGCATGACATATTTTTAATCCAGCAATAGTGAAACTTTATTTCTGTATCTTCATTATCATCTGCTGGTATTGGTGCAGTGTAATCATTTAATTTAGGAAAATAATGATTTTGAATTGATAACACATTAACATGATGATCTAATTTTCTTTTAGTTACCCTCGCAGGTACTACTTCATAAGATGAACTCTTGTTGGTAAGATTCAATTCTAACGCATAAACGTTTACAGAAATATCATTCAATTTTTCAAATTTATTGATATGATTCAGTTTCATAGGCATTTCCAACCCTTCAATATTCAATACGAGACTGAAATGTGGATAGGATGTTGTGTATCGATAATTTCCCGTAGGTGGATATAAAGCACTAACTATACTCCAAAAGAAGTATGCTTCATCATCATAATTTTCAATGTTGATACATGGTTTCTTTCTCGAAATTTGTAATGGTATTTTGATGAAAGATGTACCATTGCCTATTTCATATTTGTTTATTCCAACTTCTAAAAGTAGAATTTTTTGCAATGCCCAGCCACTTGATTCTTCAGAAAATTCCGACAATTTATTCAAAATGTAATCCATGACATGTTCTCGATACCACACAACTAGGTCCGTATCTCGATCTAAAACTGCATTCGGCGTACCAAAATATTTTTGACTAATTATTTCCTCATCATTTGATTGTTTCACAAAATCACCCCAAAAAATAGTAATCACTTTTAGAGCTGGCATTTCCTTTAGAATTTTGTTGATAACTTTCTTGAACAGATGAAATGCGTCGGCAAAAAAACGCTTTTATTTCTTTATGCTTCACATTGATGATGACACCCGTCTTTATTCTTCTATTGAAACAAGACTGAACATCTTCCCAATAAACCTTGCGCTCCTTCCTCGAACGCACATCTCTACTTTTTACCTTGAGTAAATACTTTAATCGTTTTAATTGGCCAATTTTTGAAATAATTTTATTTTTCTGTCCTAAATTGAGTTTTAATTTATTCAAAGCCTCATTACATTTTTTTACATGTTGATTGATTGCTTTGATTGCATTTTTATCGACGGAATTATTTTTGATTAGTTTCAACGTTTCATCAATTCTTGATAATGTTCCTTTAATATCATCCATAATGTATCACAAATTATTTATAAAAAAAAACTCACCTCTACAATTCATTTCAATTCAATGATCTCAAAATATACGACAGGATGAGGTTTTCCAACGTCTTTCGTCCCTCTGAATATGAGTGCGTACTTTTCCGCCAACAAGAACGGTATGTTAGGTTTGTATTGGTCAGTGACTCTTTGTGGCAGGAACACCACGTTCTTCTCCAATTCCAAGAGGACTGTCTCACCAAATCTTGTCTGAACTAATTTAGCCGAATAAATTTTTTGTGGTTCACCCACAATCAAATCATGCAGCTTGATAACTGTTTTATCTGTTTTTTCTAGAAGAGATATTGAATTCATAGCATTAAGATCCATCTGAAAAAAAAAACGAACACAATATTAAATGTATCCTTTATTTTATTGAATTTTTATTTTTTTGTTAGGGGGCTCGGGGGATTGAATGTTGTTAGTTCGTTTTGTGGACGTGGTGGTGATACTGGAGGAGGAGGAGGAGGACTCTACAGTGGTATTAACATAATTTCGTATCGAAAAGTTGGGAGGAGGTGTATAGTTTTCTTTTCCTGTACACCCACAGAAATTTTGATAGCAGCATCTCGTGAAATTCCTACAAACATTTTCATTCATTAATTTAAATTGAAAAACTATAACAAGTTTTTGAACTGACAAAATCTCTTCTTCATCGTATTCATCTGCCATTATAGGACCCCAATACTCTTCTTTCAAATTTCTATAAAATAATCTTTTGATTTATATCACATTTGAAAATAGAAGAATTACTTACGGCAAATTATTCTTGCTAGGGGAACTCATGATCTGTAATGAATAATTGTCGATGGTGAGAAATGAGAAACAAACGTTTGTAATTATTTTCATCGATATCTAAGAAAGGTGAATTGAAAGGAATGGCAGCAGGTAACATTAAAATAACAATAATTAAAAACTCACCTTCTGTGCTGCTTTCAACTTCAAGTCACTTTGATTAGAGCTGTAGTAGTTGTGTTAGGATCCGATATTCCTTCATATATATACTGTTCATATTACCACCATGTTATAATGATTTTTCAGACATTCGCTACTAGTACATGAAACATTCTCTTTTGTTTGAAAAATTGTTTCCATTTCAAATATCTCCATTTCAAATACAACTCTCGGTTATTACATAACGAAGGAGTGTTCATAGCTTATTGTATGACCCCGATGCAATAAATTTATTATTCAATCATTTACCGCTATTCAGGTAGGAACTGCATACACACATACAAACACACTAGACTCATCTATTCATGCATTCATATTAACATCCTCCCAGGTTGAATAATATAGATGAAGTATACTTTTTTGAGTTGGTTATACCATCAATCATCAAATGAACTAGTTAATTGTACTCTATGATAGATATCATGCATACCATCAATGGGCCCCCTGTTGCCAAATTTCTGAAGGTACCCCAGACCACGGAAATTATAGATTACTTGAAAAACTTGTCATTGACTAAGAAATATTCTCAAGAAGAAGCAGAATCAGAATAACCTTTTATTAAATAGTCAGTTTGCCCATCAAGGATAACATGATTCAACTAGGTGAATATTTTGATATTGCTCTCAAGAGATTCTATGCAATCGAGAACTTACTCAGTTATTGAGTGCAGTCGGCTTCAATAATCGAAAATTTGTTTCGAATTATTTCAGGAAAAATTTTCAAGATCGAACATCAATCACAATAAACTTATATTTCTGATAACAATATCACAAAAACGCTGGGTTCAACGTGGACCTCTGTAGACGATATTCTCAAGTATACTGTTACTCATGATCAAGCATCAAATGTCACAAAGCGTACAATTCTTTCAGCAGTGGCTCAAATTTTTGACCCCTTAGGTCTCATTTGTCCGTGTACCATCAGAGCCAAAATCGTCATTCGAAAACTTTGGGAATTGTATCTAAATTTGGACGAAAGCATACAGGTCGCATTGCATTATTCCTGGCTCGAATTTGAATTGTATTACTAGACACATTATTTGTCCAAAACCTGGTTCCCCCGAATTGCACTGTTTTGGAGATGCATCGGAAAAGCCATAGGGAGTTTGTTGCTATCTTCGATTGGAAAAATCCATGTTCATTTAGTCCCGATTCGCGCCGCTCAAAACAATTTCATTACCCAAGCTCGAACTCTGCGCAGCCCTACATTCAACTCACTCAAAGGGTACTCAAAGCTATTCCCAACGATATCGAGTGAATCCAATACTGGACTGACTCGACAATTGTATTAACTTGGATTAACACTGAACATTTGTATTCACAACATTTGTATCTAATCGGATCACCGAAATTCAACAATTATCCGATAAAAGTCAGTGGAATCACGTTCCCTCTGAATCGAATCCAGCTGATATCATTTCACGAGGAATCAACCCAAAGGAGTTGATATAATGTAAAATGTGGTGGATAGATCCCAATTGGTTGTCCCAAGGGAAATACTTCTGGCCCAAAATTGATATTTTTCCCGACTCAGAAATTCCTGAGCTCAATAAAAGCAATCTCAATCTGATCTCAGTAGCTGGAAATGAATATATTGATAATAATCGATCGCTCTTCTTCATTCACAAGACTTCAAAGAGTCTTAGCATATTGTCTGAGATAATGCACTCAATAACAGCTATGAATTAGTTCAAAAACAGTATTTTCTCTTAGAGTTGAAGTCAGTAAAGTCATCAAACATATTCCTCATAATACAAAAATCACTTCATTGAATCCATTCATAGACAATCAGAGTCGGTGAAAGACTTAAATATTCAAATATATCATATGTCAAGAAACATCCGATTTAATTGCTGAAACAAAGAAGTTTCACAAAAAATTAGTTATTCGACATGAACATGTAAGGCATCTTTATGCAGGTTCTCCAGCCATTCTGACGGCTGTTAGGTTGAACTTCTGACCAATTAAAGGTCGCAGCGTCGTTAGAGGAGTCTTACGCAAATGTGTAACTTGCTTCAGGTCTGCACCACGAGAAAATAAATATAAAATGGGAGATGTTCCACATTCACGTCTCCAACTACAACGTCCGTTTTTGACAACCGGAACGGACTTTGGTGGTCCGTTCCATATGGTAAGCTGGTAGGATTAGTAGTAGAAAAATAGTTAAATGTTATTTATGCTTTTTCGTATGTCTTGTCACGAAGTCAGTTCATCTCAAACTATCGGACGATCTTTGTTCGGAGTCATTATTAAAATGTTTAACAAGATTTATGTCTAGACGACATTTAACGACATTTACAGTGACAATGGAATAAATTGTGTTGGTGCTGAACATGAATTAGAGGCGATCCTATCAAACCTTGAATTCATCTTCTTCTTCTTGAATTTCTCAATTTGAATAACAAGAAATGGCATTTGTCGCCTCCACATGCTCCCAACTTCGGAGGTCTCTGGGAAGCGTTTGTCAAATCCGCAAAATATCACTTGAAAAGAATCGTAAGTAATTCCCATTTAACATTCGACGGCTTATACACAGTTATAACTCAGGTTGAGGCAGTCCTAAATTCCCGACCATTGTCTCCCCTATCCAACGATCCCAATGATCTTTCCCCTCTAACACCAGCGTATTTCCTTATTCATCGAGCCATTGACTACTTCACCTCGAGATGACGTTTGAGCAGTGGCAATAAACCATTCATTCCACTTCAAGAGTTTTCAGCGACAAATATAGCTCTTGGCAACGATGGTCGCACGAGTATCTTAGCCTCTTTCAGGAGAGTCCAAAATGGCGACAACCTTACTCAAACTTCGAAGTTGGAATGTCAGTTCTTCTCAAGGACGAAAATACAGCGCCATTATGTTGGAACATGGGTAGAATCATTGAAGTGTTTCCTGATCAAGACAAAATAGTTCGGGTAGTGTGCATCAAGGCTGCAAATGGTACATTGTCTCTCCCAATCAATTCTTGATGAATCATTTCGAAAGTTCACAAATGTTCGAAGTTAGGTTGTTTATCTATTGTTTCGAAAGCCTATCCTTTCGAGGGGGGCGGTATGTAATGTTTTCCACGATTTATTTCTGGCAACAACGCGAAAAACGAACGAACGAACACATGTAAGCTCCACTCCAAGTTTCATTATTGGTAATATTGCTCTAGCGCAATGATCTCAAAATATACGACAGGATGAGGTTTTCCAACGTCTTTCGTCCCTCTGAATATGAGTGCGTACTTTTCCGCCAACAAGAACGGTATGTTAGGTTTGTATTGGTCAGTGACTCTTTGTGGCAGGAACACCACGTTCTTCTCCAATTCCAAGAGGACTGTCTCACCAAATCTTGTCTGAACTAATTTAGCCGAATAAATTTTTTGTGGTTCACCCACAATCAAATCATGCAGCTTGATAACTGTTTTATCTGTTTTTTCTAGAAGAGATATTGAATTCATAGCATTAAGATCCATCTGAAAAAAAAAACGAACACAATATTAAATGTATCCTTTATTTTATTGAATTTTTATTTTTTTGTTAGGGGGCTCGGGGGATTGAATGTTGTTAGTTCGTTTTGTGGACGTGGTGGTGATACTGGAGGAGGAGGAGGAGGACTCTACAGTGGTATTAACATAATTTCGTATCGAAAAGTTGGGAGGAGGTGTATAGTTTTCTTTTCCTGTACACCCACAGAAATTTTGATAGCAGCATCTCGTGAAATTCCTACAAACATTTTCATTCATTAATTTAAATTGAAAAACTATAACAAGTTTTTGAACTGACAAAATCTCTTCTTCATCGTATTCATCTGCCATTATAGGACCCCAATACTCTTCTTTCAAATTTCTATAAAATAATCTTTTGATTTATATCACATTTGAAAATAGAAGAATTACTTACGGCAAATTATTCTTGCTAGGGGAACTCATGATCTGTAATGAATAATTGTCGATGGTGAGAAATGAGAAACAAACGTTTGTAATTATTTTCATCGATATCTAAGAAAGGTGAATTGAAAGGAATGGCAGCAGGTAACATTAAAATAACAATAATTAAAAACTCACCTTCTGTGCTGCTTTCAACTTCAAGTCACTTTGATTAGAGCTGTAGTAGTTGTGTTAGGATCCGATATTCCTTCATATATATACTGTTCATATTACCACCATGTTATAATGATTTTTCAGACATTCGCTACTAGTACATGAAACATTCTCTTTTGTTTGAAAAATTGTTTCCATTTCAAATATCTCCATTTCAAATACAACTCTCGGTTATTACATAACGAAGGAGTGTTCATAGCTTATTGTATGACCCCGATGCAATAAATTTATTATTCAATCATTTACCGCTATTCAGGTAGGAACTGCATACACACATACAAACACACTAGACTCATCTATTCATGCATTCATATTAACATCCTCCCAGGTTGAATAATATAGATGAAGTATACTTTTTTGAGTTGGTTATACCATCAATCATCAAATGAACTAGTTAATTGTACTCTATGATAGATATCATGCATACCATCAATGGGCCCCCTGTTGCCAAATTTCTGAAGGTACCCCAGACCACGGAAATTATAGATTACTTGAAAAACTTGTCATTGACTAAGAAATATTCTCAAGAAGAAGCAGAATCAGAATAACCTTTTATTAAATAGTCAGTTTGCCCATCAAGGATAACATGATTCAACTAGGTGAATATTTTGATATTGCTCTCAAGAGATTCTATGCAATCGAGAACTTACTCAGTTATTGAGTGCAGTCGGCTTCAATAATCGAAAATTTGTTTCGAATTATTTCAGGAAAAATTTTCAAGATCGAACATCAATCACAATAAACTTATATTTCTGATAACAATATCACAAAAACGCTGGGTTCAACGTGGACCTCTGTAGACGATATTCTCAAGTATACTGTTACTCATGATCAAGCATCAAATGTCACAAAGCGTACAATTCTTTCAGCAGTGGCTCAAATTTTTGACCCCTTAGGTCTTATTTGTCCGTGTACCATCAGAGCCAAAATCGTCATTCGAAAACTTTGGGAATTGTATCTAAATTTGGACGAAAGCATACAGGTCGCATTGCATTATTCCTGGCTCGAATTTGAATTGTATTACTAGACACATTATTTGTCCAAAACCTGGTTCCCCCGAATTGCACTGTTTTGGAGATGCATCGGAAAAGCCATAGGGAGTTTGTTGCTATCTTCGATTGGAAAAATCCATGTTCATTTAGTCCCGATTCGCGCCGCTCAAAACAATTTCATTACCCAAGCTCGAACTCTGCGCAGCCCTACATTCAACTCACTCAAAGGGTACTCAAAGCTATTCCCAACGATATCGAGTGAATCCAATACTGGACTGACTCGACAATTGTATTAACTTGGATTAACAATGAACATTTGTATTCACAACATTTGTATCTAATCGGATCACCGAAATTCAACAATTATCCGATAAAAGTCAGTGGAATCACGTTCCCTCTGAATCGAATCCAGCTGATATCATTTCACGAGGAATCAACCCAAAGGAGTTGATATAATGTAAAATGTGGTGGATAGATCCCAATTGGTTGTCCCAAGGGAAATACTTCTGGCCCAAAATTGATATTTTTCCCGACTCAGAAATTCCTGAGCTCAATAAAAGCAATCTCAATCTGATCTCAGTAGCTGGAAATGAATATATTGATAATAATCGATCGCTCTTCTTCATTCACAAGACTTCAAAGAGTCTTAGCATATTGTCTGAGATAATGCACTCAATAACAGCTATGAATTAGTTCAAAAACAGTATTTTCTCTTAGAGTTGAAGTCAGTAAAGTCATCAAACATATTCCTCATAATACAAAAATCACTTCATTGAATCCATTCATAGACAATCAGAGTCGGTGAAAGACTTAAATATTCAAATATATCATATGTCAAGAAACATCCGATTTAATTGCTGAAACAAAGAAGTTTCACAAAAAATTAGTTATTCGACATGAACATGTAAGGCATCTTTATGCAGGTTCTCCAGCCATTCTGACGGCTGTTAGGTTGAACTTCTGACCAATTAAAGGTCGCAGCGTCGTTAGAGGAGTCTTACGCAAATGTGTAACTTGCTTCAGGTCTGCACCACGAGAAAATAAATATAAAATGGGAGATGTTCCACATTCACGTCTCCAACTACAACGTCCGTTTTTGACAACCGGAACGGACTTTGGTGGTCCGTTCCATATGGTAAGCTGGTAGGATTAGTAGTAGAAAAATAGTTAAATGTTATTTATGCTTTTTCGTATGTCTTGTCACGAAGTCAGTTCATCTCAAACTATCGGACGATCTTTGTTCGGAGTCATTATTAAATGTTTAACAAGATTTATGTCTAGACGACATTTAACGACATTTACAGTGACAATGGAATAAATTGTGTTGGTGCTGAACATGAATTAGAGGCGATCCTATCAAACCTTGAATTCATCTTCTTCTTCTTGAATTTCTCAATTTGAATAACAAGAAATGGCATTTGTCGCCTCCACATGCTCCCAACTTCGGAGGTCTCTGGGAAGCGTTTGTCAAATCCGCAAAATATCACTTGAAAAGAATCGTAAGTAATTCCCATTTAACATTCGACGGCTTATACACAGTTATAACTCAGGTTGAGGCAGTCCTAAATTCCCGACCATTGTCTCCCCTATCCAACGATCCCAATGATCTTTCCCCTCTAACACCAGCGTATTTCCTTATTTATCGAGCCATTGACTACTTCACCTCGAGATGACGTTTGAGCAGTGGCAATAAACCATTCATTCCACTTCAAGAGTTTTCAGCGACAAATATAGCTCTTGGCAACGATGGTCGCACGAGTATCTTAGCCTCTTTCAGGAGAGTCCAAAATGGCGACAACCTTACTCAAACTTCGAAGTTGGAATGTCAGTTCTTCTCAAGGACGAAAATACAGCGCCATTATGTTGGAACATGGGTAGAATCATTGAAGTGTTTCCTGATCAAGACAAACTAGTTCGGGTAGTGTGCATCAAGGCTGCAAATGGTACATTGTCTCTCCCAATCAATTCTTGATGAATCATTTCGAAAGTTCACAAATGTTCGAAGTTAGGTTGTTTATCTATTGTTTCGAAAGCCTATCCTTTCGAGGGGGGCGGTATGTAATGTTTTCCACGATTTATTTCTGGCAACAACGCGAAAAACGAACGAACGAACACATGTAAGCTCCACTCCAAGTTTCATTATTGGTAATATTGCTCTAGCGCAGATATTACAAGCTTGATACGTTAGCTGATGACGCCGGTTTCAAGAGGTTGAAATTATATATTAATGATAATATATTTTCAAAGTGCACTATAAATGAATTCAAACAAAAAGGCCAAGAAATTTTGAAAAAATTGACAATTATTTTAGCTAGGGTACCCATTATCATAACTAATAAGAACGAAAAATCGAAACTAATTGAGAAATATCACGATGATCCTATCACAGGTGGACATTGTGGACAAAAACGACTCCTAAAAAAGTTGAAGTCGTCATATAAATGGAAAAACATGGCACGAGAAGTTGCAAACTATGTGAAAAATTGCAAAAAATGCCAAATAAAAAAAATTAAGAAAATTTCGATATTGTGTGTGTAGATACCAAAGGACCTTTTTCCAAAACTTCAACTGATAACATTTATGCAATAACCCTTCAGTGTGAGTTGACAAAATATCTAGTCGTAGCGCCAATACCAAACAAAGAAGCAATAACTGTAGCCAAAGCAATTTTCGGAAATTTTATTCTTATTTATGGTTCCATGAAAGAAGTGAGAACTGATATGGGAACGGAATATAAGAATCAAGTTTTTGAAAATATTGCGAATCTTTTAAAAATAAAACATAAAATATCATCAGCCTACCACAGTCAAAGTATTGGTGGATGCGAGCGAAATCATAGAGTTTTGAACGAGTACTTGCGGATGTATATCAATGAGACTCACAGTGATTGGGAAGATTGGTCAAAGTATTATACCTTCTGCTACAACAAGACACCTAGTTCATATCATAATTACATTCCCTTCGAACTTGTATTTGCGAAGAAAGATATCTTGCCAGAAACGTTGACAGGCACTATGGTTGACCCTCCTTATGATATAGATTCATACGATCAAGAAGTCAGATACAGGTACAGACTTCAAATAGCTCATAAAAGGGCAGGGGAATACCTAGATAGGGCCAAAAGTCAGCGTAAAGTTGGTTATGACGAAAATTCAACGCCTATTCGAATAAAAGCCGGTGACTTTGTTCTGATAACCAATGAAAATCGTCATAAACTAGATTCATGGTATGATGGACCATACTCTGTCATCTCTATCGATGGTCAAAATTGTGTTATGAAGAATAGCAAAGGAAAAGCAATGTCTGTGCACAAGAATCGTGTACGACAATTCAACTCACCATAAGGATTTCTTTAATTTGAATGTTCATGAAGGCTAGTATTTTATCTTATACATGGTGAGTCAAAAATGTGTACCGAGCTTTCTGGGGGTGATAGACCATTGAAAAATAAGTGTAGTTTGATGATTAAAATCATGGCCCAAAATGCATATTAAGGGAGATATATCCTTCCAAAGTTGATAAAATTAAAATAATTTCTCCGCATAACTTCTGAACGATGAGAGCCACCCGATTGAAATTTCGTGCATGAATGTATGATGTCAAAATAAATTTTTTCGTCACACTTCCACATTTCTGATATTGTTATAAAGGGTGTTTCCAGAGGGTGAGTCATGATTTTTTGTAGAAAACTTTTTTCCCTGTGTTATTTTCGGTAAAAAAACAGGAGCATTCGATGGAGCGAAGAAAATTACATGATAAAGGTACTCTTATTCAAATACAAAAAATTGAGCCGTTCGTGAGATATTTGAGTTTTTGTAGTTACATGATATCAGCAGATTGATTTTATTCATCGCGAGATTCATCGGTATAACGATATTTTAGCAGGCCATGATGAATAATTTTGTTCTCAATTTTGACGTTCATGTCATCAACATTCGAGTCAACATTAAAAACAAAATTGTTCATGGCCTGCTGAAATATCGTTATACCGATGAATCTCGCGATGAATAAAATCAATCTGCTGATATCATGTAACTACAAAAACTCAAATATCTCACGAATGGCTCAATTTTTTGTATTTGAATAAGAGTACCTTTTCATGCAATTTTCTTCGCTCCATCGAATGCTCCTGTTTTTTCACAGAAAATAATACAGGTAAAAAAGTTTTCTACAAAAAATCATGACTCACCCTCTGAAAACACCCTTTATAACAATATCAGAAATGTGGAAGTGTGACGAAAAAATGTATTTTGACAACATACATTCATGCACAAAATTTCAATCAGGTGGCTTTCATCGTTCAGAAGTTATGCGGAGAAATTATTTCAATTTTATCAACTTTGGAAGGATTTATCTCCCTTAATATGCATTTTGGGCCATGAGTTTAATCTTCAAACTACACTCATTTTTCAATGGTCTATCACCCCCAGAAAGCTCGGTACACATTTTTGACTCACCCTGTATATTTTGGGTATTTCTTTATTCTGAATGCCCTCCATTACTGCAGAACGGAGGCCATTCTCTTAGATAGTGAGGTATGCTACATTTAGTACCTATTATAACATATACATATAATATCATTGGTCAGCAATAGGCAGTATGTGAAATACACCTACATATCGATTAGAATCAATCAATCACATAATGTCGCTCGATGCAACAACATCTAGCATACTTGTATACCTATGACGAATAAATAGCTAGTGACCATATACAGTGTGTAAGTTCAATCCACTCCAATTCGACGACATTACAAAATGTACATCAGATGCATTTTGCTCCATTGCACTCACCTGCAGATTTTCATGCATATCGCTCTTTTCGTTTGAAAGATATTCACTTGGTTCCATACTTTATCCCAACCCTGTATACCTACCCTATACCGTAGAATATATATTCTGTGGCTCGAGACTATCTGATTTGATCGAGATCTATCTTCAAAGAAATAAGATAGAGGAAGAAGACGCGAGCAACCTGAGAATGGTCCTAATATTTTGTTTATATTTCATTCAGGCTGCAAAGAAAAATCAAATGGAAACAATATTTATATCAATATTTATAGAAATAGGAATGGCAAATAATTAATGTTTTCACAGTTGAGACTAACAACCTTCGAACAACGAAGCAATAATAGGTAGGTTCGAGGGTAGGTTATTGTTCGAAAGGAATGTTCTCAAACCATGAGATACCATCATCATAACAGATCAGAAACGAAGTTTCCCTACGTAGTAATTGATTTCTGTCGCGAAAATATGTATTCAAAATCAACAAAACCATATAATGCAGCAGAAATAGAGAAAATAGTATAAAACATTCCTCACAGAAGGCCATTCCTGCACTCGTCCGTTCGGAAATTCGCTGCTACGCAGCTCATTTCTGAATTTCGGACTCGTGCTACTCGTCCTGTAATGTACTATTCCCATTAGAGACTCTACTGAAGAGAATCATGACAGAGAATATCACGATTCATAAAATTTGATGAACAATATTGAACAAATAATCAAAATTCAATTCAATCAACTCTATCCTATCAAAACTAATATAAGAACAAGAAGAGGACTGTTAGATTGTCTAGGTACCGTAATTAAAAGACTCACAGGAAATTTAGATCAAAACCAGGCAGAAAAATATGACCTAGTATTCAAATATTGTATGAATATCAATCGAAAATTGAAACGATCATCAGAGATCGAATATCACTTCTTCGGAGATCTTTTGATTATTTCAAAAATAATACGATGGCTCTAGCACACATTGAACTCGTAACAGAAGCTAGAATTCTACAAATTGAACAAATATTAAAAACGAGAGAACTTCACAATATCGAAAATTATGAATGAATTCTTATTCATATGGTCCTATTCCGAATGAATGCAGTTTTTCAAGTAATCTACGATATTTTTGAACGAATTGAAACCGCAATCGCTTTCTCCAAATTGAACACATTTCATAATTCTATGATAGATCCAAAAGAACTTCTACGAGGAATTTCAATCATAAGTAAACAGCTTACAAACGGAAAATTTCCATTCGAACCTATTTTAGAAAATACATTGATTTTTGGAAAAATTTCTGGAATCGGAAGTTATAGTGAAGGCTATCAAATAATTTTCATACTCGAGATACCAATATTTTGTTGTTCATTTTTAAACCAGTTGTTCACTTTTTACAATCCATTCTCAGATCCTTGTGGGAGCTTTTTATATCCAGTTTCACTCCCTATCCTACTTCCAATATCACTGAGTTTCAATTTTACTTCCAACTCTATAATTCATTTCTCTCTGAAATATTTAGAACTGCCTGGACTAATAATGTATTGAATTCCTCATATGTGAGTATCTGTTTCCCAATGACTCTCGATACATGTGATTTGACAGATTTTATCCTAGCTTCCCACAATCCACCGAAATGTGGACTAATCGGAGGGATAAATCGCCATTTTATATATTCTTGTCCAGCAGCATCTTGCATGAGATTCAGAAGATGCCTAGAGCAACCAACAAAGTTAGTAGCTTTGTCACTATGAATCACGCTAACCCTACCACGACGAGATATGAGCCGACGAAGGGCAGCGAGAAAGGTATCCGAAGACAAATCAGTAGCCAATCCTAGGTGCAGTGCCTTTGTGGCAAAGCAAATGAATAGACATGTATGCCTTCTGTGTCTTTACACCGCGGAATTTTCCTAATGATATGGTGAATGGGCCTCCAAAATCTACCCTATACAAAAAAAGGGTTTTACCTGAGACAGTCTCAAGCGAGGGAGATTACCCATTGGAGGTTGAGAGGTTCTTGGATTTTGTCTCCAACAGGTTATACAGCGAGAAGTGATTTTCCGGATTACTCTCTTCGCAGACAAAATCCAGAACTTTTGTAACAGAAGGAAATTAAGAGTTTGATTTCCGGGATGGAGGTATTGCTTGTGAGCATTTTCAACAATCAATTCTGTTAGTATGTGATTACTAGGAAGTAGAAGTGGATGACGTTTATCATAAGATAGGCCTGAATATGAAAGACGACCGCCCACCCTTAATAAACCATCTTTGTCGATAAAAATATTCAATTTTCGAAGAGATTAACCAAGTAATTTATTATTTGAGAGAGAAGAGATTTCTACATTAAAACATTCACCCTGTACATGATGGACCAGTGAGATGAGAGCTTGATGGAGCTCAGTGTTCGTGATATACGAGTCATTACTTTGATTTTGAGAATTGCGACACCGGTTCAGGAATCGACGTACAGATGCAAGTATTCGTTGAATCTTAGAGATAGATGAATATTTTTTCAGCAGAATATCGAAAATAGTTGGTTCATGTTGAATGAATAAAACAATTTTCTTTTCTTCCTGAGCCGACTGTTTCATTTCGAAGGGAAATATTTGGCTATGATGAAGCATGCTCTGCAAGCCACGCAGGCCCCGCCCACCATTGAGAATGCTCAACAAGTGGAGCAGGCAAAATACCTCTCGAAGCACAATCAGCAGGGTTATCTTGAGACGGGACATATCGCCATACCTCAGGAGATAAGCTTTCTTGGATGAGACTGACACGATTACTCACAAATGTTTGCCATCTGTGAGGAGAAGATCGTATCCAATCCAGGGTTGTGGATGAATCAGTCCATGCAACTATAACTTCGATAGAAAGTTGACTTCCCAAATTTTTCAGAACGATACTAAGGAGTTCTAAAAGTAGGACTGCACCACACAACTCAAGGCGGGGAATAGATATAGTTTTCAGAGGGGAAACTTTCGATTTTGCACATATGAAAGCCACACGAGGAATATTATCAATGATATATCTACAGTATACTACTGCAGCGTAACCTTTTTCACTTGCATCTGAAAATCCATGAAGCTCACATTTGTTTACAGACGAATGAAAAAGATACCGCGGATTAGAGATTTGAGACAGCATGGGGAGTTCAAGTTTGAACCGATTCCATGTTGAAACTACTTCTGGAGGTGGTTTGTCGTCCCACCCAAGACCAAGAGTCCATAAATGCTGGATGAGCCTTTTCGCGAAGAGAGTTAATGGAGTAAGAAACCCGAGAGGGTCAAAAATACGAGCGAGTTCAGAGAGAACATTCCTTTTTGTACAAGGAAGATTTTGCGATGAGATCCTGAAAGAAAAGGCATCAAGAGAAGAATTCCATTCGAAACCAAGTACCTTAACAGTAGGATTTTTATCGAAATCAAAACCTCCTTCACCTAACAAGGAAATGAGTTGTTGTTTCAAAAATTGAGCGATTGAGATAGAGGGACAACTTGTAACTATATCATCAACGTAGGAGGAAGTCATCAGGGCTTCAGAAGCAAGAGGAAAATCAGAACTCCCTTCTGAAGAAGTACCCTGATTGCAAGAAAGGGAGCTGAGGTCATCCCGTAGGTCACCGTTTTCAAGATAAAATCTTGAACGGGTTGCTCAGGAGAGAATCGCCAGAGGATTCGTTGATAATCCAGATGATCAGGTGATAACAAAGTTTGGCGATACATTTGCCGAATATCTGCCATGAGGGCGATAGGATGAAACCGGAACTTCAATAGAATTGTGACTAGATCTCTTTGAAGTTTGGGCCCAGACAATAGCGAATCATTCAAGGATGTTCCATCAGCTGTCTTGGCGGAGGCGTCAAAGAACACCCGTAGTTTGGTACTTAGACTCTCTGGGCGAATTACACAATGATGTGGTATATAATAAGAGTGACTTGGAATATCTGGGTTTTCTAGAAGAGACACATGGCCTTGCTTCCAATAGTCATCCATAAATTCACGGTATTGTTAATAAGCAGGAGGATTATTACGTAATCTTCGTTCTAATGAGAAGAATCGGTTGAGTTACGATAATCGATGAATGTGGGCTCACCATTTTCAAATGGTAAGGTAACAACAAATCGTCCAGAGGACTTTCTAGAATAATTTGTTTCAAATATCTTTTCACAACGTTCATCCTCAGGTGACTGGATCTGTTTTTTCGGAATCTCTTCGATTTCCCAGAATTGTTTGAATGCAGAATCGAGGGGCACATTACAAGAACAGTGTAGAGAAGTGAGCGAGGGTTGAGCAAAAGTATGATTGACATTGCCCATCAAATTCCAGCCAAATATGGTATTAAATGCAACGGGCTCATTAATATTACCGGTTATTTTACCACTTTCTAGTACTAGAGAAAACATATCTGCTCCTAGTAGAACATCTATATCATCAGAAATATTGAAGGACGGATCAGCAAGGTCTAAATTCGAAATATGAGACCAGGATTTGATGTCAATTGAAGTACTTGGCATCTGATTACATACTTGGGGAAGAGCTACTGCGTTTACTTTTAGAATCGGTTTAGGGCTTTGGCGAGTGCGAATTTGAAGGGAAACGGATTTTGATGCACATGAATGCATTTTGCTTATGCCCTGAATGGAGAGAGAGATTTTGTTATTTTTCAGTCCAAGGCGATTGCAGAATTTTTCGCTTATAATACTTATTTGAGAGCCAGTATCGAGCAATGCACGAGCTTTTTGATAGGACCCCCATGCATCGAGGATTTCAATCAAAGCCGTTGATAAAAGAATCGTCGAAGTTGAGTTCAGAGAGCAATAGTGAAAGTTTGTAGTATGAGTAGAGCAGTTGCCTGAGAAACCTTGAGGACCATGCGAATTTGAGGTAATCGGAACTTGGGTGGCGAGAGCGGTATTTTGTTTATTAAAATTGGACGAAGTTGGGATTTGGCTTTGATCTGAGCGATTCATCGAAGGAGTAGGAGTGAAGTCGTTGAAGTGTAATATTGTGTGATGTGATTGACCACATTTCACACAACGAGATTGTGACGAACAATCTTTAATCATATGCATATACCCGAGACAATTATACACCATTCATGGGTCTTGACAACATTGAATCGTTCACGACTCGAAAGTGTTAAGAATTGAGGACAATTATAAATGAGATGTTCGCCAGAACATAATGAACATGAAGTGGGTCGTACATGAGTGTGAAAAGACGAACGTTTTGAGGTAAATTTGGCAGCGGGAGTTGCCATTGAATTACGAGCCTTGACAATACTTCTGCAAGGACCTCCACGGGTATAGTCTGCTGCTCTAGGACAAAGTCCACGAGATTATCGAAAGTCGGGATAGCATCTGATCCGAATTCGATTTCGAACCGAGAAACTGTATTCGAGTCTAAACGTCTTAGAAACATATTGAATAAAAGGAAGCTCCACGAATCAACAGGAAAACCTAGATTTTTAAGTGCGGCCAAGTTTTCAGTATCTACTAGTAGTATCTACTAAAGACCGTAAATTTTAAGAATTCACGTTATCATCGGAGAGAATTGGGGCATTTTCTATCTCAAGGTAATGGGTAGTAGCTAAATCCCGTTTGTTATCATATCTTCTTTTCAAAGAATCTTTGGTGTTTTGGTGTATATTTATGGGTCTGTATATGGCCCAATATACACACACCTATTATTTGTTTCTGTGAGGTATTCTGTGGTTGTTGTGGCAAAGCCGAACACTGTAGATTTGTTTCAGTTCTTTGGTATATTCACGATGTACTAAAATATATCGAGATGTCTGTAGCGTGAAGTGAAATAGGAAAGTACTTGAGACGCACGGAGAAGCTGTGTGCTTTCGTGTGCACGGAGTTGTTCTTACTGACTAGCTGAACTAAAAACTGTTTTGCAAGAAGGGTATCAATCTACCGTGAGAACGATCCCTGAGCGGCTAAACCATTTGGGTTTTTTTGGGAACTTTTACTGTTAGGTGATATGAGTTACCTTGCTTCGGATATTGAACGTGCCTCTATGAATGAAAATAATTTTACTTTATTGGACCCAATTGGTGGGTTTTACTGCTAGACAGACATTTCGTATACGATGCGAAAATCAATTTTACAACAATATACATCTTAAATCCAAATTGGTAGTTCCAACAGCTACGAGGATGAAATTTACAATGTCTGGGGAAAACCCCCACAGCACCCCCCTGCCAGTGATGAAGTTACGATAAACCAGCCTGCAACCGATCAGGAAATCTAACTCGTCTTCCTGATCTGGTGGTCCGTGGTTCGTTGTTAGGTCCGGGAGGCGCCACGTCGGGGCCTGCTGTACATGATGTAGGTGGGTCTACAGTAGGGGCGGTTCGGTGGGGTGGTGTCATGATGATCCTTTGTTCTTGGATCTGCACTGGTTCAGCGTCTTCTTGAAGTTCTGGTGATAGCATAAATGCTGGTTTGAGACGATCTATTGTGACAGTGACGTCGCGTCCACGTATATGTATCACGAACGTTTTATCAGACCTTCTCACGACTCTGAATGGGCCATCGTGGGGCTGTTGCAGCGGAGATTTTGGGCCATCATGGCGCAGGAACACGTACTCTGTGGTAGAAAGGTCCTTGTATATGAAAGTCCTCCTACAACCGTGCTGAGTACCTCGTTTTGTTCGCAGCTCCTGCATGTGTTCTCGCAGTCTTCCGATGAATTCAGGAACGCTGTTGTTGGATGGAGAGTTCCTGGCGTTGAGAAATTCTCCTGGAATCCTGATCGTCTGTCCGTATAGCATGTCTGCAACGGTGGACTGAAGGTCTTCCTTCCAGGCAGAGCGAATGCCAAGGAGAACTGTTGGTAGGGTGTCCATCCATTGCTTGCGGTGGTGGCATCTGATAGCTGCCTTCAGCTGACGATGGAATCCCTAAATCATGCCATTTGCTGCTGGGTGGTATGCCGTGGTTTGTAAGTGAGTTGTACCAGTCAATCGGTTCAAGTGCTTGAACAGGTGTGACTCGAATTGGCGGCCTTGGTCAGTTGTAACTCTGAGAGGCGTGCCGAACCGACAAATCCAGTTACTATAAAATGTTTCTGCCACAGTTACTGCTTCTTGATTTTGCATAGGTATTGCTTCGAGTCAGCGAGAGAATTGGTCGATCATCGTGAGGCAGTAACGATACCCGTTACACAATGGCATTATCACAATATCCATGTGCACATGCTCGAACCTGGATGAAGGTGGCACGAACGAACCGAGTGGTGTTGCGACATGTCGACTCACTTTCGATTGTGGACACTCCAAGCAACTCTTTGCCCAGGCTCTGCAATCCTTATTGACTGACGGCCACACGAAACGTTGTGTAACTATCTTCAGCGTTGCATTGGCTCCGGGATGTGAAAGACGGTGTACTGTGTCGAATGCTGCTTTTCGGAAGGCTTGCGTGATGAACGGTCGAACTGATGCAGTTGAGACATCGCATACAACCATGGAATTCGTTCCAGGGATCTGCATGCGTTTGAGTTGCAGGGAATGGTTCTCCTGTTGAAGGTTCGCGAGTTCGACGTCATTTGCCTGCGCGGCAGCAAGGGCTTCGAAGTCTAGAGTGGCTTCTAATTCTTCGATGCGCGACATGGCGTCCGCTACCACGTTGTCTTCACCGGGAATGTGTCGAATGTCCGTTGTAAATTGTCCAAAAAATCTAAATATCGGAATTGTCGTGGCGAGCTCTGATTGGCTCTTTGGCGGAAGGCAAATGTAATGGGCTTGTGGTCCGTATACACTGTGAACTGCCTTGCCTCCACCATATGACGGAAGTGTCGAATAGCCAAGTATATGGCAAAAAGTTCGCGGTCGAACGCACTGTACTTTCGTTCCGCGGGGCTGAGTTTTTTCGAAAAAAAACTGAGGGGTTCCCAAGCATCATTGTTCCACTGTAGTAGCGCGGCACCGACCGAAAAATCTGATGCGTCACAAAAAATCGCGAGATTTGCTTTGAATTTCGGATGAGCCAACAAAGTCGCCTGAGCAAGGCTCTCTTTGCACGACTCAAATGCCGCGGTTGTCACAGGAGTCCAGTTCACCGGTGCTTTACCTTTCACGTTATTTTTCAATAACTCGTTGAGTGGGGCTTGCGTGATGGCAGCTCTAGGTAGAAATCTACGGTAGAAATTTATCATACCAAGGAACTGTCGAAGCTGTTTCACCGTGTCCGGCCATGGAAAGGTTCGAATTGCATCAACTTTATGAGGTGAAGGACGTGTACCTTCCTCGGATATCAGGTAGCCCAAGAAGGTAACTTCTGGTTGACCGAAGAAGCACTTTGAGGGATTTATCACGACACCGTACTTCGCTAATCGCTCAAACAAAATTTTCAAATGATCCATGTGTTCTTCTGCAGTTTCTGAGGCAACTAGAATATCGTCTATATATGCGTAGCAGAAATTCAGACCACGAAGTACTTCGTCAATGAAACGTTGAAATGTTTGAGCGGCGTTCCGCAAACCGAAGGTCATGAACCGGTATTCGAATAATCCGAACGGTGTAGTTATCGCGGTTTTCGGAATGTCCTCTTCTGCGACTGGAATTTGATTGAATGCACGCACTAAGTCCACAGTCGAAAAAAATTGTCTTACCACGGAGACACTGAGAGAAGTCCTCAATGTGTCGTACCGGATAGCAATCGGGAATTGTCCTTGCATTAAGCATACGATAATCGCCACACGGTCTCCACTCATCACCCTTTTTGGGCACCAAGTGTAATGGTGCTGCCCAACAGCTTTCTGAAGGTCGAGCAATTCCTATTTTGAGAAGTGCGTCGAATGCCTTCTTGGCAGCTCGAAATTTGTCTGGAGCGAGACGACGTGGTTTCTGAGCGACTGGTGGTCCAGAAGTGGTCACAATATGGTGCACTGTTTCGTGATGAATCTCTTTGGGAGTTCCATCTGGCCGTGTGATGTCTGGAAACTGGCTAAGGAGGCCATGGTATGGAGAAGAACCAACGACAGTCTTCACTGACGGTATTTTGCTATCCACTACTTCTCCTGGAAAGGTGAGTGTAGTGGTAGAATCAACCAGGCGGCTTTTGTGTAGATCTGGGAGCAGTCCGAAGTGCGCTAGGAAATGCGATGACAAACCTCCACGTGAAGTCCCTCCGTAGGCCTAAGCCCAGGGTGAATGTACAGGTACCATATGTCGCAATGTCAGTTCCATTGGCCGCGAAAAGTACGTACGATGACCTTTCACGTGGCTCTTGGAGTAGACGACGAGGGTAAACGCAAAGATCTGCTCCTGTATCCACCAAAAACTGTAGGTTTGTTGTGCGATCGCGAACAAACAGACGGCGGGATTGAATAGGGCAATAGCTACCCGCTACTGACGATTGCCCGATTGGTTTTCCGAAACCCAATTGCACGGTGAGTTGCAACTTCTTGCTCCATTGCCGAATGTCTGATGGTACCAACACAGTCCCGATTGAGAATGTCCTGGTGTACGCGAGCGCCGCGGGCGGGAATCGGATCGCGATCTCGTTCGCTCTAAATCGCTCAACCGCGTTTCGATGGCATCTAAACGTACTATCACACGCTCTAAGTCAATAGCAATCCTTTGTAGGTCACTGGATTGGTTGTTGGTTGCGTCTACACGGTTGGCTTCGATATTTGGCATGATTGATTGTCACTTATTTCACGGGAATATCACTCACAAAAAAACGATCACGTCGGGGTCACCACTTTGGTGTTTTGGTGTTTTGGTGTATATTTATGGGTCTGTATATGGCCCAATATACACACACACCTATTATTTGTTTCTGTGAGGTATTCTGTGGTTGTTGTGGCAAAGCCGAACACTGTAGATTTGTTTCAGTTCTTTGGTATATTCACGATGTACTAAAATATATCGAGATGTCTGTAGCGTGAAGTGAAATAGGCAAGTACTTGAGACGCACGGAGAAGCTGTGTGCTTTCGAGTGCACGGAGTTGTTCTTACTGATTAGCTGAACTAAAAACTGTTTTGCAAGAAGGGTATCAATCTACCGTGAGAACGATCCCTGAGCAGCTAAACCATTTGGGTTTTTTTGGGAACTTTTACTGTTAGGTGATAAAAGTTACCTTGCTTCGGATATTGAACGTGCCTCTATGAATGAAAATAATTTTACTTTATTGGACCCAATTGGTGGGTTTTACTGCTAGACAGACATTTCGTATACGATGCGAAAATCAATTTTACAACAATATACATCTTAAATCCAAATTGGTAGTTCCAACAGCTACGAGGATGAAATTTACAATGTCTGGGGAAAACCCCCACAAATCTTAGGCGATAATATAGTTTGCATCGGTAAGCTCATTCCTTTCAACTTTAAGCGAGGAAATCAAATAATTGAATTTTTCAATATTTTTCAGTTTAGAATTGCCATGCCAATAAATGTTTTCCATTGTCTGAGATTGCCATCAAATTTGACCAATTCAATTTTGGGCAATTTCACATTACTTCTAATATCGACAGTGTCGGTTGGATTATTTGAGTCAAAAAGTTGATTAAACGTTGATTTTGCACTATAATAATTATGATAAAAAGTCTTAGAGAGTTCCCGCAATTCATCATTATTATACGTATCACTATCAATTAATAAAGGAATTAGAGCTTGATTATAATTCTCGAATTCAGAATGAATTGTTTCAATATGGGAATATCTAGCTCTGAATTGATTGTGCAGATCTGCTGAAACTTGAGCTGAGTCTGCAATTGCAGTAAGATCACTCATACGCTCTACGCATAATGCCTTCAGCGCCTTGTACTGTTTTATTTTATTCTGAGTAGTAGCCATTCAAAAGACTAATAATTGAGTGACACTAGTATATTTTAAATTTGCCAACCGATTCGAGAAACAATGGGTGAGGAAGAAAGATTGTTAAAAAACTTATCTATTGCAAACTATATCGTCGAAAACGAGTTACTTTTCCTTCTCCTCAATCGTTAGACAAAGAATATAAACGAATTAGTCGATACAACAATGAACCAAGGAAATTTGAAGACGAAAGGATATTGTTTACTCATCAAAATGAATTTCCCGTTCTGATGAGCACCATTGATGCAATGATTCAAACAATGCCAAAAGCAATATTATGGAAAGAATACCTAATAATATGAATTCACTATTTTTTGCTTGGGAGCGAGTTTTTGCAGTTGAATAGCACAACCGGCAACGTGAATATGTTCGATTCGATGAAGAGTTGTTGTTTGAATTCAAATAGTATTTTTAAAACCAACGTTTTATTTATGTATTGTCCCAAAGCGAACAAATGAGATATTAACTATTTTCTAGTGCTTGTCTGAGTATTATGAAAACAACGAAAATATAATTCCTGCTTCGATTTTATAATAACAATTTCCCAATGTGCTCTCATCACATAAAACCAACTACAATCCGGCTCGAAGGACCATTCTTATTCATTTTTCAGTTTTTGATGGGATTTTCTCTCCTCGTTTCTAAAAAATAGAGTAGAAGTTATTAAAAATTATTGCAATATATTTGTAGTAAGGACAGATTTAGGATCTGTCCCAAAATGCCACTGCGCTTGAAATTAAACCTTTAGATACCTAAAAGAGAAATTCTCTATTGGTCAGTGACACCTTGTTTTTGAAAAAATTTGGAAATACAAATATATTTAATAATAATAAAACCTCTACTTATCTTGGTGGACGTTTCGGGAACGAATCTGCTCCCGTTCTCAACACAATTGAAATATTTTTCTTCGTAAACTTTTTCCGATGTTTCCGATTTTGACACTGAAGAGTGACAATTTGGCAGACGTAGGAATTCTGGTTACAAGGTGTTTTCATTAATTGATATCGAATTTTCCATTTTCATATTCAAGTTTCAGAAGTGGATGCCAAGTTCTATCTATATCAACTGAACAAGAAGCAATATTATTGTCTCCGTTCAGGAGAATGCAAGCAGACTCTTTGATTTTCCGTTTTTGGTTGTTGTCTTCTTTTCCTATGATCTTAATATTACTCCAATCGGCCATATGTTGTCCATTTTCAGTAAGGATATGCTCAGCTAATTTTGACTTGTCAGTATATCTTCTCTTTATATTGTTCTTATGCTCTTTCATCCTTACTGATAGAGGCCTGCTGGTTTCACCGGTATAATATTTTCCACAAACACATGGTATACTGTATATACAATTTTTTGATGACTGTTCTTCATTTCTCGGTTTTGTATGAGTCAAAATCGATCTCATTGTATTTTCTGTCTTGAACACTGTTTTCACTCGAAACTTGTCACCAACACGTTTAATTTTTTCAGATATTCCGGGAATGTATGGGATTACATTTGTTATCAGTGTTGGTTGTCTTTGTGTTTGTTGTATATTCTGTCTGTTCTCAATTTGGTGTATTGTTTTGTCAATGAAATGTTTCGGATAAGTGTTGAGTTGTAGAACATCTTTTATATGGTTCATTTCGGCATTGAAAATTTGGTGGTTCGATGATATGGATTTGGCTCTATCATGAAGTGATATGATGAATATTTATGAATATATGATGAAACATTTCATTGACAAAACAATACACCAAATTGAGAACAGACAGAATATACAACAAACACAAAGACAACCAACACTGATAACAAATGTAATCCCATACATTCCCGGAATATCTGAAAAAATTAAACGTGTTGGTGACAAGTTTCGAGTGAAAACAGTGTTCAAGACAGAAAATACAATGAGATCGATTTTGACTCATACAAAACCGAGAAATGAAGAACAGTCATCAAAAAATTGTATATACAGTATACCATGTGTTTGTGGAAAATATTATACCGGTGAAACCAGCAGGCCTCTATGGCCTTCAGTGTCAAAATCGGAAACATCGGAAAAAGTTTACGAAGAAAAATATTTCAATTGTGTTGAGAACGGGAGCAGATTCGTTCCCGAAACGTCCACCAAGATAAGTAGAGGTTTTATTATTATTAAATATATTTGTATTTCCAAATTTTTTCAAAAACAAGGTGTCACTGACCAATAGAGAATTTCTCTTTTAGGTATCTAAAGGTTTAATTTCAAGCGCAGTGGCATTTTGGGACAGATCCTAAATCTGTCCTTACTACAAATATATTGCAATAATTTTTAATAACTTCTACTCTATTTTTTAGAAACGAGGAGAGAAAATCCCATCAAAAACTGAAAAATGAATTTACCACCTCCTCGAAGAACTTACAGACAGTATTTGACCATTCTTATGTTGCAAATTCAGTGGACTGTCAGTATAGTGGGTTTTGCAGCTTGTTATTATTAAATGCGAATCAGGAACATATCATCTATCATGAAAGAGTGAGTAAATCGAGACTTGTTGGTGTGGCGATTTATGGGGTTGAGAGTTGGCTAGCCAGCGTGAACCAAAACGATCAAAATCACGAACCGAATTAGCATGTCGTTCTTGAATCTGCTCGGGAATCCACCAGCTTCCTTCTTCGAAGTATCGGTGGGAGTTTTCAATTCATCGATACGAGGGGCGATCGATATTGTCGCGAAATCAGAAACCACAGCAATTACGCGCGTTTATAAATTATTTCAAATTAACAAATAATCAGACAAGCACAAATTAATAGGTGAAGCCGTTACACTGACCAAGCTACTGAATATATTGAACTTCGTAAAAGTATTAAAATTCAAATAAAACTTGAACACAGCCAGTACAAGAATGAGATCGAGCATAATATGAATGCTGATCCACAAAGTTTCTGGAACTTTTTCAGGTTTAAAAGTACATCACGCATTCCAAAAGTCATGCAACTCAATGGCTCTGAATTATGTGACTCGAAGGGCATTGCCGAAGAGTTTGCTAGTTTCTTCAAGTCTGTTTTTGTCCCCTCTCCGATAGAAGGTTTCAACGATGACAGCTGCCAGTTTGGCAATATAAACTTGAGAGAGGTCAATGAGATCACAGTAATAAGTTGCATCAAGAAATTGAAGCCCAAAAAATCCACAGGTACAGACAACATCCCTTCTTACATACACAAGGGCTGTGCAGACATTCTTGCGAAGCCAATTTCTCACCTATTCAACTTATCTATTAAAAACAACTATTTTCCTGAAAAGCTCAAAACATCAGTCATAACCCCTATCTTTGAGGGTGGATGTGAGAATAATATTACACATTATAGACCTATATGCCTCTTAAATTCCTTAGCAAAAATATTTGAAATTATACTTCATGAAGATCTCTTGAATAATGTGAAGGACAAGATTGTAGATCAGCAACATGGTTTTACTGCTGGTGAGTCCACTGTTTCAAATTTGTGCGACTTCACAAATCATGCTTTTGATGCCATCAATAATCAGTGTCAACTGGACACTATATACACGGAATGTGGTAAGGCTTTTGACCTTGTTGATCATAGAATTCCTATCAAACAACTGAGCAATCCAAGCAGGCATGTAGATTTTTTTCAATGTATCTTTCAGATCGTTCACATCAAGTCAAGGTTGGCAGTGCCTACTCTGAATCCTTCTTTCCAACCTCTGGAGTACCGCAGAGGAGTACTGTTGACCCCCTTCTCTTTATTAATTTTATTAACACCGTACCTGATTGCATAAAATATTCATCTTGTCTCATCTTTGCCGACGATTTCAAAATTTTTAAGCAAATTTCTCCACAATCTGACTGCCTCCAACTACAAGAGGATCTCTACTCGATAGCCAACTGGTTTGTGCAAAACAAAATGCGCCTGAACACGGATAAATGCTTTACCGTGACGTTCTCTAGAAAAGCAATTTCTCATAACGTTGACTATGTCATGAATGATAATGTTCTACAGCGTCGACAAGAAATCAAAGACCTCGGGGTTTATATGCAGAGCAATTTAAAATTCACAACCCATTATGACTTCATTGTTAACAAAGCCTATAAAAAACTAGGGTTTATTATACGCAATTCCAGAAACTTCGAAAGTATCAGCACGCTAATCAAACTCTATAATGCCCTAGTGAGGCCTCACTTCGAATACGCATCGATAATTTGGTCACCCATGGCCTGCTGCCATATGGACAGTATTGAATGTATTCAAAAGAAATGTCTTCGCTGTTTATATGTTAAAGAAAACAATATCTACCCCTACCTTGTTTCTTATCAAAGCATGCTGGATTCATATAAATTTCAAAAACTTTGTGATAGAAGGAAACAACAATCTGTGATTTTCGTATACTATATAATTAACAACATTAAATACCACAAATGTGCATTAATCAATTCTATAAAACTAACTGTTCAAAAAATTAAGCTTAGACCTAAATGTGATGAACTATTTAGCATTAAGTACCCATTAGATAGCCCTCTAAGCCAAATGTCAGCGCTTTGTAATGATCTCTTTAAGGATAAGGATGTTGACTTCTTCAATACAAATGTGAAAGCACTCAAGAAACTAACAATGTAACTCTATCCAATGTTCAAAATCATTTCTGTATATACTATTTTTTACACTGTGATGTCATTTGTAACTGTGATTTTGTTTTTATTTCTTAATATTTCCATACTGTGTGCTAGTTCTAAGGTATGTTTGTAATGTCTTGCATTATAATTACTCTACAGTGTTTTGTGAGACTTTAAATAAATAAATCAATAAATAAATGGCATTGTGACAAAAGTAATGTATTGAATGTAATGTATTGAACACGCCCTGTATAGTGAGTTCGCAGTTTTGTTGTGAAAACAAAAGAATATCATCTGTTTTTTTGTGCAGCAAAAGCAATCGGACTGAGATGGAATATACAGGGTGGCCCATCGAAAACGTACCGCAAGGCATTACAGGCTGGGAAAGAACTTCTCGATAAAATCCGAAAACAGGTCAAGTTTGTTTGTCAGGGGGACACATTTTGATGTAACAAACATAGTAAAACCTTCAACCTCCTAAGTAGGGGTGTCACCCCAACATTTATTTCAAACGGGAAGGGGGCGTCGAGTGATACCTCTTTAGAAGGGGCTGGTCAATCCCTACACAGTGCTGCTTACATTTCCAAAGTCGGTCTACTCGTTCAGAAAATATGTAGCGTTGAAAATCCAACGATAATGCGTGACGAAAAATTGTACTTCGAAACTCATTCATTAGTCAAGTGAATGTTCAAGTGAATTGCTGTCCGTCAACCTGCATACAGTGGTATAAGCTATTTTCAAACCGTTGTAGTACATTCTGGAGCATTTGGGGTGTCACTTCGCGACATACGTTAATGATTCTTCGTTGCAACTGTTCTAATGTGTCTGGTGGACTTTAGTCGGGTGACCGAGGTGGCCATTCTATTGGGCCCCGTCGTCCTATCCATCGTCCTACAAATGTGTCATGTAAATAATTGCGCACATTGTGGGAATAATGAGGAGGAGCTCCCGTCTTGTTGGTAAATCTGTTCCTGTTCATCGTATGCGGGATCGTTCTCAATGATTTTTTTTTAGAGCTGGGTCGATGGTATTTTGTAGTAAATCCAAGAACATATCGCATGTTGAATTTCCAGGAAGGAAAAAAGGTCCTACAATGGTATTTCCAAAAATACCAGCCCACACATTTAACTTCTGGGGTTGTTGCGTGTGTGTCTCGCGGAAAATCCTTGGATTGGTGTCAGCCCAGTACCGGCAATTGTGGCGATTCACTAAACCATTGAGGAAGACGGAACATTCGTACGAAAAACACACATTGAATAGAAAATATCTCGCTCACTCATAATTTCGCAAAATTGCAAGCGACGATCAGAGTCGTCTTCATTCAGTTCGTGCACTAAGCGTATTTTGTAAGGATTGAATTTGTATTTTTTCAATGCCCGTTGGACACTGGTACGAGACACTCCGGTCGCAATGGCCAATTGTCTTGTACTTAGCGTACTATCAACTGCAACTTGCCCCAATACTGCTATCTCCGTAGGTTCATTTTGTACTGGAATTTCAAGCTCTCTCTTTTTGTTATGAACTGAACCTCTTTCGTGAAATTTGTTCACCAATTTTCCCAGAGGCATGTTTGTCAGGATGCCGTTGGTTAAACAACTCCGCGACCCGATTTCGACATTAATCGTTTCTGAAAAAAAGCTCAATAATTTCCACTCTGTCTGCAATTGAATACACCATAATATTAAATTTCAAAGTCAACAATTCGTGAACACTTCAACCACGACATGTATCTAGCAGCTACTTGACCTAATTCAAACGTGAAGAAATGAATCCTATTCATTTTTTACTCTCTAAAATGAGCCTCAAAAATCTGTGCATCGGCAAAAATAACGAATTCATTTGAAGGGACTCGTTGCGATAAAGTACAATTGAACCGATCTTTGTATTTTTCGTCCCACATGATGGTTGGAGTTTCAACGCTCCAAATTTTCTGTAAGGGTAGATCGATTTGAAAAATCTAAGCAGCACTGTATTGGGAATGAGAAGCCCCTTCTAAAGAGGTATCGCTTGACCCCCCTTCCCATTTGAAAAAAATGTTGGGTTGACACCCCTACTTAGGGAGTTAAAGGTTTCACTATGCTTGTCTCGTCAAAATATGCCCCCCTGACAAACAAACTTGAAATGTTCGATTTTATCGAAAAGTTCTTTCCCAGCCTGTAAGGCCTTGCGGTACGTTTTCGATGGGGCACCCTGTGTATACGTTGTATGGTACAAAGTATTCAATATAGCGTGTAAGCAATCGGAAGCAATGGGTGTTCGAATAATCCTTCATCCGCGGTATATCACAATTGGCGACGAGGATTTTGGATCTTTAGAAAGTTTTTTTCCTTTTTTCGGCCGTTAGGAATTCGGTTGCTAGCCTTGATTCCAAGAAAAAGTAATGAAGTGATAATAGTGGAAAGCTGGATCATACTATCCAGATAGCGTAAACAAGTGAAGTGTAAATAGATGAATAACAATGATATCAAATTATATTGGCCATTCAAATCGGTTTGATCGTGTGTCTTCAGACTGGAATATTTTTCTGCCAACTGACCTTCATTTGAGAGATTCAGTTGGAAAGGTTTATTTACGTGTCGAATATAATAAAATTGTTGTTTTTTGGATGTAATTGACAGAGGTGGACCACCCCTACTTGGTAGTAATCGGTTAAAAAATGGAATTCAGGAATAGTGCCATTGAACTTGATGAATTGTTCGGATAAACTGTCAGCTATTTATTCTGAAATATTCAATGATGAACTAGGTCTATTGAAAAATCACACCTTGAATTTAACGGTGGAAGAAGGTTCCTCACCGAATTTTTTTAAATATTGTCCCTTGCCCCATGCATTGAAGAATGAGGTAGAGGACAAAATTTCAAGATTAGTATCATTGGATATTATGAAACCAAATGAATATTCTGACTCGGTGACCCCCATTGTTCCAATTTCGAAAAGTAACGGTACTATAAGAATATGTGGGGATTTTAAGATAACGCTAAACCCTATTCTGGATCCGGTCAGTTATCCACTACCTAGAATTCAGGATTCATTCGCTGAATCACAGGGAGGACACAAATTCTCGAAAATTGATTTGACTCAGGCCTATCAGCAAATCGCAGTAACAACAGGAAGCACTAATTGCTGACAATTTCAATGCATAAAGGTTTGTTTTGCTATACTCGCTCACCATAATATAGTATCACTAGTGGGCCCAGCATTTTTCAGAAAATTATTGAAATTTGTTAGTGAATATTCCAAGAGTAGTAGTATTCATTGACGATATTTTGATATCAGGTAATGATGAAGCGGATCATATCAGGAATTTAGAATCGGTTTTACAATTATTGAAGGAAAACGGTCTGAAGGTACAAGAAGAAAAATGTGAATTTTTCCAAGACAAAAACAAATACCTTGGTCATGTGAAAAACATGGTCTTCATAAGTTCACAAGAAATATTGAGGCTATAAAATTGGCACCACATCCCAAGAATGTTTCGGAATTAGAATCATTCCTTGGGATGGTAACATTTTATATGAAATTTATACCAGATGCTGCTACTATGTTACATCCTTTGTATAGTTTATTGAAGGAACATGGAGTATTTGTATGGACACCTGAATGTCAGACTGCGTTTGGTCAAATCAAACAAGAATTGATGTCGAAAGATATACTTGAAGGAATAGTGCTGTTGTGGTGGCAGGTGTCGAGGATATTTTGGACTAGAGGATGCTGTGAGTAGTTGTTTCTCATAGAGTGTATTGATGAGAGGGAGTCTGTCGGGAAGCTTGAGGGTTGCTATTGTTGTATCTAATGTAGTAACAGCACATCCAGTACCATTAACATCTATAGAGGCGTCAGTGTAAAGGATTTTGTCGAACTGCTGATTATTTTTCAGTTCTCTAAGTTTTTGTAGGAAGACTGTGTTAGGCGTATTTCGCTTGTTGTAGTTACTCACACACGTGTTCAGTAGCGGCGGTTTCTTAGTCCAAGGAAAAATTCTAGAAATTTCAATGGGTGTTGTGTCTTTGAGATTGATGTTCCTCGAAATAGGGTATAGGAGTTGTGGAGATGAAAACGGCGTTCTGGGTCTGTTATCGGGAGCTGGTTTTATTGAATCTATTGATTTAAATACTGGGTTTTGTGGGTAGGTAGATATCCTGGAAAAGTAGGATGTTGATATTGTCGTCGTATGAAAAGAGGTGGGTCAGAAGAGCCAATATAAATGCTTTCCGTCGGGCTAGATCTGAAAGTACCTAGACATATATTCGTAATGCTGTTGTTTGGAATGTGTCAAGATATTTAAGGTACTTTTTGCAGGCACTCATGTAAAGAATACTTCCATAATCTATTTTGGAGCGGACTAATGATCTGTAGGTCCTTATTAGTATTTCCTCTTCTGCTTCCCATTGGTGATGTGCCAGTGATTTTCAAACAGTTAGTGTATGTTTCCTGAATATGATGTCTCCATGTGAACCTTTTATCAAAAATTACTACCAGGAATTTATGTTGGTCACCCACTTGTAGCTGACCCCCATTGAGAACTAGTTGTGCAGGAGAAGGATTTTGTCTTTTGCTGAACTGAATTAGTTTGGATTTGGTTGTTGAAAAGCTGAAACCGGATTTTAGTGAAGTAAGGTGCAGGTACTGGCCGTAACTTTTCCTTGACAGTAGAGGATGAGGTCGTCGGCGTATAATGTATATTTTACAGGTGGAATCATAGAGGAACAGATATCATTAATACTTAATTAATGAAAAAGGAAGTAGTGCTAAGTACCGAGCCTTGTGGTACGCCAATTTCTGGAAAATGTTGTATAGACGTCCGCCCATTTGTAGCAACTTTAAAAGATCTGTTGGTCTATGAGTTTTTCGAAGATGGTAGTTTTACAAATCGTGTCAAAGGCGCTATCAATGTCAAGGCTTACGGCTATTACGTCATCTTTGGTTTCAATACCTTGTGTGATATCTGTGTGTAGAGTAACCAGGTTATCCAATGTGCTTCTGTTTGATAGAAATCCTGCTTGCGCTGTTAAAAAGAGGTTTTGCGATTCTAAGTACCAGTGTAATGGTCTGTTGACCATTTTCTTGAGGATTTTTTACAGTGTGCATGTTAATGAAAGTAGTCTGAGGGAGTTTGGGAGATTGGTATTTGAGTCGTATTGATGGCCGCACCAAATTTTGTTGTAAAGTTATAGCAGTTCGATTTTTGTTGCGAACTGTAAATGTTTTAGGCCATGCGGCTGTGTTCTTCAGGGATAGTAGAACTGGGTTTAATTCGTTTAATTGTTTGGGTTGTGGCTCATTTGTTGGATATGGAGGTTTGTGATTGGATTTTGTTTTGTTTTGAAAGTGTTGGGCGAGAATGTTATGACTTGACCCTGGGAGTTAAGCCAGGAATTTCATAGTTGGTGTTTCTACCTTTCATCTGTCTTATCTTTTTCCAGATTAGAGAAGGAGGTGTATCGGCAGAAATTGTTCCACGATTCTCGTTTGCTTTGTTTCAGAACTCTTTTTGCTTTTGCTCCTATTTTTTTTAAAAATCCATTAAGTCTGGTTCTGGTTCATTTCTGGTTCTTCGGTATTTGTTCACTGCCGTGCTACAGGATTCATTCCACCAGGGAACGGTTCGCTTAGAGGGATTGGTGGAGTACTTTCCTATGGATATATTGGCTGCAGAAGTCATGGCGTCGGTTAATTGCATCTATGTCATTCGAATATTCGATACTTTCTGTATTTTCTTTTAGCGTTTGGCTGTGAAGTTGCCAATTTGCTTTTGCAATTTTCCACTTTTCTTTAATGTTTACTTGTTTTGGTATGTTGTCTGAGATTAGGATAGGAAAGAGATTACTATCATAGAGGCTATCAAGAGAGTGCCATGTTAGTAAGGGTGCTATTCCTGGATCTGAAATGCTAAGGTCGATTGAAGAGAAGAAGAGAAGGATCCGGATTGTACATGGAAATGTATGCTGCCGCCAGTGTTTAGTAGGTTGATGTTGCAATTGTTGATCACATCTTCAATTATTTTGACACGGCCAAACGTGCGTTATGATCCCCACATTGTGTTGTGAGCGTTGAAGTCACCTACCAAGATGAATGGTGTTGATTTATGAGGTCCGTTATCTCTGTGTCACTGACGGTATAGTTTGGAGGAATATACACACTGCAAATTACAATTTGGCTGGGGCACCACGCTGTGATGGCAACTGCTTCTAAGCTTGTATTTAAGAGTAGTTCTTGGTGGAAGATATCACTAGAGACAAAAACTGAGGATCCGCCGCTGGCACGTAGATGTGTAGTTCTAATGTAGTGATGGCCAACATAATTCTTCAAGTGTGGGTTGTGAACCTTGGTGAAATTAGTTTCTTGTAAACAAATGTAGTGTGGTGAGGAATCTGAGATGAGCTGTTGTAATCGTTCCAAACGAGGGTAGAAACCATCACAGTTCTACTTTTTTATATCTGTGGACAACACGAAAGGAAAACCTATAATGTTCGAGGAACATCGTGTTAGCCAGCGTTGGAATTTTGGGAGAGAAGGAAGGTGTTGGAATTTTTCTTGAAATTTTGGAGGTTGTAGGCATCAGGAAAGACTTCACTAGGTAAAGAATTCCACAACTTTCCCGTTCTATCGATGAATGATGCTTGGTATAGCGATGTTCGACAGGTCTCGAGCCTGACAGTGTAGGGATGACCAGCCTGAGCTCGTCTGGTTTGTCTACTGGGAATCGCGCATGATGGCATGATAAATGATATTTCCGTTGAGCACCGACCATGGAAGTACCTTTAAAAAAGGCAGAGATCGCCGACTTTTCTACGATGATCTAGAGAGGTCAATGATTTGGTGAGTGTTGTATCATCGACTAGGCGAATAGCTGTCTTCTGAATTGAATCTAAGAGCTTCAGCGTATGTTTGGGGGCTGAGCTCCAAACATGTGAACAGTACTCCAGGACAGGTCGAATTTGTGCTTTGTAGATTATAAGCAGTTGCTGGGATGTGAAGTATCTCTTCGCAAGGAATAGATCGTCCCATGAGAGAGCACTGTTGGTGTTATCAAGGATATGGGCATGGTAATGGAAAATTTAGTATAACGATTTGTGCGACTGCTGTGAGCAGTCGGAACTATATTCACAGATCCAGACTCTCAGTCTCTACAATGTCGGAATTAAGTTTCTTTTTCATCTTTTTTGTTATGCCGGTTATTCTGTTCTTCAAGGATCTATCTGTGAGGTCGGGGTAGATAAGATTTAGGTTTGAGACTAGGCCAATTATGTCATCGGTGTGTTCACGTGCTTCAAGGCACGGATAGGAAATACCAAAGGTATTTTTTAAGAAGTCGTAGAGATTTTCTATGGGAAGTATGAAGGTATCCGGTGTTTTCTGATTTGATTTTGCTATGCATTCTTTCATGGATTTGTGGGAAGTGTAGAGGATGCGGGGGGAGGCATAACGTCCTCGATCTTTTCAGTTTCTGCAGGTGGGGTTGAGATTTCACTTTGAGTTGAAAGCTGGGAATAAAGGAATGATCAAAGACGTCTGCAATTCAAAGTTGTCTGAACGTAGACTTTGACGTCTGAAACTCATTATACGGGAGTATCCATCTCTTGGGATACCAGCTCTCAGAAACGAGGCAGGGGAGGTTATCTGTGAATTAAGACTCTATATAGCATAGCAGTCTGCGGTTGTTTATAGCATTGTTGTTGATATTAATGAATGGGTGAGATTTTTAAAGGTCGTCAACGAGATTGGAAGTGGCTAAATAGATACAGATTCTATTTTTCGATATTCTTGACGCAAAAGAGATGTGTTTGGGGCCTACAATATCGACTTAACATACCCTTAACATAGTTGAATAATTTTAGGTTCTCATCCGCGTGCATCACTATGGCTAGATCATTTCTTTGGGAAAGATGATTTGGACGTTGGCTTGACGGCTGATAAGTAACTGATACTAGGAACTGGATTGTTGTTGTTCGTGTTGTGCATCATTTTGGTTTCTGTAGGTTGAAGTAAAACTGTTTGGATCAATACTGCCCTTGTACTCAACGGCGAGTCGAGGTGTCTTTATTTGAATTCACTAAATGATTTTAATTCAGTGTGCAGCAATATTTCCATATTGTGATACTACCTACACCTCTGGTGAAGAGGGGCAGGCAAAGAAACCGAGATTTAATGGAACTCGATCGATGACTTATCTGTTATCAGTTTTTGTGGTGAGATAAGATACGAAAAGAGCAAAAAAAGACAGTTCCGCGACGGCAAAAACTCTGTTTGTAGGTACGTAAAAATACTCAGTACCTACGTTGGTTTTTGTAACACTAAATAACTATGGTTTTAACTTGGTTAATCACTGGTGAAACAGGTGAACTGCGGAGCACGAAGCAAAAGATGTTTACTCGTTCAAGCACTCGAGTACACTCCTCAAATTGAGATCTTGGTTAGATTTACTTTCACCATTGAAACATGACACAGTCAAAAAGGTAGCAGAAACAAAATCAACATTTCGAAGGAAATAGACGAGTGTATTTCAAAGTAAGACACGATGTAATGATGAAAGAGTTTTGAATAAGTAGGAAACTTACTTGGGATCTCGGTACTATTGTGCAGATATTGGGAAATAGGAATTATTTAGTCCGGAATGAACTGACAGATTCAGTATATGAAAAACATGTTGATCAGATCTTCTCTGTCAATGATAGCAAGTATACCAAAAGGAAAGAACATGTAGATGGGTTGAGAATGACTAATTTTCCTATAGTTGATGTACAAAATAATAATATTCCGGATAATTCTCTGACATGTGTGCAAGCTAGCACATCAAACATACAGCAAGAATATGTCCACTAGGATGATATAATGGATGTAAGAGTGTCAGACAATTTGAGGGGAATCTGGAAAAATTTCACTCACCTAAAATTATTCACAAAAACTGAGACCTCGAGAAACTATAAAACAACCCGAAAGATTTTCATAGACTATGTAAACAGAGGAGAATGTGTATAAGCAATCAGAAGCTCTGGGTGCTTGAATAATCCTTCACTCGCCGTATATCATAGTTACACTGACCATGAATGGAGAATAAATTCAAAATTTTTGTGTTAATATATGAATTTATCATCCTCAATACTCAAACATCACCTTTCTAAGTCTCTGACTGGTTTGAGTCACGGCCCGCTGAAATAATATTTGAACATATTCAATTTTTCACCTAAAACAACCGTTGAAGCACAGAGACCTATTATATCATTTGGAAGGTAGTGAAGTTTCCAATTGATGGAAGATAAAAAATAAAGGGTTTGCTACTGTATGGGTACTGTAAGGGTACGATTTTCGGAAAATAATTTCAAAGGAATCACCTCAAGAACAAGATATATCAAATGCCATGTAGGACTATCTATTTTCACAACTCATCATGCCCACAACAGGAATCTCATCGTATATAGTGTTTTTTTTTATTCATAAGCTGCAGGTCTTTTGAGGTTCATTCCTTTCGAATCGATCATCCTTCGAAAATAGTCAGACATTTCATTTCTTCGAGGAGGCACGAAAAGCAAATGTGTTGACATGGGTTTAGTATTATATAGTATTGTCATCAGTTGTAGTAGTATTTCCATTTGGCACACTATCATCAACAATGAGGCACTGACTATATGTAGCTAGTAATGATTTCCAATCACAATATTCGAGTAGGTATTTATATTATTTTGTCGTGATTTGGATGATCGTCGCTCGGGATAAATAGCAGATACATATCACCAGATCGCTGCTCACAGCTATCTCATCGAGTGGGACATGGATTATAAAAGCAATACCGATTAAATCTTTTTCACGGAAGCTATCAGTGAGAGATCCTTCACCTTGCCAGTCCAGGTTATTTCCTCAAGGAATAGAGAATATTGTCCACATGATTATGTCGATGTCTGACAAATAATGAATGCAAGTCACTGGTGTTTTGAGTACTCTTTGGAACTAATATGTTGGCGTCCATGTTCATGCATCATCGTTCGGATTCCCGAAGAACTGGACACTACTGATTGGCTGGATGGAAGAGGAATTGAAACCACGAATGATTCTCGCGTTCTCTTCGAAAATCGTCCCTTCTTCAACGAAATAGTGTTTTATACATTCTATTCCTCATTCATTAAAAAAAATCTCTAGAGAAGGAAAGTTTGTGAGAAATATTTTACTTGGATGAATAGTTATTCTTTCTTGGCGTGGTCCGGCTAATTGAAGAAACTTTCGCTGATATGAATTCCTGTATCCCAAACCAAATGATTTCTTGCTGCCCTCCTGGAGATGATGGGTTCCTGGAATGATTTTGGGATATCCTCAGTTGACTCTCCATGAAGAGTATATTTGTGAAAAAAACATATTTTCTTGGGTTCATTTCATTGGGGGATGTGTAGGATGAAAACCAGAGGAGCTGTCGTCCTGTAATATTTTGTACTCATTATCCAGTATGCAGAGGTCCTGTGCACCTGTATAGACGTATTGCGGTAACTAGCTAGCTACTTAGGCTATAACATTTTGATTATTTCCGATACGTAAGAATTCATAGATCTCAATGAACAGTTCAATATTTATTCAATCCCTTTGTATCGAATGAACAGTACAATCTTCATGCCAATGTTATAGATTAACTTGGACAGTAATTGTATATAGTAATTTCCATCCAAAAGTATCATTTGGTTAATATTGTTCGGAGTTGAATGAAAGTGTAACCATTGAGATATTCACGAGTTTTTCTCCTCTCAGGTATATATATATATATCTTCAAGACCCCGAGAGGCTGAGGTATGTTGCTCAGGTATGTTGCAGATCTGGCTCTGGGTTGTAGTCATCTTCAGTGGGAAGGCATCACATTTTAATTTCATATACGGAGCCAGAGCTATAGCACTTTCTTGAGTTTATTTGTACCCTAGTTTGACGAACCTTTTTTCACACCATGTGTAATATTGATTCAATTTGCGTCAAAATTCATGAAATACCTATCTAAGGAAGCCACTGTAGAAGCTGCAGCTTTCTGTCAGTACTGGCCATACTGTTTATGCCGTCGGAAATCAACAATCAACTCACAGATAGACATATATGCTCTAGCAAATATGTTCAGAATATTGTTTAGAATCCGAAAATCTAGTAATATATTGGGTGTACTTCTTGAAATTCCGAAGTTGCTCTTAGTAACTCTAGATATGCGAAGAGTGCACAAGTGAAAATATTTTCGAAAGCTAGATCTCATCATCTCATGAGCGTATCCAAAATTTCCTCTTCGCTCTCTGGATACTTCTGATTCTGGCGTACCCAGTATATTGTGTGCGATTTTAAACTCCGACACTATTGTTCAGATCTAAAATATTCGTATTTCGGAAACTACTAGAAGGTATTTTTCTACACCATCTAAAAATTTCTTGAGTTCCAGAGTATATCAACCTGCTATGGGTATCCAGAGCTAAAACTGACAAAACTTCAAAGAGAGTGATTTGTGAATTTCGACAAAAAATTCAATCCGTCATATTAAATACAGAGATCAGCCAATTTGCTTCCAATTTGGTACATGAAGTAAACTCAAAGGCCATAACAAAAAGCCCTCTGAGCAAAACCAATATCAGGACCGGAATATTCTTTTTCTTCCAGTTCGAGTTCATAACTAACCCTGTAGAATGAACCTAAAAAATCTAAGCTCAGATTCGGAATCTACGGAAAAAATCCTGCAGGAACTTGTTAAAAAAATTTTTGCCACCATGCAATTCGGGTCATCATGGATGTGCTCATCAAAATGAGGAAAACATGTTTGTCAAAGTATTGAATTTACTGCGTAAAACTCTTTCAGATTTTTTTTATAAATCTGCAGATTTCAATATCGAAATCTGAGGCATTAACAAGTGATCCATATTGTTCTCTTCTAAGATCTGAATAAAAATTTTCGAACTCCTACATGCTTGAGCAATTCATGTGACCCAGATTTGATACCTATGAATCTCCCATATAGCTCACCAGTATTTTAAATAAACCTTCAGAACCCACCTCATTACATAGCTTTTTAAATATTGATAATTATACTGAATTATGATAGATTATTGATGAAATACATTAGCTGAATCACGAAACATATAAAAAGTATAACGAAAAGTAGAAAATACCCGATGCCGAAGATCTCATACCGAGCGGAATTCATGTTGACTCTGTTTGTCTACACTGTTACTTATCTAGTTAGTCTATTCGTTAGTCTGAGGGTGATATATTTACCGAATGCGATTTCCCTATCAAAATCGATTGCACTGATGGCCTCAAAGGACGCCCCTTTACGCTATTCGTCACCAGTACCTGTCGAAAGACGATGCCTTGGAGCCAAAGGACCACCTCGACTCGAACTGTGTCCAGTACTACGCACCCGGACACTTGGCAGTCGAGAACTCGACGGTTAGCACCTTCAAGTTGGCGGCGACTAACGTGTCCTTCAGCCCCGACGGATCCGAGATGCTGGTCAACATGGGCGGCGAGCAGATCTACCTATTCGATATCAATAAATCCAGACACTTGAACGAGGTTCTGGTGCCGCAGGTCGGCGCGAAGAAAGAACCCTTGGGAGTGTGCTGCAAATGCAGAAGTGAGGTAAGTCGAGTCGAAACTATGGAATAACTATCTATACATACTGTCTGTAGGTTATCGAGGAGGTCGTATGTTCATTTTTTAAGAATATGGGATTCTCTACTCATTTTTGGAAATGAAAATAAAAAATATATCAATTACTATAAATATATTGTCATTATTATATTGTATAAGTACAAGCAATAAATTTGACAGGCGATACTTCAATTGATCTTGGATGAAAAGTCGAATGCATTAGACTAATAATATTACTGCATATTTCAAATGAACAAATCATTGGGCATCTTTGCAATTCAATACAGCATTTTGGTGAATGTGAAAACGTACCTGGTCAGAGCAAATTTGCAGTGTGAAGAGTGAGGTAGAGCAAACGAAGAAGGCGGAGCTTTCACAACTGATGAAGGGATAATAATAACATATAATAATCCCAAGAAACACATGGAGGGACCAAATAGAAAATCCGAATTCATTCGTGGAAATGGTAGAATAACAGTTATATCAGAGTTAGTCAATATAAGGGAGAGAGTTGAATTGATAGAATATATTTCTTTAGTTCAATCTTGAATTTTTTGACGAGATTGGATTCATTCTGTGGGGTGAACTGTTATAAATATTTATTTCACAAAAAAATAATTACTTTTCTCCAAATTGGGATTTCATCTGATCAGTTTTCAAATGATCACATTGTCTGGTGTGATGCTCATTGGTGTCAGAACTGACATTGAAGTTGAAGATTCGAGTGCTTCATTTCATTTCCAGTTGATTGAACGAAAATGTATAAAGGTGGACAATAAATTCGACCATTCAATATGAAA
This sequence comes from Gastrophysa polygoni, assembly GCA_963576655.1. Classification (NCBI taxonomy): domain Eukaryota; kingdom Metazoa; phylum Arthropoda; class Insecta; order Coleoptera; family Chrysomelidae; genus Gastrophysa; species Gastrophysa polygoni. The sequence goes on from OY755083.1 coordinate 26,346,672, forward strand.
CATATAATGAGCAGAACACCTAAGTTAACAGAAGAAAAAATCTGAATTATATCTAAGTAGGAATTTGAGAATGATATATGAGTTCTTGATTTTTCATGATGATTATTATTCTAAACAACTGTCGAACATCACTGTTCTTTATACAGGTGCAACTCAAATACAATATAACTAAAACATACTGGTATGCACAACTATGTTATACAATGAGCACGGGAAGGTTGGAACAGATTCGTTAAAAGCTTGATATGCCCATTGGGCAAAAAAGCTCATATCATTATAAACTTTTGACTTGAGGTATCCACACAAAACACAAAGAGGAATCTAGTGGGGTTAGATCAGGAGATCTAGCTGGCCACTCTGAAAATCCACGTCTGCCAATCCATCTATTGGGAACCATAGTATCGAGGTATTCACATACATGTCGTGAGTAATGCGTTGTCGCTCCATTTTGCTTGTACCATAGTGAATTTTCCGGTAGCTGAGGATTTTGATGATGGGGGTACAGAGCCGCAAGTGCGGGCATGTGTGATGTTGCAGTAAATCCAAATATTTGTCACCGTTCAATGAAATTAGAAACATGTGTATTTCCGTGTCCCTGAATTGAATACTGGAAATGTATCATCAAAATAGGATATTGCCATTAGAAAAATGATGATGACGTCATAACTAGAATAGTGATAACGTCATCAAAAATATGAGTAGAACAAGACATGCGCAACTGAAAAAAAAATACGTGTCTGAGCTTTTTTTCTCCAATGGACATATCAAGCTTTTGACGATTTTTTTCCAACCTTTACGTGCTAACTGTATAACAACTCCCCCTCTGTGAGATTTTCCAGAACGCGTTAAGCGTGTGGTGTGATTGATCGAACACCAATACTACAAAAAATGCCAGAGTGCTTTCGAAAGTGGGGATGAAATATTATTACAAAATATCAACACAAACTGAACTGACTAAAACTAACTTGAAAAGTATAAGTCTTCACATTTGTAATTCAAGAAACACAAAAATAATTGTACATCTTTCACTATACCCCTCACCGTTGGGATATCGTAAACAAGTAGATAAACAGGTTTGGCCAAATTAGAGAAAAGTTTCTAGTCTTCACGCTGAACATCATTTTATGATGGAGTTTGGTAAAAACAATTTGTTCTCGGAATATGATAGAAACTTGAAAAACCAAGTTTTCTACTTTTTAATTATAACTCCATTTGATGCAGAGGTAATGAGGTGAATTTTGTGCAGAACCCAAATAATACACAGGGAATGCGACGAAAATATTAGATTTTATAGAGAGTAAACCATTTTCCACATACAGTACCCAACTTCAGTTTTCTTTCGGAGGCAGTATTGGATTGTAGTTCCAAAGTGGCAAAAATACTTGAGCATTATGTATCACTATGTAAATGAAATCTAATTTGTATTACACAGGTGCATATAATAATAATATTTTTTTCTCTCTAGAGGCAGGTCAAATCCAATTACAGACTGACATGTCGGGGTCTCTATATGTGGCATACTGACTAAAACACCCTTCCTCTGTCTTCTTTCGGTAGCTCTTCAAGTTTCCGATAAGCCGAGCCGTCCATCGTCCTCGTTTTTCGTTCGTCCATCTGGTCTGCCATCTCGTCAATGTCTTCTCTCTTCCATCTTTCCCAATGGACGGTGGTATGACATCCTCGCCTTTTCGCTGCTAGATCCTTAGGCGCTCGTTCGCTAGCGGGTCAATAGGAATGACCCCTGCAACCACTTGCGCCGCTGGTACTGACACCGTGCAATCGGCACTGCATACCCTAAGAGCACCTCTCCTCTGCACTGCCTCCATTCTGGAACTGTACTTCAGGGCGTCCGCCCAGACCTCGGCTCCATACAGCTTGATTGTATCATCTGTTCCCATTGCCATGAGCCTGCTTGGATTTGCTTTATCTGCTGCCTTGCAGATATTTTATTGCCTCTGATATGTCTATGGCCATGATGGTGACCCTCTTCATACGTTTGGTCGTGATGAGTACGATCTCTGTCTTCTGAACAGCCGAAGAAAGAGATCGAGATTCCATTCACTCCATTATGCGCCTCATCGTCCGAGTTAGCTTGAATTGCAGGTGCTCTATCGTTCGTGGCGTTATCACGGCCCCAAAATCGTCTGCATATCCCACCCGAAAACTCCTTCCGGCATTTCGAGGCGAACGATCCCGTCATAGTTGAGATTCCATTCTCAAGACCGAGCCCTGAGCTGCGCCTGAGGTAATTCGCTTCTTCTTTCTTGTACCTTCTCGTATATCGAAAGTCAGCCATCGTTCCGACAGGTAGTCCTGAAGGACTCTATACACATACGATGGGATTCCGAAGTCAACTAATAGAGCCTGTAGTATATCTCGCCTTATAGCCGAATTATAGGCATTCTCACGGCTTTTTCCGCACTGACTACTTCATTCATCGCGTCCACAGTGGATCTCCCAGCGGTGATTCCATATTGTCTAGGTAATAATCCTCCAGCCTCTGAGATTGCGTTCAGCATTCTTCGCTTGATAACTTCTCAGATAACTTCCCGGTTGTGTCTAGCATACACAAGGGCCTATAAGCTGACGCAGTACTGGGTCTCCTTTGCCTTTTCCTATCAGTACGAGCTTAGCTACCTTCCATTGTTCCGGGAATATATACATGTCCAACAGCATTTTCGGGTAGGTTTGTGTAACTATCTTCAGTATCTTACCAGGGATATTGTCTGGGCCTGGGGCTTTCTGATTGCACTAAGATTTTGCAGCGCAGTCCAAATATTGGGTCGTTCTCAACTTCTTCGTATAGGTCCTTCCACTTTTGTACTTTGCTTTTCCCTATTGCAATCTTCAATGCACACCTCGCTGCTCTATATTGCTCTGTTTTCATTTGAAAATCTGCAGTCTCCCTTCCAGACCGTTGAGCTAACCTCCTATGCTTGAAACAGTCCTTTCTTATATCAGCTATCTCCTGATTCCACTATTAGGTGGGTCGACAATTTCTTATGGAATTTTTTCTAGGCATGGAGCTTCCGCATGAAGATTAAAAAAACCTATATCATATCATAATGAGTGAATGACTGAATGATTGCTTCGAGTTGCAATGTGCTTAGCCTTGGTCAACAATGAATAGACACGTTATATATATATATATATATATATATATATATATATATATATATATATATATATATATCATCCATTAGAAACGATCTCAGTCTTTTCTTGAAATTAAGTGATAACAAGTTATTTTTCAGGTCATTGGGAAAAGTATTGTAGAGAACACAGGTATTATACTGGAAACTTCTTCTGAAGATTGCTGTATGATATTTTGGCACAGCTGAAGTTTGTCTATTTTTCTTTCCAAACTATTTATATTCTCGAAATGCTTCAACTTTCCAGATAAATGAAGAGGCTCTTTGTGTATCGAGACTTTTTGTGTCACAGAGAGAAAGTGAAGTTTCCTCAAATTTTTCATTTTCATTTTATAACATCCTTGTATGTGAGACTTATGTGATCATATTTCTCAATCATAAAAGAAAATCTGATACATGAATCAGCACTCGTTGTAAACGGGAGATATTTGTTTCAGTTAGGGCTGGGCCGTATATTGCATCACAGTATGAAAGTTTAGACATGATACGGAAATCACATATTTACATTTTCAACATTTTTTCCATCAAATGTCTGTATGAGGAAATACTCCTCAGAGTTCTATAGGAAAATCTGCAAATATTAACGATATGTTTTTCGAATTCCATGTCTTTATCCAACAATGAACTCAGCAGTTTACATTCGATCACAGTAGGAATTGGCGTCTGAAAAGTACTGTTCTGTTGGGTTTTGTCTCTCTTTGTTTTTGGTCCGAATATTATAGCTTTGGATTTTTCTTCGTCCGTCCGTCTGCGGTTGACATGTGAAAAAGTCGGTCAAGGTCATGATTAATAAAAGCAGTAGGTACACTCCCGCTATCTTTCATGATCGAAACTAAAATACACCTGTACATCATTTGCATACAAATGCATCTGACAGTTCGAAACGTGATGAAAATCATAATATTAGAGTCCAGTCGGAAAATTGAAAGTGGATGTGATTTCTTTTCCTCATGAGAAACATATTGTGTACGATGGCTCAAATAATCTTTGATCGATTTCACAGCTAAAACTGAAAAACCAAAATTCCACAGGGTATATACAGGGTGTCCCAACGAAAACTTTCCACCCGGATTCACTGGGAAATGACAAATTATTTTCGAGAACGCTAAAACAGGTCTATTTCAATTTCTAGGGGGACACATGTTAGTAATGGATTCAGTCGAGAAACTTCATCCCCTGGACGGGGGCGGTCACCCCCTTTCGAATCATCATAGGGAACGTGGTTCGAGTGATACATCATCTGAAAGCTCTCTTTATTCTCTATCCAAACGTGTATGATTTTTTCAGAATCGAATGAATGGTAATTGAAATTAGTGTTGTTGACAGGTTCAATGTAGTTAGTCAATATCTTACCTGTTCTTATTCAAATTCAATTTATTAACTATTTCAAGACTCAATGAGTGTACAGATAGACAATGGCAACATCCCATCCGGTCAGGGAACCCAGTCACCCCACGAAAAAAGAAAACAAATTAGTCGAAACAAGGTAAGTAGCCAGGCTGGGACAATTAATAGCGAAGATCTTTCAACCAAGTATCAGGTTGATGTCGCTATTCGCGAATACAACAATACAAGCGGAAGATGCTCACCCCAATTGTGAACGAAACGTCCAAAGGAACCTCCTCCACAGAGGTGAACCGATCACGGCACTGAAGCCCGGAAACCATATTTCTTAGTTTTTGTTCTGTTGACTTTTTCATAGACACAAAATACCTGTTTTTTATGGTTCGCCTGCGTGTATGTTTGTTCTCAGAATTAATTCACAGTTCGCATGATTCTTATGGAAATATCATTTGATTCGTATTCTGTGAGTTGAAGTTTCTTCCTGAAAATGGTTCACTCATTAGAAAAGCGAATTGAGTTAGTGACACTTTACTACAAGAATGATGATTGTCTGAGAGCTGCAGCTAGAATTTTCAATACAAGGCATCCAGGACAAAATGCATCTCATACCTATGTTCAAACGTTGATTGATAAATTCGAAAGAACTGGGTCTGTGGGAAACCAGAAACATCATCCTGAACGTCGGATAAGGAACGAGGCTGTTGAGGTAGCGGTTTTGGGACACGTGGCTTTGGATCATACTCAAAGTATTCAAAGCTTGGCTGAAGCTTCAGGTGTAGCGCGATCGAGTATTCAGAGAATTCTCAAGTCACATCGATTCCATCCATACAAAATCAAACTTGTACATGAACTGAACGAAGACGATTTTGACAGACGTCAACAGTTTTGTGAGGAAATGTCTGAGCGCCTTAGAACAAATCCCAATTTGCTCTTCAATATTTGTTTTTCAGACGAGAGTACATTTTTTGTTAATGGAAACGTAAATCGTCACAATTTCCGCTACTGGAGCGATACCAATCCCAGGTTAATACGTGAGGTCCACACACAAACTCCGCAGAAATTGAATGTTTGGTGTGGTATTTTTGGCAAAAATATTATTGGACCACTTTTTATAGATGATAATTTGAATGGACAAATGTATTTATGCCATCGATCCAATGATAACGGATATTATTGAAAACGATGGAGATTATTCGGCAGATAACCTCCATTTTCAACAAGATGGAGCACCACCTCACTATGCAGTAGCGGTTAGAAACTTTCTGGATGAACGATATACCAATCATTGTATAGGGCGACGAGGACCAATTGAGTGGCCAGCTAGATCACCGGACCTCAACCCGTTGGATTATTTTTTATGGGGGCATCTCAAAAGCAAAGTTTTTGCCACTCCGTCAGATTCACTAGACGATCTCTGTGGTCGAATTGTAAACGAGTGCGGCAGCATAACTCCAGAAGTATTGGAAAACGTTCGTAATAGTTTCGAAAGTAGACTTTATCATTGTATGGAGGTAGGAAGGGCTCATTTCGAGCAATCAATAAATTGAAATTCGATAAGAACAGGTACGATATTGATTATTTAAATTAAATCCTATTACCACACTAATCTCAAGTACCAGTCATTCGGTTTTGAAAAAATAATAAACGTTAGAATAGAGAATGAAGAGAGCTTTCAGATGATGTATCACTCGACCCAAGTTCCCTATGATGATTCGCAATGGGGTAGCCGCCCCTGTCAGGGCGATGAAGTTGCGTGACTAAATTCATGACATGTGTCCCCCTAGAAATCAAAATCGACGTGTTTCAGCGTTTCCGAAAATAATTCGTCATTTCCCAGTAAATCCGTTTGCTTATATATCCATGTTTGTGATAGTTTTTATACCTATGTATGTTATTATTTTCATATTTCGACAAAAAAATATTTATTCAATGTTTTATTTGATGTTTTAGTATAGTGATTTCAATATTATAGTTGTAAATTTATATTTATTTTATATATACTCTTTACTGACTTCATGCTTTGTCGACAAGAAGAAACTCTTTCATGACAATAAAGTATATTTATTATTATTATTATTATTATTAAAGTTTCAGTTGGGACACCCTGTATAATATATATATATATATATATATATATATAATCTTATGATACTATACAAGTGTTTTTTTTTTTTTTCGATAAGTTGCGGTGAGTACGTTGTTTGTTATGCAAGCCAAAGCAGTGGTGGTGCTGTAATGTTCTCTATATCCACTTTGAATGTCTGGAATTATTTTCTAATCCGAAATGAATTTGGTAATTTGCTTTTCTAGGATCTTTAAACTAACTTCCGAGAGAATTGGCTATAGGTTGATAGGTGGCAATTGTTACAAGAACTGTTACTTTTGATAGAATCAACTCGAAACTTTTTGAGGACTTACAGTTTGAAATGTGAATTCAGGAATGACTTCAGGTGCATTTTTATATCTGTCCAGTAATTTCATCTGGCTGGAAGATTTACAAAATCCACATATCTCATAAGAATGGGATTTCTACCCCATAACTGTCTATTATCCTTTTTTCTCAGGACGAAGTTGGTATATCCTTTCTTTTCCCTATCAATGGCGCCGCAAACGTAATTTCGCATTTGTTTGTAGAATTCAAGTGAGCAGTCTAGTTCTCTTCGTGTAAGATTTATTTCGTGTTCTGAACATCAGCTTGATTGTATCTGTTATCCAAGAACACGGTTTCCTAATAAGCCTAATTCTTTTCTTGTTGCATCGTGTATACGAAGTTTCAGTCAACCTTATCTATGAGTAATTCAAAGAGATCATAGGTAAAACATTTCCAATGACATGTAGTAAAGTAATCAAATAGCTTCAGTCCGTCTTGATTTCAACATAAATTGGAATTGTTCCAATAAGCCATGTTTCTGTTACCCGACATATGTCGATATTTTTACTCAGTGCATAATTTTTCGAATCATCGAATCCAGTTGATATCGATCTAACATTCATGTGAGAAATAGTCATTCTTTAGTTATCCAATGAATAATATGCTCTTCATTTTGATCCAGTATATGAATATAAATCAAATATACATCAAAAAATGAGAAAAAAATGTATTAAGAGAAAAAAAAAATTCCTGTGTGAACCAATTCAAAAAAAAGAACAATAAATCTGCCGTAACCTAAATACCTAACGTTTTCGCAATTTTTGTGAAGATTCAAGAAGACAATCGATAGGTTTTGTTATATGCTCAATTTCCTCTCAGATTAATGAATAATGATAATCAATAATAATATAATATAATGAATATATTTTCATCAACTCGGATGGAAATAATTGTATGGACAATAATTATACAGAGTCAATGAAATGTATGGAACCATCCATATATCTCAGTAACCAGTCGTTAGATCTCTCTGATTTTTCTACAGGGTGAATTGAAAATGTGATGGTTCCAAAGATTACATCGCCAATGTTGCCACGTTTCCAGTTTTTTAGCAATGGTTTGATAACTGAAATCACAGTATCTACAAAGATATCTGGAAAAACTCACGAACTATTCCTGGATTATTGAAGCTGGTTAAACAAGAAGGCTGATGAGAAATGTCATGTGTTCATTATTAAGATGGATTCATATTCCAGCTTTAGCTCACCGCGGAGAGCTCAAATTTGACAATTCTGACTAAATGTCTCTTTTTGATTGAATATATTATATTGTGAAACAATAAATTTTTGTAGATGATAATGATGACTCTCGGAAAGAGACCTAATTGAGATATTGATGATGATTGGATTCGGAGATAGAAGAAGAACTCACAAAGAAGTTTCAATATCTCTTCAATACAAGTCACCCGGATCGAGATCCAATATCACGTAGTACAGTATCCAAAAACTTTGAAACGATTCGAGCATACTGGGAATGTGAAGAATATCAGAAAAACAGGACGTCCAAAAACAGCAACTACGCACGAAAAACTATTAACTGTTGTAGTTTCATCCATGGATCAACCCTATACTTCTACAACCCAATTAAGCTTAGACCATATAATAAGTCAAATGCCAGTGATGAGAATTTTGAGAAAGGAGAACATGGAGCCGTATAAGGTGCATTCCATTCACGAACTGATTGACGGCGATGCTGAAAGGAGAAGTACATTCTGTGAAACCTCAATAGCGAGAGGATTCTATCAACTTCATTAGAAATATTCTGTTTTCCGATGAACCTACTTTCTGTCTATCTGGATCGATCAATAGGCAAAACTGTCGTTACTAAGCTTTCGAGAATCTTTATTGGGCTCAAGAAAGCCATACTCAATTTCCTAGGAAATTAAATATGTGGGCTGGTATTATTGACATTGGACCATTCTTCATAGAAGGAACGTTGAATAGCGACGAATACCTCTCCTAATTTCCCTACATTGATGAATTTGTTTCCCGATGGAAATGGTGGAGTACGTCAGAATATTTGGTTTCAACAAGACGGAGCACCACCGCATTTTGCATGTAATGTAAGACAATATCTTGATTCTGAAACCATCGGATAGGACGACGTGAAACCATCGAATAGCCAGCGCTTTCTCCCGATCTAACACCATAAGATTTCTTCTTATGGGGACATGTCAAAAATATTGTATACAAATGAAGACCAGACAATCTCGAGAATTTGGAAATTGTTATCCGAAGAGTGATGGAGGATATACCACGAGAACACATCAGCAACAGTGTAGATGCAGTGTATATTCGTCTAGCTCATTGTCAGGAGGTCAACGGACAACATTTTTTATTGAATGGCACTTCTCTCTTGGTACGCTTTTTCAGATATCTTTGAAAACATTGTGAATAGAACTATCGAATAGTATACCATTGAACTCGTTGAAAAATTCTCCATCAAATGATATATACAAGGTGTTCTATATAAAATAAGGAAGTTGATAATGATTCCGGAAAAACTGAAAAACGTGGCAACATTGGCGATTTCGAACCGCCACATTTTCAATTCACCCTGTAAAAAAATTCATAAAAATTTAACGACTGATTACCGAGATATATGGTTGGGTCCATACATTTGATTAACTCTGTTTTCGTTACCGCCTCCATCAGTTCGAATATTTCGAAATGAAGATACAATCAAGAAAACTACTATACGAAACTGTGTTAGTCTCGGGTAAATCCATCGAATAAGGGTCTTCCATTGAAGCATGGAAGAGTTACGGCGCATAGTTGCATGTATGAGTATCATCTGATATTGTATTTGATGAGGAATTAAGTCAGTTACTGAATGAACCCCAAACCGAGAATGGTATTATTGACTCAAGTTCAATTATTTTTCAAGTCGTTCAGAGCGCTGGAAACAAAATCTCCCGAATATCATGAAGTATTTACAGTATTGCTACTTTTGATACCTGATTCATCGATAGTAATTGTATTCACTGCAAACATGGAAATTTAAAACTTGAGACATATATAGACATAGACATATATATTTTCCAATTGTGATGACTCACATTCTCCATCTGTCTCAAAATTTCACCCCGCTTGAAATTCAACCTTCAGATATCTAGAAGAGACTACCAAAAAAATTGGAGACGAGTCTATTTAACGAATATCAATATTTCAACAGGCACAAAATAAATAACGATTTGTTCATTTGTGTGAAAACAGCTGCTCATGAAATCGGTTATAACCTTGGTAAAAAGTCCAATCTAATTAAGATTTTCACACAGTATTTACCCAAGTGTACCCTCAGTGCAGTGATAAAAGTGCGTCGTTAATTAAACCACAATTAATTTGGTAAATGTGCATCTGAAGAACATATATCCCTTTTGCATCCAATACTTCCATTCATCAATCGGTGCCAGTTTATCAGAGACAGTTTTTTGTGCTTATAAGATGAAAACAATCTGAACCTTTTTCTTTCGTTCATTGCCTGTGCAGGAGCGAAATTATCATTCTGAAGGGACCTGAATATCAAAAAATGAATATTTGCGAGTCTTGTGGCGATTTTACGGGAAGTGGAATATGTTGTGATGGCTGCAAACATAATTTTTGTGAAAAATGTTCTGGCCTCTCGGGTTCTGAATTAAGATGCATACCGCTGAAGAAGAGACGTTCAATATCTTTGTGATAAATGTGAACAAGGTTTCAAATTGTTCTCCATTCTGATGAAGGAAGTGGAACTCTCATAAAGTCAAGTGAGCAGGTTAGAGGAAAAAGTTGAAAAACAAGATTCTGGTAAAAAAATGGAATTACAAATTTTTAGAATATCATGAACTTGAAGAAAGGAGAAATCGGGCAATAGATGTTATTGTGCTGAATATACAGGAGTCGACAAAGAAATATAGGAATGAAAGAATTGCAGATGAAAAGCTCACAGTCAACAATACTCTGAAGGAATTGATGGAAATATGCAAATATATCGAATTAGAAAATTCACCACTGGTGAAAATCGCCCTCTGAAAATAATATTTCACAACTTAGAATTAGCTAGGCAAGAGCTGAGAAATAAAAATTAAGTAAGTGCAAACAGAGTGATCATTTTTGGAGATCAGACCAAAACTCAACGTGAATGCTACCAGAAGATGGAAAGTAGACTGAGTAAACTAATCAAAGAAGGTGACCTGGATATAACGATAAGATATATAAATTGTCCACAAAGACAAAAACTAGTAATGCCTAATATTCAAAAATCTTCTTTCATAAATTTCAATAAAGACATCATTTATGTTAACATTCAGAGTTTTCTTGCGAACAAACATGAAATTTCAACCCAAATAATCTGCTACCTCCCATCAATCATAGCTTTAAGTGAATCTATAACCACTCAGTATAGATTCTTAACTCACTGTAATGCAGTGTAATTTTGTGAGATTTGAAAGCAGCAGTAGATATACAGGAGGAGTCTTACTTTATATTGAACAGGACATTGAATACAAAGTGATGTAAAGTATGATATCAGTAGATGATAACTATTGGTTCCAGTTCATTAAAATTTCAATTGATAACCAAAAAATGGACCATTGGAGGTGTTTACCGTTCACCAAATACATGTCAATCAGTGTTCATTGAAAAAATGGAAGATATATTGGAAACTTATTCTCATACTAGAAAAACTGTTTTGGTAGGTGATTTAAATATTGAATCCAAAAATATTATTAATTTCTACACGAAAAATTCAGCACTTGCTTAACATGTATGGTGTGGATCAAATGGTCGAACTCTAATTGATTATGTTATAACAAATTGTGATAATATTACTGACAAAGTAAGTTCAGTTTGGTTCATTTATTTAACAACGTTATGTACAAAAAATCATTTGTTGCAGGTCATGAACCATCTAGTGGGTAATATAGGATTATATAGTAAACACAGTAACGAAAAAAAAAAACATAAATTTGTCAATAAAAAAAAAAACAAACAACAGAGAAGTAATATTGGATAGTTATTTCAGGCATTAGTACTCATATCACTGACAGGTGTGTCCATATACTCCTGAATTGAATAGAACCCATTTTCTGAATGAAATCTTTTCAATATTTTTTTGAAGCAAGGCGTTTCTAGAGTTTTCTACCTGGGTGTTAATTTATTGTAGAGAGCAATGTCTGGGGAATTATTTGCAGATTCATTTAATCTAAATCTCTGTTGTCTGAGATGCCCAGCACCGCGAGTGTTATACTCATGATAGTTTGAATTTTCAATTAGTTCATTATTTCTATAACGAATTCCTTGTATTGAGTTTCTGGAATAAATAAATAAATGCGAGTGAAAGAAAGCATGATAGATATTCATCAGTGTGAACCAATATCCGGCAGTTTTTTCAGTAGCTTCGTTTATTGTTTTCTCGTTTATATTTTGGTGAAAGATAGTGGTTAATGATAGTCCTGAAATTTCTGATTATTCCCCCATTTCCATTAGTATGTTTAATACAAGGCCGATTGTTCCCGAGAGAATTCAAGAAGTCAGAAATATGTGCAGAGAAAATATGATATTCATCAATATAGAACTCTTGTCTTGTTATTGGTCATCAGATTGTGTAATCGTTAATATTATTTTGGAAGATATTTCAAAAAAAGTAGATGACATTGTAAATCGGGTTGCTTCTAGCTATACTAGAACAGTAAAATCAAATAATGTACTATACTATGATAATGATTTGAAAAAAAAAAGCTGAAGACAGAGATATGGCGTATGAAAATATCAAAAAATATAATGGTGCTCATGAAGAAGAAAAATGGCAATTATATAAGGCAAATCGAAATCAGTATGTTAATATGCTCAAAGCTAAAAAATCTGAATAGAAAATTGACTTGAATAAAAGTAATTCAGAGCAAATGTCGAAAACTCTGGGATGAATTGTCAAACCTGATGCCCCTTATAATTGTAACAAAATTAAATTTTTTGGAAAATGATGCAACTAGATTATAAAGAAACGGAAAAGATATAGCTAACAACTTCAACATTTTTCTTGTAGATAGTATCCAAGATATTGCTGATAATATAATTGTAGAGGAACAATGGTCACAGGCGAATCTCATACAAATAGGTAGCACAATTGTTTCCAAAAACAAACCTATAGTGAACTGCGTGAAATTATATTCTCTTTAGACAACAATAAGAATCAATCTGAAATTCTTGCAAGATTCTTTAAAGAAACATTTGAAAGCCTTGGTCATGTTATATTACATTTCATAAACTCTTCTCTTGAATATGGAATATGTCCAGATAGTTTCAAAATTAGCACCATTATACCAATACCGAAAATTTCAAATACAATAGATGCCAATAATTTCAGACCCATAAATACATGACCATCTCTTGAGAAAGAAATTGAATTGGCAGTGCATGCACAGCTGATGAATTATTTAAATAGTCATAATATCCTTAGTGATCACCAATCAGGATTCAGGAAGAGTTATTCATGTGAAACAGCTCTCCAATATACTTTATCAAATTGGAAAAAACAAATAGATGAAAATGAATATGTCATCGCAGTTTTCAACACAGTGGGAAAATGATTCTCTCCTAAATCATTTAGATGTTAAAATGAATATATTGAATTGATTATTATAATTCCTATTTTCATTTTCAGATACTAGAAGAGAAAATCCCAAGAATTAGTTCACAGACAGTGTATTTATGAATTCTTTGAAAGACCAAAACACCAACTCAATATCTAGATTATTCCTCAATTTGTTCACTTTTACACAATTTTTTTATGCAACAAACTCTTAACTTCTTCAAAGCTTCAACAATTTTTTTCACATTTTTAACCAAAGAGTCCAACCGAGAATTTTTGTGCAATATCAATGGATGTCTCTGTATTTCTAATAAACCTGTGTTGTTATCATGATGTTGTTATTATACGGATCTTGGGCTCTGAATATTCTCGGATATTTCTGAATCCTTGAGAGCTATTTTTATGAATGTTTTCCACCACCTCAAAGGAACATCTCAGTTGTTACACAAGATGATTGTTTTGACTGTTTTTTTTTTCAGCAAGCAAATGGCTGTGACAGTATGAGAAATAACCAAACTACTTTCATGAACTGTTCATGTTTCTATCTTCAAAGAGCTCAAGAATATCACAACAGAAAATGGCAAGTATTACATTTTTGTTTCCTGTTCATTAGATGAGGAAAAATTAGGATTATTGAAGAACCTTTCACATGAAGGCATTATTAAGTTTGGAGATTTTGATGAAATCTAATTTTATGATTTCCTTCACGGCAACTTTCAATACGATCTCATTTCATAAGATACGTAATTTTGAGGCCGTCATAATCCCTCATCATCAGATTATTCATTTAATTGAATGTTAGAAAATCATTGATTCCAAGATAAGAATATCTTTCAAATTATTGAAGAATTCCAAATTTCTATACGCTCATGTGAATAACCTTTTAGTAATCTAACAATTTCCCCACTCATCTTGGACATATTTCATAGTGAAGAAGACAATCATTCTTTCAGAAATAACTGACATAATGTTGAAATATTGATCATTTTCAGGATGGGAGATGTCTATGTTGCGACACGAGAATATTTGCATGTAATAAAAAACTGGCCTGATAATATTCAAGCCTACGTAGGTCTCATTGAATGTTTGATAGAGTTAACCTGGACGGAGGAAGCTTCCAACTGGCTAGATTATTTTTGTGGTAATCTCGAACTCAACAATAATAATCATTGCAAGGCAAGTTCCCAGTGGCAGATCAACACAAACAGCAGTTCATAATATTTAATAACCATATACTACTAGCACTTCAGAAAATAAGTCTTAGGGATATTTCTCGACCTATCAAAAAGTCAAAATTGCATCAATCACATAATAGTTTTTCCAAAAATTAGAAATGTACAAAATAACAAATATCCTAATAGTGATGCTACATGCTATAGTGATGTATTGAATATCCATACCTTCTTTCGAAAAAAGACTAGTGTATGCTACAGCAATTTAGTCAAATATTCGAACCTATCGCTATTGAAAATAATTCATTAGTATAATTTTGAGTCAATTGTTCTTACGGGATTATGGAAAGAGCAGTGATATGAATAGAATATTTGGAATACAGAAGAGAGATTTCCTGAGTTTCACTGAATTTAAAACCTATGGGGAATTACGTAGAGAAAAATTTAAAGAACATCAACTTCATTGCCACCACGAGCGATTCCAGTTAGACACTAGCTCAGGCTGGTCACCTCCACATTCTCGGGATTGGGATATATCGAACTCTGCTGTACCAAGCATCATTCATCCAGAGAATGGAAAAATTTCGGAATTCTTCGTCTACTGAAATCTTCTTTGTTGATTACGACCTCCAATCTTCCAAGAAAAAATCCAATACCTTCCTCTTCTCCCAGTATTTTAGTGCTGGCTTCACACGATGTTCCTCGAAGAGGGGTTTCCTTTCGTATTGTCAAAAGATATTTTATTTCAAATCAGCAGTATTTTGTAAGTGAGCTGATAAGTCATTATCATGATACTAGTGGACTGAATTATGTTTACCCTGTTCATAGGCTTACTTTTGAAGAATATCATGTTTTTTCAAATGTCTACTTCTTTTGAAATTGTATATCTTTTCAGGGTGACTTATTACGTAGGAAAATTGAAAGAGTACGAATAGCACTTGATAAGGAAAAAAATAACCCTGGAAATGCAGATATGAAGGAAAAATATTCCAGAATAATCGATGAAACAGAACAAAAGAAACGATTGCAATCCAAGGATTTCGAGAGCAGATTTTTGGGACATTGCAATACTACCACTGATATCAAGGAGGCTAATTTCTTAGGTTTGTTTTCTCATCCTCATTATTGTCACATTCTCTACTGAAGCTAGCGTACAGGGTGTCCGATGATATAGGTGAGAACACTAAGATCTTCAGGATCAGATTTTTTAGTAATAATTCTGCCGACAGAAATTTTTTTATTCGAAAAAACTAAAATGAAAGTAATTAGATATTTTCTCATGCTGTTCTCAAAATATGTGATCAAACTATGTGTCGAAACACTCGGAAGTTTTAATTGATGTTGAAGTGATCATAAGGGCTCTTGATCGTCCAACCAAATCTCCACTCCACATAGTGCGTTGAACAACAAGTTTTCTTCATTGATGCGGAGAGCTAGCAACTGGAACACTAGATGCTCAAATGGACCGCCAAATATGTGATTGCATTTCATAAATATTCGTTGATAACTCATCAACTTTTCACGTCAATTACCCATCACCTCAAAACCGATTTCGATATATTATGTATAAATTAACGTCTAAAACAAAAAAAAATATTTTCTGAATAAATTTAAATATTTCAACATTGTCCACATACTTCTAATATGCTATCAACTGTGAATTTCCCTGTATATCGAACTCATACCATACTAGTGTTCAGATGTTGCAAGTAACTAGTGTTATCAATTTTTTTTTACATCATAAATATATATTTGATATCACTACATTGAGTGTCCCTCCGAGAATTTCAATCTATCAATATATGGAAAACTATAAATTGAAAGTAGTATACTATTCAATACTGTCTGTAGGTTGATTGGTAAAATATTTCCAAGACTAAGAATTGAAGGTCAACTTGCTTATTTCAACATGTTAAATTTATATCATTGTCTGATGAACACCATGTTTAGTTTTTATAAAATTCATATTTTTTTTTCATTCATGTCCAAATTTCTGCTGCATTGGATCCACGCTTATGAATACATCAAATGGTCCGGTTCAGAGATGAAATATAATTTATTTCACTCTCACTTGTATTTTTTTCACTCTAACTTGTATTATTCCTGCTCTCACTTGTCTAATTTCTTTACACTCTATGAAATGATGAGTAGGCAGTTCCAATCTACTGAATCTATATGAATTCATGCCCGATCACTATGAGAGATGAAACTCACAATGACATTCCCTATATGAAGCGTTACCATGGTAACTCTATCTCTCGGTTTCGAAACACAATAGCTCTCGATCAGTTGAAATATCAAACAGTGGGAATGGAGCATTGGAAAGAAGTGATTTCAGTTGAGAAAAATAACTTCGTTTTGGTGCAATATGGACATCATATCCAGTATTGTTGTACAATATCAGTTTGTAAACCAAGACTGAATATGATGTACATATCGTACAAAGACGAAACTACTATTGTACAAGGTTATCCAAAGTCGATGTCTCATTGCCATCGCGGAAAGATGCTGAAACATAATTAATATTTTTTTCCTCATTTTCATAGTCAACATCTTCTGGTGAGAATAGAAATATCTGACGCTAGGCGTCGCGACCATACATAATATTTTTATTCCAGAATCATACCAATATTCTTCCACCTCTAGAATGTGTAACAATAAATCGTACCATGTGTTTTAGATGAACTGAAGATTTCATAAGACTCAAAGTTGATGGAAATTATTCGTTTTAACACTTCTCATATTTGTAATTCCGGCTTGGTGCAGTATCAGTAACTTCTACAATTCATCCAATACCCTGAGTGTGTTTTCCATTCAATTCAAGGTCCACACTGATTCATGTCATCCTTGTCGTGACGTCACCTATTGTTTCGAAGAACCTGGTAAGCATTGAAACGCGTGGATGAGAGTGAGATACAAATAGTTGAATGGACATCTCGGTGGATGCAACCGTTCGGTGGTTTCTTTGAATCATGCGCATGACGTATTGTTGAAATGAAAAACACATCCCAAGTATCTCCTTGCAGCGTCGCCAGGCCTAGTACTAGATTCAGTACTTTTTGGTTATTTTCTAGTACATTTTGAGATGCAGGCCTGTCAACACTGTTACTTTGAAGAAGGTTATTGTTGAGTTTCATATTGAATTCCTCACTCTTTATCCTGTGTAAATAAATTCGTATTCAGTCTAGTCATTTCATGCTAGCTTTGTTGTTGTTATGTGAAAAAAATGAACAGATTGTTAGCTTCACTCAAACTACCGTTTTCCAAATAGTATTTATCTCCTGAATAATCAATCTAATGATTCCAATAACAATGCGAATACGTTGGACGCCCGATATGTACTGTCAATCGTCCGTTGTCCTGATTCACACCCGTCTTCGTTGTATAAGTGTAGGAGTCAGTACTTTCGACTCATACATCCTCTACCGATATACCGGGTGTCGCACAGTCGGCCATAGCTACCGACTCCTCGTCTCGAGGAATGTATCAACCATCACATCCCATCAAAGTGTGCTACCTAAAACAAAACTGCAGATTAGTTATCGACCCATCAGTGTATCTAGGGACAGCTGACAACGTGATCGCTTCATGTGTACAAGAAAGCACCGGCAAGCACTATCCTTCGTGTAGCTTTAGCTTACGCGTACGTAAACTTCGTCTCTTCGTAATCGTATCACGCAGATCACTGTCCTCAAGTCCATCAATGTTTTTCCTGAGCTTTTGACCACGCTGACCTTTCTGTTTTTGTTTCTGTGAATTACTCCCCACTTTGGATAGGCCCTCCGCCGTATTAATTTCCATCTTAGCGTCACGTTTCTCTTGTTCTATAGGAACACTTCTTCCTATAGAAGCATGTGGTCCAGGACGAACACTTTCTCCGGTAGAAGTACTTCGTCCTGAAGGAGCCCTTTACTCATTAGGACCACTTTGTCCAGTAGGAGCACTTTGTCCAGTAGGAGCACTTTGTCCGGTAGGAGCACTTTGCTCATTAGGACCACTTTGTCCAATAGGAGCACTGCCCTATGGGAGCTCTTTGCCCTGAAGGAGCACTTTGCTCTCCTTCCGTAGAATTCTCCGAGCTATCTCGTCTCGTCGTAAACGGCTTCATTTTATCCACAGCGCATATGCCACTATGAGGCAGTTGCGATCTCTCCGCTCGCGGCATATCTTCTATGGCATACCTGTCGTGATCTAAGGTTGCCGTAACCACGTAAGGCCCACTGTACTTCGGTAGAAGTTTCCTGCTTTCCCCATCATTGCAATCGACTTTTCGCCTAACAAGTACCTGTTGTCCTATTGAATATTTGGTTGCCTTCCCGCGCTTGGCGTCATATCTCTCCTTCTGGTCCGCTTGTGATTTTCTTATGTTTCGCTCTGCGGTATTTCTGAATTTGTACTTCGTTGGTCAAGAAGAAATGGACTAAACTCTTGGGATTATATCCAAACATGAGTTCATGTGGAGTCTTCCCTGCCGCCTTCTGAAGCGACGAGTTTATCCCGAATCTAATTTCACCAATAGCTCCTTCCCATTTTGACTCATCATTGCACGTTGCTGCTAATGATGATAGTATAGTCCTATTATACCTCTCAACTTGACCATTGGCTCTCGGTGTAGCTGTCGTGTTGTGAATCACTTTGATTTCCCATTGCTTGGTATGCTGGTTGAATGCCTTGCTCGTGAATGCAGTGCCTAGATCACAAATAATTCTTCTCGGAACTCCGAACGTTTCGAAAACGTCCTTGAGAAACTTTATGACTGGGCCTGCTTGAGTATTCTCAACTGCTTTCATAAATACGTATTTGGTGAACGAATCTAAGCCCATGATAAGGTATGAGTTTCCAGTTTTACTCTTCACAAAAAGACCATCTGGAGTGTGTCCATGGGTATGGCGACTTTATCTATGGGCTGCAGAGTACCAGGCCGCTTACTTGCTGGTTCCTCGTTGTAGCTGCAACCCTTTCGTATCAGAGACGTTCTCAGAGCAGAGTACACCTCTGGCAATAACATCGTCCGTCTCGAACCGCAGGGCGAGGTGGACGCATTGAGGACTGGTAGGAAACCACTAGCAGTGGAAGTAATACATCTGGGTATGAAGTGTTCTTGAAAAGGTTTTGGTCTTTCCTGATAATCGACGAAAATATCTCCTTCATATTCATTCAGAACCTTGAATTGCACGTAACCGATATGGTTTCAAGGAATCTCAATGCCCTTAGAAATAATCATATCAATCTTGCTCGGAGGTAGCTCTGCTAATTGCGGGAGTTGAGCAATGTCCGAGTGGAACAATCGTACTCCGCCATCTTTTACTACTAACACCACATTTTCCTAATTGAACAACGTTTGTCCAATCATCACAGGAACATCTTGGACTCCATTTGGAACAACGAGAGCTCAAACGTCAGTTTCGATTGAATCCACTTCGATCTTCACAATGGCTTTTCCCAATGCATTCGATGTCCCTCCAGCATACCGATTAATCTGTACAACACAAGGTTGTCAAGCGACACCAAAGTGTTTGGCATTTTCCTCTCGTATAGTTGTGATGGAACATCCGGTATCTATGAGTGTTTGAGATGAATAACCATTAATCTTACATGGTACTATATAGTGCTCATTTTTTTTTGTATGGTACAGTTCATAACACTTTTCAAAGAAGGTGCTTGCTTGCGGGGGCATTTTGCCTCAACGTGTCCCGAACGTTTACAATACCTGCATTGTACGAGTGGTTTTGAACAATTTCTACTGATGTGCCCTAACTGACTGCAGTTGAAACACTTTAATCCTCTCTTTGATTCGTTCACATAATTTGACATGGACGCTGAGGATCCTTTATTTATGATCCTCCCGACCAACTCTAACAAACTTTTTGTTTCCACCTTCACCAATCTCGAGTCGTGGACTTTCCACTGGCGCAAGAGATGAAAGGTACTCACAATGAAGTGTTTCTGGATTGGTGTATCGTCCGGCTTTCGCGCCATTCTGAATGACACTATCAGGTATTCCATCTATGATCATAGCTACTGCATTTTTATCTGTTATACTGGAAGCTTTGAGCAATTCCATTTTAGCGAAATAATACTTCGTCCTCCATGTTTCGGTCGACCTCTTATTCCTATCAATCATTTTTCTCAATGTAGAAATCTCGATGATCTGGAAACGCTTTTTCGATCAACTATTTCCATTCTGTCCACGAATGATCATATTTGTCCAAGCTATTATACCAAGATTTGGCTAGTCCAGACAATCTAGACTGCATATTATAAATTTTCAATTGATTACTCCACCCATTTATTCTGCCAATTTGCTCGATTTTGTCTAGCCATTTCATAGCGGAAATTTCCGACTTGCCAGGGCAAAATTCCAGAATGCAATCAGCGCGAACAACTGAATGAGAGGAATGAACAGCATTTGTATTTATACTAAAAATTTCAGATAACATGCCTGAGAAATTCGAGCTGCAACCTGATCACACTTGGGACACAAGTTGTTGAAGGCAGTGTGGCCCCAGTGTCTCTCCTAGACTTATTATAATCGAGTGACGATCATAGTTCATTGAACTCATTAATGATTATAATTACAGGCTAGTTTGGTATTAATTCGACATGAAGTTTGACATGAGTTTTGGTTTTCATTTGTCTTTATTACTGTTATCGATATTCAACTCTATTTGATACTTCGATGTTCAATGTTACTGAATATCACATTGTATTTTTGTTGATGACAGAGATTGGAATGAATAAAGAAGATTGGAAGTTTCATTGAATTATCATGGATAAAAAAGAAAATGAGTATAGAAAGACTAGAATAAGGAAAAACATTGGTCCTTCGAGCTACTAGAAGAATTTCAACTAGGAAATATGTTATCCATTTCATATAACCTGGATGGAAACAGACAGTAGGTACTCGTGCCAGACGAACAGATGTTTGTACCATAGAAAAAAATACCCAATGGACAGCGGGTACTAATGTATGAGTGAGAAACGAGGATTCGAGCATCAATGAACTTGAAAACTTCCTTGGATTCTCCCCAAATCCACAGAACGGCAGAATATCGCAAAGATCTTCAAATTATTCAATTAGAAGCAGCCAGACAGGTCTTTGAAGAGGAGGAAGAACAAGAGGAACAGCTTCTGAGAGAAAAAAGATTTCAACGAGAAGAACATTTGATTGAAATGGAATATGAATGAATATGAAACTTAGCCAAGCAGGTAGTTCAGCATTCACTGAAATCGACCAAAACGATATGTTGCAAGAACCTGAAAATGATTTGATGGGAATAAATAATAAAGTACAGAACTGGATGGGAAGTAATCATACACAAATACCAAAAATGTGTGAAGAAGAAATCAGAAGTGAAGAAGTTGTACCTGTATCGAGAAGATATCCTATCGAGGTATTATTCAACCGACAATCAATAAAAGATTCACCAATATTTTCTGGAGATCACAATGCCGTAAATCCACAGTGGCTTGAATATTCTCAGATGAAGAGAAATTGATAAGAATTCAGAAGTGCCTCCTAGGACGGGCCAGAGAAACGGTCAAGCCCTTGTTGGTATCTTCAGAGAATTCAGATACTGTGATCGAGACACTAGAAATGACCTTCTTAACAGATCAGCAGCTCCTAAAGAAGGGAAGCCTGATTCTATGATCTCGTTTTCAAATGCAGTCATGAATCTAATCACCAACATTGAAGTTTCCGAATCAATGGGATATCTGTATAATCCTCAACCTCTAGACGAATTTACAGGTGAACTACCATATTTCCTCAAGTTGGATTGGGGAGAATTTGCGATGAAAAACAAAGATGATATTAGTCTCAAAATTTTTTTTGAATGGTTGAGAGGAAAAGCAGGGATTCACATCTATGTGGACAACCCAATTTTTGAAAGATGTAATCTTTCATCAAATCACCAATACAGTAAGAAAAAAGTGTGCATATGCTGCCTTAAGCCTAACAAACCATTTCAAGTCCGGTTGCCGAAGAAAGAGAAATTGCGGTATTGAAAGATGTTTCAGAGTACATCATACTCTACTTCACAAAACAAAATAGTGGAAACACATTATCAGCCATCACATGAACAGCAGCTAGCTGAACGCTTCAGTACCACTATACAACGAAATGAATGAAGTACTATTGAAGGATTCCGGACCTGCACGTAGTCGACTATACAACTTCTACAGTCAGTTCCGAAATTATCGTTAATACTTGTGATTAAGAACAGTCTTCAATTATCGTAAATGGTGCAACGTGAAATTGGATATAAAAACTCTGCCTGTGAGTAATTTTTTCATTATTAGGAAGGCATAAATCCACATTCGAAACAATCACTACCTACCTATATATCTGAGATCCGCCAGGGGCGGACTCAGAGCACGCATGGAATAAACGTACTCTAGAAGAATAACTATGGAACAACCCTCAGTTTAACCCCTGATTGAATGGAAATCACGAATGATACAAAGCACAACATAAATAGCACTTCCAATTCCAAATCATACTCGTATGCTTTCACCCTAACATCAAATCAACTCTCGAGCAAGGATCAAGCCATTGTTTTCACTTTCCTAGATGGACTCAAAATCAAAGATTTCCTGGAACTTGGACCCACTCTGAAACCTAAGAACATAATCTCCTGCTCACGCATTTCAAACAATCGGATTTGTGTATATCTAACCAACAAAAAACTTGTGGAGACATTTTTGGACAACCACGGTGCAATCACAATCAACGGCACAATAATTCGTGCACGTCGATTAATCACCCCATCAGAAAGACTTCTCCTGTCAAATGTGAGTCCAACTATTCCACATGAACTGCTCACTGATATTCTCCACAATATGGAATTGAAACTCATGTCTCCCATGTCATCTCTAAAGATAGTTGCTTCGGATCCAGCATATAGTCATATCCTCAGTTTCAGAAGGCAAATATACATTTTTCCACCCGAAAACATAGAAATACCAGAACACATTGATTTGGAATACGATGAAATACCATACAGAATCTTCATTTCAAGAGAAAATCACACTTGTTCGAAATGCAAACAAGCTGGTCATAATGCATCACAATGCGCAAAGCCCATAAACTCCCAATCCTCCCTCCCCATTTCTAAAGCTCTACCCACTAATTCCCAAATTCCACCTCGACATACTCATCCTGCAACACTACAATCTCAAATTATTCCACAAGAACCGCAACCTACACCCGAGAGCAATGTCAACAATAATATCACACGTGCAATCATTCATACTGCACACTCATTAGAAACTATCTCACCAGAAACAGGCGATCAAACTAACAACCCACCAACAACATTCCGCGTTGAAGATCCTTCTATTGATGACATCCTTCTAGATCCTCTTCAACCAACTCCAATAGAAACTGAGTCACATAAACGGAGTGTCTCGGATATACCAACTCCAGAGGACGCCGACAAAATTCTTGCCACGCCATCAAACAACCAGTTGAAAAAACGCAAACCCGAAAAAAAAAACAAGTGGAACATAACTATACATTCCCAGAAAACGTAAAGGAATTCATTGATATCCATTCTACACGATATCCTCTCAACAGTCAATAGCTCGAGAATTTCATGGAGAATTGGTAGATTCACAGACAAATCAGAGAGCTGGCAACGCTGCCCTCATCTCATTCCACACGAACAGAGACATCAGTAGCTTAGCAACTAGCGACAGTTCATCCATCAGCTCAGTGTTCTTTTATTTTTGGTAGAATGTTCATGCATCTGAAGACAGATCGCGGTGCATGACGTTTTGCACAGTTGTATCTACACTCAATATAATTTTGGTTGAAAGAACTTGGGCTTCCTTTATACAAGTAATGATTATACAGTCCACTATTGGTAGCGGGATGAAATCTCTAAGATTTGGTCGTATTTTTCGGATCGGATTTTTTCCGATGTTACTTGGCATTCGACGTGGATAATTGGTGTTCGAGCAAGTTTGGTGCATCGATCGAAGTGGGAATTTGAAACTCGAATCGGAAATTGGACAAATCTGGTATAGTACAGTGATCTAGACATTCATCGATACTGTTCTACCTATTTGGAGATCGCAGACGAGACGCCAGTCACGTAAGCAGTTTCAGCGCTGTAAACAAGCCGCCTAGCGACAGAGTGATTGCGCCTCAAGAACAGTTGTCAGCGCTCGCCAGAATCATTGCTGAACGAAATTGGACTCTATCGACTCTTATTGAAACGTTTCACGCACATCGTCCACGAGTTGGGAAAGTGGAGTTGGCGTACAGCGGTGGACATCGTCTCCAACGAGCGGATTTAAAACGGAAATTTCGAGGTCCACGTTGCAGGGAACAATGCAGTACTGGCTTGGTTAACACGATACACGCATAAATTGGTTTGGTATTGGAATAATGAGAGTGAGTCCATGCATGTCCTTTCCTCATTTATGAGCTGTTTTTCACTGTTTGGGTAGATTGGTAATCGCTCATCTCATTATTATTATTCATATTTGGTTGCAATAAGTGAAATACAATGGTAGATGAAATCAAAATACTAAATAGAAAAATAGGTGTAGTCAAAGCTCGCCTAACCATGTTCAAAAAATGTGTGGATGGATATTTGGATAAAAAATGTCAGTGGTCAGTCTACAGAAAAACTATCTTTGATGGAATTGGAGTCAAGAATGAATCCACATCATTCTTCACCGTCAGAATTTGAAGAAGTTCAAAATGCAATCAAAATTTTAGTAGAAGAAACTGACTTAGACATTCAGTTGAAAATTCGGGAAGAGTATGATGATTGTTTTCATAAAGTTATGGCCGTTTGCTAAGAAGTTTTGGGTGGGTTCGTCTCAAATACAGATAATGGCATTTCGGATGATAATGTCTCACAACGATCGGCTGCTCTTTCCATACACAATTCTAGAGCCCATAATGGTATAATATCACAACCTAAACTATCACCAATTCTTATTCCTAAATTTAGTGGAGCCGTAAATACTTGGTTGGAATTCAGAGACACGTTCAAATCATTGATACATGAGAATAACTCCCACTCCATTGGTGATATTGAAAAATTCCACTTTCTTCGAGGTGCTCTGGAATTTCGTGGGATTTGCTGAACGATAGGTATAATAACGAATCTTTGTTGATCAATAATCATTTGAAATCATTATTCGCATTGCCATCATTGGTGAGAGAGTCTTCTAGTGAATTGAGAAGACTTATGGACTCAATAACAAAACACTCGAGGTCTCTAGAATCTCTGGGATTGAAAATCGACTCTTGGGATGTAATTATAATATTTCTGGTTTGTGGAAAGTTAGATTCTAGTACACTACGTCAATGGGAAGAAGAAAGGCATCGGGATAAGTTAGCGGAATTGAGCGAATTCAAAGAATTTCTAAAATCGAGGGCTGAACTCTTGGAAACATTAGAACACAATCGTGGTGATAAAAAACCTTTTCAATCGAAATATAGATCTGATTCTGAATCCAGTGAATCTCTCGCTGTAGTATGGAATATAGTTTGTACATATTGTAATGGTCATCACTTTCATTTTTCAGCTTTTCATGGGATTTTCTCTCCTCGTTTCTCTACTTATCTTGGTGGACGTTTCGGGAACGAATCTGCTCCCGTTCTGAACACAATTAAAATATTTTTCTCTTCGCAAAATGTTTCAATGTTTTCGGTTTGAAAATTTTTTTGAAACATTTTGCGAAGACAAAAATATTTCAATTGTGTTGAGAACGGGAGCAGATTCGTTCCCGAAACGTCCACCAAGATAAATAGAGAAACGAGGAGAGAATCTCCCATGAAAAGCTGAAAAATGAATGTACCACCTCCTCGAAGAACTTACAGACTGGTCATCACTTCATTGGAAATTGCGAAAAATTTGGAAAAATGAGTGTTCACTCGAGGTATGAATATGCTAGGCGTACAAAATTCTGTTCGAATTGTTTGAGAAGAGCCTCACATGTAAGTAGAGATTGTTTGAGTGGTAATTGTAGAAAATGTGGTCGAAAACACAATACTCTATTTCACCATGAAGTGCAAAAAGTTAATATACTCATTGGTGAAACATCATGTAATCATGAGACACAAAATTCAGCTCAGGGTAGTGAAAATAGATCCATTGATAATCAAATGAATACAGCAGCACAAGTCAGCTCAATCGTTTTATCTGTTATGACTACTCATGATAAAAATATAGAAGATTATGTGGATAATGAGGTACTATTATCTACAGCTTTGGTTTATGTTATCAATAGAAATAACTGTCCCCAAATTGCTAGAGTACTTCTTGATAATGGATGTCAATCTAACTCAATCACATTTAATTTCATCATAAATTTAGGAATTGAGTTGGAAAATATTCAAATGTCAATCATTGGCATCAATCAGTCTGTGTCTGAGATCAAAAATAGGTGTATCATCACAATTCAATCTATGAGAAACAATTTTGGAAAAAATATAATGTGTTCGGTTGTTCCTCAGATATCAGTAAATGTTCCAAATCACAATATTGATGTAGCTCATTTGAATATTCCTCATATCTTCCATTGGCAGACCCTGGATTCGCAAAATCTGGTCATATAGATATTCTCTTAGGAGTAGATGTTTTTTACTCTTGCTATGTATTGGTCAAATCAATTCGGGACAGAGAAATCCAATTTTACAAAAAAAACATCGCTTGGTTGGGTTGTGTCAGGATCTATAGGTAGGAATAAAGGAAACATGGTCACACAATGATACCTTGCTATTAACAATGGTATCCACCATTGTATCCATGGAATCCATGGATCCATGGTATCCATGGAGAAGTTTTGGGCTATAGAGGAACCTCCTTTGAATAGTCATATGTCAGAGGATGAACAGAAATGTGAGGAGATCTTTGTTTAGACACCAAGTTTGTGGTGCAAGTGCCATTTTCTGATTCACTATCCAAATTAGGAGACTCCAAGAAACATACATTAGATATGTGTTTGGGTTTGGAAAAACGATTAGCGAAGAATCCGAGATTGAAAGGAATGATTTCATGGAATAGTATGAAAAAATGGGACACATGTCGTTGGTTCATTCATCTCCATATAATGACCATATTTTTTACCACATCATGGTGTTCTAAAGGAACAAAGTTCGACAACAAAACTACGAGTGGTCTTCAATGGGTCGGCACAAACAAGTAATGGCATTTCTCTCAATGACATTAGCATAAGGGTGCAAATAATCAAGATGAACTTCTTGAAATCTTATTGTGTTTTCGTTAATTCAATATTGTATCAAATGGTATCTCGCAAATTGCCTGAAGAAAGGGTTCGTCCAAGGTCATCCTTCTTCACCACTCGAGTGGACTATGCAGGTCCATTTTTGATCAAAATGTTATGTTTGTTTATTTGTTTGCTTCTCCACCCGAGCAATTCATTCGGAATTAGTTTCTTCTCTTACATCTGAAGCATTTATTGCTATATATAGAAGATTTCGCTCGCGTAGAAGCAAACCGAATTTTATTGGGGCCAACTCGGAATTGAAACAGTTGTCTGAATTTTTGAAAAATGAAGAGAGCCCTCTTGTAGACTACTTTGCAAATGAAGGCGTGAGTTGAGAATCTATTTCCTTCAATTCTCCAAATTTTGGCGGCATATGGGAGGCTGGGGTGAAATCGACAAAATTCCATTTAAAACGAGTAATGGGTAATGTTTCCCTCACATTCGAGCAATGTTCAACTCTGCTTACGCAGGTGGAAGCAGCATTATATTCCCGACCTTCAACCCCACTTTCCCCGAATCCAAATGATATGGAGCATACCTGACCCGAATTTGATGGATATTCCTACCAATCGACTCTCAAATATCAACACACTCAACTGATGTATCAACAATTCTGGAAGCGGTGGTCGACGGACTACATCACCGAACTTCAGCAGCGCCTCAAGTGGCAAACCGAGCAAGACAACTTGCAAACTGGACAGCTGGTTATGGTACGAGAAGAACTGGACAGCTGGTTATGGTACGAGAAGAAAATCTTCCTCCTCTCCAGTGGAAGCTTGGCCGTGTGTGTGAAGTGTTTCTAGTGCCTGACGGAAAAATTCGTGCTGTTCCTATTAAATCGAAAAATGGAGTTTTCAAAAGAGCTATATCGAGAGTGTGTCCTTTGCCTATTGATAATACCTCTTCATGAATAATGTACTCTGTATGTTACCTCTTGTCCAAGAGTTGTAGACATTTTTCATTTATGTTTGTTTCGAAAAACACTCTTTCAAGGTGGGGGATATGTTAGGAATTGGTAGATTCACAGACAATTTAGAGAGCTGGCAACGCTGCCCTCATCTCATTTTGCACGAACAGAGACATCAGTAGCCTAGCAACTAGCGACAGTTTATTCATCAGCTCAGTGTTCTTTTGTTTTCGGTAGAATCTACATGCATCTGGAGACAGATCGCGGTGCATGACGTCTCGCACAGTTGTATCTACACACAACTCCAACTCTCAGATAAGAATATCAGAACTAGATTTACCAAGCTGAAGACCAGACTACTTAAACAAACTGCTACAGGTACCATCGACTCCGAAATTGATTCATCCACTTACTAACCTCCACTTTTCTTTGTTCTCCAAAATCAATAAAATGTACAGAAAACTTATGCGATGGAATCTCAACGGATTCCAAACACGACTACCAATGCTACAAATTCTCCTCAATAAATATTCCTCAGAGGCCATATGTATACAGGAGACAAATTTCAAGGAATCCTACTATCGAGAGCTGAAATCGTACATATATCACAAAAATTGAACAGACAGAAACCACTCTTCGGGAGGGGTCGCCATCTACTTGAAATCTCATAATTTCAAAACAAATTCCTCTCCAGACAACATTAGGAGCCGTCGCAGTAGAAATTGGCACATCACAAAAAATACATATATGTAATATGTGCAACTATTGCGCTTTTTAATTATATCCATTCCTCATTAGATATGAAAAAATATGTTGGTGCCCTATTTTTCGATCTGTCGAAAGCTTTCGACTCAATTAATACTGATATTACAATTAACAAACTAAGTGAATTGGGTTTCCGTGGTAAATTTCTTTCGTGGCTTGCTTCATACCTTGAGGTCAGAAAAATTATAGTGAGAATGGACGATCAGAGATCTCTTCAACATGATGTGGATGCTGGTGTACCTCAAGAGTCAATTCTTGGCCCGCTAATTTTTCTACTGTATGTAAATGATCTTCCCAAATACGTCAGCACAAAACATCTGATTCTATATGATGATGATACCACTTTAGCAACTGATGCAGAAACGCCTGAAGAGCTCATTGCAAAAATGTACATTTTGTCAAAGGAATTGACCGCATGGTGTGAGAGGAACTCTCTGATAGTAAATTCTACTAAAACAGTGTGTATGCATTTTTTCACCAGAAATGAGACATCTAAGAATAGTAGAATTTCAGTAAATAATATTGAATTGCCATTCTCAAAATCCACCAAATTTCTAGACGTATTTGTGGACAATAATATGGGCTGGAATAGTAATGTGAATTGCATCTGCAAGAAATTGAATAGTAGTTACTTTGCTATATTGCAACTGAAAAATATTTTTGTGACCAGTCAGCTTATCAGCGTCTACTACGCTATTGTGTACTCCCACACTATATATAATAGTGTTCCTATAATATTATTCTTTGGTGTGGCGCAGTGGGAGCATCCAGAGTTTTTGTTTCTCAAAAGAGGGTTATACGATTAATGTTCAACCTAGACTATAGAGAAACATGTCGCAATTATTTCAAAGAACATGGAATTCTCACATTTTACTCTATCTACATCTACAAATGCACTATATATGCTGAAAGTAGGTATCATGATTTTTCTCTCAACTCTGATTATTACGACTACCCAACTCGATCCTCGAAACTTATTAGGCCTCCCAAACATGGATCCAGGCTGTATGAGCGAAGCGAAGCGAAGGAATTCAATTTCTGAATCATCCTGCCTGCCTCTATAACATTGGAAGACAACTTCAATGTTTTCAAAAGAAAACTCAAATTTTTTTTATATAATGAATGTTACTATGACATAAATGAATTCTTGAATAAAAAAATAACGTGATTTATCACGCTCGTACGCCCAGGTAATTATCAATAACGCTAACAGTTTTTACTCTTTTTATCTGATTTTATATATACAATATGTGCTTTTTTGACTGTTCCAATATCATGTAAATATGATCTTAATGTAATAAAAATTATTATTATTATTATTATTATTATCATATATTCCTTCAAACTTTGATACAGAGAAAAATGATTTCATGAGATTTTAATGGGCACGACAATATTTGGGGATCACAGAAAACCACACCTATGGGGCGAAAAATTGATAATATAATCAACAGTGCGAATCTAGCGCTCCTGAATAATGGTTCCAATACACATTTCAATCTAGCCTATGAAAGCTCATCAGTCATCGATCTTTCCCTTTGTAGTCCTTCTATGCTAATTGACCACATATGGACAGTTGCTGAAGATCTGTAGTTATGATAACCAACAATAGATTCGCCAAAACTCCTCACCTACCTGAACCAAAATGGAAAATGGACACAGCTAACTGGGATCTGTTTCAAGAACTTACCAAAGCAAAAATATCGACCATATCAATGAACAACTCCTTTGATAACATTCTATCACAGTTCAATGAAATCCTAATACAGTCAGCATCACAGGCAGTTGGTAAATCGAAATACATCAACAAGGACAAAATAGTGCCATAGTGGAATCCTGATTGTGATCGTACCATAAAACAACGCAACAGCACCACTGACAACCTGATTGACTTGAACAAAATAACAATTTTTAAGCAAGTAGCCAACAAAGGTTAAAGGGATTTTTGATGTAAATATGTGCAAAGTATTAACACAAATACTCCACTGAGCAAAGTCTGGGAGAAAATCAAAAAAATTATTGGTGCAAATACTCATCATGGCATTCAAGAACTAGAAGCACGAGGAACGACAATCACTAACCCATCTGATATCGCGGAAGAGCTGGCCATAAACTTCAGCAAAATATCAGCAAACCACAATCATGACCAAAAATCTTCATCTCATAATTATAGAGGAGAAATGAATCCAATACAAATAGTTTCGAATAATGATCCAATTAACACACCAATCTCCAAAACCGAATCAATTGAAGCCCTTACCACATTAAAAGATACATCCGCTGGACCCGATGACATACCTGCCTCTTTTTTTAAACAATCTACCTGAAGAATGCCTCGACTTTTTACTTGCATTTTTCAACATAAACTGTGGAAATCAGCAAATATAATTTCAATATTATAATCGAACAAACCTCTAAACGAAGCTAACTCTTACCGACTGATATCTCTCACATGTGCGTTACGCAAACTGCTTGAGAAATTCATTAACAAACGTCTCATAAGGAACTTAGAAGAGAACAATCAACTGATCATGGAACAGGAGGGATTTCGACCCTCAAAATCCACAACAGGCAATCTTGTTGACCTAGAAACCAATATAAATGAAGCTTCCCCAAAAAACCAGAAATGTATGGCAATCTATTCCGACTTATACAAGGCTTTTGACATGGCGTGGCACCACAAAATTTCCAAGACCCTTGAGTACTGGGGATACCAGGCAACATCTTGGCTTTTATTGAAAAAAATCTTATCAAATAGGAACTCTCGACTAAAAACCAATGGCACTGTATCAACCGTTCAGTATCTACAAAATGGTACAACACAAGGTTCTGTGATAAGTCCCACTCTATTTCTCATAGGAATCAACGACACACTCGAAACTCTTCAAAAACCAGTTCAAGCCAGATTTTTTGCTGATGACCTCATTATTTCCACAAAGTGGAAAAATATCAAAAGCATGGCCTGCCTATTACAACAAGAACTATCGAATTTAGATTCATGGTCCTCGCGAAGCAACCCAGGATCTGCCAATTCTAAAAGTCAGCAACCAAATATTGTCATACACAACAGAAATAAAATACTTGGACTAATATTCGACCAATTTCTCACCTGGAAATCCTATATTAGATACTTATCTGTAACATGCCAAACAAACTATGGGGTACAGATAGCAGAACACTACAGAGATTATACTGAGTATTGATCCGCTAGAAGTTAGACTACGGCTGCATATCCTACTCTTCAGCTTCCGCTACAACTCTCAAAACTTTGAACACAATCCATAATAACGCCGGTGCTTACAGAACAACTCCAATTGATAGTCTAGACTGCGACTCGGTGAGCTACCCTTGAACCTGGGGAGGCAAGAACTTAGCCTATCATATGCTGCAAAACGTCAAGATTGGAACTTTCATCAGATGAAGTACCCACTTTCCAATTAGTCAACATGCAAAAACACCTTCCTAACTACGAAAGAATTGAACGCGTTCTCTCGCTCTCATACGACTTCAAGAGAGACCTCCAATCCAAACTTCTAGTACTCACTCAACTCCACCACGGCTCATTTCCTCACCATCCCTAAATACCCAATCACTTCCTCTGAAAAAAAAAGGAAACAAATACGCAACTGATCCTAACCAAACCATAATATCCCAATATCCTTCATACCTACAAATCTTCACAGATGCATCCAAGACAAACATTGGCGTGGCTTGCGCATTCGTGACAGATGAAGTTATGAAAGAATACAGATTACCCGAAATCGTTACCATCCTCACTGGAGAACTTCATGCAATCTACGATGCCCTTCGATACATAAAAACAATATCTGAATGCAATTTTTTGATCATAACTGATTATCTCAACTCTCTATACCTAATATAAAAAATATATACCTATCACCCTTTAGGAAAACTGATCAAGGAAGAGCTGAAACTTCTCAGCACAAATCAATCAGTCACCTTTCTTTGGGTTCCTTCGCATACTGGCATTACTGGAAATGAACTAGCCGACAAACGCGCGAGCGAAGCCTTACAGAGCCAGCACTCACTACCTATATAAGAACATTAGCGGCAGACCTTACTTTCATTTTAAAATAATTGAAATATTGGACAGTTATTGGTTAACGAAAATCTCAAAACTGAAGGAAATCAAACCAGGTTCCAACCATGGTCCAATACATCAACCAACCGTTTCCATCAAGTAGTCATCACACGACTTCGTCTAGGACACACACGAAATAAGTTCGGCAACGACGGACTTGATTTTTTAAAAAATAACTTTTTATTATAAACTGAAAATATAAGTTTACAAAGAGATGTTTATGCGTTTGAATATAAAGTCTGACTGCGGTTTGCAGTGAAAATGGGAATTAAGAAACCTCGGTGCTTGTTCGACATCTCGGAATCCAAGGGTGTTGAGTTTCGGTGGAGTCAGCAGAATCTTCCGTTTGGTGGTGATATAATTCCTCCTCTCAAAAATTCAACTACGGAGTGCAGCGGGGTAGTTGAACGACTGGAAGGTTGATTTCTTCGAGTTGTCTCGAGGGCTGGACTGGCCTCGGTTTTTGATATCGGTAATGCAGGAAGTTCTTGTAGATGTAGACTGCTATAACTGTGATGGTCATGATGCAAGCAGCTAGGCTCCATACTGGGTGCTCGAATTATTCTGCCTGCAGTGAAGGATATTTCAGGAGTGTTCTGAATAAGCTGGGTTTTCAGGTCGTGGAGGTCGTCGAGGTTAATATTGTCTATTTGGAAGTCCAAATTCGGTTGGGATGCGGAAACTGATCCTTCATCTAGCTCGGGAAAAACAATGGGTTGATTTGCATTGGTCACATGATCTTCGCTGTACACTTTGAATTGGCTGGTGGTGATGTGACATCCGGCCGGAATTTCGATTAAATAGGTTCCTATAATTTTGGAAATATCTTCTTGATCCTGGCATTTGAGATCTATTGCTGTTTTGTTCTGAAATATCGCAATCCATCGATTCCTCTAATTGATCAATTTTGGGCTTGGTAATTTGGACATTGATTGGCTGGCATGTGGATGCGGAGTTCATGTCCATCAGCTGGACTTCACAAGGACTGCTTTCGGAGATCTCTTGAATAAACGCTTTCTTACAGACATAAAATCGTGGTGCGGCTTTGGAACAACGATCGCCTTCGGATGCGAAGTCTGTACCATTTTTCAATAAATATTTAGATTTAGAAATAACTGTCTTGAACTGACCTTCACTGTATACAGGAACAGAGTAGAGGTGGAAATAGTCGAAAATAGAAGGATTTGTGATAGGAATTCGAAGTAAATAGGTGATTTTATTTCTCATAATGAAACATTCAATATTTATCAATTTCTCGAAATTTGGAGTATTCTCTAGAGTGATTTTGAATGGTGATTGATTGGAATTATACATATTTTGTAATTTTGATAGTTCAATAAACAGTTCAGAAGTTTTAATGATACTAGGATGCATGACATTCAATTTGGAGAATGATAATATGAATTTTCTATGTCTTGTAAAACAGATGTGATAATTTCGTACATATTTATCAATTGATTGACAATATCTTTGATGAACTGAGAATTTTTTCTTGTAGTAACTTCTCATTGTGTGAAATTTGTTGAATAGTTCGAATGAATTTATTGATCATATCGATTGATATAGAATTTTGCTTCCCAACATTTGATGTTAAGTTGACTTGATTGTTTTGGAGTTCCTTCATCAATTTCTCATATCGTTCACCATCATTAGCGTCCAAATTTCCAGTTACTGATTTAAAAATAGATCCGATACCATTGAAAAATCCTCGTTTCATCCTTTGAGGATGTGGAATGATTTCCTTAAGTTTAGTTTCAGTCTTTTCTTTCGTTAGTTGTAAGATTTTTACATAATTTGAAATATCAACGGAATATGCTTTACTGGTTTCTAGTTTCTAATATGTTTACTGGTTTCAAATCGAAGTAATGAATCAGAGTGTGACCAAAATATTCAATTTTGGCAGTTCCTAATTTGAGGGGCACTATTCCTGGGTTATTTTCTAAGTTTTGCAAATTTATTGTATCTTCAAGTCCGAAGACGAGAGGTAATCTGAAATAAAATGAATTCACTTATTTATCGAAATCGTATGTTTCCTTCAGGGGTCTTTTCAGATTGTCCATATGGACTTTTTCTTGAAGTGGCGTTGAGACTGTTTTTCCAGGAATATTTACATTAGTTATAGTAATGGGATTATTGAATTTATTTGAGATTTTCTGTCTGATATGTTCCTTTATGTAAGCTTTTGAACCGGGTTGGAATAGGTCAGGATTATCACGATTTGTGTTCAATTTAGAAATGAGTTTTTCTTTATTCTCGGCAAGTTTCTCGTTTATATGCGAGTATAAAAGTTTGGTTTTATCCCTTTGTTCGTTAACGTAATCATTAATTAGAATTCGCTCTATATCGGTATCAAAAGGATTATCGATTTTCAGGTGTCCGTTTATTACATCGATTGGTTTTAATTTGGTGACAGAATGAATCGAATGGTTGTAAGCTAGTATAGCGTGTGTTATTTTCATTTGTATCGGCGATTTTAAGAATCCACGGGTATTCAGAAGTCTGATGTGCTCAATCACGGTGGAATGAAATCTTTCGATTTGGCCATTAGACTGAGGATGATTGGGCGAACAAAAATGTACTTTTATCTTGTGAAGAGCTAATAGTTCAGTGATCACGGTATTTTTGAACTCGGTTCCATTGTCAACAACAATTTGTTTCGGTACTCCATGATGTGAGAAAAATGAAATTAGGCGATTTACAATTTGTGTAGAGTCCAGAGAAATAAGGTGGTACGCCTGGGCGTCCATTGTAAAAGTGTCCATATGTAGTATTTCGAAAGGTCTCGTTGCTGTCGGCGTGATATTCATTTGAGTCTTGATGGGGCGTCTTTCGTACTTACTCTGTTGACATATTTCACAATCGTTTATATATGTCTGCACAGAGTTTTTCAAATTTGGCCAATAATACTTTTGCCCCAACCGGTTTTCTGTTTCTTCAATACCACGATGATTTGATTTACCTTCGTGATATGCTTGAATTAGTTCCGAAATTTGATTCTTGTCTGTAATGTCAATCAATTTAATTTTACACCTTTTGAATTTCAGAGAGGGCCATTTGAAATTTTTTCGTACTATTTTTTCGTACAGAAGGGTTCGTTTATTTCGGGACTCTCAAAGTAAACATGATACTGAACGTTTGCTCTGATAACGTCGATAATGTCCTGGTCGAAATTATTTTTAGAAATTTGTATACTAATTCGTTGCTTCTTTTCGAAAAGTATGGTTATTTTCGGTCTTGCCGGTGAATGTAAAACTGAACGATCATCTGATTTTGACCAAAGTAAACAGTTTGTTCCAAAATGGGAATTTCTACTATGGGATTTTCTTCGGCGTTTGTATGAACAGTAACGTCATCGTTGTCATGTTGGAGTTCATTGTCTTCGTCATTATTATCAATTTTGTTTATCGAATCATTGTCGGTTTGTACTTGAGTGGAAATGTTGTCTTCTTGTTGAGTTTTTGCTAAGTTTTTATTGAATTTTTCTATGAATGAGAAAATGTTATCAGTTCATTTGGTATGCAACTCTATACGTGATAAAGAATCGGCATTCGTACTTGCTTTCCCTTTTTTTAAAGGTAATGGAATAATTATTGAATTCGTACTCTTCGAGTTTCATTCTCCAGCGTAATAATTTAGAACTTGGGTCTTTGAGAGAAAATACCCATTGAAGGGGTTTATGATCTGTTAATATATTGAATTTCCTACCAAACAGGTAAGGCCTGAAATATTTGGTAGCCCAAACAATCTCCAATAACTCCTTTTCAATGGTGTAGTAGTTTATCTCGGAATCATTGAGGGTACGTGAGGCGTACGCCACTGGAAGATCTTCTCCTACGGGTCCTTGACTCAAGATAGCACCGAGAGCAACATTACTCGCATCTGTAGTGAGATTGAAAGGTTCGGGATACTGGAGAATAGAGTCATTGATTAGAAGATTTTTACAATTTTCGAAACAGGATTTGAATTCTTCGTCATGAATAATTTTTGCGCCTTTCTTGAGACATTTTGTAAGAGGCTTAGTGATTTTTGCAAAATTGTTTATGAAACGTCGATAAACGTCGATAATAGCCTAATAACCCTAAAAAGCCTTTGATTTGTTTGGGTGTACTAGGAATTGGAAAATTTTTGATACCATGTATCTTATCCGGGTTTGGTTTTACGCCGTCAGGAGTGACAATGTGACCTAGATAGGCCACTTCCTTGCGTAAGAATTCGGACTTGTCCATTTGGATCTTAAAATTCGATTCTCGCAAACGTTGGAATACGACTCTGAGACGTTCTAAATGTTCCTGAAGGGAAGTGGAGAAAATGTCATCGAGGTGAACCAGACATTTTCTGTATACCACGTAGGATATTATCGATAATTCTTTGGAACGTTGCGGGGGCGTTCTTCAAACCGAATGGCATCCTGAGATATCCATAGTGTTCGTTCTCCGTATTGAAAGCGGTCTTCTGAATATCCTCCTCATTCATTTCTACTTGGTGGAAGCCACTAGCGAGGTCTAAAGTTGAAAAATATTGACATCTGCCCAGTTTATCTAATAGATCCGTAATATTGGGTAGTGGGTATTTATCGTCGATTGTTTTCTCGTTCAATTTCTGATAATCAACCACTACTCGCCATTTTTGCTGACCTGAAGCATCTGCCTTTTTGGGCACTACCCAAATAGGAGACGACCATTGTGAACAACTGGGGCGAATGATTTTTTGGTCCAGCATGCTGTTTATCTGTTTTTCGACCTCACGCTTATGGATGAAGGGATATCTGTATGTCTTTGTGTAGACTGGGACTTCGTCAGTTGTTTTATATAATGTTTGATTTTATTAGTGAATGTTAACGAAGTGTTTTCTTGGTAAAAAATATCTGAATACTCTTTACATAAGTTTTCAATCATGCATTTTTCTTCGATATTTAAATGATTTGTTCTAATTCTAGATAAGTCAATTTTCGGTTTCTCCGTTTTGTCAAGATTATTAAAATTGAATTCTTTTATCCTAACTCTATCAAATTGCTCGACAACAATAGGTTCTGAGAAATCCAATGTATTATTACATGTAGTGTTATTTAATATAGTTGTCAGCGCTTCTCCGTCTTTCGCGACGCTGAGGCACTCGGGAATCTCGCAGTTATGTATTTTATGATGAGGAATGATAATATCGCCATTTTTTAAGCTTGTTCTTATTTTCATCACTTGTTCTGAACGTGGTGAAACAGATATTACATTGAGTTGGTTTTGAATTTCATGAAACTGTAACTTGATCCTTGTGTAAGGTGTAATCAAGTAACCTTTATCAAAATCTAATCCGGCATGCAACAGTTTGAGATTATCGAGACCGATTAGGCCATCGAAAACATTATGAAATTAAAACAAGTAGGATTTTAGATTCCCGGTGATTTTGAATATATTTGAGATCGAAATCGATGCGCTAAATTTATGAGCTGATTTCTGAAATACTGTTGAAACTATGAACGGGTCATTTTGAATGGTCTTTGGATATATTTTAAATGCTAAATTTGGATCGATAAACGATTTTGTTGAACCTGAGTCTATCAGAAATGTTCTGGCAAAGTGATATATGGCAATTCGCTAGTATTTGAATTATTTATTGATATAACTGGAGGCCCTATGTTTGATTTGAGGTTTGAGGCTGTTCTTGAAAATTCGCTCCATCGTCATCATACATATCGCAAGTGTTTTCGAATATCTGAGAATCCATTTGCTGATTACTCACTGAAGTATTTGGCATCGATTGATCAATTTCATCAGTTTGGACATTATAGAGAGATGAAATCTCTCTGAGGACGACTCTGATTACGAAAATGATTTTGTTGCGGAGGACGAACATATGTATTTCTGGTGGATATACTCATAGGAGTAGGATTTGGAAGGTTTTGGTTAGTATTCGGTTTGAATACATTTTGATTTTGGCTAGGCTGTCTAAATATTTGAGAATTACGGAAAAATCTCTGAGGTGGAATGTTCGTTCTGGGTTGGATGTTG
This sequence comes from Gastrophysa polygoni, assembly GCA_963576655.1. NCBI lineage: Eukaryota > Metazoa > Arthropoda > Insecta > Coleoptera > Chrysomelidae > Gastrophysa > Gastrophysa polygoni. The sequence continues at coordinate 26,386,365 of OY755083.1, forward strand.
ATTTGTTGGGATGGAAATCTATTTTGGGAAGGCTGTGGTGATTGAAATTGATCATATCGAGTATTACTGTTGAAATTACTGAAATTATTTGAATTTCTTGACTGCATACTTCGAGTATCTCGCGAATGATGTGGACTTTGTCTACTGGGAATTCTATTCGCTTGATTTTGATAATAATGTACGTTTCCCTCTTGTATGATGAATTGAAGCGCTTGATGTAAATTATCTGGGCGCATACTTCTAATAGTTGTACCTAACGGTTCACGTAGTCCAGACAAAAATGTTCTTAGGGTTAATTTATTATATAAATCTCTTTTGAGGGTACGTGCTCCGAGAGTAGGTTCGTGCGCATCAATAAATGAGCACAGTAAATTCAAAAGTTGTAAGCACCTATCAAAGAATTGTTGCGGTTTTTCGACTGGTCACTTTCTGAGCATTACGAGATCTCTGTTTGAACAAGCCTCGTCACGTTGGTCCGCAAAATTCCTATAAAGAGTGTCTTGCAAGTCGTTCCATGTTGTTACGCTCTGTATATTGGTGACGAGCTTGGCATTGCCACTTAACTTTCCTATTAGTGAGTTCAATAAAAATAAATTCTGGAAATTATTTGGATTGGTTGCGTCATAGAATGCATTGATTAGAGACTCGCAAGTACTTAAGAATCTATTCAGTTCATTTGGATTACCATCAAAGTTAGGCACGCAACTGAGATATTCTGGTTTGAAACGTGCTGTCTCGGCTGGGTTAGCCATATTATTAGTATCGGTTGAAATTGGTGAATTGTTTGAAATATTCAAATCTGAATTACTTTGGGTAACGATGAGTTGAATATTAGGAGAGGTTGAATTGGTATTGTCTGAGTCAGTTAAAGACAATTGGTTTAACCTCTCGAAAATTGGTACATAAAAACCAAGCCTTTTATGCCTTCACCACTATAGGAAGTTGTGCTAGAAAAGCGATTTCTGTCTTCTCCAACTACTTCTTTCTTGCAGAAGAGAACAATGTGGTTCCTCTTCTCGAAAAACAGGGCTGGAATGATCTTTGGCAGGTCAACGATTGACAGGGTGTCCTGAGGTCCAAGGAGCCGCTCTGCTTCTAACTTCTTCCAGCACTAATTTTCACGATGTTAAAAGTTCGATTACCGATTAATCGTTGAAACGAAAATCACTCCGATCGATTCGCGGTAATTTCGGCAATCCTACCGACTGCGCCAAATAAGTTCGGCAACGACGGACTTGCTTTTTTAAAAAATAACTTTTTATTATAAACTGAAAATATAAGTTTACAGAGAGATGTTTATGCGTTTGAATATAAAGTCTGACTGCGGTTTGCAGTGAAAATGGGAATTAAGAAACCTCGGTTCTTGTTCGACATCTCGGAATCCAAGGGTGTTGAGTTTCGGTGGAGTCAGCAGAATCTTCCGTTTGGTGGTGATATAATTCATGCCTAACACACGAACACCTACTGACATTAACTATCAAGCATATTCAAGTCCTCTTTATGCAGCAGAATCCCCAGTTTTTCGAGGAGGTGGTACATTCATTTTACAGCTCCTTGTAGAAAATGAAGAGAAGAAAATGAGAGAAAATCCCACAAGCAGCTGGAAAATGAATGAAAAAGTATGGTATTTACCACATTTTGGGGTAGTTAATGCGAGTAAACTAGGCAAATTGAGACACTTTTTCGATGCTGCATCCCAAACTCAAGGTGTGACTCTGAATACAGAACTCTTGTCTGGACTTGACCTTCTGAAACCACTCATAGGAGTCCTGATGAAATCTGAAAGAAATAAGATAGCTTATGCAGGAGACATTGAAGAAATGTTCCATCAAGCTCATATAAGACAAGGAGATAGATCAGCACGACGTTTCCTTTGGAGAAGAAGGGATAGAATTAGAGAGCCAGAAACTCATGAAATGGTAGCTATGACTTTCGGTGCTACCTGTTCACCCAGTCTGGCGCAGTATGTGAAAAATCGGAATGCCACTGAGTTCGGAGTTGAATTTCCAAATGCAAAAAAGGCAATAGTCGATGATCATCATGTTGACGACTACTTGGATAGTAGTGTTCCTGTAGAAGATGCCATCAAACAACTTGAGCAAGTTATTAAAGTACACGTAAAGGAGGATTTCAGATCTGTAATTTCATTTCAGAAGATCTTGTTAGCATTCCTGAAGATCTCATAGCGAATTCTGCGGAGCAAATAGCGGAGTTTTTACAAAATAAGATTGAGAGAGTGTGGCTATCTGAAACTGACGAGTTCATTTTCATATCATCAATGGAAATCACATTCCTACAAAAAGAGGAATCCTTAAATTCTTGATGTTTGATCCTCTGGGTTTTCTTGGTAACATAATACAACAACAATAATGATCATCCCTGAAGAGATTTGGAAATTCAAGATAAGATGGAACGACGAAATACCTAACACCCTATATAACTACTGGTATAAATGGATTCAACAATTTCGAAACATACCTCTCATTGAAATAGCAAGATGTTATGGAAATATTGGGAGCTTCCATTCAAATCCGTATCGATCCCTCGATTTGAAAACAGTCATTTCCGAGCTTGAAGTTAACATTGACAAATTTTACATGTGGACTGATTCAAAAATAGTCCTGATCTGGTTGAGGAAGTAAAATGTAAGTTTTAAAACCTCTATTGCTACAGAATTAGAGAAATATTGGAAAATACTGATAAAGAGGATTGGCATTGGGACCTCACGAAAGAAGAAGAAGAAGATTCAGAAATAAAGAAATCTGTATTCACTATAGAAGTATGAAAAGCTGGTGAGATCAACAGCATGGGTCTTAAGATTTCTATACAACAGTCGGAAGGAAAGCAAGAAAAAAAGATCTTCTCTGGAAGGGAAAAACTAGTGAGAACCGAGAAAATGTGGTATAAAAAAGTACAAAAAATGTATCTCCTTGAGGAATTACAGGATCTGAAGAGCGGAAACGAAGTATAGAAAGCATCTGGAGTATATAAGTTATCCCTTTCTTTGGATCATTAGGGGATTATATGTATGAAAAAAAGAATTGATAGCCGACTGATAGAAATCACTTTCAGAAAGGATCCAATGATTTTAGATGTAAGTCACAAATTTGCTCAATTACTAATTGAATACTATCATCATGAGGCCAATCATAATGGATACGAATTCGTGATGAATGAAATTAGGCAAAAATTTTGGATATCGAAAATGAGAAATGCCGTCAAGAAAATTTTGAAAAACGTTCATTTTTGTGAAAATAGAGCCAAAATCGCCGAACCAGAAATGGGATATCTGCCAGAATCCAGACTAGCAAACTTTCAGGACAGGCGTTGACTACTTTGGACCATTCAGTTACAGTAGGACGAAGACACGTGAAGGGATGGGGAGTAATCTTCACTTATATGACTACAAGAGGTTTTATTCTTATTAAATATATTTGTATTTCAAAATTTTTCAAACACAAGGTGTCACTAACAAATAGAGAATTTCTCTTTCAGGTATCTAAAGGTTTAATTTCAAGCGCAGTGACATTTTGGGGCAGATCACGATATCTGTCCTCACTACAAATTTATTGAAATAACTTTTAATAACTTCTACTCTATTTTTTAGAAACGAGGAGAGAAAATCCCACAAAAAGCTGGAAAATGAATGTACCACCTCTTCGAGAAACTTACAGACAGTATGTATATACAGTGTGTTCTGTTGAGAAACGGAAATACGTCAACGGTGAATAGAGGTCACCGAGGTGGAATATACCATATTTGTTGGGTCCAACACGTTGTATAATCGAGATATGGTGTTTATCAATTTTGCTCATTTTTTCGTGGGGTCATAAGTTACGAACTACTCAGTACAATTTTCTTCATATTTGGGTAACATGTTTCTCTTCTACCCAAGCGAATAGCCTGAGCTGAAACGAACTGTGTTTACTTTTCATTCTCCCGCATGCTATTTCACTACCAAACTTCTGAATGTGTATTGAAGGGTTTCTGAATTTAGATGAGTAAAAACGAAATATGTTGAGTTTTTCATATTGAATTATGAAGATTTCGCATGTTATGTAAGCTATCCCACTATGGGGTTACTTATAGTGGTGTTCAACGGTCGTGGTTTGTCATCAATAGACCTGGGTTGCCTCCAGCGCCAGTTGGATTATATTGGTGAACTCCACTTTTTTCCAATCAGGATTTTTTTTTCCATCTGTTGACAACACGAAAGGAAACCCTATAATGTTCTAGGAACATCGTGTTAGCCAGCGGTGGAATTTTGGGAGAAGAGGAAGGTGTTGGAATTTTTCTTGAAAGTTTGGATGCTGTTAGCATCGGGGAAGACTTCACTAGTCCAAGAATTCCGCAACTTTGCCGTTCTATTGATAAATGATGCTTGGTAAAGCGATATTCGACAGGTCGAGCCTGACAGTGTAGGGGTGATCAGCCTAAGCTCGTCCGGTTTGTCTACTAGGAATCGCTCATGGTGGCATAATAGATGATATTTCCGTTGAGAACCGACCGTGGAAGTTTTTATAAAAAAGGAAGAGATCCCCTCCTTTCTACGATGTTCTAGAGATGTCAATGATTTGGTGAGTGTTGTATCATCGACTAGGGGAATAGCTCTCTTCTGAATTGAATCTAATAGTTTTAAGTGCTTTTTAAATCATAAGCAGTTGCTAGGATGTGAAGACTTGTTGGGATAGGTAGCAACGAAGTCGAAGCGAAGATATGTCAGGAGTCTGAGGCGTTCTAGACTTCAAGATGGTCATAATGGGTGAGGACTTCAATCTCACATACTTGGATTCACCTTGGAATACTGGTTGATGCGGGTGTTAGGAATACCTCTCGCAAGAAATAATTTGAACCACGAACTAAAACAATATCAGGAGTAAAATATTCACAAAATGTTACAGGTGACAGACTATGTTGACAGGTGTCAGTCACATAGATAGCAAACAAATATAGAAGAATGGTAAATACTCAGGGTAACTTATCTATTCACAAATATTTAAAGTAACCAAATCCCTTAGCATTAGCAGGGTCGCAACTCAGAAACCAATACAGCAAGCATAAGCAGGTTATCGATTAGTTGAACAGGGCCACAACTAATATAGCAGTTATTTCAGGAGTAAGCCGTGCAACGTGCATCCGGGAAGCGCATGAGCGAAAATCAAAGCTCAAGCCTGCTAAATGAGTTTGGGTATGCCGGATAAACTATTCGCCCCTCTGGGGTGTACAATGTGGTGCAATTAATTGGGCTCGACGCAAAAATGCGAACAGGACTCAGATGCCTGAAGGATCAATGCTTTGCTACTGATACCTTTTTCAGATTTTACAAAAAACTGAGCGAGGTCGTGATTCTCCTCAAGGATGAGGTGAAGAATACTTGGCCTTGAGTTTGGGAAATTGCGGAAAAAATATGTTTCTAATGAAACCGTTGCTTCAGAGTGATGTGATTAAGTGCCCATGGTGATGCTACTGCGTGAATTTGATTGTAAAAAAGATATATGTGATCTATTCGTTACTTATTTTCGCAGCAAATTTATAATTTTTCCGGACAATTCAGCAATAACAACAATCTTAAAAATTCAATAAAATGAACTCACTCTATAAGGGAACTGGAATCGATGGCTACCCATCTTATTTTGTTGAGAACTGTGCAACTAGCTCATGTTCTCCTTTGTGCATTATATTCAACACATCCATTCAGTCTGGTACTTTTCCAGATGTTTGGAAAACTGCGCTATTAGTTCCAATTTTCAAAAATTCTGGAAGTAGAAACTCGGTGAATAATTATCTATTTCATTGTCTCAAATCTTCAATTTCAGAATACATCTCGAATGCACTAGACAACCGAGCACAGGTGGACTCGTTGTACACTGATTTCAGTAAGGCTTTTGATAAGGTTGACCACAACATCCTCATCTCGAAGCTTGCTGGAATCGGTGTACAGGGAGACGACCTCTTGAGATGATTATCATCCAATTTACACAATCCAAGCCAACTCGTGAATCTCAATGGATATAGGTCAGCACCGTTCGTGGTCATCTCAGGAGTTCCGCAGGGTTCACATCTCGGCCCTTTGTTGTTCTCGGTGTTCATTAACGATTTGATAGGGTGCTTTGAACATTCTAATATACTCTTATATGCGGATGACTTGAAAATTTCTGGAAAAGTAACCTCTCTTAGGGATTGTACAAAGATTTGAGATCTATCGAAATTTTCAGTTTATTGTAATCGCAACAGATTGAAACCTAATATTGAGAAATGTGCTTGTATATCATTCAGCAGAAGCAGTACCCCCATTGAATTTCAAAACTCCATGAATGATGTAATAAATAGAGTAGATCAAATCAAAGATCTTGGAGTTTATTTCGATTCTAAAATGAGTTTCAATCCACATCTAGACTACGTAATTAACTCCTGCAGTAGAACCTTAGGTTTCTTTTGCAGAATGTGTAGGGACCTCAACAATGAGGTGGCAATAAAATCAGTTTACTACTCATTTGCTTACAGCAAATTGAATTTTGCTAGTGTCATTAGGAACCCATATTATAACATACATAAAGTACGATTAGAAAGGCTTCAGAATAGATTTGTGAGATTCCTCCATTTCAAAATGACTAATATACAGGGCGTCCCTAGAAGGTGCGGAAAAAAAGCCACCACAAGTTCCTAAGGCGTAAATATGACGATCTAACTCAAGTCACCTCAGTCCAAAAGTGGACGATTTCAGAGATACAGAGTGTCAAAAGTTCAATTTGATTTTCATTTTTTATAAACATTATTTCTAATAATTGGTGTATTGTCACAATATTCGGATTGGGGGGATTTCGCTGGTTGAGAAATTAGAATTTGCTATCATTTTCAAATGTTGTAAAGTTAAGAGGGCGCCACCTTGCGGAACCTTGCACACATTTAAAACAAAATAACTCTTTTGAGCCACCCCATATTCAATGAAAATTCGGATTGTCCAACGTCTTTTACATAAAGAATGTATACGTGGTAAGAATTGATTTGATCAGCTGTTTTTGAGATATCTGGATTTTAAAAATTCACTTCGTAAATGGCCAGGTCTAAATTATTGTAATAATAAAATTGAACACATTTGAAGCGTAGGCGGTAAATTAAAATAACGTCACTAAAAACTTAGAAAAAAAAAAGAAGTAGGTACATAAATGTGTTGGTAATTTTATTCTCTAGTAAAAATAGTCATGAGGAATAGGAATAGGAGATTTTTCAACAACAAAAGTTTAATTCAATTTAATTAAAGAAAAATGATCTTAACAAATGTTCAGAATGACCTCCATTTTCGTGTGTACAAAGAATAATACGTTTTAAAAAGGTAAATTGAACACTTTGGAGCATTCCGTCATCATTTCTTAAAGCGTCAATTTCAGTTTGAATACGTCTCCTTAAATCATCTTCTGTATTTACTGGCCTAGAATACACAAGGGTTCTCAAAGCTCTCCATAAAAAATAATCCATCGGTGTCAAATCAGGCGACTGAGCTGGCCAATTTGCAGGTGCGTCATTGCCTCTAGCTATCCATCTATTTGAATACTGTTCATTCGAATAATTACGTACGTCAATTGAAAAATGCGGAGGAGCACCGTCATGCATGAACCACATTACCCTGCGAAGTTCCAAGGGTAGGGGATCTAATAGGTTTGGTAATTCGTTTCGCAGAAGTTCCAAATAATTTTCGCCATTTAGTCAAGGTGGTAGAATGACAGGACCAAGTATGAAAGTGCCTATGATTCCTGCCTACACATTGACCTTAAACTCATGCTGATAATGGGTTACTTTAGTCGCATGAGGATTTTCTTCAGCATCGACATGTTCATTGTGCATATTAGTAATGCCACTCTGCGTGAAACAGGCTATATCTGTGAATGAAATTCTCCGTGTAAAGTTCCTATCTTGATTTCTGTGTTCTTGGATGAACCCGCAGAAAGCTAGGCGTGGTTCAAAATCATGGGGTAAAAGATCTTGTACCCGTTGAACATGAAATGGGTGCAGTAGTTGTTCTCTGGTCGTCCTATTTACAGTATTTTTACATACCCCTAGCTCTAAGCCAAATCGTCTGCTGCTGAGCTTAGGATTTTCTTCAATCCTATTTAAAATTTCTTCCTCGACCTCTGGAGTTCTTGCCGTACGTACAAGGCCATAATCAATAGAAACCCAGGCGCAAACCTACCCGTTTCACGAAGACGTCTTTCAACTGCCGCGAAGGTTTTATGGTTTGGTAAGCGACGATTAGGAAATCTTTCAATGTATACTCTGCAAGATTCTAAACCATTTCCCTGGCAATATCCAAAAACCAATAACATATCGGACATTTCTTCGTTGGTATACATTGCGGCCATGACAAAAAGAACTTTATTAATTGTTTGACTATTGTCTTGACTTGTTTTTATAGATTCGATTTGACCCAAGTCAGTTTTCAGTGACGTTATTTCAATTCACCTCCTACGCTTCAAATGTGTTCAGTTTTATTATTACAATAATTTAGACCTGGCCATTCACGAAGTGAATTTTTAAAATCCAGATATCTCAAGAACAGCTGCTCAAATCAACTCTTACCACGTATACATTTTTTATGTAAAAGACGTTGGACAATCCGAATTTTCTTAACAATAAAAATGATAGCAAATTCTAATTTCTCAACCAGCAAAACCCCCCAAGCCGAATATTGTGACAATACACCAATTATTAAAAAAAAAATATATAAAAAAAATTAAAATCAAATTGAACTTTTGACACTCTGTATCTCTGAAATCGTCCACTTTTTGACTGAGGTAAGTTGAGTTAGATCGTCATATTTACGCCTCAGGAACTTGTGGTAGCTTTTTTTCCGCATCTTTTAGGGACAACCTGTATATGTAACAACAGGTATTAGTGAAATTCATTACCACTATAAGATACAACTTCTCGAACAGCGAAGAATTATCACTGATATACTTATCATTTATAAAATTTCAACAAACTGTTAAGACTCACAGAAATTAGTGTCAATGATTTCTTATCATGTTCCTCAAAGGTATACCCGGAACCCGGAATAAACAATTATTAGCGTGCCCCAATTATAAAACAAATTTAGGAAAAAATTCCCCAATGACCAGAATGTGTGATTTATTCAACAAATATTGCAATGATGTAAACATTTTTTCCATATCCTTATATTCCTTCAAAAAAATCACAAAAAACATTTTCATTTGCTAATGTCACGATAATAAGTAATTAGTAATCATAAGTGAGAATGCTCACTATTTTGTTCCCGTATTGCATATTTTTCATTTTCATACCTTCTATGTAATTAGGTGTATTTTTTGTATTTGTTAGACAAGAATGTTAGTAGCTCTGTAACTGATTGTATTAGTGGATGCTTGTATGGGTAACCTATTAGTATCCCAAATTTCGAATAAAAAAAAAACTCCCAGGAATAACAAAGTTAGAAGCTTGGCAACATAACATGGCCCTGAAACGTCTTTCCTGGTATGAAAAGTATCCTAACTCTTGCCAAACTCCTTAATCTTTCCTCCAGGTCAATAGGAAGCCTTAGGCTCTGAATCGAAGATTTCCGGATGCAAAAATCTCAGCGGGGTAGCAAAATTCAGTAAACAAACTTCACACTGGATTTCTAATGTGCCAAGGTCCTGGAAGGTGATTAGCAATCCCATTTCACCAATATTACTCTCAAGAGTTCAACTGGGATAGTATCAAATAAGTGGCACGAAATACATGGTATAAGAGCCCCTTGACACATTTATTATCATATCTGGTATACGGGGTGACTCTGAATCTAGTTCGCAACCCCATTCCTCATAGAACTCGTAGACCGAAGTCTTGTAATGGAGTTGGTTGTAAAAACAGTTCATCACAGTTATGTTCGATGAAGCCACCATCAGTTCACAGCTGTTTCATGCTCTCGCAATCATCATTACGGCTCTGTGAAATCCTCAAAATCAATTAAATACCAATCCATTGTTTTTGCGATTCAATCCGCAACATCCCTTCGATTTGAAATCCGTTGACCGATATTTCAAAAAACAAAAACTATGATTTAGTTTCTATATAGTATAATGTGGACTGATCTATCTGAAATGTTCATATCTTCAAGGCGTTACAGTTACAGTTGCTATATTCATCAAATACTGTCTGTAAGTTCTTCGAGGAGGTGGTACATTCATTTTTCAGCTTTTGATGGGATTTTCTCTCCTCGTTTCTAAAAAATAGAGTAGAAGTTATTAAAAATTATTGCAATATATTTGTAGTAAGGACAGGTTTAGGATCTGTCCCAAAATGTCACTGCGCTTGAAATTAAACCTTTAGATACCTAAAAGAGAAATTCTCTATTGGTCAGTCACTATATTGCAATATATTTGTAGTAAGGACAGATTTAGGATCTGTCCCAAAATGTCACTGCACTTGAAATTAAACCTTTAGATACCTAAAAGAGAAATTCTCTATTGGTCAGTGGCTGTTAGTTAGGTATCTAAAGGTTTAATTTCAAGCGCAGTGACATTTTGGGACAGATCCTAAATCTGTCCTTACTACAAATATATTGCAATAATTTTTAATAACTTCTACTCTATTTTTTAGAAACGAGGAGAGAAAATCCCATCAAAAGCTGAAAAATGGCTATATTCATTGTTGAATTGGTCGAAATTTCAAAAGCAACTCGTGGGCAACTCTGGTTCGATAAAATGGCCTATGCGATTCAGGCACAGCTGAAATCTCCCCATGGAAACTTTTGAAAGCAATATAATTATGATAACACAAATGTTCCCATTGAGTCGTCAATATCCATGCTCAGCATCACCGTTTGTGATCGTTCGGATACTTTGTTTCTGCAATTTCCAAATTTTTTATCGCTGTTCTTCTTAAGTTAGTATTTACTGGATCCGCATATTCTAGAATGGGACGACAAATTATTTTGTAGATGCAGGCTGCTGTTTTCACATCGATAACATTTTTCTTGGTAATAAGACTTTCGAAATGCTTTCCTCTGTGGACATATCAAGTCTTGATACTTCTATATTCCAATATATTTCGCTGTTGTTGAACATCTAATGGTTTTGATTGTTTACCATCACCGAGGGTGAGGATGAATTTCGACTTCATGGAATTAGGTTTCATGGCATGATTTTCGTCAATTTCTGACTGATTGTAGTCGTCATTGTAAATGTCATGGCAATATATATTATATTGAAGAGGAGACAGCGGTATTGCCGCACTCCTTCTGCCAGAGAGCTTGCACGTCTGGAAGTGGAATGAAATGATCGATAAGGGGTGGATGGTAGAACATTCATTTCTAAATCCATATTGATATTGGAGAATGGCATTTTCTACTCTGTCGTCAATCCATTTTTTCAAGATTTCTTCACCCATGACTGGTAGTGATGTAATAGGTCTTTTATTTTATGATTTAGTGTGGTTTATGGTTATAATCATTCCTGACTTTCATTCGGGAGGCATATACTGATGGCTTAGGAAATGTTCATAGATTTTAATGATGTGAAGGTGTATGTCATAGTCTTGTTCTCTTAATAATTGATTTTTTTTGATCTTGTACTGGGGCTGAGTTTTTTCCTTGGTCGGTTTATTATTTCGAAATAGAATTCTTCATCGATTGTTTGAATGATATCTTGTGATGCGGTTGTAAGGTATTGCAGATGCCAATTTTCTACCTCACCCTAGAATTCTTGATCATACTGTATTTGTTCATCGTATTTGAAGGCATTGGTGAAGTTTCCTGCATTGATTTGGCTCCGTCAGTCTCTGATACAAACTCTTCTCCATTTTTGTTTAAGACGGGCGTTTCACTAAAATGGTTTGGCAGACCCTTTTTTCAGCATGCTTTCCGGCTTTGTCATGGATTCAATCCCAAAAGTAACTGAATTATTGTAAAGAGGAAGGTTCAAATTAGGGAATGAGTATTTTTTGGAGTCAAAATTCTTCCATTTGAAAAAGTTATGAGTCATTGAAAAATGTAAACATTGTAAAATTTGTGTCTCAGATTCAAATGAAATTACCTCATTCTATGGAACCAAAATTGAAGAATGCTTCACCAAAATATCAGCACCTGAAATCCCTCCGTTCGAACCAAAAGCATGTTTGAACCTGAAATTTGACACAAGGACGCTATTTATCGTTTATTATGTTAGATTCTGAAGGAATTTCGTTCAAAGATGAAGTAGAAAACATGAATTTGGAAAATACTGTCTGTAAGTTCTTCGAGGAGGTGGTACATTCATTTTTCAGCTTTTCAGCTTTTCTCTCCTCGTTTCTAAAAAATAGAGTAGAAGTTATTAAAAGATATTGCAATATTGTAGATATTGCAATTTGTAGTGAGGACAGATTTAGGATCTGTCCCAAAATGTCACTGCGCTTGAAATTAAACCTTTAGATACCTTAAAGAGAAATTCTCTATTGGTCAGTGACACCTTGTTTTTGAAAAAAATTGGAAATACAAATATATTTAATAATAATAAAACCTCTACTTATCTTGGTGGACGTTTCACTGACCAATAGAGAATTTCTCTTTTAGGTATCTAAAGGTTTAATTTCAAGCGCAGTGACATTTTGGGACAGATCCTAAATCTGTCCTTACTACAAATATATTGCAATAATTTTTGATAACTTCTACTCTATTTTTTAGAAACGAGGAGAGAAAATCCCATCAAAAGCTGAAAAATGAATGAATTTGGAAGTTCGGACCGGTTTGAACCCTACCTAATAGATGGCGGTACACATGTACTTCGCAATCTAGTACTACCAACTGTGATTTCGTGAGACGTTGTTTCTGTAAACAACCAGCAGATGGCATTCACGTGACCCGTGTTTTCAATGATAGAAAAGATTACAAAAAAAGGAGAAAAGAGAGCAAAATTTTTGGTTTTCGAAAGTGAAATCAGTGAGTTCTAATGGAAATGGTCAATTGGTCGTGACCTTCTATAGCAATGAACTGTGTCAGAAATATATATACAATATATATACAGGGTGAGTCGAAAATGTGTACCGAGCTTTCTGGGGGTGATAGACCATTGAAAAATAAGTGTAGTTTGATGATTGAACTCATAGACTTATTAATAAACTCATGGCCCAAAATGCATATTAAGGGAGATATATCCTTCCAAAGTTGATAAAATTAAAATAATATCTCCGCATAACTTCTGAACGATGAAAGCCACCTGATTGAAATTTTGTGCATGAATGTATGTTGTCAAAATACATTTTTTCGTCACACTTCCACATTTCTGATATTGTTATAAAGGGTGTTTTCAGAGGGTGAGTCATGATTTTTGTAGAAAACTTTTTTCCCTGTATTATTTTCCTTGTATTATTTTTCCCTGTATTTTTGTATTTTTATTTGAAAAAACAGGAGCATTCGATGGAGCGAAGAAAATTACATGAAAAAGGTACTCTTATTCAAATACAAAAAATTGAGCCGTTCGTGAGATATTTGAGTTTTGTAGTTGCATGATATCAGCAGATTGATTCTATTCATCGCGAGATTCATCGGTATAACGATATTTCAGCAGGCCATGAACAATTTTGTTTTTAATTTTGTCGATAATATCACCTCCCTGTGCCACGTTACTGAGCAATGAGTACATAGCATAAGTCTGTCCCAACAAGGTTTGAATAAAAATAAAAGTTTGATAATGTTTTTGGTACTTTTAATTAATACATAATTTTGAATGGAAGAAAAAGGAAAAAAACCAATTGAAGTAGCTATTCGAAATGTCCACCGTTTTCGGTTATACATAATCTGAGGCGTTTACGTAAATTATTCATCAAACCGTTCATTGTTTGGTAATCATTTTTCAACAACGTAAATTCGTTCACAATTTTTTGCCTCAGCTCCTCAACATTCCGAATGTAGTATCCAACGAATTTGTCTCCTAAAGTCGCAGCCCAGACGTTCACTTTGAAATTATATTGAAAATGCGTTACTTTAACAACGTGTGGTTTTTCGTCAGCCCAGAAATGAGTGTTGCGCGAATTGAAAACACCGTTTCTAGTAAAAGTTGCTTCGTCTGTGAACAATATCTTGTTTAAAAACTCAGGACATCTTCGAGTTCGTTCCAGCAACTCTTCCCATAATCTTAATCTTATTTCATTGTCTCGTGGTAACAGTTCTTGTACCTGCAAATGATGATAAGGGTGTAGCTGTTGCTCTCTGAGAATCCTGGTTACATTCGCTTGTGTTGTGTCTATTCGTCTTGTTAATTTTCTTGTACTTATTTCCGGATCCTGTTCCACAGTATTTAATACTTCTTCTTCAACTTCTACAGTTCTCGCACTTCTGGGTCGGCCACCATTTTTATTATTGGTTTTCAAACATCCTGTTTCACGCAGTCTTTGTACAATCCTCAAAATTGTTCTCGAATTTGGAACGCGTCGAGCGGGAAACATCTCTGCATATCGTATCACAGCAGCATTTGCATTTCCGAAGCACTCGCCAAGCATTAGAAGCATATCAGTTTGTTCAGAGAACGAATAACCTGCCATATTTCTTAAAATGTCAGTTGATAATCGCAGTGATAAATGACACTGAAAAACCACACGAACAAATCGACTACAACAATGTTGACTCGAATGTTGATGACATGAACGTCAAAATTGAGAACAAAATAATTCATCATGGCCTGCTAAAATATTGTTACCGATGAATCTCGCGATGAATAAAATCAATCTGCTGATATCATGTAACTACAAAACTCAAATATCTCACGAACGGCTCAATTTTTTGTATTTGAATAAGAGTACCTTTTTCATGTAATTTTCTTCGCTCCATCGAATGCTCCTGTTTTTTCAAATAAAAATACAAAAATACAGGGAAAAATAATTCAAGGAAAATAATACAGGGAAAAGAGTTTTCTACAAAAAATCATGACTCACCCTCTGAAAACACCCTTTATAACAATATCAGAAATGTGGAAGTGTGACGAAAAAATGTATTTTGACAACATACATTCATGCACAAAATTTCAATCAGGTGGCTTTCATCGTTCAGAAGTTATGCGGAGAAATTATTTTAATTTTATCAACTTTGGAAGGATATATCTCCCTTAATATAAATTTTGGGCCATGAGTTTAATCATCATACTACACTTATTTTTCAATGTTCTATCACCCCCAGAAAGCTCGGTACACATTTTTGACTCACCCTATATATATATATAATACAAATAATATATATATATATAATAAAATAATATATATATATATATATTATTTGTGACCTTGTTTACATTTGAGTTTGTGAATTGTGGATATTACAAATACCTACCTGGTTGGACTTCATTGTTGATTCATTGTTCATTTAGTGATTATTACTGGTTCCGTTTTGTAACTTGCAACCAAAGAATGCCGTTTTACCCCGAGTATGTTTTTTTTTCTTAGTATGAAAAGGCGTTTCCATTTATCTCATTTAGAGGTTTATGTTTTGTTTGGTGGAATTGAAATGATACCTTTGGAAATGATACTCCATAGATTTCTCATCTTCATACTCATCTATTTGATGTCATTGAGTATATAGAGCTGAAATGACCATAATCATAAAACTGTTCCGCCATTTTTGGGGCCGCCATGTTGAATTTTTGGATTTTGACAAATAATCTTGATATCGATATGACACCGAAAATCTAAAAATACAAATCTGAATTTTCTATTTTTGACAAATCTTCTAATTTCCGACTCCAAAGACCACGAGACATCAATTTTGAGTAAAATCTGACGATAACCACAAAACTCGTCCGCCATTTTTTTCATTTCATAATGCCTTGTCACAAAAATTATGTCCACCTGCCAAATTTTGAATCATTCGGACGATTGGAAGTGGGTCAAATTCAACTTGCAAGATTTGATGAAACTAAATGAAAGCTTGAAAAACAAAGACCACATGTGACCATTTTCAATATTGATATTAGGGGTATTCCTGGTCTTCGTATTTTTCTTCGTATACTCACGAAATTGACGTTTCGTAAGTATGTCAACCAATCACCTGTCTGGATTCTATTCGAAATGTCAAATTCGTAAACATACGAGGTGGAATACGAGAGATCGGGAATACCCCTGATATTCTTATAGATGAAAATTCAGTGCGAAATACCCGAGTTTTGCCAAAGCCGTCAAGATTCATCCCTGAAAAAGATAAATATCGTCAAAGTAGTCGGCTCGGTTGTACCGCGATCCGCGACATAAATAAATACACACATTGTCTGGATCGAGACTCGAGTCCTATAAAAACTACAAACATATAATCATCTTGCGCGGACGGTAACAGCAACCAAATAATATGAAATTTATACTTCGATGCGATGCTATTATACCGACACCTATTGAGAACATGCCCGAACTGACCGAAAAGAAGGAAACTACAATAAGGCACCAGCTTCAGTAGAATAATCATATTTTATTACAATCGGTCATCGCAACGCTATCTAGATAGAGTTTCAGAAGTAGGCAGTGAATCCCCGCTCTTGAAGGAGGTATCTTGTTCAATGTCAATTTGAACTTCTTTATTTGGTGCCAGTTACTGCGACCATGTGGGTCGTTTATTGTTTCATAAGTTACAATTCATTTTACTTCTCTGTATTTATGTGTGAGATTTTGTATATCTTTATTATAATCAATGAATGTAGATTCGATTCTTCATTTGGATTTTGTTCGTATTCTTTGTTAGATTGTTTTTTAAAGAATGTATGGTGATATGTGATGCTTTTAAGGCGATTGTTGATTCTTGAAGGGTTATCTTTTTTCATGTTCAATAATGGGTGAGCTTTCAAAAGACTACCACCCATGACCTTTCTGGTTCACAATTCTGATAATGAATTGAAGTGTCTTTTCGTTTCCACACATGGCCCACAATTGACGTCGTTATTTTCGATATAGTTGTATACTAGGTGTCTCTTGGTAACTGTTTATGTTGGCATGAAGAATTATGAGACTATAAAACATGGACAGCAACAACTTTCCAAGATTCAGTGGGTGATGTTTCATGTGGTTCATCTAGATAGAGCATGAACACATGCTTTATTTTGTCCTGGATTTTTTTGCATTCCACCTGTAAGGGTTATTCCGAAAGTTACCAAAAATTAATGGATGCAGAAGTTTCATATAATTTTTGAATCTTCAGAATTTTTTGTCAAAATTAAAAAATTATTTCAGCAAATATCATATTTTGGCATATTGTCATTTTTTCCCAATGGAACACCCTATATATCTCATTTTTAGAAATAAGCTGTTTTTCTGATTTCAAAAATTTCAATATGTGTTTTTTTCATCCATTCGTCTCCGAAATACAATTACATTACAATCACAATACAATTCGAATATTCTAATCTTCACTTGAACAAAGTTAGCTATACCATGGAAGTTACAGAACCTCATCATGTTTACCATTCACCTATTCAATGTGAGTTTTAATGAATTTATAATTTTTTGATATCTTTTCAAATAATTCCTGTTGATAGGGAGCGAATTCATATGGGAAAACTCTGTACAGTCGTAATTGATGAAGCTCTCGTGTTTTAATGTCAGTGAACACTATATCGGGTGTCAATTGAGTATGAAAAATAAATTCAAGATGAAAAACTCATATAAACATGTGTCTTAACTTGCTTCGTTTTCAAGATAAATTGTGTTGAAAGTAGAAAAACAAATCGTGAATATTCTTTACTTGATTTTGTTGTGATTTGGAATCATTAGTCGTGTTGAAGAGCTGAATTCATCAAGTCCAGTGGCCTCCCGAGCAACATCTTAACAAATATTTTTGAAAAAAGAAAATGTGCGCACTGCAATTGATGAATGTTATCGAGTTTGAGCTGAGTTAGCCTCGACAAATAATGCCAAATTACAACAAAATTGAATGAAGGATATAAAATATCTTAACGAATAACCATTTCTCGAGTTATCCTCGTATTTTGATTACAAAAAAGTTCAAATAAAAATTGGTATAATCATGTTTATATGAACTTTTCATCTCAATATCACTCGAAGAATCGTCTGTTGAATTTATTGTACTGGGAGTACCACTAAGAAAGGGAGCCGGCTGTATCTAGGAAACTATTTGCCGTACGGGTTTCGGAAAAAAATATTCACGATGAAAGTGGTCTAGAGAAATCTCTGGAAATTATTTTCAAGTTTCCAGGACGGCCGCTAGAGGGTACAATTACACCCGGTTTTTATGAGTATTTGATATATCAAAAACATTTTTTCGACGGTCTCGATTTGACTTTAAATCATTTCGATATGAAAACTGTGCTAGCTCTTTAAATAAAAGAGGGAGAGGAGGATGAATAGCACTATGAAAAAACTCAAATTACTTCAGTTTGGTGTAACGGAATTCAACGAACTTGGTCTCATTATGAAGGGTTTTTCCAGCTCTTCCAGATAGATCCCGAATCGAGTCGATTTAAATCCCATGGTGGCCGATGGATGTCACCGTTTGAAAAACAGACAATTTTCCATTATTTCTCGAGAATTTCAAATGAAACTATGTATGTTTCTTGCTCTAATATGAAATTGGAGCAAACGAGAAGAAAAATGGTGAAAACCGCAAGTTGGTACTTTTTGAGGAACCGGAGAAATATTCGAAATGATATCATGAAAATATTCACTACAGGAATCTGAATTATCAACTTCAATAATCGTAATTAGAAATATCTTGTATCTATGGAATCATAATTTCAATAATTTATTCACTTTGACTCCACAATAAACAAACCCCAAACTGCTGTGATATCTCACATAGCTGATTAAAATGTAAGTAGTAAGTAGAAATCATGTCGATATTATGGAAAGAGTGTTTTTGATATGTCTGGACATATCAAATTCTTTAAAAAAAAACGTTTTTCGAACTGGTCAATGCAATAACACCCTCTAGCGGCCGTCCTGGAAACTTGAAAATAATTTCCAGAGATTTATCTTGGCCACTTTTTTCATGAATATTTTTTCAGAAACCCATGCGGCAAATAGTTTCCTAGATACAGCCGGCGTCCTTTTTTAGTGGTACACCCTGTACATAATTAATTGACACCATAGACATGAAATTCATCAGAAGGTATCCGTACTATCTAAAAACATGAGGATATACGTCTACATTCAATTTCAAATAAAGTGCCAGCTGCTTCGAAGATATCGAACAGCCATCTCTTCAAATTTGACCTGCTCATAACTCATAGTTTTCCATTATATCGATAGATGCAGGTCCCGTACGGACACTGTATAGTTGGATGTATTTTCGAACCTAATTCACACGTATTTGTAGGCGGAGATGGAAACTACATTTGTGCTGGTTCAGATGAAGGTATCATATTCATATGGGAGAAGAAAGCATCGAAAATAGTGACAGCTCTGTTCGGTGACGTTTCGATCGTCAACTGTGTCCAGCCTCACCCTAGTGCCTGTTTTATTGCCTCCAGTGGAATTGATTCAGGCGTTAAGCTATGGTCACCGTTACCCGAGGTCAGTCATACATTTCATCCTATCATTTTTCTCTTCGAAAGTATGTCTAAAACTATCATAGCTATATCAGTAAATCACACTATACTGGATGATTTACACGAATTGGCGTATTTTCCTTTGTTGCCACACATAAGAAACAGTAAAGTTCAAGATACCCATATTTCACGAACTTTTCCGTATACGCTCTGACAAACTTCAATGTATGTAGCCCTCTCTGATTGAATATACTTACAGTCGCTAGATCTGGAGATTGAACATAAAAGAACACCTCATATCGTAATAGGTCGGTCTTGTGCTATAAATCATTGCAGTATCAGGTGAATCATTTTGTATTTCATATCAGATGAGTGAGGAAGAAATCAACGACAAAAATACATTCTGGATAATTATCACTACCAAACGGAAGATTCTGTCGATTCCACCGAAATTCAACACCATTGGATTTTCCTTGGATTTTTTGGAAGAAAACATTCACTATGCTTTAAATGAAAATAATTATTTGAATCAACACCAACACAAGAGAGATCCAAGACAGTCTATAAATTCATATCCACAGCAACTGCTGATGTACAACAAACCACCTAATAGGCAGAATTTTGGAAATATAAACGTCCACAACGAAACTTTCCTCTACGAATGATAAGGTCATTCGATCCACACTGACAAAGACAATTTTGCAGGCCATCCTGCACCACAATATAATCAATGGAATCAATCTCAACGAGGACCACAACAAAGGAATGTTTCTCAACCAAATCTATTCAAAACCCTTCACAAGCCAACCGCGATGAACACTTGAATTATGCAAAAAAATACACAGCAAAAGACAAAGACCAAACTTCGAAGTCGAAGAACTCTTCTGCCAAGAAGATGGGTACTACCCGGAAGAACTTCATGAAACGTGAAGAAAATATAATATCAGGTCACCAAGCGAATAAAAATGAAGTAGGTAAATATGCGGTCTAACTAGCGCATCATGAAACTTATGCAGGATGCAGCTGTTTAAATTAACTAATGCTGATAGCAAACGTTTGCAAATTCATGGCCTTGATAGACCAACAAGAAAGTATCAATTTCCCAGTGATCCAATAATGTTGGTGTACTTCTTCAAGAGAGGGCGAATGATATGTCATATTGCAGAATATTCACTCAATACACGGAAGATATGATACAGAAGTCTTCAATGAACTAGAGGAACCGATCCTTATCGGACAAGAAGTATGCCGTTAGAAAATCTACTGTATGTTGAGGATTGGGAGGCATTTATGATGATTCAAATAATATATTTGATGATAAATATCTATTTCAAATAGAGATAAATCGATTCACATTATCGAAATAACAATTTCGCTCAATACCAATAGTCTTCAAGCTCTTATAGACACTACAGGTGAAACAAAATATGGTGATTGAAATACATCAGAGTCTATACGGAAAATCAAGTGGAAAGATTCACATTATTGAAATAAGAATTTCGCTCAATACCAATATCCTCTTAACTCTTATAGACACTACATGTGAAACAAAATATGGTAATTGAAATGCATCAGAGTTTATACGATCTTAATGACTCTCCCACCTCCCATGAGTTGGTTATATTCGGGTGGAGGAATTTTTGCAAATTTATTTCAACATACCAGTCCAGTGGCGATAGCCAAGATGGCCGTTGATTTATATCTGAATAAAGTTACGAACATAGTGAATTAAAACAATTTCATTGTGATCACTTCGCAGTGAAGTTGGTGGTTAGTAGACACGAGAGAAATATGCCGATTGGATATTATGAGTCAAATGAAATAGCTAACAATCGAATGTCATATATTCATATTGTTAGACCTTCATCACCGCACAAACCGATCCTGGCTAACATCATCAAAATGGACGAGATTTGTTTGAGCTATCATTATGAGCGATGGATTCTTCAAACAACAGCAAGAACAAGACCACTTTGTATATCATATATATTGTGGATAATTTAGAAAAAAAACTTTCATTATGATATCAAGTTGCACTAAAAATTAGAATGTTCTCAAGTGATTGGAAATATGAACATCTGAACTATTTTCAATTTTTTTTCGAAAACAATTCGTCAAGTAGCTCAATCACGATGTTAGAGTCTGTGCCACTAATTGGATAACCTTTATATACTATACAGGGTGTCCGGAAATTATGCCCAAAAAATCAAAGGGGTGATTCTGCATGATAAAATAAGAAATGTATCTATTTCATATGCACTACGGTCCGGAAATGCATAGTTTTCAACATACAGTGTGTTGAACTTTTTAAATATCCTTCCACCGATATTTTTGGAATTTGGCATCGTTATTTTTAGCTATTTTAGATATAAATATATATCATTTTTATTATTATTATTATGGTGTAGCTGGAATGCACTTGCAGCAAAACGTTTGTATAGTGAAGCGTTTCCTAATAGAAGGGCACCACAATCACGGATGTTCAGCAATAGCCTGAAGACCCTGTTGGTTGTCTGAATTTCTGCAATATCATGAGAAATCTCCTCAACGAAGATCGAAATCTGATATATTCTATCCTTTTAACGGACGATGCTGGCTTTGGCATGATGGCTCATTCAGTATCCATAATGAACATTACTGGTGAAAACAATCTTCACTTGGGAGTAGACCGCGGGTATAAAAATAAGGGCCAAATTTTTCTCCACAAAGACTGAATGGTGAGGTTTATTCAGATTTTTTGAGAAATCAGTTGCCCATTCTTTTGGAGGACGTACCCCTTCGAGTAAGAAATTCGATGTGGCTGCTTCATGACGGTGCGTCGCCGCATTATGCAGTTGGAGTAAGAGATTACCTCAATGAAACTTCTCCTGAGAGAGATGGATAGGACGCGGAGGGTTTGTGCAGTGGGCTCCTAGATCACCTGATTTGAACCCAATGGACTTTTCCTTCTGGGGTTATCTCAAAACTTTCGTATACAGGACTCCTGTGCATGATGTTGAAGAGCTTAGGCAAAGAATTATTGATATGTTTGAGGTAATTGAACAAAAAGAGGGAATATTCGCCAGAGTTCGTTGGAATTTCCGAAGAAGGATAAATTTATGCCGTGAAATGGAAGGACATCATTTTGAAACTTTGTTGTGAAGCTTATGTACTGATTTGTTGTTGAGGAAGTCAATGTTCTTCTCGGAAAGAGGTCTATCATCAAGATAGAACAGGAAGACCTTCTTCAAATATTTCCATATGTTCTTCAATTTTATACCTTCAAAGTTGAAAATGAAATCATTATGATCAAGTTATAATAAATAATGATAAATAAACAATTCATTCACAATATAGTACATAGTACAGGTTTAAACTTGATTAAATAGAATGTGAATAAATACAACTTTCTACGAGGTATAGTACGTATATCAGAATATACATATATACCTGTGTGTATAGCAAAGATGAAGAATGATAGTAATACATAAATTTAAATAAAATAATTCCATCATACATAATATCTAGGAATGGGTTTCAAATATAAATCTAAATTAAAAATTTCCATATTGTGATTTCTAAAAGTACCCATTAGTATGTAAATTATAACAATTGGTTTTACATAATATTCTCGGTAATATTATATACATTTTGACATATTTCAGTGCAACTAGGCGATAAACATAGGGTGAATTATTGAATATTCCAGTTTTCTATTATTGATTTAATGTACAGGCTGTCCTATTCTCGATGTCCTTACGGGATATCTCGCTTATTTTTGAGAATACAGATGTGTGTCGGTGTGTGTATTTTTATACACACACCGACAGATTTTCAATCAAATCATCATACAAGTATAAAGAAAGGAATAATCAAATCACTTCATGATAGAGCCAAATCCATATCATCGAACCACCAAATTTTCAATGCCGAAATGAACCATATAAATGATGTTCTACAACTCAACACTTATCCGAAACATTTCATTGATAAAACAATACACCAAATTGAGAACAGACAGAATATACAACAAACACAAAGACAACCAACACTGATAACGAATGTAATCCCACACATTCCCGGAATATCTGAAAAAATTAAACGTGTTGGTGACAAGTTTCGAGTGAAAACAGTGTTCAAGACAGAAAATACAATAAAATCGATTTTGACTCATACAAAACCGAAAAATGAAGAACAATCATCAAAAAATTGTATTTACAGTATACCATGTGTTTGTGGAAAATATTATACCGGTGAAACCAGCAGGCCTCTATCAGTAAGGATGAGAGAGCATAAGAACAATATGAAGAGAAGATATACTGACAAATCAAAATTAGCTGAGCATATCCTTACTGAAAATGGACAACATATGGCCGATTGGGGTAATATTAAGATCATAGGAAAAGAAGACAACAACCAAAAACGAAGAATCAAAGAGTCTGCTTGCATTCTCCTGAACGGAGACAATAATATTGCTTCTTGTTCAGTTGATATAGATAGAACTTGGCATCCACTTCTGAAACTTGAATATGAAAATGAAAAATTCGATATCAATTAATGAAAACACCTTGTAACCAGAATTCCTCCGTCTGCCAAATTGTCACTTTTCAGTGTCAAAATCGAAAACATTGAAAAAATTTTACGAAGAGAAAAATATTTCAATTGTGTTGAGAACGGGAGCAGATTCGTTTCCGAAACGTCCACCAAGATAAGTAGAGGTTTTATTCTTATTAAATATATTTGTATTTCCAAATTTTTTCAAAAACAAGGTGTCACTGACCAATAGAGAATTTCTCTTTTAGGTATCTAAAGGTTTAATTTCAAGCACAGTGACATTTTGGGACATATCCTAAATCTGTCCTTACTACAAATATATTGCAATAATTTTTAATAATTTTTAATATTGTTAAAATTTTCCCGACAGCTGAATCTATGTATGTGTTTTTCATTGATAATATAATCCATCATCATGTATTTTGTTCACATATAGATATAATCCAACCTTCGACTTCAAATTTCTTTATTACCTATTTTCAACTTTCTCCTTTTTCCTTTGATATGAATACAGTGGGTTGTCCAGACGATGAGATTCGAGTGAAATTGAAGACAATAATAATGAGAATATAATGAAAAATACCTTATATATGTTAGGCAATACACGCTCATGGTGGTGGAATTCAACATAGGAGGGGACTTTAGCGACTGCCTATACGGCCAGTTTCTCCACGAACACTTAAATTGTCCTGTAATCTCAGTCTTGAATCCACTTGTATTGTAACTAATTTTGCACATATAATTGTGGTTTTTCAATGGTCAATTCAATAATTTCTCATGGTAGTTTCCTCAGATTTCGAAAATTCCGGTCAGGAAAATAATTTTTTTTGGCAATATTCCATTCAATCGAATACAAGAAATTAATTGATATTTCCATTGATCGAACTACAATCATTTGTATTCTGAATAGGCACCTATTAAAGCAGTGCATTGTCAACGTTATGTATATTGATTTGAAGCATTCCATAAATAATGAGTTCACATCAAAGTCCGGAACACTCTTCAGCTCCGTACTTTCACTGCTGCTATTTCAGACAATCCTAGGAGTAATCGACACATCAAGTCGATTCGGAAAAGCGCTCGACAGACTCTAACAAGCCGATTTTTGGTTAGGTTAGGTTAGTTTAGATACATTTAAATATATTCCAACATGAAATATTTTCACAAGAATAGGTTATACAGGGATCATCGAGTATTCGGGCAAATGTCCCATATAACACATATCTGGACGTCCATAAGATATCCTTCATGGACGTCAGAAAAAAAAAACGAATCACGGGTAACTGAACTCGCGACATTTCGATCATCACCACCTTTATCACTCAGGCTATCTCACTTGTTGAAGAAATTATATCCTGACAAGTAATCGGGGTGTCGGATGATGCTTCTCATTTTCAGAAAAATAGAAATTATAGAAAATATGAAATAGTAAAATATACTGTCCATTACCCAGCGAACTATCGTGTATCGTCAAAAAATAATGTTGCAACAAAGCAAATTTCAGTTTTCAGCTAGGGATATTCAATGTAGGTATGTTTGATATCACAGTAAATGCAACATATCGATTTGTTGAGAATGACTCCAATGATTAATTCGTCATTATTAATTATGTAATGAAATATATTCTAAGATTCATTTGAATAAATGTAATTGTCAAATGTTCCTTTCATTGTATCAATTATTCCAGGACGACAGTGTTAACCCAAGAATGGTAGTAGATGTAGATGAAGTTGTGCGGGCGAATCAGAAGAGAATGTCGATGGATCCTTTCGAATCTATGCTGGTCAATATGGGTTACCAAGTTCCTACTATACCCGGTATGCACGCATCTACAGGAGGAAACGAAGTGTCAGCTTGTAGAACTTGTTGATTTCATCTTTACGCTTGCTGAGAAGGTTTGAGATGTTCATTTGCCATTTGAAATATCCTTTTTGATTATTGAAGTTTCGAACATTTGGTAGATTTGGTCCATCACTTTGATATTCATAGACCTGGAAGTGGATCTGAAGAAATATTATCAATTTTCGGTTCGATTAGAACAACCTTGATGAGATGTCATAGTGAGACTCAACTATATTTCGATCATTGTCTATTAACATGTAAAGACAAAATTGATGATAATTTATATTGAATATTATTTGATATATCTTCTTTAAATTTATTTTATACATATATATTTATATATATATACATATATATGTATATAGTATATATATATATACATATATATGTATTTAGTATATATATGTATATAGTATAGTTGATAAATTATATTATCAATAATTATACGGTGCGCCCCTACGAGAAGTGCATCTATCGATATGAAGTAGTATGACATTCATCATGAGGACAATCCAAAAATGCATTTTCTAGAATTGAGCGAAACGTCCTGTTATATGGGAAGATAATGCCAGCTTCATTATAACCAATTCCCCTTCATTTCATTCCCTACACCTATACATGAACACATTTTCAATTTCTAATGGCAAATTTCTTGTGCAAATGGAAAAAGTCTCATTAGCTTCTTCATTCACTGATTGGACCAAATAAGGTAAATCGCCATTATATTGTCTGTAAATTGTTCGAGGGGGTGGAACATTCGTTGTTCTGGAAGTAATGATGAAGTTTATTCGCTATTATATTCACAATTATTGAATCGATCCAGAGATAATCCGAATACAGTTAAAATGAAGACAAAATCATTATTATTATCAACTCACAATTCGAGAGTTCCAGATTCCTGAAAATATTTCAATGAATATATTCCTTATGAACAATTCAGTAAAGTTATTTTCAAATTAGGCCAATTTATTATTTTTCATATATCTATCGTTGGATGCAAATCCCGAACGGACACTCTATATGCATATATGTATGCATATTTTTCTATGCTTTGTTTTCAAGAATGAATAAAGTGTAAAAATTGTATGTTTTTTAATTGTTTCTCATTTTCATCATCTTTATGTAGATGAGAAATGCCAGACATTATTCTCAAATCAAAAATTTTCCGATTTATCATAATGCAAATGCCTTGAGGCTGGTTATCATGATCTAGGTATTTTAACTGAAATATCCTGGTATATTTCGTAGGATTTCGTATGTGCAAGAGTATATACCTGATTTAAATTCATCAAATTTAAAATATGAAGGGAATATTCAATTTCGTATTATGCACGTCATTGACCAAACAACGAATGTATAGTCAACGATGGCGTATAAGGAAGAAAATGAAAGGTAACGTTTCGAAAATTGTAACGCATCCAACTCATAGTGGTGCTCAACGGGGGATGTCTTCTATAGACCTGGGTTGCCTCGAGCGCCAGTTAGATTATAGTGGTGAACTCCACTTTTTTCCAACCAGGACTTGTCTTGATGGAAGGCCTAGATAGCAACGAAGTCGGAGCGACGGTATGCCAGGGGTCTAAGGCGTTCTGGACTATAAGATGTTCACAAGGTGTGAGGGCTTTAATATCAACCACTGGAATACTGGTTGCTGCGGGGGTTGAGTATACCTCTCGCAAGAAATAATCAGAACCACGATTCAAAATAAAACAGATTCATTCACTGGAATTGAATCATCAGGAATGTTCGAATATTGGGAACAAAATATAAACAAACAATTACAGGTGACAGACTATGTCAACAGGTATCGAGGTGTGAACGAGAATGGTGAACACTCAGGGTGACTTCTCTAACCACCAATATATATATATATATATATATATATATATATATATATATATATATATATATATATATTTGTCGCGATAGCGGGCAAGTTGGCATCCGTACAGATTTGTAGCCCAGTGGTATCCGCCGATATACACGTTTACGTATATAGGGCAGCCCCAATGTATCGAGATCAAGCACAAAGTGGCTTCTTCTCATTTGGCAACACTGTAACACGAACTATTTGTAGGTGAGTTGATTTTTTTCAGAATCCTTTCGTCCCTCATATTGTGTATGTATACAGGTCGCGTTTGAAGTGACTTCCAGCGATTAAATAACTACTATTAATTATTTCGATCAAGAAGGAGTACCTATATATTCCAATAATTGACGCCGCATTCCCTATTCGTTTCCATAGACCTCATCGTGAACCTCATCGAGTAACACGTAAAATCAAATCAAATTCTACAGAGTGAAAAGAATCTCCTCTGTTGAACCGTAAGAGGACGATGAAAGATATTTTTTTTCAGATAGATATATTTTGAAGCATTTTTGTTTTTGAGAAAAATCAAATTCATTTATTTCCCTTGTGTCGGATATCAGTGAATGTTTTTATTTTTTCAACTGCTAAGCTCATCGAAAACTGACATAAGGAAACTGAGTAAATACAGTGGTGCAAAATTACCGAACTGAACTGATTGAACTAGAAGAAATTCATGAAAATTGACTTTCTGATCCTCAAATTGCCATTCTAAATCCATTCTGGATCCAATAGCAACGTTTTCCTCTTTTATTCGAGTGGAAATTCATTTTGAAGGACTTAAAACACAAGGACATGGATTCAATTTTTCAAAATATCTAGTTTGTCAACGGGCATTTTATCAACTTTCGATATTCAGATATAATTTCATTACCATCAAATAGGTAGTATTATTGAGAATTAGACGATACCAGCCCACCGAGCATTATACACAACAGACACATGACATACACTGGTCATTCATCCATCTCAACAGTGAATTTCAATTCAACAACTCAAATTATTCGTTCATTGTTAACAGAGAGTGCCTGTTACTGCTGGAAATTGTGCTTGAAACTCCCACTTTGATTCAACTTTTAATTTATTCTATTCACGTTCCTGCATGGTAACTATCATTTGGAAATGGAGATTGTCATTATTTGCTCGACAAAACTTCTGCTTTTGTTATCATTTTATATTTTGATAAGTAATTACAAAAAAATTGTTGAATTTCTTTTCCTCAAATCAAAAATTATGCCAAGAAAAGTTTGTTGTATTTTGGGGCTACTGCTATATGTCTGTCAAGGTTACGAAAAGTAATCATCATTTGAAAACTATCGAACATAGGTGTATGGAAAAATGAAAAAGGTCGATTTAGGATTTAATTATTTTTCTCAAACGGAAAGATGTAAGGGAACATTCGAAAAAGAAATATTCATAGGCAATTGAACATCCATTTTTTTTTTCCTGAATTGATAGTCACTCGAATCGTATCATGAAGATTTCACACCCGTATTGATGAACCAATTGAAGGCACACTTTTTGTTTCCTCACGGAGACATTTCCGATTTTTTCTTCGTCCTGGACTTTCTAGTTTTGAAAATTTTATTCGAGAATAAATATTCATTTTGTTGTATTCAACAGTTTGGAAAAATGTGGGATCTCTGAAATCATGATGAACATTAAGAAAAGTTCAAATACCCACCCAAGTAGGAGCGCATGTGGTGGAAATGAGTGGTTTCATTATTTCTGGTTATCATCATTCAAGGTGGAAGTTCGAATCGTAGTGTTCAACCGTGAACGAATGGTCGAAGTGATTCGATTGAAAATTGCTACAAAGGCATTGGTAAATGATCGATGATATCGTAACCTTCGTGGCAACTCCTTTAACTAGATTTGCATCTATAAAAATTCTCAAAACTGGAGGAGTTGAGGTTGAGTTGAGGTTCATTTCAGAATTATGAATTAGCTTATGACCTAACCTAAACTGATGCTGTTTACTACTATTTCACCTTGACGAAGGATTTTTGTATTTTCTCCCTTAATAATTCTGCCTCGCGAATATTTCCGAATCTCGATATACTAGAATATTATTTGGTGTTAAATTCTGTTTTTGACGTTTACAATTGTCAATCTGATGAGACGCGCAATGCTTCATAAATAAATGCTGTCGTTGCTACGGTAACGTATTTTATCCGATATTTTTATCCTCTTCTCATTTACAAATGAAAGCTTGATTTTTTTTTCCTAACGTCAACATTCACGACTTTTCCTCGTCTCGGACCTTTTCGACGCGATGAAAATTTTTTCTGTCGAAACACTGATAACATCACGTTGATATATATGTTCGTTTATTGGCTGCCATCTTGTGTTCTGTCTCGAATGATTTCCATGTCACGTACAATTATTAGGTATCAATTGAATGTCTCAAGGTGTGGAATCTTCTCATTAAATGCCCTATTGGCCAGAATCACTTGCTTGGATTTTCTCTCGTCCATGGATTTTTTTGAATTCAGGTGAACGAAAAACTCCTCCTCCAATAATTATTTCACTTGATTGATGTGAAAATCTTGAATTGTTTCAATTTACCCACTGCGAGAGAGTGAACTGAAACATAAAAATTTATGAATAACGGTTGAGAGGCCAACCTATAGTGTCGAAAGATTCCGAGAATCAGAAGTGAGATCGGCAACCCTGTCTAGATGCCATCCTGCAAGATAATCACATATACCGACGCCATATTATACCGTTCTTCGATATGTATATAGAAGGAAGCTGACTTGTGCGTCAGATGTATATTCAGTATACAAGTGTGCTACTATAACGCTGTCTGTCGAGAACACCATGAACCTTGGAGTATAGTTTATACAAAAACCGGCCAGAGTGACGTCCAGCTGATTTCAGCAGCAATGAATTCTTACCGCGGATGCCACTCCAACCGCGATTTCAACATTGGCGGACGCCACATCACGCCGTGAATATATATATAAATATATATATATATGTATATATATATATATATATATATATCTAACTTAGTTACTTCCAAGACTAAATTAGCGATTGATTCGATACTTCCGAGACTTTCGTTGAGTTTCGAGACGGTCTTGGAAAAATTTTATATCTAAAGGTTGGTACCAGGACAGTCTTGGAAGTTTTGTGTCTTGGAACTATTCCATGATACTATAACGAGGAAAGATATGATCACTCGAGGTTCTAGTTTTGAACCGCTTTGTGCATGACGTCACTTCGTGACAAATACGATTGGCGGCAATCGTAATAACAACATTTTCATATATTTAATCAGACCAATTATCGAATAACAATGTTTTTGGAGTTTTAATGTTAGTCGAATTATAATTCCAATCATCGAAATATATAAAATAATAAAAATGAACACAGCAAAATGTATTATTTCCCTGGATATTGTCACGAGTGGGTTTTCACCCCTACAATCGCAACTCGAACTTACTCGCTTGGAAGAGGTTTTATGGAAATTATAATTAAAGAATTCATTTCCACTTAACAAATTTATTCATCTTGAATAAAGACAATTCGGGCATGAAATGAATTTACCAATTTGCCAGCAAGATACACCCAACTCAAATAAAAACAAAACAAGAAAACTAAAACTATTGACATTAAAAAAGGGTACTAACAGAAAGGCTCGCTTTTCGTTGGAGCATTGGAACTGCCACTCGCGAAGTTTAGACATGATGCAAAATGTTTAAGATTTACTTTTTGTTTGCGAATTTGAAAAACTATACTTTACGGTCCACTGTCCGAACCACAACTGCCGGTTTTTTCTCTAATACCTTTTCATGTCCGTTTTGGTAGTGGTAATTGATTCAGCATAAAACTAGTGTATTCACCTCGATTAGGAAAAATCCAAAACCAGCAGTTTCTGCCCGTCAGCGACTTTACTTGAATAATAATAAAATTGAAATCCGAACTAGAATTTCCTTTGAATATCGTAATTCTCTACTGATATCCTGTAAGCTAAATAATTCTACGAATATGATCTAGACTAGGTTATTGTACTGTTCTTATATGAAATGAGAATTTCAAATATTCCCAATAAAATTATTATAATTTCGATTCATTCTTGACACATTTCCACCTCCTCAGAAAGCGGGCCTCTCGCTTTATTCAAACCTAGAAATCTTAAAATCCTTTTCCATACTTATAAGTGGAACAGATACCATGTAACCAATAGAAGATATATGTATCAAGTTCTTGAAATAAAATATGTCTATACCTAAACAGCTATGGATACTTCTATCATGAAAGGAAAGAAACAAATGATGTAATAAAAATGGAAATTCACTTCATCGACATACCTACCACAAATGTATAAAAAAATATTGAAAAAATTATAAAGAAAATCAAATTTCTAGAAATGAAAGTTTTACTGTCCAACTGTTATCTGAGTCCAACACAACATCATTTGGCAAAAACTTTGTCACTGGCCCTAACAAATCACTATTCCGAATACGGTCCTGTCCACTTTCAACCTGGGTTTTCCATCAATATGACGAGTAACGCTTGCTCTCACCACGGTCACGGTGTCGTCGTGTAGTCTGCTTGGTAGAGTATACAGGATACGCTCGCAGCCTGGATAGACTTGTGATATCCAGCTGAATAATGCACTCCTTGGTCCAGAATATAAATTTTCGTTGAATATTGGACGCGGCATAGTCAATAGCGGCACTCTGTATAGGACAATCGTGGGTCCATATTCAGCCTCGGTGCAGCAGAATGTCTCGACAAGGATTCTCTAACCTCAATCATGTGTCCCCGCCGGCGAACCTATTCCATTCAAAGTCTCCACACTGTATGGGGACTTGTATCCTCTGGTGTATCCTCTCATGCAGGTCAACAGCAAACCATATGGCATCTCTCACGAATCCTTCATATCTGCTGATATGAAGTAGCCGGTACTCAGTTCGCAGCTTTTCGTTAGTAGTTGCCTTTTCTGAACCGTCTCCGTCTCCGTGGATGTGTAACCATGGAACAGTAACCAGTGGTAGTCCTCCGCATGGCCAGTGAGGGTTGATGGTTGTTGTGTTGCCTCGCATCAAACAAGTATAGTACATGAAATAAGGGAAACTCTGTATAAGTATACTGCATAATTCTCAATTGAATTGTTACTATTTATAAGCCTATACATGTACCTATTTATTAGTTAACTAACAAATTCAAACAAAATGAGCAATTGTCTCTATTTTATAAAACATATTTATATTTCTCACAAAATGCCCTGAAGAATATCTTATCTTATCTTCTTAAAATGACCTACATTGAGAGAAAGCTACTCCTTCCCTTTTTTTTTTGAATTTCCGTTTGTTTTGACACTAACAAAATTGTGCAATTTCAGAATAGGATTTCAACCGATACCACTTTTTTTTTTTTTTTGAAAGACTCAATTCACATTATATTTGAAACATGCATTACTGAACAATTCAAGAGTAATTTACGTATGTACTGTTTTCAGCAGAATTACCTATCTACTCAATTTATCAATCATCATTTACATATCTGTTTACATGCGCATGTCTTCAATCATCCAATATTCATCTCTTAACATAGCTTCATCATTGTTTCTTACATTATTATTCTTGACATAATATACTTTTTTCCATACTATGACTCAATTGAAATATTCCATTATTATTCTCTATCTTCTTCATATTTTGGATAATCATGTTTTCATTCATAATCATTCTTACATTATTATTCTTGACATAATATACTTTTTCCATACTTTGACTCAATTGAAATATTCCATTATTATTCTCTATCTTCTTCATATTTTGAATAATCATGTTTTCATTCCTTTCTAGGTACCTAGCATCACGCATCCTATACATTTAGATAGGTATTCGTGGAATTCATTACGAAAAGTGATTCAAATAGGCTAGTCCGGGCCCTGGACTCTCGTTGCCAACTTGAATTACCTTGCATTCATTCTAATTAACTTATTCTTACGCCCATCTTGTTTTTTTTTTTGTCTAGTCATCATTCTTCTTTCATACAGTTCAACATTCATCATTACTTTCACTCTCTTCATTGTTTATTTTATGTAAGATGCATTTAACGCTCTCGCCTGGTTTTAATTTCAATGCTTGTGAGTCTAGTTCAATGCTGAATCGGTCCGCATTAGACGAAGTGGTTCTGGTTGCGGAATTCTTATGTGAAGTATTATTTTTATTATTTCTTTGATTTTTACGAGCGATGCACCAATTTTTGAAAAATTTGATCAGAACATACCCCATAGCGGTAATTGAAAATCCAAAAAATATGTCATGTTGAATCAGGTTATTATTGGTTTCAGCGTTTACTCGGTTGACAACGTTCGGTAGCAGGGCTAATGCATTTTGTCTTCTGAACAGGGAATATGCCAGTAAAATTGAAATTACAGAGTCCCATATAAAAAAAATTGAGTCACTTTTCAGTCCGTGAGTATTTGCATAAAAATAGTTGATGTTTTCCTTGATAGACCCTAGAGCTTCCTGTATGTTCTCGTCTGTCGTCGTTAAATTCAAGTGTGGAATATGAAGGGTCCAGTTAGTGTC
This sequence comes from Gastrophysa polygoni, assembly GCA_963576655.1. Lineage (NCBI taxonomy): Eukaryota > Metazoa > Arthropoda > Insecta > Coleoptera > Chrysomelidae > Gastrophysa > Gastrophysa polygoni. The sequence continues at coordinate 26,420,603 of OY755083.1, forward strand.
GAGAGATTCTGTCAAGTTTAGGTATTGCGGCGGGTGTTGAGAGTTAGGTTTGAGTACGAAAGATTTTAATTTTGACCATGCTGCAGGGATTATGTGAATGGCGGTAGCTTCCTTCGAAGTTGATTTTATGCAAGGAAACCTATGCGGGATTAGTTCATCTTGTTCCATAAACAGTTTACAATTACAGGGTACTCTTATTTTTATGGCTCCAGGTAACGTATATGCGGTATTTGGTAAAGAAAACGATTTCTCCGCACAAACAATTTCAGTGACTGGTTTAGGGTTGGTGATAGCGTATATTTCCTCTTCGATTTCTATAATTATTGTAGCTGTCGATTTGTGACATTGCATAGGGCATATATTACTCAACTCTTCCACAGATGCTCCATTATATAGCATCTTTGCGCAAGCAGGTCCTTGGAGGGCGTCTGCTGAGAATCTAGGGATATAGCATAATTGATCATGGAATGGTTTGCAATGTTGTAATCCCGATCCAGAAATTTGTCTAATATGGGTTTCTGAATTTCTGGTACTATCAGATGCTGCTAAGTATAAGGTTTCATGTTGAATTGAACAAGTCTGGTTTTTCCATGAGAATGGGGTAGTGATAAGTTCAAAAAGCTGCCAAGATAAAGACCATTGAATAATAGGAACTCTAATGTGAATAATTTTGTTGCGGGTGAATGTACAATCGCAAATGGCTAACTGATAATATTTCGAAATAACTGTTGTAGGGATGGCCAGTTTTTGTCTTGATTTGGTTAGTTCTTTTTGGAGATTCGTCAAGTCGTGTAGTAAGATTGGAGGGTTCAAAATTGCAATTGGAATATGATGATGTGTGCAAGAATTCAAAATTCCCTGTCTCCTCAATGCCCTAATAATCTGAACTTTGTGTTTCAGATTCTGAAACTGTCGGTAGAGAATTAATAATAATAATAATAATAATAAACGCTTTTATTGATAGATACATAGGAATAAGGCAGAAAATAGAGATAATGTTTTGTACAAAAATGTGAATCTATCAAACGGCAGAGTTAGCTCTTGAACGTTCCAGAGAGGAACGAGAAAGTGCTTTCTTCCACTCAACCGAGAGAAACTAAAACTAAGCTTGAAATTAATGAACGTAAAGGATACAAGGGTGCTGTCATACGCACGTTCTACAATGTTGACAGTTATTAAATCATATACACCTAATGTGTTATCATATATATATGGAGATTAGTATATCATGTAGTGAAATAATATATTTATGAAATTGTTATTATATTTATATGATGTTCACTGTAAACGCAGATATGAGCATACGATCAGTGATAGCATGAGTCAGTATACCATATGTCAGAGAGAGGAGAAAATGAATTCACTCAAAGGCGGAGATTACCTGAAAGGAGTAATGTCTTGAGTTTGTATCTAAAATCATCCACATTAGTTATTTTGAGTTCTTCGGGAAGCCGATTGTATAGCCGAGTTATCATAAATGAAAATGACGATTGGTATTGTGTAGTATTATGTAGGGGTGGAGTAAGTAGAGATTTGAAACGGGTATTCAGGTGGTGAACGTCTGTACGAAATGTGATCTTTTTGTATAGGTAAGGCGGTTTCTGTGTTATTATGATTTTGTGAAATAATGTGCACGAATGGAGAATTCTTTCATTTTCAATGTTCAACCAGCCGAGCTCATTCAGAGGCTTGGAGATATGGTCACGTCTACTAAGACCACAAGTCAGACGGACGCATGAGTTTTGAATTAGTTGAAGACGATGGAGATCTTTTTTAGATATGGCAGGTCCGTAGATGATATCTGCATAATTTAAATGTGAAAGAACAAGGGACTCACATAAAGTTACTTTGCATCGTCTGTCCAAGACTTTCCTATTGGCGTAGATCAATTTCAAGTTACAAAAAGCACGCCTTATTACCATGTTAACATGTCTAGAGAAACTGAGCGACGAATCGAGTATTACCCCTAGGTTCTTGGAAAAGTCAGATATAGGGAGTGTACAGTCCTTGACTTTGATGTTCAGAGAATCGATGCAACAAGTGCGAGCATCTTTTTTTCCAAACAATAACTCAACAGATTCGACAGGATTGATCATGAGACAATATTTCTCTGATATTGAAATGATAGACTCAAGGTCGGAGTTTAGCCTATGGTTTGCTTCCATCAGATCGTTTTCGTGAAAAGAGATATAAATTTGCGTATCATCTGCATAAAAGTGACTATTGCTAAACCGGATTTCCTTGTGAAACTCGTGTGTGTACAGAATAAATAGCACAGGACCCAAAATAGACCCTTGGGGGACTCCGTTTTTCACAACTAAAAATTCCGAACTGCACTGATCAAGAAGTACTGCTTGCATGCGATTGAGCAGGTAAGCTGCGAGTAGAGCTACTGCTTCTACAGAAAATCCGATGTAATGAAGAATCGATAATAAAAGCTTGTGACGAATATGATCGACGAATATGTCATTGTTATTTCGCTAAGTCCTTGGTCTTTTGTGTTAATTTCTGTTCTCATGTCGTTTAGGTACTTTTCCAGTTGGTGAATTCTATATTCGGTAGAATTGAAAGATTTTGCAATTGATTTTTTCGTATTTTGAAAATTTTTCCGAATCATCCGAAATTTTTGTGATTGTGGCTGATAGTCCAATATAAAGTCTGTCAATTTGTGATTCTAAATTATTTTCGTTAGTCACAAGTGAATCTAATTTATGCTGGGTAGCTACCCCACAGCACCAAGATAAACCATCTCCCAGAAAATCTAATGCCCTTTTTGCCCTACTACGACCGTTCTCTACTGTGGTAAAATTTTTCAAAAACTGAGTACTCCAGTTTTGTTCTAGAGAGGCGAACTCTGATTCAAATGATTTTTCTAGTAATTCGAGATTATGAATAACGTAACATTCTTTGTCATCATATGATTTATTGGTGCAACCTCTCAAATATGGTTTCGGTTTATCTAAATCGGTCTCGTGCCATTCTGATTCTGATTCATATATTAATGGTATCGTAGCCTCGTAGCTGATGGTTGATGGTAAGGGACGCCAAAATGCCCCTGCCGTGATTTTTATTTTCTGAGATGCAGATACTCCCAGAACATAGAAAAATATTGTCGTCCTGTAGATATAATAAAATTTTATTAGCATGTAGCTGATTGTCCTCAAGAAAAAAAATCTAGGTCATTTTCTATTAAATTTTGATCAAGCATCGAATGAATAATTTCACTAAAGAAATATATCTTTGTTATATTCATATCTCATAATATTCCTGACTCTATGCGTTTATATTTACAAGTTATCTTTAATAGGGGTTCAATCGATTGGTACCACTTCTGGTGTCCAAGGGTCGTTATATGGAAGTATTCGACTAATATGTACAACGTCTTTCTTTGCACCTTTAGTCAAGCCCATCTGTATTTCATAGGTTACATCACTGAGTTTTCGGGTTATCAAGTATGGGCCGAACCATCTGAGAAGTAGTTTTTCACTACGTCCTACTTTTCTCACGGGCGTGAACACCTTCACTTTATCTCCAACTTCCAAGTCAACATGTCGATGTTTTTCATCGAACCTTATTTTATCTGTCGCTTGCTTCTTTCTTATGTTTTCAATTGCTTGACTTCGTACAGCCAAAGCTCAAGCTCGAATTTCTAGGGCATCTGGCAAGGATATTGGTTGCAATAGATTAGCTTCAGTTGGTAGGATGGGTTCTCTCCCATATACCAACATGAAGGGCGAAAATCGAGTGGTGTCCTGTATTGCCGTATTGTAGGCAAATGTTACCAAGGGCAAACTTTCGTCCCAATCTGTTTGCGGGGTGTTGGTGTACATGGACAGCATATTTGCCAATGATTTGTTGAATCTTTCTACAAGACCATTGCACATTGGGCGATAAGCTGTGGTGAATTGACTGACAGTACCCATAATCTGTAATAATTCCCGCACTAGATGTGACCTAAATGTCTGACCCCTGTCGCTCAATATATAACGTGGTGAGCCATGCCTACATATTATTTTTTCTAAAATAAACTTCGCCACTGGGCCGGCCTTACCACTTGTTAAGGCTTCTGTTTCACACCAACGAGTGGCATAATCTGTCGCAACAATTATTACGGTTTTTCCGTTTTTGCTTCTTCTGAAGGGCCCCAAAATATCTATACCAACACGGTCAAATGGTAAGCCTACTGGTATGGGTTGTAACAATCCAACAGGTTTTTGATTGTTTTGACCTTTTCTAGCCTGACAATCTTTACAACCCTTCACATATCTTTCTACGTCTTTTTGAAGTCCAGTCCAGTAGAATCGATTTTTTATTTTATGTAGTGTTTTAGTTATACCCAAATGGCCAGCTATTGGTTCTGCATGATGTGTATATAAAATCTCACTAATTAATGTTTTCGGAATGACTAGTAAATTTTCTTGTCCCTCTGGGGATGGGTTGGCTTTATACAAGACTCCGTCGATTAATCTGAATTTTTTTGCGCGTCTAGCCAATCCGATGGAAATATCCTGGTTACTTGGGTTCTCAATGGCATTGATAAGATCAGTAAGTTCTTTATCGGTGTGTTGCTGTTCCGCTATATCTACATGGGTTAACAAAAATGTAGGAATCTCGTCGGTATGCCGATTATCTTCTTCATTTGGTTTCGCCACCGGATTTCTCGATAAACAGTCGGCATCTTTGTGAGCCTTACCGTTTTTGTGAATAATTTTGTAGTCGAATTCTGATAATTTCATAGACCATCTATCCAGTTTTCCAGTTGGGTCTCTCAATGATCGGATCCAACATAAAGCATGATGATCAGTGACGATGGTTACTGGTCGACCATAAATGAGGTGTCGAAGATACCCTAAAGCCCAAATAGCAGCAAGTCCCTCTAGTTCAGTGATTGTATAATTACGTTCTGCTTTGGATAGACTTCTGCTAACATATGCAATGGGATGTGTGTCCTTGTCCGGTCCTGTCTGCAGTAAAATTGCGCCAATTCCGATCGTCGAAGCATCCACCCTCAATTCGATATCTTTGCTTGGGTCAAAATGTTGTAACACAGGTGCTGTAGTCAACTTTTCTTTCAAGATTTCGAAAGCTTGCTCTTGTTCTGGTCCCCATATGAATTTTGACTCCTTTTTTGTCACTAGATGTAGTGGTCTTGCTATTGTAGAGAAATTGCGAATAAATTTCCTATAATAATTACATAAGCCGATGAAACTTTGTGTGTTTTTTATTGTTTTTGGCCGCGGAAACTCCTTTATAGCAATTAACTTGTCGTTATCTGGTGCTATTCCATCCTTGCTAACCAAATATCCCAAAACTTTAACCTCCATTTTAGCGTAAGTACATTTACTTGGTTTCAAAGTCAATCCAGCGCTTGCCAATCGATCAAATACATTTCTCAATTTATGCAGATGTTCCGCTTTTGTTCTGGAGAAAACAATAATATCATCGAGATAAATCAACACGTCTTTCCATTTCATACCTTGGAAAACTTTGTCTGCCAACTCCAGGAAAGTTGCTGGTGCGTTACAGAGACCAAAGCTCAGGACGTTGAATTCATAGGACCCGTGACCTTGCGCAACAAAAGCAGTGAATTGTTTAGAATCTTCCCCAATCTTCACTTGATGGTAACCGCTAAACATATCCAGAGTACTGAAATACTTCGCACCGCCTAAATATGTTAATATGTCATCTATATTTGGGATTGGGTAGGTGGATTTTTTGGTTACGTTATTTATTTTCCGATAGTCGACGCAAAATCGTGTAGTCCCGTCTTTCTTTTTGACGAGAACAATGGGGCTTGCCCATGGTGAATGGCATGGACGAATTATATCGTTTTCCAACATTTCCTCAATTTGTTGGTCGATGATGACTCTCTCCTTCTGTGACACTCTGTATGGCTGACTCTTAATAGGTGATACATTTTCTGGAATTTCAATATTGTGTTGTGTCAAATTTGTTAGACCCATTCGCCTCATCGACTTAGAGAAAACATGAGTAAATTCTATAAGTAATTGTTCTAGTTCAAGTTTGAATGTTTTATCTGTAATATGATCCAGGTTATGGTCAGCGAGTGTAACTTCGTCATCCTCATTTGTTTTATCCAAATATAAAATTATTGCCTCACTGTTTTCGTTTTCCTCCTCAAAATGCGTTAAAAAACACCCAGTTGTACCTTTAAGAATTTTCTGGTATCCTGCTCCTGTGTTAGATAGTTCCCAATAAATATTACCACCTTCAATTTTAGGGTATTCACATGGCATCAAACCTCTTGGGACTAAGAAATGCTCATTATAGTATATTTTTTGTTCCCTACTTGGCTCTATATCGGTCTCATCGTCTATTTTCATTTTCACAACACATTTTTCTCCTGGTTTTATAATGTAATCGTTGTCAAAACTGAGTTTGGAAAATGTTTCTGAGCCGTCATGTTTGGAAATATCTCTATTCGTTATTCTCATATTCTCTAATTCGTTTTCGTGTATGATAGGATTATTATGCAACTCATTGTTATTTTCTCTTACTTCCGTGTCGTGTAACTTACAAATCAAGATGTCTAGAGTAACTTCATCGAAAATGAATTCTAACATATTCCTAACAACTATCCAATCTAGTTTATCCAGGCCGCAACAAATTTTGGGTAAGGCTAGTTTTCGTACTTTATTTTCAACTACGTGATCCTTCAGTTTATTCAGTGACTGCCACAAAATTTCGAGAGTTGGTTTTTCCCAAAATTTATTTTTTGTAACCAGATAGTAAATGTAATTATTTTTATTCTGGATATATGCTAATCCCCCCTTGATTTGATTCTGTTGCAATAATTCTTCCTCTCTACCAAACTTTTCTTGTCCAAAATTATTGTGGATTTAGTATTGTTGAGGTACAATTCTATAGTAGTTATATTATTCCTGCGACGAGAGTTTGATAAAGCCCCCATTGAAAGGACGGCGTTGGGGCTTATCGACGTCCTCCATCGTTTGGGTGCGGCCGATAATAATTATTATCATTGTTCTGTCTGTTTCTGCAGGTGTTGGCAAAGTGTCCAATGCGTTTACAGATAAAACACTTTGGTCTACCATCACTTGTTCGAGTATCGGGTGTCGTATTATTTTGGTACCGAGTGTTGTATGTGTTTCCTGCATGTATTTGCCCATTCAGATAGCTTTGGCATTGTTGATTATAGCGACCTGAAGAATTTTGCTGCTGCTGAAAATTTGGCCTATTCTGGAAACTATACCTAGGTTGGGAGTTACCTCTCGGGCTGAAACTTTGTCTTGGTTGGTAGCTTGGTTGTCTGAGTGGATGGTATTGTGGACGTGGATTTCTATAATGATTGCTGTTGAAAGGTGGACTCCTATCTGGTATATTCTGGTTATATACTTGTGTAGAACGGTTCCTATCATTAATACTTCCCAAAAACATGTGATCATTTCTGGAGGATCCGCTTTGACAAGCTACCATGTGTTGACATGTATTGCAGGTAGCCGATTTTTCGCCAACTATGAAGTTGCTGATAGCAATATTGGGGGGTGATGATATATCCTCTAACTTATTTATAATCTTATTGAATTTGCTCCAATCTATATTATCATCCATGATCAATCTGTAGGTAGGATAAAGATCTCTTCTCAAACCGTTTTTGAAGTACTTTTTGAAATCCATTATATCGTATTCTCCGAATAAGCTTTGTAGATCAAAATAAAATGCCCTGATAGATTCAGTGGGCTGTTGTTTTCTTTCGTATAGACGTCTTTCTAAGGACCTTTTACCTTCTTCTTCTCCATATTCGTTTAGAAAATCTACTTTGAATTGGTCCCACAATTTGTTGTGGTTATTTGCATCTGCTTTATACCTTCTAAACCACAATTCAGCTGCTCCCTCCAAAAAAGTCTAAAAATATGCCATTTTGAGGGCAGTACTCCATCCATTTGCAGCGCTAGACCTTTCGTACTGCTTCAGAAATGCCGCCGCATTGCCAGTACAAGGGTTGAATGTGAATGGGCATATAAATTTCGGTGTTACTGATGCCAAAGGATTAGCGAAGCTCTGTGCAAGCGTAGTATTTGCCATAGTAAATATCAATCTGGACGGCACTGGTGTGATAGGGTCAGCTGTTAGTGGAGCTTTTGTTGTTGTAGGTGATGAATTTATTGCTGAATAATTTACTTCATAAGAGTTCAAATTCTTGAATGGCGAAGGTGGCGGTGAGGGTTCAGTGGCATTTACTCTACTTTTTATTTGATCTACCATACAAGGTTGTGTTTTTGATATCGTTCCTGTGGCTGAGGCTAAGATCGAAGTTGTATGGTTCCGATTTTCTTCATTTGTAGTTTCCGTATTCGTTGCTGACGTGATATTCTCTGAAGTTTTTTGTGTTGTCCTTACCGGTGAGCGACTAATTTGTGGTGATCTTGCGAATACTTTGTTGTAGTCGAACACTTCCGTACTCCGAAATTTTGGAGAAAAGTTCTCTTCACTTTCCTTTCCAATTTCTACCCTAAGTTTTGATTTAGCTCTAGTTACGCGTTTATCTCCGTTTCCCATTGAAAAGATAACCTACTTTGTTCATTGTTTCTAATTGTTCAACATTTACTTTGTATTTGAACAGAAGTGGATACGTATTGTAATATGTAGAAGAATATATAGAATACCAGATCGATAATTAATAATCAAAAATTCAATAGTTCTGATCAAATAGTAATTCAATTTACCTATCAACAAGTTTTTCGTGTATCGAGAAAAAAAAGGTTTTAGTTTGTAGCTCGCTTCTATTTTCATCCAACCAAAGTAGTACCTATTTCACTTGTCATCTGAAACTCTTACAGTTGAGGATTAATTGATTCATTCATCGTGAGTTAGCTATTCGAATACCTTATTGATGTATTGAGGGAAGAAAGAAAAAAATAGTAATATTCTGGGTGTACCTCCGTATGTAAATTAGTTTATTTTGACAAAGGTGAAATGATTTGAAAATGCTTATTTTCACTATTCCACTCAGATGAGTAATCAAAAATCCGCCAAATCATAATAAAGTTATATATAAAAAAAATTTCCCGCAAATCGCAAGAATTTTGATCAAAATTCTTATTCAGAAAAAAATGCATATGTCTAGAAAATTGTTAGTCTGACTTATGAGCTGAAATTAATTTCAAACAATATAACACGGAAAATACATATTGAAAAAAATGAAGATAATAAACCGTTAAATAATACTACAGTTAATATTGAAGCCCTTCAAATTTTGTTAGAAAATATCAATGAACGATGGTTCTAATAATCACTTTATATTCAAAATACGGATAATAAATGTAGGTAATTTTGTTCCGATCTGAAATTGTGACGTACCTTGCTGCCGATCGAATTGGAACACATAAAAACTTACATTAATTGAAATCAAGTTAATTAACACACAACACGTTAGGCGCCTCCACCATAATGTCACGAGTGGGTTTTCACCCCTACAATCGCAACTCGAACTTACTCGCTTGCAAGAGGTTTTATGGAAATTATAATTAAAGAATTCATTTCCACTCAACAAATTCATTCATCTTGAATAAAGACAATTCGGGCATGAAATAAATTTACCAATTTGCCAGCAAGATACACCCAACTCAAATAAAAACAAAACAAGAAAACTAAAACTATTGATATTAAAAAAGGGTACTTACAGAGAGGCTCGCTTTTCGTTGGAGGATTGGAACTGCCACTCGCGAAGTTTAGACATGATGCAAAATGTTCAAGATTTACTTTTTGTTTGCGAATTTGAAAAACTATACTTTACGGTCCACTGTCCGAACCACAACTGCCGGTTTTTTCTCTAATACCTTTTCATGTCCGTTTTGGTAGTGGTAATTGATTCAGCATAAAACTAGTGTATTCACCTCGATTAGGAAAAATCCAAAACCAGCAGTTTCTGCCCGTCAGCGACTTTACTTGAATAATAATAAAATTGAAATCCGAACTAGAATTTCCTTTGAATATCGTAATTCTCTACTGATATCCTGTAAGCTAAATAATTCTACGAATATGATCTAGACTAGGTTATTGTACTGTTCTTATATGAAATGAGAATTTCAAATATTCCCAATAAAATTATTATAATTTCGATTCATTCTTGACAATATCTTCTGAATTTTAAATAATTCATTTGTAGGTATCGAAAGAGGTATCATGACAAATACTGTCTGTAAGTTCTTCGAGGAGGTGGTACATTCATTTTCCAGCTTTCAATGGGATTTTCTCTCCTCGTTTCTAAAAAATAGAGTAGAAGTTATTAAAAATTATTGCAATATATTTGTGTAAGGACAGATTTAGGATTTGTCCCAAAATGTCATTGCGCTTGAAATTAAACCTTCAGATACCTAAAAGAGAAATTCTCTGTTTGTCAGTGACACCTTGTTTTTGAAAAATTTGGAAATACAAATATATTCAATAAGAATAAAACCTCTACTTATCTTTGTGGACGTTTCGGGAACGAATCTGCTCCCGTTCTCAACACAATTAAAATATTTTTCTCTTCGTAAATTTTTTCAATGTTTTCGATTTTGACACTGAAAAGTGAAAATTTGGTAGACAGAGGAATTCTGGTTACAAGGTGTTTCTATTAATTGAATTTTCCATTTTCATATTCAAGTTTCAGATAGATATAGATAGAACTTGGCATCCACTTCTGAAACTTGAATATGAAAATGGAAAATTCGATATCAATTAATGAAAACACCTTGTAACCAGAATTCCTCCGTCTGCCAAATTGTCACTTTTCAGTGTCAAAATCGAAAACATTGAAAAAATATTACGAAGAGAAAAATATTTCAATTGTGTTGAGAACGGGAGCAGATTCGTTCCCAAAACGTCCTCCAAGATAAGTAGAGAGTTTTTTAAACCAGGAGTACTCTGTATATTCATGACGTGAATCAGAGAATAAAGTTTCCAGTGCCGGTTTATGCGCTGGGCGCTTGGGGCGGGCGCCCAGGAGCCCGGTCCCCAGATGGAGCAAAGAGGAGAAAGGTGTTTTTTGATGAAACATCTGGAAACGGAATCATTTTAAAAGCAGAAGAGACATTCAGAATTGAAGTATCCAATGAGGTTGTCCAAGGTGGAAGCATGATGGTCCTCATATTCCATTTTTTTCGTGTATCTGGTTATTGAAAATGCCATTTCCTTCACAAAAAAGTTACAAGTAATCATGGATGAGAATGAATAATATTTATCGCCTACCATATCTGAAAATATCACCGAAAGCAATCTATATCGTCCCTTGGGCTGTCTCACAAGGGCAGAAAATGAGATTCAGCAGCCCGTGGCTGCACGAGCAATGCTGCTTGAGGCCAAATTTGAGTCAGGGAAACCTTGATTGCAATGTCAATATTATAGTATACAGGTTGTTCCATCTAAATCGCAAATTAGAAATTTTCTGGATTCCAATGATATAGCACTCTGATTGTCAATTTTTTCCCAATTATGGAGAAACCAAAAAGAAGATCCATTTTCTCTCTTCATTTCTTTAATGTCAATATTATAGTGTACAGGTTGTTCCATCTGAATCGCAAATTAGAAATTTTCTGGATTCCAATGATATAGCACTCTGATTGTCAATTTTTCGCCAATTATGGAGAAACCAAAAGGAAGATCCATTGTTTATCTTGCTGTTGCTCGAAAAAAAAAAAAAATGATACATTCAGTAATGACTGAGTTATTGATTTTCAACGATGTCGGTGCAAACTCAATTTTTTTTCAAGCCCGCATATTTCCTAAACGACTAGACTTAGGTATAGAAAAGGCTGATAAGGATCATGCCAAAAACATACAGAATCTGAAAAGACAATGAAAAATATATAGCATTCCATTTGAAATAACGAAGTTTGTATTTCCTTCCGGTATAACCGGAAGTGCCACCTTATTGAAAATATTTTCAGTAATCATCGAAGTATCGATTATGGCTCTCCAGAAATCTTCAGAGTATATGGGAATCCAGAAAACTTTTAATGTATATGCTTTGAATGGAACAGCCTCTATATAGAGAATGTTCTTTTTACTCTCAATAATTCAATATTTTTCAAGAGTACTCTTTCATTTTCACACATTTTCAATACATTTACAATTTTTCAATCTACAATAATATTCCGTTTCATTTGTTATGAATGACCCTTTATCCGACAGTGCCAAGGGGGCCCGTGAAACTTCTGCACCCAGGACACGATATCATCTTAAACTGACGTATTCAAGTATTTTTGGGGAAAATGTTGTGTTCAAAGAGTCATGAATCCTATCCATACTTCATTCAAACATTGTGAAAAATAGGTATTCGAATTTTCAACCTTTCATGATTGATTTCTCTCAACCTTGAACCTGTAGATTGTATCGAAATTAGGTCCTAAAATTATTTGGAATCCATAAAACTAATGTTGCCACCTTATCTATTCCCAAAGAATGAATAGGCGGACTATTTTCAATTATTAGGCCCTGGCCCAGTGAAGAAGGTGTGGGTGGTGATAAGTGGTACCTCAAAGTGAAGAAGAGAAGTGCTGCAGTTGACAAAGTGTTTATTGGCACGTTGAAAAGAGTAGAAGAAGAAATGAAGATATACAGATGGATATATACCAAGAAACAGAAGAAGACGAATTGTGGACGGTCTCAGTTATGGGTCGAGCTAACCTGACTTCGCTACCAGCTGTCAAATTGTGAATTGGTTATATAACAGGAATGACTACCTATTGGGAACTTGTAATAATGATTTTCATCTCTGAATTCCTCAATTACACTGAACAACGGTACTTCTACGACTCAGTTATCGAAATATTCCACTCTTCCGACAGTAAGTATTCTCAATGCCCCTTCAGTATATATACTTAGAGTTCACATGGATTTGTAGGAGATGTCATACAACATACCTTTATCGATATAATTTGACTACAGAGACCAAGTCCTAACTCATCAATAGTGGTTTTTGGTGCAAGTATAAGTCTGAAGAATATTAACAGTGAAAGTAGTAACAGATCACATATAGTAGTTATAAACTTAGTCAAGGTAGGGAGCTAAGTACCCCCATAATAGAAATCAATGTCCAGTATTCAGATTATTAGCCACCAAAAAAAGTAGGTTGTACTGAAATATGTACCTATGCTTATCTGGTTGGTTGGCTACCATACAGCCACCGCGAGCAGGTGTAGTTCAGCCTCGTCCGGGATTCGATATGCCCAAATGAAATAATAGCTCCTCGGTGTTTCCTTCAAAATAATCTACAGGGTAGGTAGTACTTGGTAACATAACTACCAGGTGGTAACCGGAGAAGAAGAGGCCTGGAGATGTTGTGGAAAAAAAAAGGAAGAAAACCATATCATTGGAAGACCTGCTGAAGTCCTGGAAGTCACTCAGGGAAATCAAGAGAAATACCTGAAGATGTTGGGTGGCCTCGTAGTGGTTAGTGGTGAAGATCGAAATGGAAAATTAGTGCAAGATTTTATCCACTGCAGTGAGCAATTGTTTAGAACAACTCAATTGCTAACTATCTTCCAGAAATTTCCAAGAATAAATATTAAATTCCGTTAAATCACGAAGCCCTTCTCTAGATCCACATGGATACCCAAGAAAAGATCTTTTTTTGTGTTTCTTTTTTTTTATAACCACCAGAAGTGATTGCCCTGATAATAACCAGAAACGACAGCTGCCAAACATCAGAAGATGAGATTGATGATGGCCATTTGTCAAATGATAGTTAGAAAATAGAAGTTAATGACAATGGACAAGAATAGGTTATGTTTTGAACATCATTTTCCTGAATTCCTCAGATATTTAACTATAGTGAATTCCTTAGATTCATTTGGGGTACCCTGGATAATCCCCCAAAACTGACAGAAGTTCCAAATATGAGGCAATAATTCAGGTTGGATAGTAACCAAATCAGAATTAAATGTAAACAAGAGCTCGACTTCGTTAAAATTGTCTGCAAAATAATGAAGGTAATGATACAAGATATCTTAGGTAGGATCTCTTGATAGCTATTTGTTTTTACTATCAGAAAGGCTCTGCTCGACCAAATTTGGCACAGAAAATCTTGAACGTAAGACACAAAAGCATCTTGATGTTATGCCTGATTTAAGATAGTAGTAAGGGAGGAGCTGTATGAGATGTTCAGTGAATGAAGTACATATAACGATACTCAAGTTTTTGTCTGAATCATCTTCATAACAATCATTCTTTTCCAGATATTTCAAGAGAAACTGATATGTAGCACATAACTAATGAATAAATTATTCGATCCTGTAACAACTCCACCTTTCCTACAAATAAAGTTTCGAAGAAACTTTTAGGGAAGGTGTATATAATCAGAAGGAAGACGTGGGGAAGAGAAGAGAACAAAAATGGAGAAAATACACGAAAATCGAATTAAATTATGTACAATCATCTGGGGGGTGAGCCTTAATATCTTTGGCATTCCAGAAACCAACTGATTTGCCTTTTTCGTCCTTTAGTTCATAAGACCATGGTGACACTATTGTTATTCGGAATGGCCCACTGAACTTATTTGAAAGCTTTGCGGTAATAAATTTTGATGCATCAGACAAAACGTAATTTCGCTTCCAAACTATTCGATTCAGACCAAATCGCTCATTTCTATGTCTCAGATTTATATAGCACACGATTTTTCTCATAGGCTGCTTTAAATCGTTATGAAACATCTGTGAAAAGTCTTTGGAGAGCTCTGGCACGAGTTGCATCGTCTGTAACGGTTGAGGGAAGGAGCTCGTCTGTTTCCGTACCATTCAACTGAATTTCTCTCCCGAAATTTATCAGGTTTGGAGTACAACCAGTGACCTCATGTTTCGAAGACCTCATAGCTGAAGTTAACTTGGCCAAGTACTGATCCCAATGTCTTTGATCTTCAGATACGTAGGGTGTCAGCATGGTTTTTATCACTCTATGTGTCCTTTCCACAGGGTTTGCTTGTGGACGATAATTTGCCGTAAAACTAATCTGGATCCGATACTGGCCATGGCATTCTGAAAGAGTGTACTTCGAAACTGGGGCCCATTGTCTGCTAGGATCTTTTTAGGTGCGCCAAAGACAAGGATATCATGATCCTCCAATATATTCACGACGTTTGCGGCTGTGGCCGTTCGGAGAGGGTAAGCCAGAATTAACTTGAATTGAAGGAAGTAGTCCATTCTCGAAGTGGAGTTAGTAGATTAGAGTAGGAAAACTCAAAGTCATCTCCACAATATTTAATGCTGTGGTTGGATTAATTGTAAATGGTGAAAATGGTGAGACATGTTTCGGACATATATATGTCCATCTTCAGTCTTAACAATCGGCGTAAATCTACAAGAAATTAAGTAAGGTAATGTAATAAACCTATAGGTTATGTTTAACTCACATGGTTAGAGATGAAAGTCAATACATTAAAGTTAAAATTTTTGAAATTATATAATGAAATGGAATGGGATTCAAACCCATCTATACGAGAGCCCCATTAGGGGGGTTGGAAATTGAAAGCACTCTTCAATTCCAACTGAAGAGTGCTTTCAATTTCCAACCCCCCTAATGGGGCTCAATTCCAACTGAAGAGTGCTTTCAATTTCCAACCCCCCTAATGGGGCTCTCGTATAGATGGGTTTGAATCCCATTCCATTTCATTATATAATTTCAAAAATTTTAACTTTAATGTATTGACTTTCATCTCTAACCATGTGAGTTAAACATAACCTATAGGTTTATTACATTACCTTACTTAATTTCTTGTAGATTTACGCCGATTGTTAAGACTGAAGATGGACATATATATGTCCGAAACATGTCTCACCATTTTCACCATTTACAATTAATCCAACCACAGCATTAAATATTGTGGAGATGACTTTGAGTTTTCCTACTCTAACCAGAATTAACTTGCTGAAACAGTCCAGGATGGTTAGGATTTAAGAAAATCCAGAAGTTGTACGGGGTAGCGGTCCTACCAGGTCCGTGCTCACCACTTCCCATGGCCTAGAAATGGTGACTTGGGAAGAGAGCATTCGGCCAATGGGTGCTTCCTGCTCTGGTTTTGTCTTCAAGCACGTGTCGCATCTTCTGATATACCGAGCCACATCGGCACGTAGTTTTGGCCAACAATATCTCTCTCCGATTCGCGCCACAGTCTTCACGACACCCAGATGTCCACAAGTTGGGGGGTCATGGTTATTCTTGATAATAGCAGCCCTATCCTCTTTAGGGACTAAGAGCACCCAGTCATTCTCTGACAGTTCCGGTAACGGGTTTTCGTCTTTTTGTACTGTTTCCCTCTCTCTATCCGCCACAAAGGGTACTCACCGGGAGAAGCTGCGATTCCCTTGAAAATGTTCTGGAACCAGTTATCAGTCGATGACGGAGTTACAACACCAGAACACTCGATGAGATCGATATATGGGACAGCTCTTGATAGGGCATCAGGGACGCAGTGATCTCGCCCATGCCTATGAATGATGTCGAAATCATATTGTTGTAATCTCAAAGCCCATCCGGCAATTCGACCAACATTGAATAGCCATTTCAGGCTATAATGATCCGTTATCACTGTGAACTTGGTTACTTCCAAATAGGGTCGAAGTTTCTCCACAGCGAGAAGAACAGCGAGGCATTCTTCCTCTGTCGTCGAGTACTTTCGCTCGTTCTTAGTGAGAGACCGACTCAGGTATCTCACGACTTTATCACCGTCTGGATGACGTTGTGATAGAATAGCTCCCAACCCGTAGTCTGAAGCATCAGTCTCGACGTAGAAAGGTTGGTCGAAGTCGGGACACGTTAGAATGGGAGCTGAGACCAAGGTTTCCTTGGCCTCATTTAGAGCCTCTACACACTTCTCGTCCCATAAAAATGGTCGGTTTTTCTGGGTGAGTTGTGTCAGGGGGCAGATTACCGTGGAGAAGGACGGTATGAATCGTCGATACCAAGATGCAAGACCGATGATTCTGCGGACCTCTGAGACGTTACGAGGGGTAGGCATACGGAGAATGGCCTCTACTTTTTCCGGATCAACAAGGAGGCCAGACTCATTGATGACGTATCCCAAGTAGCGTAACTCGGAACGACAAAACAGGCATTTATCTCTGTTCAACGTCAGTCCAGCCTCGCCGATGCGCTTCAATACCTTTCCTAAGATTTCGATGTTTGTCAAATGTTGGGGTGCAGATGATTACGTCGTCCAGATATACAAACGTGGACGTATCTAAGTCTGCTCCCAAGACCCGGTCTATCAGCCGCTGCCAATTTGCAGGCGCTGAATGTAGCCCAAACGGCATCCGTTCAAACTGAAATAGACCACGATTTGGAACGGTGAAAGCAGTGAGCGGTCGAGATTCTTTGGCAACGGGAATTTGCCAATAAGCAGATTTGATGTCTAACGTGGAAAGGTATCGAGCGTCGCGCAATTTGTCGAGGATGGCACTGACGTATGGTATCGGATATGCGTCCGGTATGCTGACAGAGTTGAGCCGTTTTTAGTTCACGCAGAATCGCCAGTTACCGTCGGACCATGACTATGGGAGACGCCCATGGAGAGGTCGACGGTTCGACAATATGCTTCTTCAACATGTCGTCTAACTCTGCATTGACTACTTTCTCTAGAGCTGGGGAGATAGGGTAATACCGTTGTTTCATGGGGTCAGACTGAGTACGAATTTTATGCTCCACCAGTGGAGTACAACCTAATCCAGTTCCCATTCTACGAAAAGCTTCCTCGACGACATTGTTGAGAGTGCCTCGTTGGTGATCAGTGAGTGTGTCGAGGTCACTAATTCCACAGACCTGGATGTGGTCTACGTGTTCTCCGATCATGAAACTCCATTCTCCTGCATGGAGATCCGGGATTAACCCCATACGGGTCCAAAAGTCAATCCCAAGTATGAGACCATGGGACAAGGAAGGGATGACCGAAACGTCTATGACCTGCAAGCGATCCCTGGGCTGAATTGGTAGAGATACATGGCCCAAGCTTTCACAGGTCTGACCGTTTGCAACTGTGCAAATCTGACGGTTGGATGTATCCAAATGGCACACCTTAGACAGAGTCCTCCATCCGGAACTCCCCAGGATGGTTCTAGAGGCCTCACTGTCTAATAAGCCCAAAAATTCTCTACCATGTATCATCACCTTCAAATATGGTCTCTGGTCGCCTTTGGCATGAGCCATAACATAATTCAAAATTACCAGGTTCGTATTGGTAATATCGGCCAAGGAGACTTCATTTGGAGTATGCCGCTCACACTGCCGACCTACTGTCTTCGCGGCATATACCCGTTTTTTTGGAGAACATTTGGGACGAAGAAGAGCTAGTGACTTCCCCACGTCCACACTCGAAGCAGAATAAACGCCTCGGTTTTCCACACTTCCGGAATCTGTGCCCAGTGTCGTTGCAATTCCAACAAGTCGGTTGGTTGAAGGTTTCAGCAGCTGCGACTGACAATTCCGCTGTATTTGATGGGAGTATGGGATCGGAATCTACAACGAAGAGTGCATTGATGGGCTTCCTATACGCCAGTTCCGGTCCCATCGTATGCCGAGAAATCGTGGGTGGAGGGCAAAAACGTTGAACCCGACATTCTGTCTCCTCAATCATCCTAGCAACTCGGATTAAGTCAGACATGTTATCGATGGACTGGGTTGCTATGAGTTTTTGAATATTCAGCAGAAAGTTGCGCATGATGATTTGAACTCGAGAATCTTCGGATGGAGGGGATGATAATTTTCGAAATAGATTTTCCATCACCGAAACGTAATTTATCACTCGTTCTTGCGCTCCTTGAGTGCGACGACGAATCTCTTCCCATAAAGAATACTCGTAATCATGAGCTTGCGTTAATTCATCCCAGGAATGAAATTTGTCCATTCAATACCACAACAAAGCATCCTTAGTGAACAGTTCTGGAGCGGATTGAAGGAGTCTCTCCTTCGAGACACCACGGGACACTCGCAATTCCTCAATACGTTCGAGAAAGGCTGTCACACTTGATACACCATCGTATTGTAAACGCCATCGCGCCACATCGAACGAATACGAGTTTTCAACCCTGTTGGAGAATTGTGGTCCACCAGAGGAATAATCTCTGGAATAATTCTCAAGTTTGGGAGGGGAAAGAGTCATTCGTTGTAAACGAGATTGAAGGTTGAATACCGTGTTTTCCCGAGCTGAACCATCCAACCAAGGTTTCTCATGGAATGATTCCGTAATGCCTGTTTGATTTCGAGAACCCGAAGGACTACTTGAAAGGCCACAGGATTCTTGTCTTCCACCCATAGCCGAACTTGTATTTGTTAGCGACCTATCCGAATAAACGTCCCGGAGTGACTGGTCTGCTAGTAATTCGAGGTTGGGACACGATTTCTGTGATCAGCGAAATAGGATCGTCCATGATTGAGCTACTGTGTGCCTGACTAATTCCCGTTGAATCATAGGCTCGAATAACATGCTCTCTAATTCGACAATTGATGCGACTCAACCTAAATCCTACATGTATTAGTCGTGAATTTATTCTTTTGAAATCATTAACCCGATTATTTGAATCAAAATTTGAAATGTTGTCTGCTAAGTCATCCAATTTATCCTCGCAAATAGTCAATTCATATTCCGGTGCCAAGTCAACTACCGAAGGGGGTTGGGTTTCCCCTGATCTTTCCCTTCTCAAAATATCACGTAGTACCATTCGCTTGTCATTAACCGTGCTTCCCACTGGAAAACCACGAATCTGGAGTTCATAAGTAATTTCATCTCCAAGAAATCTATTTACTTCCATGATTATGAAATATATTTATTAAATTACAAAAATGAAAAGAACGAGAAAAAAAAATAATAAGTCACCTAACACCGGTTGATACCCAAACTGACTGAGGACAATCAGCTTGGAAGAAAAGATGATAAATAATTCCCTTAAGTGATTGTTGTACCTTTTCCAATGATAAAATTATTTACAAATCACTGGGTATCATACCAACAACCCTGTAAACAATCCCTGTCTGAAAGAAAGAAAATTAAGACTAGAGAGAGAGACAAGAAAAGAAATACAACTTATCCTCTGGTTTCAAAGTACCACCCTCTATGAATATCTAATTATTCACAATTCTGAGGAAAACGTCTTAGAGTCAACTCGAAAGAAAGGGAAAAAAATTCTAGATGTTAACCAATAATTTGTATCACCCTGTACACTGAATTTTCTTGCTCAAGGTAGAAATTGGCTACTAGTTATCACCAGCCAACACCTTGCACAACTACCCCGACTATCAACTTCTTCACTGAAAAAATGAGTGAAACCACGTAGGTAAGTAGTACCTTAAAGTGAAGAAGAGAAGTGCTGCAGTTGACAAAGTGTTTATTGGCACGGTGAAAAGAGTAGAAGAAGAAATGAAGATATACAGATGGATATATACCAAGAAACAGAAGAAGACGAATTGTGGACGGTCTCAGTTATGGGTCGAGCTAACCTGACTTCGCTACCAGCTGTCAAATTGTGAATTGGTTATATAACAGGAATGACTACCTATTGGGAACTTGTAATTATGATTTTTATCTCTGAATTCCTCAATTACACTGAACAACGGTACTTCTACGACTCAGTTATCGAAATATTCCACTCTTCCGACAGTAAGTATTCTCAATGCCCCTTCAGTATTATACTTAGAGTTCACATGGATTTGTAGGAGATGTCATACAACATACCTTTGTGAACATAATTTGACTACAGAGACCAAGTCCTAACTCATCAATAGTGGTTTTTGGTGCAAGTATAAGTCTGAAGAATATTAACAGTGAAAGTAGTAACAGATCACATATAGTAGTTATAAACTTAGTCAAAGTAGGGAGCTAAGTACCCCCATAATAGAAATCAATGTCCAGTATTCAGATTATTAGTCACCAAAAAAAGTAGGTAGTACTGAAATAGGTATGCTTATCTGGTTGGTTGGCTACCATACAGCCACCGCGAGTAGGTGTAGTTCAGCCTCGTCCAGGATTCGATATGCCCAAATGCAATAATAGGTCCTCGGTGTTTCCTCCAATATAATCTACAGGGTAGGTAGTACTTGGTAACATAACTACCAGGTGGTAACCGGAGAAGAAGAGGCTTGAAGATGTTTTGGAAAAAAAAGGAAGAAAACCATATCATTGGAAGACCTGCTGAAGTCCTGGAAGTCACTTAGGGAAATCAAGAGACACACCTGAAGATGTCCCACTTTACAGAGATATGGGTCTCCAAAGAACATCCTGAAGGATAAATAGCACCCTGTATAGAAAAGGCCTAAGAAAAAATTATTTTGAAATGAAAAGAGGTACTCTTGCTTATTGTCGATAAAATGAACAGTTTTCGAGAAAAAAATTAAAATCATGGTCCTTTTTACTCGAGTTTTTACTGGAAATGAAATGAATTGAGAATCAATCAATCAATCAATCAATCATGCTTTATTGTTCAAGAAGTAATTCTTATTGACAAAGTGAGTGTAATTTTATGAAGTCAGAAATATTAGAAATATAAAATTATATGAAATATAATGAACAATCATTATAGCGTTGAGACATATGTACCTAAAATATAAATAAAACATTACAAAAAATATATCGAACATTACAGATAAATAAATGAATAAAGCAATACAGATAAGTAAGCAACAGAAGTACTAAGCTTTAAAATTCATCAATGTAATATTCCTCCAAGTCATAGTAGGCTTTTTGCAGAAATACCTCTTTAACTGCTTTCCTGAACTTTTTTGAATTTGTTATTTCCCCGTAGTACATTGGGAGGTGGTTATACATTTTCTTGCTCTCATATATCAAAGAAAATTTTGTGATTGCTAATTTTGGTATTGGCAGAGGTAGATCCCGACTTCCTCTTGTATGGTATCGTCTGTCATTATTTACTGATGTATTTGAATACTTTTTGTGTATTAAACACACGGTTTCCAAAAGAAACAAACAAGGTAAAGTTAGAATTTTCTGACTGATGAAAAGTGGTTTGCAGTGATCTCGTGATTTTGCCTTACACATGTATCTGACAGCCCTTTTTTGCAAAACGAATACTGAATTTAGTAGTTGCTGACTACATAAGCCCCAAAAGGCAATTCCATATCTCAAATGGGACTCGATCAAGGAAAAGTACCCAATTCTGGCTGAGGATTGATTGAATTCATTTGAAACAACTCGAACTGCATGACAGCCTGATGCTATTTTTTTGCATAAGTTCTCTACATGCTTATCAAATTTTAGTTTTTCATCTATAAATACCCCTGAAAACTTTGTGTGAGTTTTGTTCACTATAGCGTGATTTTCTATAAATAAGTCGTCGAAACTGAACTTGAAGCAGAATATGTTTGTTTTATTTGTGTTGAAACATAAGGAGTTTGAATCACACCACTGTTTAATTTTATAGAGATCAAAAGTTATGTTTTCTCTGAGATTATCTTCATTTGTCCCACGCCAGAGGATGGTGGTATCGTCTGCAAAAAATGTGAACTTCCCTTTGATTTCAACGGTTTCCAGATCATTCAAATAAAGCAGAAAAAGAATAGGACCCAAAACCGAGCCTTGTGGTACACCTGTTCTGTTGTTCTCCATGTGCGATTTATTTCCTTGGAGTTTTACTACTTGTTTTCTGTCTGTTAGATAGCTGGAAATCCAGTTATATGACAATCCTCTAAAGCCATAGCACTGTAGTTTAAATAACAGTGTTTCATGGTTCACGCAGTCGAACGCTTTAGAGAAATCGCAAAACACTGCCCCAATAGCTTCTTTATTATTCAAACCGATATACACATCTTCCAGAAAAGAGAAGATTGCATCGCCTGTGTTTTTATAGCTTTGGAATCCATATTGAGATTCGCATAGGATGTTATGATGACTTGAGAAGTTCAATATTCTCTTTTTAATTATTTTTTTCAATTATTTTTGAGATTGTTGGAAGCAATGATATAGGCCGGAAGTTTGATGGATCATTCATTTCGCCACCTTTATGAAGCGGGATGATTATTGCTAGTTTCAGACATGAAGGAAATCTGCCAGAACGAAATGATTTATTGATGGCCTCCACAAGAATATTTAAAGCGTATTCTGAGAGATTTTCTAAGATTTTAACTGATAATTCATCATAACCAGATGATGTTTTGTTCTTTATTTCATTAATAGTTTGCTTCAGTTCGTATATGTCAATATCAAATAGGTGAAAGTTATCTGGAATATTTATATTTTTCATAAACTCGGTTGGATGGATTGTCGGTTGTAATTCTGATGTTATTTTTTGTGCTATGATACAGTAAAAGTGGTTTAACACGTTAGGATCTATATCCGCATAAGAAGGCAATATATTACTTTTACCACGTAAATTATTTATTATAGCCCAGTTTTCTTTTGTTTTATTTTCAGCCTTATATAGTTTATCTTCAAAATATCTTTGTTTGGCAAGCTTGATCAGTTTTCTGTAAATCTTCCTGTATGTATTGAAATATGATATGAAAAATCCATCAGTTATGAATTTTTTAATAGTATGTAGTGATCTCAAGTTTGCTGCCGATTTTTTTATACCTTGAGTTATCCAGGGCTTTTTATTTTTGATTTTGATCTTTTTTATTGGAAAACACTTCTCGATTATATCTCTTAGGTAGTTTTGGAACATGTTGATTGAATCATCAGAGTTCAACACGTCAGCCCATGGTGTTATATTGCGTAGGTTTCTAAATGATTCGTAATTCGTCTTGCTATATATTCTTCCGTATCTAAATTTACTTCTTTCATTTATTGTTTGGAGCGACAATTTGATGATAAGAGCTTCATGGTCTGAAAGGCTTGCGGGAACAGTTTCACAGCTAATATTCTGTTTTTCCAAATTTGAGCAGATATAGTCAATGATAGTAGCTGAATACATGGTTATTCTTGTAGGGTCATCAACATGCATGGTCAAGTTTAGAGAGAAATAAAAGACATTGATTTGTTTATTATTGTTTTCCCCAAAAACAGTTCATTTTATCGATAATTGTTTAGTTCAAGGTTCAGGCTTTCATCATAGAGGGTGTTGAAAAACTGAGCATTTAAGGTAAATTTCAGTCCATGCCTGATAAACTACAAAAGCTGGATATGTTTCGAGGACACAATTTTGAGGGGTCCTCACTATGTCCTTCATATCAAATTTTCATCGAATCATATCAAATACTGTTGTAGTTATCCAAGAAAAAAAAACTTATTTTCCAGCGGCGTCCTTAATGGTTCCGTGTCTACGTGAGGATGGCCTATGAGAAGAAAAAAATTATAGGAACCTGTAATCTCATTTTTTCAAGCTCTATCTGAATACAAAATACAAGAGATATCCCACATTTTCCCTGACACCCTGCATGAATCTCATGCAGGATCCAAATCAATTTCACTGGGTTCTTTTCCAAACTCGAGGAAATTTCTCATATTTCTCCACTGGCGTGAAGACTGAACAATGATGTTATGAAGAAAGCAATCGAATCACAATTTGAAGAAATCGAGATATTTCGTACTCTGAATTTGAGTCAAACATCCTAATGATGCAAGAAACTATGAACCTGAATAACAGCTAACAACCTGATTATATAAAGATTTCTTTTCATTCTGTATACCACAAAAATACATTTTCTGTGAAAAATTGTAAAAACGATACGATATTTGGGCCATGGAAGTTTCAATTTTGAAAAGTTGTTGTATATCTTATTCAAAAATCTACCAAAATAATTTATTGAATGTGAGCAAAACTCCTTGTGGGTTTGTGAGATTCTTTGTATAATTGAGACTGTATTTTCATCCCAGAAAGTCCTGGTACTGTGGGTTACATAACTAGAATGTCTCGGAACTAATATGCTAAATAACGAGAATGTCCTGGAACTATATGTTGCATAACTAGAGCTGATAATGATATGAAAAAATATGTCGCGCCACTGTCTTTTCATTCCAAATTCGAAGAGTTCTAAAATAAAATTCTGGGCCGATTTTTCTTGTCGTTTCCTGAATATTTGTACACGACATAAAATCAAATGAATATGAAATAACAAACTGCGAATCTACGAACTAATATCACATATCTTGGTGAGGAATCTTCCCTTGGAACTTGGAATATTTGGAATATTTGGAATATTTTATATTATCGTGAATGTCATATTTCTGAAGGGATTTCCGAAATATATCCACACTTTCGATCGTTCATTTCATGAACCAAAGAGGAAAAGGAATGTTTATGATAATTATAATGAAAGTCTTGGAACTACATGGTTAATGGACAGACGGAAGTTCAATGAGAATAGGTGATAATTTTTTGAATTTTCGATCATCATTCAATAAAGTACTCGATATATGATGAATTATTTATATATATATATATATATATATATATATATATAGAGATCAACTAATGGCCAGGTTGATCATATTGTAATGTCCTGGAACCGAATGGTTGATCGAATAATCAAAAATAAAAGGAGATTAACGAATATTTTTTGAATTTTTGATGCCCATTCGGAAGAGTACCTTATATATGACCGAAACAAACATGTAAACAATTTATGTATATACAGGGTGTCCGGAAATTCTGCGCAAGAAATCAAGGAGGTGATTCTGCATAATGAGATGAGAAATTCATTGCATATGTACGTGGGTCCGGAAATGCATAGTTTTCAACATATAGTGTGTTAAACTTGAAAAATTATGACCTCAAATATCCTTCCACCGATTTTCTTGGAATTCGGTATTGATATTTTTTGTTATAAGGGACTGATTTAGCCTCAACTGAATTGGAATTATGAAATCCAGTGGCGTTCCGGGGGCACCCTACCAAATATTATTGTCAATAAAATGAGCGCCACTGATTTCTTTGAATTTTTATATACTATTGACCAACTGAAAACACAACATTTCGGTCTCTTGTATTGTTTTGATATTCTGCTTCGTTTCCGTGTAAAGAAATAGATACAAATTCATTGCATGAAAATTGTGCAAAAAATTCCTTCAAAAACTGGGATGTGATCCATGTCCATATGAAGGATAGAATATCATCCTCAATTCTGAACTCTCAAAAGTGAATTGTAGTGATTTTTCGGATTCTTGGTGGAGATGAATTCAATAACCAGATGGAAAGATAACTTTCAAGTATGAGGTATTTATTATTTTTTCATTTCATTTTTATGATTGCTATTTCAACATTGTGATTCAACGTCCCATGCATTAGCTGAAACTTGAGCGGATTGAGAAGAGCGGGAATGAATTGGACTCCGAACCACTTCTGGAGGACCAAGACTAAAGAAGCGGCGTCAGGATGGAAATCATGAACCAGATAATTCTCGAAGATTTTAGAGCCGTGACTGGATACGAACTCACGTCCGCTAGACTTATAGGTTCATGGAACAGCCTAATGTTCCTACTTCGTTACGGACCCCAATGTTATCGATATGATCTATATTCTTCCTAATATCTTCCTAATATTTTGAGGAATTATACTCGAAAGATTGATTCTTAATGTTCATTACATATTCCCACCCAATATTTTATATGACCCATTTATCAATATTCATTTTCAATCTGTTCCCAACATCAAGTAGCGATGTTGAAATAACTTTGAAGTATGAGATTATTCGAAAAATTTTCCGTCAATAACTAAATATTAGAAAGATTGATTCTCACATATTCCCATATTGATGTTGTGATAATTTTCAAGTATGAGATCAATTTTGATATTTTCCGTCAGTAACCCAATATAGTGAGGATCTATATAATATATATTTTCGAGAGAAATATTAGTGTTATTGATTTTCTAAGGTCATTACATATTTCCACCCAATATTGTATGAATATGACCCATTCATAAAGTTTGAGGCAGTTTGTTGGATTAATATCAATATTCGTTTTCACTCTGCTCCCAATATCAAATATCGATGTTGTAATAACTTTCAATTATGAGATCAATCGATACTTTCCGTCAATAATCCCACATAGCGAGGTTCGATATGAGTTAGATATTTTTGGGAGAAATATTAGATGGATTGATTGTCAATGGTCATTACATATTCTCACCCAATATCACATCAATATGACCCATTCAT
This sequence comes from Gastrophysa polygoni, assembly GCA_963576655.1. NCBI lineage: Eukaryota > Metazoa > Arthropoda > Insecta > Coleoptera > Chrysomelidae > Gastrophysa > Gastrophysa polygoni. The sequence continues at coordinate 26,447,654 of OY755083.1, forward strand.
ATAGTTTTGGGTATTGTGTTGGATATATATTAATGTCCATTTTCGATCTGCTCATTACAACAGATATCGATGTTGTAGTAACTTTCAAGTATGAGATTAATCGATATTTACCGTCAATAACCCAACATAGTGAGGTTCGATTTGAGATAGATATATTTCATAAATATATTCTGAAGATCAATTTTCATTGGCTACTCTATATTCTCACCCAATATTCAAATAATAATGTTTCATAAATATAAACGCTCAATATAGAAAAAGGCATTAATTTTCAAAAACGTCGATATTTCTGTTTAATATTTTCCAAACTTTGAGAACCGATGATGTATTATCCATTAACATCACAGCATAGTGAGGTTCAATGAGATATAGATATATATTTTCAGAGATATTGAGAAGATTAATTCTCAGTGGTCACTCCATAATTGCACTCGATATGTTAATAACAATATTAATAAAAGTATGATTAATCGATATGATTCCAGGCGATTTCTGGAATTTGTGTTTATGTTCGTGTTAAATCTACTACTTACATCACTGATCAATGTTATATCAATATGAACGTATGCGAATGATCAATATGGTTCGTCAATATTCATGGTCAATATGGACCATATAGGCGTGTCGTCGATCTTGAACCTCTTTATTAACTAACTTCATAGAACCAGAACTTTGAAATACATACATATATTCAGCACGAGCATGGACATAAATAATTGCCAGACAAGAACTTTGACAGCCAAGAGCGGTGTCATGGGTTCATAGAACAATATGTAATAAATGACATAGAACACAAGGAATGAGCTTTTGGGATACCAATTTCAACACCCCCACTATCACAAAAGCTTAATTCTTATCAACTAAACCTAGTTTATTGACAAATACAGTATGTTTCGCTGTTGGCAAATTTTTTGTCAAGATATCAGCTGTCATGTCATTTGTAGGAAGATAATTTATTTTCATCACATTATTATGTATCAATTCTCTAATGAAATGATGTCTGACATCTATGTGTTTAGATCTTTTATGGAAAACAGGATTTACTGCCAATTTACCAGCACTCTGATCGTCAATAAAAACAGTCACAACACTCTTATAATCTATCAACTCTGACAAAATGTTACTTAAATAAATGGCATCTTTGGCAGATTCACTAAAGCTCATGTATTCAGCCTCTGTGCTCGAGAGTGCCAGTTTTGTGTTCATTACTTTCCCAACTTATAGCTGATAACCGTAAAAACAGTACCACTGTAGGATTTTCTGTGGATTTTATTGCTAGCCCAATCGGCATCTGCATAACCTTCAACTCGAAACTAGTACCTTTTTGAAATTTGAGTTCAAAATGTTTAGTACCCTTCAAATACCAGAGCACTCTTTTCGCACTCTGCCAATGCAACTCTGTATAATTGTTATTATACTGACTAAGGAAGCTAACGCTATATGCTATATCTGGGCGAGTAAGAACAGCTAGGTCCATGAGACTGCCTATCGGTTTCTGATATGGAATACTTTGATTACAGATTTCCCCTAGGACATTCTCAAAATCAATACTACTGTCAAGTGGAGTAGAAACGCTCTTGCATTCTGACATATTGAACTATTTGAGTATTTCATCAATGTAGCTTTCCTGATCTAACGAAACGTAATTCTTCCAATAATTTCGTTCGATTCTTATTCCTAAACATTGCTTAGCCTCACCTGATAATTTAATCTTAAAACTATTGACTAAATGATTCTCCAAATTCTTCAGCTCTACAGGGTCGTTTGAGAAAACAAAGAAATCATCCACATAGAGAGCCACTACTGTCATAAGATTGTTATTTTTCTTGACATACAAGCACGGGTTCATGTTGATATTTTTTACGATTTATTTCAAATAAGATTTTATCAACCCTTTCATACCAAGCTCTACTGGATTGTTTTAGGCCATGAACTGCCTTATTTAATTTATAAACTTCATCTCCTGATCCCTTCAAAATGAAACCTTCTGGTTGCCTCATGTAAACACTTTCCTTTAAAACCCCATTGAGAAAAGCTGCTAATGCTACCAACAATCTTAATGTGGAGTGTCTTACCACTGGTGCAAATGTTTCATTTTAGTCGATACCCTCTCTCTGAGTATACCCCTTTGCCTTTAGGCGTGCACGATAACTAATTTCACCATCACTGTTGCACTTCAACTTATAGACCCACTTGCTCTCTACCACTGTCCCCTGCTCTGGTAGTTCAACGAGATCCCAGGTCTCGTTCTCCTCAAAGGATTCGATCTCCTCCACCATGGCCAGCTTCCATTTGAATCCATCGGCTTCAGAAAATGCTTCTGAAACAGTCACTGGAACATCATGTGTCTCGCCAACGTTGTCTGGAGTTGTCTTAGTGGTCAGATAAGTCACATAATCATCGAAATTAGTTTTTTTCGAAACTATCTATGATCTCCTTACCACTCCAAAGTTTTTGTTATGTATTTTGGTTGCTAATCGAAATAAATACTAGACACTTTTAAGCATTTATTTTAGTAAATTTGTGCAGACTTACACACATGGCACTTAGGTTATATAAAGCTATTCGGCGGTAAGTATGACAACTGACGAGTGACAATTAACTATGAATCGGAACACGGAATCGGACGGAACTGTCAACAATATAGTTCACTAAACTTAAGTAGGGTACACAACATTCTCCTCCTACTAAAAAATGTTAAAACATTACAAGTCCAATTTGGCGGGCGGTTTGATTATTCTTCCAGAACGACTTGTGCGTGGAGTTATGGAAACAGTCTCAGGTGGAGCAATACTTGAAGTTGTAGCACTCGTAGGTGGTAACTCTGGACTTGACTTATTTTCATTAGTACCAGCCATAACTTCATTCACAGGTCTTACAATATCTGGTGAAGCATTTACATTAGGCAAAACACATTTTGATTCACTAGTTTCATTACGGGTTCCCCTATATAATTCATCTTGAATATTTGGTACAATATTTGGATTGGAGCGAAGGCTATCAGCATGGACATGTTTCAAGATATCTCCAACGTTTACTAAATATGTACAGTAACTCAAAACTTTTACAATTTTTCCTTTTTCCCAAAGTTTACTCTTAACATTTTTTACATAAACCTGCTCATTAAGTGAATATAACTTTGTGTTTCTAACAATTTTGTCTGTGTAATTAGAATTACTGTTATTGAATGCAGGCTTAATCAAGTCAAAACGAGATCTTGGTCGCTTTTTGAATAGCATCTCAGCTGGTGAGACTGATGTTGATGTACAAGGCGTCATTCTATAGGTGAAAAGGAAGTTCGTCAACCTACTTTGAATAACAGTTTCAGTTAGATCTTTTCCTCCACTAGAAAATATATTTTTATCTAAAGACTTCTTAACTGTTTGAACACCTCGTTCGGCTAGGCCGTTACTTTGGGGATGGTATGGGGGTGACTTGACAATTTTTATACCGTTAGCTTGACAGAACATGTGGAATTCTGATGAATTGAACGGAGGCCCATTGTCTGACACAAGTTCGACTGGCAGACCAAATATACAAAATATCTCTCTTAATTTTAAAATGGTCTCTTTAGCAGTGGTTCCATTAGACATTAATTTCACGTCGATCCATTTTGACCTGTTATCTACCAAAATTAAGAAGGTATGATTATATTTATGAAAGAAATCTATGTTAACACGATAAAAGTTATTAGGTGCTGTAGGCCACGGCAAGAGTGAAGCATTATTTGAGAAGTTTTGATTTTCCTGACAGATTTCACAAGTACTTATAAATTTCTCGATGTCATTATTAATATTTGGCCACCAGCAATAAGACCGTATCAACATTTTAGATCGAACTATTCCTACATGCTGTTCATGAAAAAGATTCAATATATTTTCCCTCAGTGCAGTAGGAATAACGACTTTACTTCCAAATAACAAACAATTTTGTTCAATCGATAGCTCGTGTCTTCTTTGAAAATAAGGCTTAATATCAACTGAATCAATTGAATTTGGCCATCCACATATAGTCATCTCCATTACTTTTGCTATTGTTATATCCTTTTTAGATGCATTTGCTATTTCTCTACTATTTAAGGGGACATCATTAGCTAAATTAAATGAGAAAATACAATCTGAAATCCCGGTATTACTTGGGATAGGCAACCTAGACAATCCATCCGCATTAGCAACTAGACAACCTTTCTTGTACTCAATTTCATAATCATAACCTGAAAGCGTTATTGCCCATCGTGTTATTCGCGCTGCGGCTGTAACAGGAATGCCTTTCTTACGATTGAAAATGAATTTTAATGGCTCATGGTCACTTACTAATATAAATTTTCTTCCGAATATATATTTGTGGAACTTTCTAATACCGAACATTATAGCAAGTGCTTCACGCTCTAAATTTGAATATTTTTGCTCAACAGATGTTAATGTGCTTGATACAAATGATACAGGGTACTCTTTACCTTCAATGCGATGGCTTAAAACAGCCCCTACGCCATAACCACTTGCATCAGCTGTTAAATAAATAGGTAAAGTTGGGTTGTAATGGGCGAGGACGTTACTTGATGTCAACAAATCTTTACTTGATTGAAAAACTTTTTCACATTCTTCTGACCAAACATACTTTATTTCTGCTCGACAGAGATCGTACAAGGGCTTTAATTTTGAGGACAGCATTGGTATGAATTTACCATAGTAATTCAAAAGACCCAAGTATGATTTTAGTTGTGTGAGATTTTGGGGTGATGGTGCTTTTTTTATGCTTATTATTTTTTCTTCTGTAGGATGGATGCCCTCTGCACTGATAATGTGGCCCAAAAACTCAACGTGTTTTTCAAAGAATTTACATTTGTTTACATTTATTTTCACGTTATATTCTTCTAATCGAATAAAAACTTGGACTAATGCTTGGTGACATAAATCTAAGGTTTTACCAAAAACCAAAATATCATCTAAGTAACACTTGGTGTTTTTCAATCCCGATAAAATTGTATCCATGATAGATTGGAAAATACCAGGTGCTGTGCTAATACCGAAAGTTAAACGATTGTAAGTGAAGAGACCCATATGCGTATTAATAGTAAGAAGCTCTCTTGAGGAATCACTAACTAATAGTTGTTGATATGCACCCTTCAAATCCAGAACTGAGAAGTAACAATTACCGCTAAGACTTGCATATATATCATCTGGAAGAGGTAATAAACAATGCTCTGATTCAAGAACTTGGTTTAGAGTCTTTTTAAAATCAACACAAATTCTTATGTTTCCAGAATTCCTTTTTGGAACTACCACTATTGGACTGGCCCATTCACTATGTTTAACCTTTGATATAATTCCAGCATCAACCATTTTTCTTAATTCTTCTTCTACCTTTGGTTTCAATGCATATGGCATTTCATATGCCCTATGAAAAATAGGTTTTGCATCACCTTTTAACTTGAACTCAACTTTGAAATGAAAAATATGACTATTATTGTCATCTTTGAAAACCTTGCAAAACTTTTCTTTGAGTTCAGAAATTAGGTTCATAATACGTTTTGCTTCTAATTGAGTATCAATACCCTCAGAAATTGACTTCTTGACTTTGACTACACTCATTTGACTTGATTTCACCTCAAAAACTGACTTGTCTAATTCATCCAACTTTGATATTACATTTACATCAACTAGCCTTTTCCAATTTGGATTCAATACACTCAACCAATTTCTACCTAAAAGTGGTGTAAATGTGCTTTTACTGTCTAAAACAACTAATGGTAACAAAAATTCTGTGTTGTTATACAAAACATGGACATAGATTTGACCCACAATTTTTACACTTTCTCCAGTGACTACTTTTAATTTGAAATTTACAGGCTCTAACTTTAGATTTCCAAACAATGAACAATAATCATCTAATTGTATAACAGCCTTACACGCACCCGAATCAACTTCCATCAACAACTGCTTACCCTCAACTGGTAGACTGATTTTCAGACTCTCAGTATCATTCAATTTGTTGAGAGAACCCAATAAAACAGACTTACATATGGATTCTTTAACATCAACTGTGTTCAGGAACCCCAGTTCTAGTGGTTCATCTTCTTCTTCAGCATCACACTCTTCATGCTCATGCTCAGCATCCACTGAATAGACTCTGTTTTTACACATGATGGACTTAGCTGTATGACCTGTTTGGTCACATGCATAACACTTCCAATTTACTGCTGGACAGTTATTGGGATTGGTATGCTCTCGTAGACATCTCCTACACTTTTTTGTAGTAGCTTGATTACCAAACTTTCTTCTATCTTGGTAAGACTGACTCGAGGCCTGGCTAGACTGACTTGAGACCTGATTTGACTGACTTTGACTGGACTTACTGTGACTTTTTGCCCTATTACTTGACTTACGATTTTGACTAAACTTATTTATCGCCTCTGATTCTGAGGACATGACTTTCAATTGGCCTTCAGCCAACTCCATGGCAACAGCTGTCTGGTATGCCTTATCAAACGTGAGGTTTTCTTCTGAAAGTAGCTTACGTTTTATGCTCTCTGACCGCAGTCCACATACTAATTTGTCACGACATGCTTCATTCAAGAAGGTACCAAACTGGCAATATTTAGCAAGACTCTGTAATTTAGCACTGAAAGCCTTTATATCTTCATTAGACTCTTGTTTGGCAGTGTAAAACTTATAGCGCTCTGCTATGACAAGACGTTTTGGACTATAATGACTCAATAGTACATTTTTCAACTCCAGGTAAGACTGACTACTGGGGAGAATCGGTGAAAGTAAATCTTTCAAGACATTATACGCTACTCCTCCTATCAATGTCAAGAACAAAGATACCTTTTTTTCCTCCTGGATGTCATTACATATGAATAACTGCTCCATTCTTTCAAGGTAACTAGTTATTTCTGTTTCTTTCGGCTCAAATGCCTCTATATTTCCTGTTAGTGGCATTTTTCACTACTGGACAATGATGACTTGACTTCAGACGTAGGTAGGTTCTTTCTTTTATCAATCGTCGCCAAAATGTTATGTATTTTGGTTGCTAATCGAAATAAATACTAGACACTTTTAAGCATTTATTTTAGTAAATTTGTGCAGACTTACACACATGGCACTTAGGTTATATAAAGCTATTCGGCGGTAAGTATGACAACTGACGAGTGACAATTAACTATGAATCGGAACACGGAATCGGACGGAACTGTCAACAATATAGTTCACTAAACTTAAGTAGCGTACACAACAGTTTTCAAGTTCTGCAACAGGGTTGTAGTCACTGTCATTGCTGTCAACTATTTCTGAATACTCAGCTGAATCTTCATGCAATGATTCATCTGTCAGCTCTATAGTGTCTTGCTTCTCAGGTAATGAAGAAGCTACTTCCCCCACTGGAGCTGATGTATCTGTATTCATGACATTGACTATGGTTGTTTGTTTCATGTTTTCCATTATAGTAACATCCCTACTAATAATGACTTTTCTGAGAATTGGGTTATAGCATCTGTAGCTTTTAGTAACTTCATCATATCCAACAAGGATATGTGGTACTTTTTGTCCCATTTCTGTCTATTGGTTTTTGGAACATGTACCAAAGTCTTACTCCCAAATACTCTCAAGTGGCCAAGGTTAGGTTTCTTCTTCATCCACAACTCATAGAGAGTTTCATCCACACCACTGGTCACTGAGCGATTCATTAGATAACAAGCTGTATTACAGGCTTCAGCCCCCAAAAACTTGGAAACATTTTCATCAAACCACAACAAGGATATGTGGTACTTTTTGTCCCATTTCTGTCTATTGGTTTTTGGAACATGTACCAAAGTCTTACTCCCAAATACTCTCAAGTGGCCAAGGTTAGGTTTCTTCTTCATCCACAACTCATAGAGAGTTTCATCCACACCACTGGTCACTGAGCGATTCATTAGATAACAAGCTGTATTACAGGCTTCAGCCCCCAAAAACTTGGAAACATTTTCATCAAACCACAAGCATTTTGCCTTTTCCACAAAAGAGTTCGATTGAACCGTTCTGCCATACCATTCTGTTCAGGGGTATGACTATTTGTTGTCTGATGAATAATGCCCTGTGTTTTCAGGAAACTCTGAAACTCACCACCATTGTCCGTTCGGAGTATTTTGATGGCCTTATTTCAATGTCTCTCAGCCATGGCTTTGAATTCTTTGAACTTATCTGGCATCTGATCTTTTGTCTTGAGGAAATATATGAAACACATTCTAGTGTAATCATCTACGAGAGTTAGAAAATATAGAATATAGAATACTATGAATAAGTTCCAGAATATCACTAGCTCGGTTGCCTCTAGTTGGAAATGGTAAACGAGTCTGCTTACCCTGGCAACAGACTTCACAATTTTGTTTATCAATGTGAACAGGGCCTTTATAATCGTGACCATCAACCAATTCACACATTCTCTCCATGTATCCACCATTCATCTGTCCTAGTCGTCTATGCCAAGTCTCATTGCTTATAATTCCAGTTAAAAAACATGCACTCATTTCTTTACATAAATAACGCTGTTATTTAATGTGCCTGTTGCCACTAATTTATTCTGAGGACTATAAATCTGGCAACCTTTTTCATTGAAAACTATTCTGTTACCATTGCTTATAAGTTGTGAGACTGACAACAAATTGGTTGTCAAATTCGACACATACTGTACATTTTTCAAGAGAATATTGCATTCAGAATTATTTACAATATATTTGATATTTACATCTCCTGCACTCTCCACTGGAATCTTTGATTTGTTAGCCACTACAATCTCTGGTAGGTCTGGCACTCTTTCCTTGCTGTCAGGTGGATGCTAGCACCACTGTCAATGTACCAGTCTGTGTTTTTGAGGTCTCCTGTTGTAAACACTGCACTGAAACCATTATTGTCCATCCTGATTGGACACTGTGAAACATAATGTCCTAGCTGTTTACACTTGAAACAAGTTACATGAATTTTGTTGGTTTTGTCTGTACCCGATTTGTTTCTATTAAAATTCACATAACCTCCAGCTAATTTTCGTCTGGTCTGTGCAGATCTGTGTCTGTTTCCACCAATAAGCGCCCGCGCAAACAAACTCTAGTTCCGCGTGAGGACTTCTAAAGCAGCGTCCACACTATGCCGGGCGAGGCCGAGCGGGCTGACCCGGGCGGCCTAAGCCGAGTTGGTGTGGACGCCCCGGGCGGCTTAAAAGCCGGCCCGAGCCGAGCCGATCCCAACCCGCAGGAAGTAGGTACAGATCAAAGGATGCCGGCCCGAGCCGAACGAAAATATGTAGTGGGGACGTGCCGAGCGGCACCGGGCGGCTTTAGTTACAATTGAGCCTCCGAACGAACTAGACGTTCTCTGGGTTCTCTAAAAATTAATATTATTTAAATATTAATTTATTAATATTATTTAATTATTAATATTATTTAAACAATAAATATCATTTATTAATGGAGTGGAACGACGAACAAGTGTTGGTGTTAATTGACTTATTCAGAGAACGACGTCATCTATGAGACAGTTCGGATCCAAATTATAAATTAAAAAACAAAAGACACGACAGTCTCATGGAGATCGCTGTGTCTTTTGGAATAAAAAGATTAGAAATTGAGCGAAAGTGGAAAAATTTAACAAGCCATTTTTGGAGAGAGAAAAAGAAGGAAAATGAAACGAAAACAACAGGGAGTGGCGCTGATGAGCCGTACACTAGTAAATGGTTCGCCTACCAGCCAATGATGTTTTTGGGAGATAAAAATAAACCAAGGAATACTCAGGATAGCGGACAAAGAAAAGAAGAGGTAAGTTTGTAATTCTATTTATTAATTTTTTTAACAACTTTGCTAAAAACTAAGTTCATTTTCCTACGTAATATGTTTTACTTGTTGAGTTGGAATGTCACTTCACCCTGTGGAGAAATAAAAAAATCGGCAAATTCATCCCTTACTGATTGAGCCAAAGTAGTACTTCTTCTGGGGACTCCAGAACGTAAGGATGAAGAAGCATCACCCCTCCATAATCCTAACGTAAGCTCCCCATCTTCCGTAGATTCGCTATCGAATATTCCTCTAGGGTTATAAACTGATTTTGAGGAGGTTTTGCGTAAAAAATTATGTAGGTAAACAGCAGCCATAGTAACTTTCGTTGCAACTTCAGGTTGTAATGCCATTGGAGATCGGAATACGCGAAAGCAAGCAGACAGCACTCCAAAGGCATTCTCAGAAACTCTTCGAGCCCTGCTAAGTCTTTAACCAAATATCCTTTTCTTAGATCCTTTGTCATGTATTCCAGAGTACGGTTTCATAATATTTGGTGAAAGAGGGAACGCGTCGTCTGCAACTAACACAAACGGGGTTAGTGTTGTCCTTCCTGGCAATGCCCGTGGGGGAGGTAAATGTAGAGAGTTTTCTTCTAGAGCTTTCTTGAAAAATGTATTGTTGAAAACGCCTCCATCGGAGATTCTCCCTTGACAACCCACATTAACATATATAAAATTGTAATTGGCGTCCACCACAGCCATTAAAACTATGCTAAAAAATCCCTTGTAGTTAAAAAATTCCGAGCCTGAATGAAAAGGTGCTATTAAAGCGATATGTTTGCCGTCGATAGCACCGATGCAGTTTGGAAAGTTCCACTTTTCCTCAAATACCTGGGCGATTTCATTCCACTCTGCTTCACTCTGAGGCATCTGAAAAATGAAAGTAAAAGAAAAATTAGTCATACTTTTTAGAGAATTTTTTCTTTGTATATTTACTTATATTTATCTATTTTAGTATTTATTTTGGTATTTATATTTTCAGGAAGATGAATCACAAAACAGTCAAAAAGAAGGCATCAACGATGACAGCCAAGTTGTTCATCCCCAAAACTCTGAAGAAAACCAACCATCAACGCTTTCCCCTTCAGAGGTCCAAGGAACCAAAAAAACATTCAAATCTCCGAAGGCACTGAAAAGCAAATCTGCAAAACGTCGATTAGTGGCTAGTCCCGGTCCACTGGATGAGGCTCTGAATGTTATGAGATCTCTTCATACAAAAAGAGCGAACATGGAAGATGAATATTCCTTGTACGGAGAACAAATAGCGATTAAACTAAGGAATCTTTCTTCACCCCGAACCAGGTTGGTCGTGCAAAACAAAATCAACCAATTATTATTTGAAGCTGAAATGGGATACCTTGATCAATGATGATTGATACAATGTGCCACAAGTCAATATGCAACAAAATCCTGGACCGGCCAATCCAATGATGCCTCCATTCCCCCAGGCTTCCAACATGCCCAATCAATTCCAACCACCAATCTTCACTGAATTGACCAATGCATCATCTAACTGGTTTTCGACATCTGGATACTCCTCAATGCCGCCATCAATCTCCTCGTACTCGCCATCGCCATCGCCATCCCCTGCATCCACTGGTTCAGAACTTTCAAATATGGACCCCTTCCCTCAATAGTTTTGTAACTTTTGTAATTAATTGTTTTCAACTTTTTACCCAATTATTTTTAACTTTTGTAATAAATTATTTTCAAATTTTGTACTCAATTATTTTTAATTATTATGTTGTCAATAAAAGTACTATTCTAAATTAATGTTGTTTAATTTTCCTTACCTTAATGTAATCTTGAAGGGCCTCTACAATGGCGTCACAAACTTCAGGTACGAATTTAGAGATACATTGTTTGGAGATCTTCAAAACATACATTAGTGAGTGGTACGAATCACCAGTCGCAATGAAGCGTAGAGTGGCAGCTAATCGTTCGCTTGCTGGAATAGCATCTCTATAACAGGTATTCTGTTTCGATATTTTGGGTCCAACTTTGTCGAGTAGCGTTTGAAAGTCCGATCGCTGCATTCGAAAAAAGTTGGTGAAACCAACGTCATTTCGGTATTCCAAATTCAGCGGGTCTGCTTCATCCAAAATTAAATCTTTCATCAATTCGCTCGTCCTGTACAGCTGCCGTCCTCTCCTAAGGCTCGGGCGAATCCAAAATCTTCTTGGACGTCTTTTTGGGGGCTGACTTAAAGCTATTATAATCACAGACATGGCTGACATAGCGACGTCATAGTCGACAATCATTTTAACACCAACACTATTTAAAAAAACAAACTTTAAAAAAACTTCTTGAAAGTAGTCAACGAAGTCACCAGTCTTGGTGTCGAATTGAAACTAATATAGGTAGATATAACCCGGGCGGCCTCGTTTTCGGTGTGGACGTCGTGCCGGCCCGAACGAACCCGCCCGGCTTAGGCCGCCCGGGTCAGCCCGCCCGGCCTCGCCCGGCATACTCCGGCATAGTGTGGACGATGCTTAATAAAAGAAGAGGAAGATTAGGAGCACGAGCTGGCAATAGGCAGTAGCTGTCAATGGGAGGAAGAAGAAGACTGGACAATGTGGTCTGATGGTTATTTTCGACAGATGTATATAATATACATTTTTAACTTGTTTAAACCATTTATTAATAAAGTACAGTTTAAGTTTTCTCAAATTAGTTCATTAACCATAGATCTGCTGTCACTACTGCCATCTCTCGACGTCCCTTTGTAGTTTTGTTTGGGATGATAGCGCCGATTTTTAAAATTTGCAACCAACGCGTCGCCGCTAGTGGAGCCACCTATCTGCATATCCAGTAATTCAGTCTTAATGGAATCTGTTGTGATTTTTATTCCAGAATGCTCCACTACTACATTTCGGCGATATTTTTCGCCTGTTTCTTCGTTCCACACATTAATGTCGCCATCGGTAACTCGCGTCACAGTGTGAGAGGTAGGGTTGAAGTTTGTTTGTTATCTTTAGTCATATTCTTGACCAAGACCTTTTTCCCTATTTCCAAATTGGAATCAGTAGCTCTTATTTTCCTGTCCCCATATTCTTTTCCCTTTCCTTTCAACAATCTATCCCTATCTCTCACATCAGTGTCCATCATCGATTTGTGCTCTACATCTGGGGCGAAAGGTACTTTGTTTCGGAAGCGTCTTTTGAAGAATAATTCGAATGGCGATTTACCTGTAACAGAGTGGGGTTTACTATTGTACATCATCAAGTAATTGAGAATATCTTCTTTCCAGTCTTTTTTTTCCGCTTGGCTAATTTTTAGTCTTTTTGAAACATCTCAATTTTGTCTTTCGACTTCACCGTTCATTTGGGGCCAATAGGGAACAGTACTATTGACACTAATACCACTTTTTTTGCAGAAGTTTCTGAAAACTGTAGCATGTGAATTTCCACTACTGTATATCTTGTCTGATTCTATACCATTCTGTACAGCTGAGCACATCTGACAGGATATTTTGTCACAATAACAGGGTTAACATTTTTCAATAACATAAATTGAACTCAATCTGCTTCATATTATTCAATTATTCTCAAACCTGATATGTGGATACACACCTGAGATTTCACACTGTACATAAAATACAATACGATTTCTATAAATTCGTTGATATCTCTTGCTATATCTGCTTTGTTGTGATCCAAGTAGAAGGATGATTCGTATGGTTTTTATAGGAACTTATCGGAAAGAGATTGATAATAATAAGTAATATGAAATACCATTTCAGAGACATTGTCATACTCACATTTCACACTGTTTTTTTCACTTGAAACTTCACCACAGTAGGACCGTAGATATTGGATTTTCCAGGAATGCTGAGGCGGATGGTTTCACTAGGAATTGAACATTGTGAATCAATTAACTTCGTTTAGCATTATTTTATTGATTGATGCATTTGATAAATTTCAGGTTGATGTTTTGATTTTGTTAATCTGTTATTTCGCTTCACGTCAATTAGCTGTCGGTCATGACACCATGTCAACAGTGTCAAACTTGTCATGCACCAAACGCCGATTCGGATTGATTCATCGCCGAGCCAACTCAGACCAAGGAGAGTAGAGTTTATAATCTTTGAATTCAGCCGAGTATTCGTGAAGAAGGTGTGACGTCATTTAAGTCATCAATTCTGATTGGTTCAGATAGACATCTGGGAAGAATCAAGTCTCTGGAGGGAGTAGCGATAACGTCTTTTATTTTGGATATTCAAATTTTCCGCCAATTTGAGAAGCGGAAACTGTTAATTTGTTCTCGAAGTCTGGAAATTTGGAGGAGGGATTTCTTTTCCGGTCGTGAGACAAGAGCTCACTTCAGAAAATTCTTCGTGGTGGTCAAGTGCCATTTTTGTGGTGTGACCCGGCTTCTGAAGTCTTGTACCGCCTGGCGTTCTGGATCGCATCAGGATATCCTGGATTTGTTGCTGAACTCTACCGATTTTTTTTGGTTTTGGTTTAAGAGGCAGGATCTCCATGGTTCATCACCCAGGCAGCCACGTGCATACCTGCATCGTCATTACGGCCATTTCAATCCCCAACCCTTCATAGAAGGGTTTCTGCCAGGAGTTTTCTGCCGGGAGTTTTCTACCGGGAGTTTTCTATCGGGAGTTTTACCGGAAGTTCTACAAACGGGAATTATCCTACCAGGAGCACTATTCTTCCAGGAGTATAATTGCTCGACCAGGATCTGTAAATTCTACCAGGCCTTTGGTGGCTATATATGTAGTTTGGAATCTGGAATCCGGATATCGTCCCCCACTTGTTTCCTGATGGATTTTCAAGGTGAAAATACGACCACTCTGCCAATGTCATCTGACATCCAGGGATGTGAAGTCAGCACCCTGCTCTCCGCCAACCTTCCTGTCAGCAGCTTCATCTGGTGGCACTAAAGCCATTTATCAAGGGTAACTGGTGTAGGACACACCATACAGGTTTTTGACATGAGAATATATTTTTATTTTTCATTTTTATTCACTCCTAATGCCCATTGCTAGTGTGTATAACGGACCATTTTTAAATCATAGCCAGGTCATGATTTATGAGATCACACATGAAAGGTATATACTTCCCCTCCACATAGTATACTATGCGCTGGTAGAAATTTTCCATATTTGATATTTTTCAAATCTGCTATGACTATAAAACGTCCTTACAGGAGCTCTTGAGCTTCCAAGTACAATATAAGTTTGATTTATATATATTTTCATTCACATAATAGCAAGCAACAGTGTATATTTTCTTAACAGGAACGGGTACCTGATATTTCTTGATTATGCATATTATTTGTCGAAACCTGTGATATATGAGTCCTATCATCATAGTTAAATGTTTTGGGTATTGTATAGACTGTTTTATTTGTTTATTGACATACATCTCTAAGGTAAATTTAAGTCTTTTAGTCTGGGAGAACAACTATTATTACTCATTATCTGGTTGCTCAACTTTCCAGGTAACATTTCATTTGAATTAAAAGTTGCAGTGGCGCCCCATCTTTTTGTTCAACTTTATGATTGCTAGATAACTGAATTCTTGCTATTTTAACTCATTTTGATAACTCGAACCCATAGTGCCTACTGACGAAGAGCTGTCGTTCGCAAATGCACCTATTTTCTTGTTTTTGTGATTACTCCCACTCTGTAAATGGTTTCTGTTGAGTGGTGTATGATGAATAAATAAATGAATGAATGAAAGTAGGGCTGCAAAACATCGCTCGTTAATTGGTTTACATTGTCACATGTTATGGTCGCAGGGTAACCTAGCCTTGAAATGATTTCTTTTAGGACTTTAATAGTGTCGAGTGCGGTAATAATTCTCATGACTCCAATTTCCTTATACCGACTATAATAGTCAACGAGTATTAATAAGTAGTCTCAACTAGGAAGGGGCCCTGAAAAGTCAACTGCCACATCTACCCATGGCTCTTCAGGTAATAAACGTCTTTTCATCGGGTGAGCTGGATTAGGAACCGATACCAGAGTGCATCCACGGCAATCTTTCACGACACGCTCCGCGTCTTTATCGATCCTAGGCCACCACACGTTTGTTCTTAGGCGACCCTCCATTGCAACAATACCAGGGTGTCCTTCTTGGGCTGCTTCCAGTACCTGCTGGCGAAGGTCTTTTGGTATGACTATCCTGGTGCCCCGCAGCAAAATATTTCCGTAAAAACAAAGTTCGTTTCGTATGAGTTTGAAATTATTACCGGATTCGTGCCAATTGTTTTTGAGAATTAAATTTCTGACTTTTGAAACTTCATCGTCTGCTGGAGACGATGCTTCAATTTCATTGAAGGAAACCGCTACGGGTCAAGAATATGTAACACTTTGGTTTATATAATTTTCGCTATCGAATGGCTTAGTTGGAGCTATTTGGCAAAGTCTGGAAATGGGGTCGGCAATATTAGATTTACCTGGCCGGTAAATGATTTTGAACCTATATGCTTGTAGTCTGAGTACCCGCCGTTCAATTCTTGCACAAGGTTTTGAGTATCTTCCAAAAATGGTTTCTAGTGGCTTATGGTCGCTTATGAGCTCAAAGTCCTGTCCAAATAGATATATTCTGAAATGCTCAACGGCCCAAACTAATGCTAATGCTCCCTTCTCTGTTTGGCAATACTTTTTTTCACAATTAGTAAGAGCTTTGTGCCCGTAAGCGATAATTCTAGGACCTTCTCCACCTATTTGGACCAAGACGGCGCCTAATCCCACCGGTGATGCATCAGCAATCACTTGCGTTTTGTCATTGGGATTATAATAACCAAGGCACCTCATGTTTGTCAAGCTATGTTTAAGTGCCTCGAATGCCTCGTTTTGTATAGAAGTCCAAAATTTGTCGACCTTGGCCGATTTCCCAAGCCCTAATCTCAACAACTCTCTTAGGGGGTCGGTGAGTGTTGCCAAATTTGGAATCCATTTCCCCACAAAATTAACAAGACCGAGGAAACTGTGTACTTCTTCAATCGTGTTTGGTTGTCTACTAGTTTTGATAGACGTTAAGTATTTTGCAAGGAGTTCGTGACCAATAAACTCGATCCTTTTTGTCTTGTAAATACATTTTTTCTCATTCAGAAGAACATCATTATCTTTTAAAACCCTTTGCACCTTACTCAGCTGTTCATCATGTTCTTTCTCTGTCGCCCCATATACTATGATATCAACAATAAAGTTGAATGTACCTTCACATCCTAGCAACATCTTTTCAAGTATTTTTTGGAACATCTCTGGTGCGCAAGAAATACCGAACATTAATCTTTTGTAACGGAATAGCCCTTTTTGGTACTGAAAGTATAGTAATGTATCTACAATCTTTATCAATTTCTAGCCGATGAAAAGCCTGTTTCATGTCAAGTCTGAAGAAGAATTTTGCCTGACGAAAAATCGGAAGCAATTCACTCATCGTTGGAAGTGGATGATTTTCTCTAATAATCGCCTTGTTGGCTCTCCGCATGTCAATACATATACGTACCTCGCCATCTTCTTTCAGCACGGGTACCATAAGTGAAACCCACGGTGAAGGCTCGTCCACTTGTTCGATGATATCGGCTTCCTTGAGTTCTCTTAACTTCATGGCAACTTCTTCCTCCAAAGGAATAGGCACTCTCCTATATGGCTGAACTACAGGCTCAACGGTTTCATCAATCGGGATTTGGACTGTTACTTCTTTGAACTTTGGAAAGGCTGCCGGAACCTTACCTTCGACCGTGTTGATTTGAAGACCTATCTGCAGTACTCCCAATTCGATTGCGGTAGTTTTACCCAACAGGTCGCGAGTACCGTTCCTGATGACGTAAATAGTGGCTTCTTTGTTTTTTCCGCCCACCGATATAATCGCGTCGAAGGAACCCATAACGTCTAAAGGCTCCTTGTTGCCATAAGGTAGCAGGATTTTGTTATCTTATTAATCTTATTTTCTTCCAAGAACAGGTCTCATCTGTGATTACGTTGCATCTACTTCCCGAGTCTATTAACATGTCCAAGTTTACTCCACCTATTTTGCAACTGACTACGCTGTCTTCATCTAGATGGGAAATGCAATCAATTTCAGATTTGTCATTTTGTGTCTAGTCTCGTTTTTGTTTTTTGTTCGATGACTCCGTCTTGTTGTTTGCAAATCGTCTTTTCCACCTAGTTCGACAACATTCTCGGAAGTGACCAACAAAGTCGCACTTTAGACACCTTTTGTCTTCAGCTTCACTTGGATCGTTCGATACGTGATTATTACTACCACAGCGAGAACAGTTTGTAATAGGATGTGTTCTATCCTATTCCAGGTTCACTACTGGTTGGTTGGATGAATAGTAACAGCCATTCAATAGAGTAATTTATTCACTAATCTCTCAACATTGGGTACTCATACATATATATATACAAATCAGTCATGACCTCAAGAACGTATACTATACCTAAGCAACCTAAGTTCATGAATACACCGTGCGCTTGGATAACAACAGTGTTATCCACCCGCATGGTACTTTGCCCTCGCTTGACCTATCGTATACAAGATGATCCTTATTCATCTTATCTATACTAGCTTACATACTACACCTCCCCCGGGAAGGAGAAAAAAAAAATACTCATCCTAACGAGAATTATTTTTTTTGTCTGTATTTACAATACTACTTAACTAACTAGGACATTTCGAAATATGGCTTAACTCTATTTTTATGAACTATTTGAGGCTTTTTATCAATTTCTATCATTACATTAGGACCGTTTTCCTCTAAAACTACATAAGGTCCTTTGAATAAAGGTTCAAATTTATTAATAGGGTTATTTTTCAGTAAAATTTTGTCACCTTGCCTATAATTTAACTCAGATTGAATCTTTCTATCCCATGTGGATTTTCGTTTAACTTTCGATTCTATCAAGTTATTTCTAGCATCTTCCCAGGCTTTTTGTAACCTATACTTCAATTCTATTGGATAATCATCAAAGTTATACACTGGGTATTTTCCAATAATACTGCACAGTTTTCTTTCCTTACTATGCATAGTTCCGTAATATTATACTTCACGCAAATATCCTTCAGATCCCTCAACGACGCTCCGAAGGCAGACGTTGATCGGGAATTCTGTTTCTTATAAATAATGCCGGCATCAATATTTTAAATTATTGTTATATTCAACTACCGCACCATGTTCGTGACTAACAAATATTCTGTCAAAATTCATTTCGGAAGCTGGTCTCAGTTCTACTGATCTTACTGGCCTTTTCAATAATTCCACTACACCAGGGTGATCAAGCCTGCTGTGCGGAAGGTTATTTTCATCTTGCCTATTTTGAATATTTTGAGGTCGCCTTGGTTGTGCTCTAGTTGCAATAAACATATTTTAAATTTTTTACTCATTGTTTTCAGTTCATTTGCGTCAATTCGAATACGGGACAAAGCATTCGCTGATAAGTTTTCTGATCCCTTTATATAAGATATTAAAAAATCGTATTCCTCCAACGTTAACCTGAATTTAGTTAAACGACTGGATGGATTCGTCATTCCAAATAGATAGACTAGTGGTCTGTGTTCCGTAAAAATGTAGAATTTTCTACCAAATGAATAACTTCTAAAATGTTTTACCGACCACACTATCGCAAGTAGTTCCTTTTCGATAGTGCAGTAATTCATTTCTGCTTTGTTTAGTGCCCTACTGGCATATGCCACAGGTCTGTTATTAGAATTTGACAGAACTGCTCCTAAAGCAAATCCTGATGCATCCGTTCTTGAAATGACCCGATTATCCTTCGACAGATCAGGATATTGGAGGATGGGAGGACTTGGAAGAGAGCTTTTCAGTGTCTCGAATGATTTCTGGCAATCATCTGTGCACTGAAACTCAATATTCTTCCTTGTCAATTTGTTTAATGAGTTTACTAAATGCGCGAAATCTCTTATGAATTTCTTGTAATAGTTGGCAAATGCCACAAACCGCTTTGTTTCGTTAGCATCTCTGGGAATTGGATGATTCTGGATCGCTTTTATTTTTTCTGGATCAGGTGAAATGCCATATGATGAAATAATGTGGCCTAAGTACAAAATTTCCTCTTTTAGGAATTCGCACTTATCCGGGTTGAGCTTGGGTTCAACTTTCCTAAGCCTTTCTAGGACTTTTACAAGGTTTCTGTTATGATTGGTTAGGCTATTCCCAGAAATGATTAAATCATCTAAATAAATGAAACATGATTCGTTATTCAAACCATCGTCATTACTCTGGAGAAAGCATTTGGACTGATTTTCAGCCCCATTGGTAGGCGTTTCATTTGGAACTGACCTCTATCTGTTGTAAATGATGTATATGGTCGACTAGAAGGATCCAATCCCACTCGATAATATCCTTGAGATGAATCAAGGTGACAGAAATAGACTGATCCTGCCAATGAATCTAAGATTTCTGATATACAGGGCAGTGGAAACTTATCATCCTCTGTTTATTCAGCAACCTATAGTCGATCACTACTCTCCACTTTTTGTTACCTCTGCTATCGCATTTTTTAGGCACAATGAGTAATGGCGAAGACCATTCTGATCTTGCTTCCTCGATGATATCATCCTGTAGCATTTTATCTATTTGTTTTTGAATATCCGTTTTCTGTGCATGTGGTAGTCGGTAGGGCCTTACGTAAACTGCGCTTGCATTTGGCTTTAATTGGATTTTTTGTTTTGCAATGTTAGTTACAGAAAGCGAGTCATTCTCCAAATGGAAAACATCGGCATATTTCGCACATATTTTCTGGATTGCCGTTTTTTCTTCCTCATTCAGAGAATCGATATTTATGAGATCTAACAATCTATCTTCTCTTTCAACATCTAATTCCTCTATGTCAAATCTACATACATCAAAACTAGTGAGTTTCTCACTTCTTGGTCTGAAGTTCCGAAGTTTCACTTCCCTGTCATTGACATTCAATTATCTAACGGGTATCAAATGATTTTTTGGTTTCGCTATCTCGCTTGCCAGAAACACACCTTCGCTCAATTCATCTCCTAACACAACGCATTCATATCAATACTTGATAATTTCACAACGTGGTGGAATATACGTATAACAATCATATTAAGATTGTAATGGAATTATAATTCTTCTGTTATGTGCCCACAGAGAAACACAGAACTTATCGGAGTCAATTTTTGAACGATATTTAATAAGAAAATCGGAACCTAAGATTCCTTGCATTTCGTTTGCAAAGTTATGAAGTAACAAAAACTCGTGCTCAATCATCGCATTTTCTACAACTAAGGAAATATTCACTGAACCTTGCGAATTTGTTGAGCCTGCAATTCCATTTATTCTTACTTTCCTAGAAGTATCAATTCGTTCACTCTTGTCTAAATATTTTTCAAAAAGAACACTAACAGTCGCTGCAGTATCAATGAAAAATATGAGTTGATTTTCCCTATATCTCATTTTCACAAAATTCATACCATTCATGCTTAACTTAACAACATCAATCGTAATATTTTCAATCTGTTTAGGAACGAAAAAACCGTTCACTGGAAGAGTCATTATTTACTTGGTCATCAACCTTGGTGGTTGAATTTGAACTTTCTGCAAAGTAAGCTCTATGACTCTGGCTATAATGATTATTCCTATATTTATTTGAACGATACATATTATTCGTACCACCGCGTCCACGATGATTTACATGTCGCTGACCCGAAAAATTCGTTTGTTGGTTGTTCGGTTGTCTCAATTCATTGTTCTGATTGGATCTAATGAAATTATTATTATTATTTCTGTGAGAATAATGATTTCCTCTGTTAACTGACAACCCTCGTCTACCTCGTCTACATCTCATATAGAAACATTGCGAATTTGACGACCCTATCTTTGAATTATCTTCATCTTTAGCACCGCTTATTGCATCTTCAGATTATTATAATTTCTTGCTTTCACAATGGTCCGGAACTCAGAATTTCTCAGTCCATTTGGAAACGCATTAATCGCTATTTAACTTTTGACAAAATCTTAGCACTATTGTCGTCGCCCTCAGATTGACATAACGTTAAATTTACTAGTAGTTCTTCGATACTCCGTCCGAATTTCTCAATTGATTTATCGTCCTGCTTGACATTATGCATTTCAACTGATAAAGATGCAGCAGATTTCTTGGTGAATAAATGAATTTTCATATGAATTTCAAATGAATTTTTCAATAGGTTATCGATAGAATTGTAGGTATCCTCTAACCTTAGTTTTGCATTCTGTTCGAGCCTAGTTTTAATACATAGTTGACCAAAAATATTTTACCATCTTGATCTGGAAGATCCTCATATAACTCAATAGCATCGATAAGTTGTTTCGTTGTATCTTCTGTGTTATCCATCAAGGGCAGTAGGGAAGAAGCAATCCTGAGATCAAATTTTCCGCCCATTTTTGCGATACTATTCTTTTTCTCAATTTTCAAAAACCTATCCTGTAAAATATCATATGTTTCAGGAATTAAACTACTTATATCTTTAGCATAATCTCTAACTTGTGATGTTTCTTCTGAAGTTTTCACTTTTTTTCATTAAATAACTCCTTAAGCCTACTGAAATCAGCCTCTATTTCTTTTAATTCTGCCTGTTCCTGATTAATTGTTTGTAAATAAATTCTTTTAGTAGATTTCGTTTAAAAATCCTGATTTCCTCATGAATATAACATTACATTTTAACATCCTGTGGTCCTTTCTGCGTCACGATCCTCGAACCTACTGTACTCGATGTTCCTCTTTAACCGTCTCTTGACTTCTGCTGAGTTCTCTTCTGATCTTTCTCTCCAATTCTTTCCTCGCTCGTCTTCGAATATACAGGATTATTGCTACCAGAACAAAACAACCCACTATCATTGCCAGTACCTCGAGTAAAATCTATTTTTGGCTTCCGTCAGCTGCGTACTCTTGATGGCATCTGCGTTGATCGCTGCTTGGCCCACAACGAAGTTCTCCTTTGTTTGCTGATTTCCCATGTCCAGAATGTGTGATTTGTTGATTCTTCAACCATTCAACACCTCAGTTTTTCAACAGTGAAGCACAGGCTCATCATTGGTGGTTGGTAAACCTGTTGCTATTTCGACTGGCAGGATCGCCATGTAATAGGATGTGTTCTATCCTATTCCAGGTTCACTACTGGTTGGATGGAATGAATAGTAACAGCCATTTAATGGAGTAATTTAATCAGTAATCTCTCAACATTGGGTACTCATACATATATATTCAAATCAGTCATGACCTCAAGAACGTATACTATACCTAAACAACCTAAGTTCATGAATACACCGTGCGCTTGGATAACAACAGTGTTATCCACCCGCATGGTGCTTTGCTCTCGCTTGACCTATCGTATACAAGATGATCTTTATTTATCTCATCTATACTAGCTTACATACTACAAGTTCATACTTGTGGTTTTTTAAGATTTGTATTGAAATGTTGCCTGGAATCGATTTTGTTTATTTCAACCCTTTTGGTGTCAGTTTGGTGATTGGAAGTAATCTGATCTAATTTTTTGAGTCTCCGGTTTCCAAAATCTTTTTCCTCAAATCTACAAGTCTGCATTTTTCGGTGATCTGGTCTATTAGATGTTCATCTTTATTCGTGAAACTACATTTTTCGGCCTGGTTTTTCAATCTCGACAAGAACTTTTCGAATTTTTCCTCGTCTTCCTGTTTCATAAGCCGAAAAAGATATCTCACGTAGATATGGCTTTGCTTCGGGGAAAAATAATCATCTAGTTTTACAAGCGCGATTTTGTAGACATCAATATTTTCACCATCCTCTGCATGAGCCCCGGGCAGATTGTAGTAGATCTCCTGCAGTGCCAGTCCACCAACATGAAGAAGGGTAGCTCGCTTTTTATTTGGGGAATCGATATTAGCGGCTATGAGATAGATTTCGAGGGCCGTTTCCATCTTTCCCATCGAGAACCGACCGAAGTTGAGTCGCCCTCACAGTCAAATTGGTCTAACGTCGTAAGCGTAGACGTTGCATGAGTCATATTGGCGTGGCCTGTAATAGGAATTCAATACTCGTATGCATGGCTTTCTACTCGTTCAACAGTAACACAACTGCATAGCCTTAATTCAAATATTTGCGTGCTCATCGCGAACCTTTAAGAATCTGCGTGATCCTTGACGTAAGTGTGGTTATTTATTTATCATTTTTTCAAATAATTAGTGAACGCATTCGCACTCTTATGTGTATATATTGACAAATGGTCTGTCGTCTGTCAGAGAAAAAAAAAGAAAAAAAAATGAACTGAGATAGAAGATGTATGATGGATGTAAAAGAAGTATCTTGTGGAAAATAAAAACTAATGTCATCAGTGTGGTAAAGCTGGACAACAGGCAAACCAAGCGGAGCCAGAGGATGAACGCAAAACTCATGAAGAAAATATCACAGGTAATTGAAGCCAGTACGAGTACAATAAGGTTTTACGTGGATTCAGGCGCAACGGATCACATGGTAAATAAGGAAGAATATTTTCAAACTGTAAGTCATCTTGAAAATGAAATGAAAGTAAATGTAGCCAAAACAAATGAATGTTTGAGAGCTATGAAAATAGGAAAAATAAAAATTGTACTTGATGATGGAAACATGCAGAGTTGAAAGATGTTCTTCATGTAGAAAACTCGAGACATAATTTATTATCTGTTCAGAAATTGATCAAAGCAGGTTTTAAAGTTCTTTTTGAAAAAAATGCAGTATTCATTAGAAATAATTCAAAAAATTTAGCTGTAATAGCTGCAATAAAAATGTTATAAAACTCTTTGAAAATGATATGGTTGAAGGTATGAAAATAAATAAAAATGATTCAGATTTTTCTGATTTGTGTGGGAAGCAAAAGACCTTTGGAACTTATCCATAGTGATGTGTGTGGTCCAATATCACCTTCTACACATGATGAAAAAAGATATTTTGTAGCTTTTTTAGATGATTTCACACATTTTGCTATTGTATATTTAATGAAACAAAAAAATGAAGTTTTTTAATGTTTCAAAGATTATGAGGCTAAAATTACAAGTAAGTTTATTTGCAAGATTGAAGAACTATGTTGTGATAATGGTAAGAAATATGTTTCAAATGAATTCTTAAGTTTTTGTAGAGCTAAAGGTATAGAAAACAGATTCACCATTCCTTACAACCCAGAATTGAATGCCAAAGCAGGAAGATTAAACAGAACCCTGGTTGAGAAAGCAAGAACAATGATTTTACGTCAAGATTACCCAAAGATATGTGGGGCGAAGCCATATTATGTCCAATTTCAGCACTGGAAGAAAAAGTCACTCCAGCAGAACTATTCTATGGTAAGAAGCCAAATTTGAATAGTTTGAAAATTTTTGGTTCAGTTGTCTACAATCACATACCGAAAGAAAAACAAAAGGGAAAATTTGAACCAAGAGGTGAATTGACTATCATGGTAGGGTACACTCATAATGGTTACCGTTTGTGGAAACCATCCGAAAGAAAAATCATTGTTGCGCGAAATGTAATATTTGATGAATTAAAGAATATAAATAATATAGAAACAAATATGGATATGGGTAGCACACTAATTGATAAAAATGATACAGAAAAAAATGAAAGTAATGAAAAATTAGAACAAGAAATAGAAGAAGAAATCGAAGTTGAAAATGAAACCAGAAAAAGTTTGAGAACTAAGAAAACACCATCCTATTTAAATGACTATGAACTAGAAACAGAACATCTAACATTGAATGTCGAAAGTTTTTTTGAGGATCTACCCAAAAGTTTTGAAGACGCAAAAACTGAAAGTGATTATAAAGAATGGAAAATGGCAATAGATAATGAACTAGAGTCACTGCAAAGAAATGGAACATGGAATTTAGTAAAAAGGCCTAAAAATAAAAAATGACTTGACAACAAATGGGTTTTTCGATTAAAAAGAGATGAAAATAGAGAAATAATTGAATATAAAGCCAGGCTTGTTGCAAAGGGCTATATGCAAAATAAGGGGTTTGACTTTGAAGAAACCTTTGCACCTGTTGCAAGACTCACCACAGTCAGAACACTTTTAGCTGTTATAAATCACCAAAATTTGTGATCACATCAGTTAGATGTTAAATCAGCATCCCTTCACGGAATGATAGATGGAGAAATTTATATGAAATGCCCTGAAGGATTCGAGGAAAATGGGAAGGTCATGAAATCAAATAAATCACTCTATGGTCTGAAACAGGCACCATATTGTTGGAATAAAAGATTCAATGAATTTACTGAAAATGATGGCCTGATTAGATCATTGAGTGATATATGTTTATATTCTAAATTAAATGAAAAGAACACTATATACTTACTACTTTATGTTGATGATATTATTTTAGCCAGCAATAATCGAAATGAAATTGGAAAACTGATACTGAAACTGAAAGAAAATTTTGAAATGGAAGATATAGGTAAATTGAAAACCTTTTTAGGAATCAACATTATTCAAAGAGAAGACGGAATGTATTTAGATCAAAAGAATTATATTATAGATAGAATTATAGATATACTGACGCGTTTTGGAATGATTGATTGCAAAGAAAACAAGTATCCCTTGGATAGTGGATTAAACTCAACCTTTCGAGGTGAGAACACAGTTGAAAATAAGCCCATACGCCAAATAATAGGCTGTTTAATGTATTTGATGTTGGGAACACGCCCTGATTCAAGTATATCAGTAAATTTATGCAGCAGACAGCAGAGTAATCCAACTCAACAATTGTGGAATAACCTGAAAAGAAATTTTACGCTACATCAAAGGAACAGTGGATTATAATTTATTTTTTAGTAAGAATGACAATGAAATGAAACGTATAGGTTATGCAGATGCAGATTGGGCAGGAGATGAGGACGATAGAAAGTCAACTACAGAGTTTCTTTTTAAAGTTTATGGAAGCACTGTATGCTGGTCAACGAAAAAGCAAAGTAGTGTCGCAACTTCATCTACTGAAGCAGAGTATGTAGCTCTTGCTGAAGCAGCCAAAGAAGGTATATGGCTAACAAACTTATTAACTGATTTTGGCTATGCAAAAACAATCTTTACAATATTCGAGGATAATCAATCTTGTATTAAACTGACAAAAAACAAATGGTAACATAAAAGATTGAAACATATTGAGGTGAAGTTTACCTTCATTCGTGATCTTGTTAGCGATAAATTAATGTGTGTTGAATATATCAATACAAAAAATCAAATAGCTGACATACTAACTGAAAACTTAACAGGAAATCAATTTATATATATGTAACTAATACTTATAATACTTGAAATGTATGTATGTGTACAACTTGACTTGAATATTCCGAACTACATGGCTCCACAATGCCTTCTTTGATTCAATTCTCTATTTGCTTGTCCACAATCTCTCTCTCTCTCTCTCTGCGAGAGGAAATCGTCTTGGATTTGAATGTATTGGTTGGTCATCCTTAACAGTTATTTTCATTTCCACATCTGTATATTTCGTTTTTTTAGGTTGATAGCTATTCATTATCTCTGAATTATCCTTTTTCAGTTCTGAATTTATGTCTTCTCCGATATATAAATATTCATTCGTCATTTTCTTGGCGTTTTCTTATAATTGCTCCATTTTCGTTGATAGAAATTTCGGCTTTATTTAATAATTCAATTCCTATGATTGCTCGCATTGATAATGTATCATTTCCCAGAATATATACAGATAATCTTCCAAATCCGCTCAGCTTGATAGTTGAGTTTAATAGAGTTGGAGAACCAATGGAAATGTGAGTATCTTTGGTAATAACATTCACCTGGCTGCCTGTATCGATCGGTACATCCACAAAATGTTCATTCAACTTAAGACGAGCGTTTCACTGAAATGGTTCGGCAGACCCTTTTTTCAGCATGCTTTCCGGCCTTGTCATGGATTCAAACCCAAAAGTAATTGAATTATTGTAAAGAGGAAGGTTCAAATTAGGGAATGAGTATTTTTTGGAGTCAAAACTCTTCCATTTAAAAAAGTTATGGGTCATTGAAAAATGTAAACATTGTAAAATTCGTGTCTCAGATTCAAATGAAATTACCTCATTCTATGGAACCAAAATTGAGGAAAGCTTCACCAAAATATCAGCCTCTGAAATGCCTTCCTTCGAACTAAAAGCATGTTTGAATCTGAAATTTGACACAAGGGCGCTATTTATGGTTTATTATGTTAGATTCTGGAGGAATTTCGTTCAAAGATGAAGTAGAAAACATTAATTTGCGAGTTCGGGGCGGTTCGTACCCTACCTAATAGACGTACACGTACCTCGCAATCCAATGCTACCAACTGTGATTTCGTGAGATGTTGTTTTCGTAAACAACCAGCAGATGGCATTCACGTCGACCCGCGTTTTCAATGATACGAAAGGTTACAAGTTACACGAATGTGTTCGATTCTTGAATCATATTTATATATTACTCATTATGTATAATTCTTTTCTAATTTGTTATGGAGCAAGAATTGGTATAAAATATCGTAAGTTTCATCACCTCTATGAAACTCCTCGTGGAAGTAGAAATATTGATGCCGTGTTGCCAAATACTCGGAATTTTCGCAAGTTCGAGGATATCCGATGAAAATTAAATAATATTTGCGTCAAAAATGTCTGTCTATCCTGTCGTCCACACAGTTCTTTCCTATCACTTTGCATTTCCTTGTCTTTAGGAAAGCTATAAAACTTTGTACCAGACACAAAGCCCTTGCACTTATTGTCAACATTACAACCATACACTGGGCAGCTCATCTTCAATCAAATTTAAACTTCAAAGTTGATTATTTCGAAGAGATATTTTCTTGATTTGCAACAGTAAACACACGCAAAATATAGCCCAATAACACCAATATGGCGAAATTTCTCACAAGCTGACGTCACACTAGCCACGCCCACGTGCGTGGTAACTATGAGTCAGAATATAGTGATGATCCTTGTACATACTATCGGGGTAAAATATTTGATGCTGGGGTTCAGCAATAGAGCAACAATTGTCAATAAGATGGAAGTCAATAATTATTTACAACTACTGTTTTGCAGTGAATTATTTTATACCCTTGGCAACACTGGTTGGTACAGAGTTTGCAGATCGTTTTTGCTGGTCTCTGGCTCACTTGAGTCGTTACCTACCCCGCTCCTCTCATACCTCTCGGGTGCATTCGGGTACAGGTCGGTGCCCAGAGTCAACGCTCAAGTGGCGTATTTTTTGCCGTAGGTAAATGACTCAGTCATCGTGCGAAATGCTTTGCCTTTTGCCTTCACAATTAGCATGGTCGTGGCATAGCAGTATAAACAAGGTCTAGCATCAGCATTGGGAAAGGCGAGACTTATAATCAGATCAAAAAAATATATGAGAAATATATTTTTAAAATTTTGGCTACGCAAATGGGAGCCTTGATATTTCGAATGGAACACCCTATATATTATTAGATTTTCGGATTCTGAAGAAGATTCTGAGCATATTTGCTGTAGCATGTCCTATAGCTATCTTTCACTGTTTTTGACCTAAGAATCAATACTGTCAGAATGTTGCAATTTTCACAGCTGCTTCCTCGAGTGCTTCTTGAAACATAGTCATCTTATTAGGTTTGGCGCATATTGAATCATTATTATACGGGGTATGAAAAATGGTGCGTCAAACTCGGGCACGAATAAGATCGAAAAAGTCGATTCTTTTCAAATGTTATATCGATATAAATCAGGATAAAATTGTCATTGTTAGGTTAATCATCATTTGTGTCTGATAAATTTGAGTCATGTGGCCCACTACAATCAAATTTGAACAAATTTTATTTTCCTTCCGAAATATCTCATAAAATATCTTCATCAATTTTCTGCATGCCCTTGGTATTATCATGTTAAACTGACCATGAATGGAGAATGGTTTCTAAATCTTTCCTCTCGTATATAAATATGCCATTCCCATTACTCGAACTTCACCTTTTCAATCCTATAATTCGAAAACTGTTGAAGATAGGCGAAGGGACATATTATATCATTCGGAAGGTAATGGATGATAGAAATTATTGAAAGAATCGAATTTTTGGAGTTTATTTGTACCCGAGTTTGACACACCTTTTTTCACACCCTGTATAATATTGATTCAATATGCACGAGAATTCATAAGATACCTGCTCAGATACCTGTGTGTTGGGAAGCCGCTGTAGAAATATCAGCTTTCTGTCGTAACTGGCAAGAAAAATGTCGCAGTTTTCGCCGTGGAAAATCAACAATCAATTCAAATGTCTCAGAATTCGAGAATCTAATGATATATAGGGTGTTCCATTTGAAATTCAAAAGTTGCTATTAGTAACACTAGATCTGGCAACATTGCACATGTGAAAATATTTTCAAGAGCTAGATTTTGACATCCCATTTCCGTACCCAAAATTTCAAAAATATATTCTGCTCCGTTCTCTAGAAATACACTTTCCAACGAGTTCCAACGACCAAGAATATTTCAATTATTATGAGCATTATGAGTGTTTATGAGACATGTTTCTAGTCAGTTTCGCTCATTGTCGACGGCTATCCAAAATGAAGCAGTCTGGAACGAGAATACCCAAGCGGTGACCCGTTAGAGTGACCGATCTGATGAAAATACCTATGTCAATTTCATGATAATAAATCTGTGTGCAGATAAATCAATTCAAGTTCATCGTATCGAAATGACTCAGCTGTGTTATGTCTAGGGATTGTCAAATTCATCGATAATTCTCGATGATGTCGATAAAAATTCACACTAACAAAATTATCGATATTATCGCTATTATCGTTGTTATCGATATTATTGGTATCATCGATATGAAATGATAAAGTCGATAAACTTGATCTTCTTGAATTGTAGTGGATTCATATTTTGAGAGATCGGGATACGGAATGAATCTAGATATATGATAAGTGGGGGCATAGGCACCATGTATATGTGATCATATCATCAGTTAAATTCTCAATTGAAATATCATTACATTCATCATCGCATCGATCATTGATGCGAATGTGCGTTTGTGAAAAATTTTCATACTAGTGCGTTTTACTTTACATTTTCTTGTTGCCATAGTTCAAAATGACATAACAAAAACATTACTTTTTTTGTTTATCGATAGAATGTTCATTTTGCTTACCGCGCATATTATATTATATTATTTTTCATTCGCTTGTTATTTATGTATACACTTGTTAGTTACCCATTGTGTTTTTTCTCATTTAAGTGAACAAATTATCAATAATATCATCACCTCCCTACCTACAGCGACTTTGTCACC
Organism: Gastrophysa polygoni; assembly: GCA_963576655.1. Taxonomy (NCBI): domain Eukaryota; kingdom Metazoa; phylum Arthropoda; class Insecta; order Coleoptera; family Chrysomelidae; genus Gastrophysa; species Gastrophysa polygoni. Next base: position 26,478,695 of record OY755083.1, read on the forward strand.
AGAACACGTGTTCGCGGCTTGGTTCTGAACAAAGCATCTGTCAAACACCCGACGAAGAGAGATCAAATACCTGTTATAATATTGTACTATTCAAAAATACTACATTTCAAACTCTTCAAATGCGTGACACAAATTTGGTGTTTACTGTGGTAGGTACACAAAGGTGATCGTTGCAACCATGTTTATATACTATCATCCTGGAAGCAGATATCGATATCGATGAAGTAATTCAGAATGGGTTTAGAGCCAATACAAAATAAATATGCGAATAAAGATATTCAATTCTTTTGTTCCGTCGAATTCGATCAGAGCCGTCGCGATATATTATATACATATAGTTCGACAGGCCAGTAGAAACGATTGAAAAACATACCTACACTTCAATCTGTTCGGTTCTGCAATGCCTATACAGGGTGTGTCATCAATGCTGCACGAAAATTCAAGATCGATTCGTTTCAGAAATGTTTCAAGTGGATTTTTGTTAGGTATACCTAGTTATCCGATAAGTTATCCGATTTTTGTAAGTATACCTAGTTATCCGATTAGTTTGCTGATCGATCGGCTGTAGCTAAATAGCTTTCTCGAGTATCACAGATTTTCTTCCAACAGCTATGCATAAGTTTGGTTTTCATTCTGACTTTTTTTCATATTTTGACCCAACAAATCTGACCTCGAAGTTTCGTGCAACAATAATAGAACACCATGTATAAACAGCGGCCGGTCGGGGTGCCAGTATCCATTTCCAGTTCTTCATCTTGTTACAACAAATGAAAGCTTGTTTAATTTTTGTTATTTTGTTCATTCATTCAACTTGCATGATATGATTACAGACAGACATACACTGGGACAGGTGGAACAAAAAAAAATCTCCGGCCCCAAAAACCTCCATACTAAGCAATTTAGTTAAGAATTAGACCAAAATCAAAAAAATATCTGCCATTTTGGAGCCGCCATGTTGAAGTTTTGAATTTTGACATAAAATCACAAACTCCGACCTCGAAAACCCCACAACGAAAATTCCTAATCGAATCTGACCAAAATCACAAAACTGTTTCGCCCTCGGTTCCGCCATTTTGAAGTCATGTTGAATTTTTGATTTTTGACAAATAATCATAATGTCTGACCCTAAAAACCCCCAAATGAAAATTTCGAAAAGAATCTGACTAGATGTAATCACAAAACTGTTTTGTATTTTGGAGCAGTGATGTTGAGTTCTTAAGTTTGACACAAAATTATAATCTCCTCCGAATACCCCATATACCGAATAGACTGGGATCATTATGAAAAAAAAATGGTCATTTCGGGGCCGCCATGTTGAATTTTCTATTTTTGACAAAAACTTCTAATTTCCGACTCCAAAGACCACCAGACATCGATTTTGAGTAAAATCTGACGATAACCACAAAACTCGTCCGCAATTTTCTTCATTTCATAATGCCTTGTCGTAAAAATTATGTCCACCTGCCAAATTCCTAATCATTCAGACGATTAGAAGTGGGTAAAATTCAACTTGCAAGATTTGATGAAACTAAATGAGAGCTTGTATTTTTAATTCGATATTAGGAATTCCTGATCTTCGTATTTTTCTTCTTATACTTACGAAATTGACGTTTCGTAGGTATGTCAACCAATCACCTGTCTGGATTGTATACGAAACGTCAAATTCGTAAACATACGAGGTGGAATACGAGAGATCGGGAATACCCCTCATATTCTTATTGATGAAAATTCAGTGCGAAATACCCGCGTTCTGCCAAAGCCATCAAGATTTATCTCTGAGAAAGATAAATATCGTCAAAGTAGTCGGCTCGGTTCTACCACGCTGCGCGACCCGCGACATAAATAAATACTCACATTGTCTGGATCGAGACTCCAGACCTATAAAAACAACATACATATAATTATCTTGCTCGGACAGTAACAGCAACCAAATAATATAAAACTTCTATACTTCGATGCGATGCTAGGTATACCGACACCTATTGAGAACATGCCCGAACTGACCAAAAAGGAGGAAACTACAATAAGGCACCAGCCTTAGGAAAATAATCATATTTTATTACGATCGGGCATCGCATCGCCATCTAGACAGAGTTTCAGAAGTAGGCAGTGAATCCCCGCTCTTAACCACCTTATACATTGTCTGAAGATTATTTTGTGCAATCTCATTTACCGAAGGTTCTGCACGGGATATCGTATGGGTGAATTCTTGATTCCTTCTTGACATATTCTGCTCGGTACGGTTATTGTTATTCACTGATGAAGATTCATACTGATTTGTGTTCATACTCATTGCATTCGAAACATTCCATACCTAATGTTTTATTACGATAATCGTCGGATTTATGTCCATTCATTCCACAATTGGAACAGCGTCTCCTATAATTATAGTCCTTCCCTTATGTTCTGTCTCCTTTCTCAACTTCTCTATCATTTTTCCAATTATCTCTGCGGGAAGAAAAACCAGAAAATTTCATTTTAGTTTTTATATCCCCGTATATCTTCAGCTTATCCTTGAATTCGTTTGAATATTTCGCTCCATAAAGAGTGAAATCTTGTAATTTTTTTCATCATGGATGCCATCAATAACATATTGAATCAATGCATTATATCCAATTCGACCACGATTAGCAAATTCTTTCATTCCAAGAAAATATGCATGTACATCTTCGTCTCGCTTCATTCTCCGTCCTGTCAACATGATGAACGTTTGCGCTGTTCACATTCGAAGAGAATTCACGTAAAAGTGTAGATTTCAATGTTTTCCAGGAAGTTATTCCGCTTTCACCCTGTATGAATAATTTTGCCCAACCACTTGAATATTTTTTCGCGAATACTGAAAATTACTCTCATTTCTTCTACATCATTGATCCATTTTCAACAAAATATGAATCTTTTCCATTGAATTGTTTGATAGAATCTTCCACGTCTCGAAAGTTCATAGTAAATTGTGAATTCAGTGACCTTGAATTAAAAATGGAATCACCTTGTGTACTTTCCTGTTGATTTCGTTTATTGTCCATACTTCTTGGTTTACTTCTTTCTGATCACCTCCATCCATTTTTGTTATTCTTATCCTAATACTGACTTCATTTCCTTCTTTCTCATTTTGGTCTTCATCTTCTTCATCATTTTCTTCCGGTATCATAGTACTAACTTGATTTCCGATGAGGAAGAACATCGTTTTCTTCATCTTTCTCTTCTTTATCTTCTTCGTCTTTTTCTAGATGTATATTCATGGTATCCAAATTCATGAGACCACCGATAATATCAATAATGAGGTTCTTCTTATCGGTATTATAATCTATACTTGAAATATTAGCTATCGAAGTCAAGTCACTAGCAGAAAAATGTTCATGAATAAATTCAAATTTCTTATGACAACCAACAGAATCCAAAAACAAACCAGAACCAGAAAAAGCTGGTAATAATTTTCTGTTGTTGCGATCTCCTTCAACATTGAGAACGAGTTTGTGAAAAGTTTGTGAAAAGTCACTTTGACTGGAACCACATTTATGCAGTTCAAGACATTGTCAATGTCACCAAATTTTACCATGTTCGTTGGAAAAGTCTGAAATTCGATCATCTACGGAAATTCTGGGATTCGAAACAACAGTGACTATCAGAGAACAAAATGAAATCTTGTGACTAACACGAAAACTTGCGAAGTTGTTCATACCACGATGATCATAAAAAATTGCACAAATCGAAAGTCAGTATCGTTAATAGAGCTCATTTTTCGAATCCCCATCAAATTTCAGTGTCACACATTCAGAGAACACAGTAGTCTTTTCGAAAATTTTATTGGAATAATAGTTTCTTCTACTGCAGAAATGTCACTATCAGTAAAAAAAATATTGATTTCGTTCACACTATATCGATAATGAAATTTCATTCGGTACGTTCCATTACAAAATTTTCAATTTTTATACTGGGTGTTCAAGAATGAAAGCTCAGTGACCGAGAAATCCATGAGTTGATGTTCTTTTCAAATGGAACCACTATTTATAATTCCCCTTTGTTGATTCTACGCGAAATTATGGAGGGATTTCGTGTATTATTCCCTGTTTATGAAAATAGTAGTACCAGATATTTTTTCCTAGTTGAGGTGGAACAATTAACATTGATAAAAATATATCTTCTGAATGGTACATTTCAGATATGAGACATGCTGCATGTTTTTTTTTTTGACCATTTATATTCATTTTCTTTTCATTCCAAACGTTATGACGAAATATTGTAGTCGTTATACTGAATTTCGCAATTGTGACAAGAGAATAATAATTTCCGACCCTGAAAACATCCATATACCAATTTTGAATCGAATCGGACCATAAACACAAAACTCGACAGCCATATTGGAGCTGTCATCTTGAATTCTCCAATTTTGTCAAAAGAATCATAATTCCCGACCCTGAAAACCCCCAGATACCAATTTTTAATATAATTAGATCATAATTACTGAACTCGTCCGCCATATTGGATCTGTCATCTTGAATTTTCGAATTTTGACAGAGGAATCATAATCTTCCACGCCGAAAACCTCCAGACACCAATTTTGGGTAGAATCGGATCATAATTACAAAACTCGTCCGACTTGGAGCCGCCATCTTGAATTTTTCAATTTTGACATATGAATCCTAATCTCCGACGAAAACCCCCATTTACCAATTTTGAATAGAATTGGACAATATTTACAAAAAAATTCCGTCATATTTGAGCCGCCATTTTGTTTTTCTGTAACAAAAATTTCAAAAGCAATGTCACCGGAATTATGTACACCTGCCGAATTTCAAATCAATCGTATGATTAGAATTGGTCAAAAAATTGGTTATCGCATTTGAACGTGACAGCATCAACAACAGAGTAAGTGTAGTGTAAGCGTGGTAAAAATTCACCTACACTTGCCAATGAAAGTATTATTCTCCGTTACATATTGCGATTAGATTCAAGCTGGCAACACCGCCGGAGCCCGCATTATCTCGAAGTGAAATATAATATACATAAAGGACGTCGTATGGTCGATAAAATGAAAGGAATCGTATATTCTTGGACTCCGTGAGTATAGTAGAAAAAAGGAGCTCTCAATGATGACTGGATAAAAAAAAATTAAAATTTTCTCATTCGATACTGATTTGCGAGTGGAGATTCATATTCAAGTTGATGTATAATTCGATTAGATTTCATATATTTACATATTTGGATTGCCGGACGCTTCAAGTACGGATTGTGAAAGGACGCCTCAGTGATAGCGGGATGTATATATACCGGGTGTCCCAATGAAAACTTTCCACCTGGATTCACTGGGAAATGACAAATCAGCGGAAACGCTAAAACAGGTCGATTTTGATTTCTAGGGGGACACATGTTAGTAATGGATTTAGTCGAGCAACTTCATCCCCCGAACTGGGGCGGCTACCCCCTTGCGAATCATCATAGGGAACGTGGGTCGAGTGATACATCATCTGAAAGCTCTCTTCATTCTCTATCCAAACGTGTATATTTTTTTCGAAATCGAATGAATGGTAATTAAAATTAAATGGAAATTAGTGTTGTTGACAGGTTCAATGTAATAAGTCAATATCTTGCCTGTTCTTATTCAAATTCAATTTATTAACTATTTTAAGACTCAATGAGTGGAGAGATAGACAATGGCAACATCCCATCCGGTCAGGGAACCCAATCACCCCATGAAAAACTAAAAAAAATTAGTCAAAACCAAGTAAGTAGCCAGGCTGGGACTATTAATTGTTTGGTGTGGTATTTTTGGCAAAAATATTATTGGACCACTTTTTACAGGTGATAATTTGAACGGACAAATGTATTTACATCTTCTTGAGAATGCCATCGATCCCATGATAACGGATATTATCGAAAACGATGGAGATTATTCGGCAGACAACCTCCATTTTCAACAAGATGGAGCACCACCTCACTATGCTGTAGCGGTTAGAAACTTTCTGGATGAACGATATACCAATCATTGGATAGGGCGACGAGGACCAATTGTGTGGCCAGCTAGATCACCGGACCTCAACCCGTTGAATAATTTTTTATGGGGGCATCTCAAAAGCAAAGTTTTTGCCACTCCGCCAGAGTCACTAGAGGATCTACGTGGTCGAATTGTAAACGAGTGCGGCAGCATAACTCCAGAAGTATTGGAAAACGTTCGTAAAAGTTTCGAAAGTAGACTTTATCATTGTATGGAGGTAGGAGGGGCTCATTTCGAGCAATTAATAAATTGAATTTCGATAAGAACAAGTACGATATTGATTATTTGAATTAAACCTATTACCACACTGATCTCAAGTACCAGTCATTCGATTTTGAAAAAATAATAAACGTTTGGATAGAGAATGAAGAGAGATGTATCACTCGACCCAAGTTCCCTATGATGATTCGCAATGGGGTAGCCGCCCCTGTCAGGAGGATGAAGTTGCGTGACTAAATTCATCACTGACATGTCCCCTAGAATTCAAAATCGACGTGTTTCAGCGTTTCCGAAAATAATTTGTCATTTCCCAGTAAATCCGTGTGGAAAGTTTTCGTTGGGACACCCTGTTTATATATATATATATATATATATCCTACAGTAGATAGGTCTTCCGCTGATACACAATTTGCATTGGTTAGGTCTTCCGAGTGCGATGAGTCCTCCGTATACGGAGGACCTATCACTTCTAATGTAGAATGTTTCTATTCATTATCCAATATCAATCAGTGAACTATGACGTGGATGACCTAAAGCTGTTTTTTCGTCATTTCGTGTTGAGTAGTTACAGATTTTGCCGCCTCCATTCATGAGTACGTGGCGCTAGCTACGTATACAGCTCAGCCCCCAAACATACGCTTAAGCTCTTAGATTCAATTCAGAAGAGAGCTATTCGCCTAGTCGATGACACAACACTCACCAAATCATTGACCTCTCTAGATCATCGTAGAAAGGTCGGCGATCTTTGCCTTTTTTATAGGTACTTTCACGGTCAGTGCTCAACGGAAATATCATCTATTATGCCACCACGCGCGATTCCTAGTAGACAAACCAGACGAGCTCAAGCTGGTCACCCCTACACTGTCAGGCTCGAGACCTGTCGAACATCGCTATACCAAGCATCATTCATCAATAGAACGGCAAAGTTGTGGAATTCTTTGCCTAGTGAAGTCTTTCCTGATGCTTACAACCTCCAGACATTCAAGAAAAATTCCTACACCTTCCTTCTTTCCCAAAATTCCACCGCTGGCTAACACGATGTTCCTCGAACATCATAGGTTTCCCTTTCGTGTTGTCCACAGATAAAAAAAAATACATTCATTATCCATTTTGCAGTATATTAGTCATCCTTAAATATTCATCACATCTAACAGTAGATAGGTACTCCGTAATATTGGCAACAGTGTTAACTGCGATAGAAATATTCTCCATGAGGATTTAGATTTTCCATTTCTGAGGTCCTGAAGCGTACCGAGAGCTATTGAAATTATCTCCCAAAAATGTGGAACAAAATGTCGAATTGTACTCTCGGCAGTCTGTGAATGACTTCTGTGGACAGTTTGAGAAATTTATGACCGGGATGAATTTTTGGGGATGGAAATAGGGAAAAAGTTTAGTATTCATTGACAATCCTGAGAATCGTCAATTGAGAGATAGGTGAGGTTATAGAGATAAAAAAAGGAAATGTTTCGAAGGATCAATCTTCAAGAAGTTAATATCTGCGCTATGTTATAAATGTATTAGAATAGTTGTAAAAGTGATCTACGATTTCAAAGTTGTGGAAATTACACCAGAAAAAAATGATTCCGAAACATCCAAAATCTCGCCCAGAATTATACAATCAAAGAAGCCGCACATTAGGCGGGATGCCTTGGTTAGGGAATCATAAACAGCCACACCATTTCCATCAGGAAATTGAGAAATAGTTTATACAAAATTTATATTATTCGAATTTTCAATCAATCACATAGACACACTTGGAACAACAAAGCATGAAAATCTCATGATCAACTTTATCAATAGACAGGTCAAATTCAAGTCTCAAATCGTTCAATTCTTTACTTATTTCATACCTTATTTTGATATCGATTTGATTTCATGTCAGAATATTTTGATAGATCTCCATGTATCTCGAATCATTTCATCTAATATACAGGGTGTCTCATTGATATTTTACTAGACTTCGAGGTCATATTTTTTGGGTCAAAATAAGAGAAAAAATTCGTATGAACATTAGTCCGAAAACGATTCGTTTCCGAGGTTCAGAGTAATGCATAAATGCATCGTAGGATCGATGCATGTATCGAAGTTCGAGAGGGTCATTTTCAACAACTTTTATGAAATATCGTACCAACCGTATTCACTTTCCCTTCATACTGTAATTCAAAAAATTGAACCTTTGTTGCATATTTTTGGACCTTTTATTCATCATTACTGCGCTTCTCTCCACGGGCTCAGAGACAAGCATGTATTTGTTTTTAATTCTTTCCCTCTAAAACGAAGACGTATTTAATAATAAATTACGAACATTGGAAAAAATCCACTGGGTGCAAAAAACTATTGGACTTGTCCTGTTTTATCACGCTCCTGATAATAATTCATCAACTGTATTAGGTCCAAAAAATATCTCATAGAGATTTCAACAGACATTGTGAATTTCATTACTATTAGTTCAGGCATTTTTTAAAAATTGATGAAAACTCGATTTTTTCAAGAAATTTGAAACGAATCGTTTCCGGAAATATTGTGTTTGTATAAACTTTCTTATTTTATTTTGACCCAAAAAATATGACCCCGAAGTTTCGTCCAATATCAATGGAACACCCTGTATATAATGAATCCAGTTTCCTTGTCATTTGTCTTCTCTGTCGTTTTATCATGGAAATTTCTCCTACAAGTTCATCAAGTTTATTTTTCTCTGGACGATAAAAGTTTGGTAGAAACTATTCAATTTGCTGATGATAATGATGTTGTTATTGATAGTTTCTCAAATGAGACAGATAGCTTTATGTATTTCTATAACAATTGTATAATTTTCACACACGCTTTCACAACTATTGAATCTTAATTCATAACATTGCTCTTCCTCTCTAGATATTATCTTCTTGATGCTGATAATGTGGAATTGATCCTACGTAACATGTCCCTTCATTTATTCATTTTTTTTCCTATGGAGTAAGACTGTTAGTTAACTTCTTCTTCATATCTCACATCCATTGTGAGTGATGGGTATGGTATCTCAATAACGTGTAGTCAGATGAAGTAAGGTAAGTATAAGAATAAGTATAAGGAAAATTCGAATGAAAGGAAAACCAATTTGTTTACTCATTGAATTGTAATAACTTCTTATCAATACAAAATTGAAACCTTTATTTATTCAAGAAATCCGAACATGAAAATCAAATGAAATATATTATTGCTCAGAAAAAAAAACTAACTTTATCTCAAGATAGCTGCATATCAACTTCTCATTCATTTTTGTAAATGTTTTTAATATAAACTTTCATTTTCAACCAATTTTTATTTTTTAATATCTCTGGATGCTTCGAGATGAGAGCAGTACATTCAGCCTTTTTTGGAAGCCGGCATTCTTTAATATGGTTCTTGAAGTAAGTAGTCACGATTGTTTATTGTTGTTCTGTCCAAGGGACAAGTACTCTCTTCTTCCCAATGGAGGTTCTCATGTTTTTGCCATGGTTGTTTTTTGTCATCTCATCTTCATGTTCTGTAGGGACATCCTCCTCTATGAACATATTTTCTCTCTGCTCAAGCTCATCGTTTGGTTGTACCATCAAATCTTCCTCCAGATTCAAATCAATTTCGTCCAATGTTTTTCCTTTGAACTGGCCAGCTTCACCTTTCTCCATCAGTACAAGAAATTTTGATATACGAGCTGTTTGATAAATATCATCTGGAAGTCTATATGATGACCGGTGAATTCCCAATGTATTTATTTTATTTTATTTTATTTATATGTAATCTACAGAAAATAAATTCCATTAATTGATTACAATTTCAACTGTTAATGAATTCAGTGAGCTACAAAACCTATCAACAATATAATAATATGAAAAGTTATTCCATTATATTAATAGTTTCTAAGAGTGAATATTATCACTTTACAATTTTTTAATATGTGATTGAGAAATGGAAGATGTCTACATATATCTACACACATATATATATATATATAACATATATAGTTATATGCTGTAGGAAAACAATCTTACTTAATTCTGACATTAGTTTAGTTTGTAGAGAGGTGCGTTTTTACCTGGATTTGCATGTTTTTGTTTCGATTATATGTAATTTTCAATGTGCTCGATATCATTATCAAGGTAACAATCTGTGATAATGTGAAAAGATTGCGTTCCTGAAAAAAGAAGGATTTTTGGATATTATGGTGGGATCTAGGTCATTCATAACTTTGCACAGTCTATAGAGAGGTGCATTTTTGCCAAGATTAGTGTGAGCTTTTGGAAGGGCGAATAAAGATGTGGTTCTGTGATTATAATTAGACTGCCAGTAAGAAATACGTGAAATTGATTTCATTATTGAGTAATTTGTGCATAAATAGTGCGGAAGCAATTTCTCGCCTGTGCTCTAGTTTAATGAAATTAAATTCTCTCAGAAGCGTCACGTAAGGTATATCAAAGCAGTAAATTCCAGTTTTTTTAAAGTAGAGATATCTGAGGAATTTTTTTCGAATCTTTTCAATTTCATTTTTATATTTTTCTTAGTACGGTGACCAGACGATAGAGGCGTATTCCAGTATACTCCTGACGTAAGTGTTGTATACCATTATCAACGTTTTCATATCTGTAAATCTGCCGGAGTTCCTAATTACGAATCCTAATATCTTATACCCTCTATTGATCATTGTATTCACATGATAATTGAAATTGAGTTCTCTATCAAAGTACACACCTAGGTCTTTCACAACATTTTTATCAGTCAGAGTATTGTTGTTTATAGTATATTCGAATTGAATATTTTTTTTTCTTGAGAAAGACACTGAAAAACATTTTCCTATATTAAGAGGTAAACTATTGTTTTCTGACCAGGTTGCTACTGCGTCCAGATCTTCTTGTAGCATATGACAATCATCGATTTGATTAATCTTTCTGTATAACTTGAAATCATCTGCGAAAATCAAACATTCTGATGATCTTATACAGTTTGGCAATGTGTTTATCAAGCATAGAAAGAAAAATGGACCCAAGTTGGAGCCCTGGGGTACACCTGAGTGAGTAATAAATTTTTCCGAACAACCCCCCTTGAATACCACATATTGTTGGCGGCCCTTTAAATAAGACGCGCATAGTTCTAAAATTTCAACTGAAAATCCTAGCTTACAGAAATTATTGAGTAAAATGTCGTGGTCGACCTTGTCGAATGCTTTTGAAAAATCTGTATATACAACATCTAGTTGTCCAGCAAGGTCAACCACTTCATTTGCACTTTGAGAAAATTGAATAAGGTTGGTAACTGTCGATTTTTTTGATGTGAAGCCATGTTGATTATTCGATAAATTAGGTCCAACGAATTCTACCATTTTCAGATATAAAATTGACTCAAATACCTTGCTGGGTACACAAATTAACGCAACAGGTCTGTAATTCGTTATCTGATTTTTATCATCATTTTTCAATATAGGGGAAACTTTGCTCAGTTTCCATGATTCTGGATATAACTTGGTATTGATTATAAGATTGAATAAAATTTTTAGGGGCTTTAAAAAAAATCAGCACATCCTTTTATTATGAATGCCGGAATATTATCTGGTCCTAGTGACTTTTTGGGTTTCAAACGTTTTATGGCAGCTAATATTTCTTCATCAGATATGGCTACTATTCGAAAATTATTCGTGATATTTCTATTGATCTCTAAATTACCCGTGTCATATTTAGCCTCATCAAGAGAATATACACTTTTGAAATAATCTGCGAATGCATTCGCTGTTTCGGTATTATCTGTAGTGGGAGTCCCGTTGTAAATCATTGCGCCACTCACAGTGTCAGGATTTCTTTTCACAGATTTCACATATTTCCAAAATTGTGAGGGATCTTCTTTTATACAACCTTCCATAGATTCAACATACTCTAAGTGTGCCTTCCTGATATCACGTTTGATTTTGGATCTTAAACTAACAAATAACTGTCTGTAATTATCATTCTTAGTTTTTTTGAATTGTCGCCTGGAATAATCTTTTTTCCTTATATCTGATATTATGTTACGATTGAACCAAGGAGGAAAAGTTCTGGTCATCAAAAATTTTATAGACATATTCATAGAAAATACCTAATATAACGTTCACATCTTCACCAGTAGTCATTTCATTCCAACTAACCTGACGGAAAAGATTATACATTTTTTCAAAATCTGCCTTAGCAAAATTATACTGCGAGTTGAATGTTTTGTTATGTTTCGTTTCACCAGGAACCTGTTTAAGCACACAAAAAAGAGCAGGGTGATCACTGTTTTCTCGGACTACGGGAAAATCGCACCTCTCTACTTCAACTGTTTTGTTAGATAAGACTAAATCAAGAATTCTATTTCTACAGTTTTCTAATGTATTGAATTGCTGCAAGCCGAATAATTCTAAGAACTGAATATATGCCATTTCTACATTAGATAAATCATTAATTTCAGTAAGTTCTTTAATTCGCGGAATATTGAAATCGCCTATTATTACAATATCTGCATGAAGCTCGAAACTAATTCTCTCTACACTATCAAAAAAAAAACTATATGACCGAAATGGAGATCCGGGTGGTATATAGACACAGCAAAAATATATTGTATTGTATTTCAGGTCAATTTTCACCCACAGATCTTCGATATCTGGTACATTGCAGGAAAATGAAATCAGCTGACTATCAAAGTCTGATTTGACGGCAACTAGGACTCCCCCACCTGTTTGCTTTCCCGTACTAATAAGATCTCTGTCTTTTCTATGAATTGTATATCTTCCATCTATAATTTCATGATCGTATACCGATGGGGTTAGCCACGTTTCCGTCAAAGCTATAACATCAAAATCGGAGGTACTTATATTTAGAAAACAATCATTAATTTTAGTGTTCAGTCCTTGGACATTTTGATAAAAAATATTAAATTTCTTTACCTTATAATTAGTGCACATCATTCAGACCAGCAAAAGAATCTATGACGTATACCTTCGAGTTTTCCTCTTGCCTCATTAGAATTTTCCCGTTCCTCACCCACAAATACCTAACGTTATTCGCCTTTTTGGACTCCCTGCATTTCGCAAACAGCACTTTATTTGCCCTGGTCAGCGCCTCGTTAATATAAACTGGATCCTTAAGAGAACATTTATTCTTGAATGTTACAGTTGTTGCCTGGTTAAATATATCTTGAATTGTCAAAGGGTTCTTGACTTTTCTTGCTTTGATAAAATCATCCTTTCTCATCCTTGACACAAACCTGAGAAGAATGATCCTCGGTTCCCCATTTTTTTGTTGTCTGCCAGGTTGTCTATAACAATAATCGACTTCGTGATTTTCCACTATTATATCCAATGCTTTTCCAACCTGTTTCACGGTTTGCAGAACATCCTCCCCATTAATTTCTGGAATACCATATATTTCCAGTGTATTCAGCCTGGTATATTGTTCTTGATTATTGAGAGCGATCTTCATATCACTAACTTCTTTTTCAAGAACAGTACATTTGGCTGAGAGCTCTCCAATTTTGTTCAGACATTCGGATATTTTTCCATCTTGGTGTCTCATAAGTTTGTTCGATTCTTCAATTTTTTCGTGGCAATTTTCAATAGAAATAGCCATTTCTCTGTTCTACTGCGAGATCTTGCGAACTTCCTTCAGAATTTCCCGAAAATATGAGTTCTCATGGTTGGGACAATACCAGTCATCGGCTGATTTTCCAGTGGGTAGACAGTCTTGGTGACAGCACATCTTGCAATTTTCTTCCTTGCATCGGAGCGCATTTCTTGTTTTCTGCGAAATGTTCGCTTTGCAAATTATACAGACAGCTGACATTGTTTTGTTTACAATTCCAGCTGGTCGGAGCACTATTAATCGGCTTGATATTCGTTCTGCCACAAAAAAGGGTCACTGCGTTTTTGTACAGATCTCCTTGGATTGCCTGCTTTGTTTGACTATTTGAATATCAATTATCCTATAATTTTGCTTATTTCGCACCTGTGTTCAGTTTTTCCACTAATTTCGCTAATTGATTCACTTCAGTAAAGTTATTACAGCACTTGCTGAAAAAAATCAGACTTCTGCAGTTCTTTTTTCACCCAAAGAAACTCGTTTATTTACGGAGTGCTTTAAAACACGTCTCGTTTCACTCGTTTCACTCTGTTAACTGTATGACCATAAAGGAAGCTAACTGCTCCATATCATTTTTGGTCATATTAAACAACTGGGTCAGAGTCGCCAAATGTTTTCTCAATCTGGTGCAAGTGAGGGAATCTGGATTTTTAGCTCCACAAAGTGTGGCATACTTCCTCAACACTTTATAAGCAATAATTGGTTCACTTGACGCCGGATTTCCAAATAGGTAAACATTGGGTTTTTTGAAAATGATATCCCTATATTTCAAAATGATATCAAAATGCTCTTGGACATTAGCACTAATCAACACTGGGACTCCTCGGCCCCTCTTGCCCCTTATCACAATTCTTTTGAATCTGTTCATCAACATCTTCTCGGTTTCAGAAATTGCTTCTGAAAATTCTTTTATTCCGATTTGATATGGCAGATTTATAAGTTTCGAGGAAGAGTCTTTGAAGTTCCCCTGGGCGTCTTCTATTCAATAACAACAGTCGGCAATATATAGTTTCCAACAAAATCATATACGATTTTCGGTCATGACTGTTCTGTTGTAATTGCGATACTGCAGCACTAGCTTATCAAGAAGATAGTCTTTCAATAGTTTCAAGTCGCTAGCAAGAGATACCAAACTAACTTTATTCCATTCTTGAAGTTTTTGAAGATTCAAGTCACTTGAGGCTTGACTCGAGATATCGAATCTCCAGTTACCATCTATCAATTGAATCAAAGTTTTCAACTCCGCTACAACGTCCGCTGACTTAACTGTGAATAGATCCGATTTCTTCGAGGCATGTACGAGAGCTATATCGCAGCATTGTTTAAGAGTTGTCCCCATGTGTAATGCCAAAGAAGGGGACTTATAGCATTGTTTCTCCTCATCATACTTCGAGGCAGCTTTGGTGGCAGCAACTAAAACATCGTAATGCTCGTATATCAGTGCTTCAAAGAGATTTATGATAGAGGGTTTTATTTTCTTCGCTTCTATGAGGATTCTGGCTAATTCCCTCATCTTCCTCGAGGTGACTAAGACAAAATGTTTCTCTCGGTGGATTTTCAAATATCTTGAAGCGAATGCACATATCAGTGGATCTTTCTTGGCAACAAGTGAAATTTTGTCAGCTCTCATGCGAGGAAAAACTTCCGTTTTCAATTGAGGATCGACTCTCAGGTGACGTAACAAGAAATTTTGTGCATCGGCTTGGGAATTTTTGGCAGAGTCTCCTCTGGTTGGATTGGCATCACATCGTTTACGATGTCTCCATAAGTTCTTCGCGGAATAAAATCCCGAGCAATGCGTACCTGGAAGATAATTAGTATCATAGAAACCTTTTCTTACTGGTTTGTCTACTTCATTGCTATACAGGTAATCCCCTTTTTTTCTCAAAGCGTCAAGTAGTTTTCTTCTCTCTTTACTTTGAGGATTCAATGCAAAAATTTTCTGTACCTCCATTTCTGTTTTATGATTTCGTGATATATGTCTTGGGAAATTAGTAACGGACGATTCACAAAAGTAACAAAAAACTATCTTTCTAGAAGCGGTATTGAATTTCTTCGAAATAGTGTTCACGGGTCCTGGAATGGAATTTTCTCTGGGTTGAATATTTCCAGGGACAACTCCAACAGTTACATCCTGGAGAACCACGATTCTCTCATTATTCTCATTGAGTTTATCAATGTTGTATCTGGGAGGCATTTTTTCGAGAGCAGCATTCTTGTTTTCTTCCTGAAATGAACTTCCGGAAGATGTTGGCGGCGAGCAAAAAAACTGAGGAGAAGACATTTCCTGAAAAACGAGCCCTTATACTTTTTCATGCTCCAAAATGATTCGTGTGCGGCTAACTCTTGCTGAAATTATGTGAGTTCGTCGTATAATATCGTCCTCTTTGGATGCTTGTTGACTCTGAGATACAAGGTGTTGTATTCTCACCAAAAAAATTCAAAGTAACCTATAACTCAGAATTGGGGAAAGAATTTTTTTTCCGCCGATCAGTGGCGCAGACAGTAAATTGAAGAAAATATTTTCTTTGGAAAAATGTTACGCCACTGAATTTATTCAAAATCTCATTTAATATTGGAATCGATGGCTTTTCTTCTGAAAAAATCAAATTCTCTTTGAATGTTTGTAGAGTTCATCGTTTATGAAATCATTACGACTGGAATTATGATTTATCATGAGTATTGAACGTTTTTTCAAATGTTGGGTATAGAGTTCGAAAAATAATATCTCTTCATAATATTCTGAGTTGCAGCAGTAATACCTCAAACACCTTATATCTCAGTCAACAAGCCTGTGAGAGAAAGATATCATACGATGAACCCTCATTACTGCAGCACATGGATTATTATGAATCATAATTGAGATTGCTTGTACAAATATGTTTTCTGATGAAATGTAATTCAAATAATAATAGAAATCCCAGATCAATCTAGAAAAATGAATGTAATACACTTTAATTACCGAGGAAATGGAACTCTCAGAAGGGGAATAGTCAGCGTCGGCCACGTTGTCATCAATATCTGGTGATTCGCTATCTGAGGAAGTTGGTTCCTAGAAATTGAATAAGAAAAAATAACGCTATTTTACAAAACGATCCAAAGAATTGATATTGCAACTAGAGAAAATTCTGGAAGTGAGCTGCAGAGATAGAATTTGAACATTATATAATATATACAGAAATGTTTCTCATTTCGATTAATCATTTTTCGAATCTATAGAGTGTATAGAGTGCTGAATTTGTTAAGATTTTCTCTTTGGTCATTGAAACTCAAAACAAAATTATTTCTCTGTATTGGTTAAGGGCGTTGCTATTATTTTTGATTTGATTATAGTTTTTTTTATTATTGCATATCTCACCAGTGGGAGAAGAAAGCATGCAATTACGAATGAATATCTGATGCCATACAGTGTGGAACAGCCAAATGGAATAAATTCGATATTTCCCTTGACAGAGTGTTTGCGAAAAAAAAATGTCGATTTTGTTTGTTGACGACGCATTTTTTTAGTCATATCAGAAATATACAGGATGATACATATTCGAGCAAAAGTAAATTTGACACTTTTCTTCAATGGAAACCCCTGTATTTTATTCCATATTCGGATAGGGATTTTCATTACGAGTCCAACGATACCAAATATGATAGGGTTATGTCGAAAGGCTACGAAGATATTGAGGGTTTTGTTGAAAATTTTCCCAATGAGTGGGACAGAGAAAAATGTTCTGGCGAGTCAACTCGACTCTCTGTCTTACTCATTGGGCAAATTTTCAACAAAACCCTCAATATCTTCGTAGCCTTTCGACTTAACCCTTTCATACATGGTATCGTTGAACTCGTAATGAAAATCCCTATCCGAATATGGAAAAAAATACAGGGGTTTTCATTAAAGAAAAGTGTCAAATTTACTTTTGCTCGAATATGTATCATCCTGTATATTTCTGATATGACTGAGAAAATACGTCGTTAAAAAACAAAATCGACGTGTCCGAGATTTTTTCGCAAACACTCTGTGCAACGGAAATATCAAATTTATTCCATTTGACTGTTCCACACAAATGGAATAAATTCGATATTTCCTTTGTACAGAGTGTTTGCGAAAAAATCTTGGACACGACGATTTTTTTTTTGACGACGCATTTTTTCAGTGATATCAGAAATATACAGGATGATACATATTCGAGTAAAAGTAAATTTGACACTTTTCTTTAATGGAAACCCCTGTATTTCATTCCATATTCAGATAGAGATTTTCATTATGAGTTCAACGATACCAGGTTTGGTAGGTTTATTCCAATGAGTGTGACAGAGAAAAATTTTCTGGCGAGTCGACTTGACTCTATATATATATATATATATATATATATATATATCAATATATCATGAATATAGCGTGTAGCACTCTGTTCTGTGATAACGTTGAGACAACGTTGAACGTGGTATTTTTTCGACACTAATTGCTTCCGACAACCATGATGTTGGGGGGCCGAGGCAGTATGCATTGAAGTATTGTTTGGTGTGGACGTGTGCTTCGCCTTCATAAACGTGATTTCGGTGAGTACGTAACGGAATGTATGTTGTATGTAAAACTAACACTTCGAACTATTAGTCGGTAATGTGAATCGATACATAAGCAATCATATGGTAATTTTGCACTTATCATGCGATGGGTTTTTATTTGATTTTTTTTCTTGGTTCTTACGTATTTCGACCTCAGGAACCCGAATTTAACAATGGAAACGTGCGCGAACTTATATTTTTCTAAATATTCCAGGAGAAAGTATGAAAATTACCCTTCTTGTTACGGTCTGTTTTGGGTAGGCACCATAGCCATTCGAAGTTTCATTTCTCACATAAGATAGTCTTTATATCTTCCTTATACATTCTAGGAGCTGAAAAGAAGGATAAACATCCTCTAAGAAGTTTATGTCTTTAGTATCTTTGATGCATCCTTCCGTCATATTGACGGCGCTGTCAAATGTGCTGTGATATTTTGACTCACAGAACTAGTGATTCTGACGTAGATTCTCATTTAACAGCACCGTCCATATGAAAAATGCTGGATCTTTTGGGTTCGCTACTTCCCGCTCTCAAGACCAAGATGCGAAGTAGGAACTAACTTTATAGAGGTGCAGCAAGAAATCGGAAATACGGGTTGTTATTAACGTTACTTTAATTCCACCGCCAACGGTGTGTAAATACAGAATATACATGAAAATGCACCACACGTGGGGGCGAGTCGAACGAACTAAAAAAAGAGCGTACTGACACTGCGATGGCTGAACGGGAACTGGCTGAGGTCGAGTCTCGAGGCACGCATGATACTTTAACGAGGAAAGATATGATCACTCGAGGTTCTAGTTTTGAACCGCTTTGCGCATGACGTCACTACGTGACAAATACGATTGGCGGCAATCGGAATAACACGGGTTTTCATATATTTGATCAGACGAATTATCGAATAACAATGTTTTTGGAGTTTAAATGTTAGTGGAATTATAATTCCAATCATCGAAATATATAAAATGATAAAAATCAACCCAACAAAATGAGTTATTCCCCTGGATATCTTCTGAATTTCAAATAATTCATTCATAGGTATTGTAGGAGTAACATTCATGACGTTCTTCAAAACAGAAAGATTATTGAGAACTATTTTTGTATGTGAATGATTGTTTTATTCGTGAGCATTTATTCAGAAATAAATAATAATAATGAAATATCCACTAGTTGATAAATATATATCTCGCAACTGACTTTCATGAATCATTTCAAGTGAAGTGAATACTATAAAGTGTATTCACAATAGTGGTAATTATATTGGCCACAATTATGAACATTTGGGGCATGAGTCTAATAAAACACAAGTAGATAAAGTTGTATTTAATATAAATATTTTTATTGGAAATTAAAACACTGAAACACTGTTGTTACACCATCATAATCAGTGCAATTATTTTCAAGTATTTAGATAATTCACAAAATAATCATCAAACCATGAAGGTAAATACATTTGTACGAATAGACATAACACATCTAATAAGGAATGATGGGTTTCAAATTTTTCAACAAACTACATTTCAGATAGGTATCATAAAAGAAATTGAATCTAATTGGATAAATCGAATTGAATAAATTGAAAAAAAAAATACTGTGTGTAGGTTAATCGAAGTGTGATATGTTCATTTCTATAGATTTTTTTTTGTTTCTGAAAATAAAAATAGGAAATATGATGAATATTTCAATATTCCTATTTGTAGTTAGGACAGATCAGTGATCTGCTCCAAGATGTCAAAGCATTTAAAATAAAACAATTTTGGATCACTTACGATACCTATAAGAGAATTTCTTTGCTAATAGTCATTGAAATGAGAGAAAATACCAAAAATTCTAAGGTAATGAATTCAACATTTCATTGATGGTATTGGAATGTTTGAGGAAGGTATGACATCATCTTCAATTTCCATTTCTGAATAGGTAATTCCAACAGTTTTTCTTGCAAATCTATAGTCGTCGTCTGGGAAATCCTTCGAACATATTCTAGCTGTTTTTACATTGAACTTGTTCTTCTGAAAGCAATTCTTCACCCACAAACTGCAAGTTTCCTTCGATGAAGGAAAAGTGAAGTAACGACATGTCGATGCAGTTTTACATCTTTCATTATTGTTACTGGAACAACCCACCACAGCACAATGAACCATAGTTTCTTAGTATGGAATATAAATGAAGTAAGCAAAATTATTCGAACCGACACTACTGAAAAACACAATTTAAAACGATAAACGCACTGAAATGTTCGCTTAACCTCGAAGCGCCAACAGAAATTTGTCACGGAGTGACGTATACTGTGCAAGAGAGATAGAAATAAAACATGCGCGTGGGTTTACCTTCTCAGTTATAGTATCATGCGAGGCACGCAGCACGCATAAACCTCTCGAGGCTCGAGCCGTTGCTTTCGCCGAGAGTGATATGGAACTGGCGGCACCGACGGTGGCGTCACAGATCCACTTTCCTCCAAGATGCTGAAGATGGTTTATTCAACAAATTCGAGGATGTTTTCCCTTCTTTTCGACTCCTTGAATGTTCAAGGAAGGTAAAAAAAGTATCCTGTGTGAGAAAATATACTCCATGCCTACCCAAAACGAGCCGAAGAAAGAAGGTTAATTTCCATACTTTTTCCTGGAATATCTTGAAAAATTTAAGTACCAAAAAAAATCGAAAAAAAAACCCATCGCATGATAAGTGCAAAATCACCAATCATACATATAGGATAATATTTTTGGTACCGTTGTGTTCATCAAAGTTTCCCGATGGTTCGATTATAATTTCTAGTCGGACGAGTTTTATCTATTCGGTGAGTTCTTGCTACTGATGCCGAGGTTGGAAAAAAAGTAATATGCAAAAACATGTAGACTGAATGAATTGGGAGTACTTATTTAGAGAATCGTTGAAAAAATTCACCTATATGTAGAAACGTTTGAAACGGGTAGATGAAAAATCATGATCGAGGATAGATGAAGAAACTTTGAGAAATGATGGAAATAATAATACGTTCAATACGTATATTTCGAATTTCCAAAGAATGATTACATATTTTGTCAACTCGTTATTTCCTTCTGAATCTCGAATAGAATTTTTTGTATTCTTGTTTGATCGAGAAGCCCTTCTGAAGATAATCCTAACTGTTTGACTGATAGTCTCAAGGACATTCAGAATTTACAATGAATGGCCTCACTGTAATCGAATTAAAAATTAATTTTTTTCACTTAAAATGCTGAAGATAACAGGAACACCTTTTTTAGTTGTTGATATTGTCGCTTCTGAGTTCCTTACCAAAAGAATGTCCCAATTCTTGTGGAAAACTCTGCATGTACATTTTTCGAGGGATGAAACTAGCGTGATGAAATAATAGTTAATAGTTAGTACGGCTCTGGAATACTAAAACTCCCGTATATTATGAATAAACACACCTTACTCACCATATTAATGATTATAAGAGGTGGCAGTTCTCGAGAAGACCATACAAGAAGAACTTTCAGATTTCTCCTGACAAATGAGTTTGCTGGCTATCTCATATACAATTGAAAGGTTACTGTTAAGAAGATACCATGGTTATCAATCAATCAATCAATCAATCAATCAATCAATCAATTCATTTGATTCAGATACAATTGCAGATACAAGTGGAGGTGTTCAGTTCTTGGAAAACGCCTAAGCAGAGCTTGTGTTGCGTATTTTCCTAGATCTGGACACAACCATGAATATAAATGAGAAAAAAAACTATTCATCTCTTTCAGTAGAATAAATAGAAACTGATAGAAATCAATGATCAACCCACAGGAGGGTTGGACTAGACAATCAGGCAAAAGGGAGACGGGTCTAAGTAAAATAACAAAAATCATTCAGGCATGATTCAGTAGATTGATTCAAATGTTTCTTTCAAGAAATCAAAGTTGTGGTCAGCGAAGGATCTAATCGTTTTCTTGCGTTTATCAATATTTTGTATACATCTTAGTTCAATGGGAACTTTATCGACAAGTTTTGGACCAAAGTAAGCAACGAACCATTGGGTATATACATTTTTACAAGAAGGAACACTAATTGTTCTCTTGGATCTGGCTCGGGTGTCATGTATGTGTGGCAGATATGTGAGAGACGACTTCATGGTCCATTGTATACAGTGATATGTGTATAATTTTCTGATATTGAATAAACTAGCCTCCTTATATATGCTCTCAGCTGGATGTCTTATATCTCTTTTCAGTACTAGTTTGAGCAGGGTGTTTTGTATTACTTGAAGATTAGGTGAAAGTATGTTTCATTCAACCCACCCCAAACAATGATGCAGTACCTTATAACTGATTCAGCTAATGCATTGTATGTCATTAGTAATAAATGTTCATTTAGTTTGTTTCTGAGTTGGTAGAATTTGAAAATAAGTTTTCTAAGTCTTTCCACTAGAAACTCTACATGTTTGTCCCAGCGTACATGTTGGTCAAGCATCATACCCAGATATCTTATTGCATCGGTTTTTTTTATACGTGGACGAGAACAAATTATAGGAGTTTGGCAATTGGAGGTATGTATAGAAATGTTTTCCTCTAGTGGTTAGTCTCTTGTTGTTGATGAGAAGGTTGAGATATTTTTTTTTGTCAATGTTTAGACTCAAGAGACTAGAATTCAGAATTCACCATCAATAATGTTATTAAGATTTTAAATGCTGTTAATATATATTAGGAACAGAATTGGACCCATGACAGTGCCCTGAGGTACACCCATGGCGACTGGTTGTGTCTGGCTATAAGTGTTATTTATTTTGACTCTTTGGGTTCGGCCTTGTAAATGATCAGCTAATGGTTCTAAAGACTTACCTCTCACTTCCTAACCTCTGGTACGAAATTTCTTGACTGACAGTGTCGAAGGCTTCGGCCAGGTCCAGAAACACCACTAGACATTTCTTCTCTGCATTAGCGTTATTCAGTATTTTATTCACTATGTGGAAAACGGCGTTTTTGGTTGACATATTTCCTCTGAATCCATATTGGCAAGGTGTTGTGAAGTTACACTTCACACCCTCTACGAGGTTTCAACATGAATAATCACTAATTATTATATTCTATATTTCATTCCAGTAGCTCATTCAAGAAACTCTGTTGATATTCATCAGTTACACTCGTTACGAAAGATAACATGATGTCATATGATGTTAGGTATAACATTACATTTCCGCTGAATTCTCTGTTTTAATTGAACGATATTAAGAATGCTGACCAACACAAAATGCCATGTAAAATATCGTGTTGTCAGGTGAAATCTGATTGGTTAGTAGAATTGTATTCTTCATTTTCATTTGTCAAATTTGATGTCATGAAAGCGTCGCTTATGCGACGAAGCGTCGCGTATAAAACTAAGGAAGCCAGCAAAGTGCGAGGATTTTGCCACAGGACTTGTAACACCGAACATCTAACCTGTATCTGTATTCATCACTATCAACATCAAGTGATCTATAGTGAATAAACCCAGCTAATAGTATCCTGAGTATCATTTAGCTCACCCTATCCAACCCGCAACACAACAGTGGTGTCAGGTGTGTGATGTACTAAATTTCCAGCGAATAGCCAATAGCAAAAGTTTTTCTGTTGCTTCATTGGTGTTGGAAAACCTACGAAAAAGTTGCGTTGGATTCAATGGGTTTCAGTAAAGTAGCTAGATACTCAGCAACGTGAGTGCAGTTTATGGTTCATCAGTTCCGGCGTCTTGAGGAGAAAATATTGGAGCTGCGCATCAGTTCCTGAATACTTCCAGACTTCAGGGGTAGCTACAAGAAGTCAACTCCGTTCCGGTTCCTTTGGGCAGTGCAGTGCAGTTGTGTGCAACGGGCAAAATTCAACGAAGAAATTCTCCACGACTGAATTAGGTAACAAATTTCTAACAATTCTAAATTCTTATGGTTGATGAAACAGAAAACGAACTAGAAATTCCAGTCGTAGAAATTCCAAACAACATCCCAGAAATGGCATTCAATTCTGATTTCACTTTCAAAATGATTCCTGAGTTTGATGGTAACCGAGAAAAATTCCATAAATTCCTTTCATGCTGTGATGTTGTATGGGGAACTGCAACTACAAAATATGTTTTTAAATATCACCAAAGCTAAATTGTCAGGCACAGCGTATAACATTATCAAATACAAGACTATAAATGATTGGCCAGCTTTTAAGAACATTTTGCAAAATTTGTACCTTGAACGCTCAAATTCAAAGAGAACTCTTAAACTCTAGACAATATCCTAATGAAGATGTTCGGAATTTTGCAAATAGGATTGATCGATTAACTGTAGACCTAACAGACGCATGTATTGCTAGTGAAGGACAACAAGCTCAAAACGTTGTTGAATATTTAAATGAAAAATATGCATTGAAGGCATTTGTCGAAGGACTCAATGGTCCAATTCAATTAGTCATAAAAGCCAGTCGATTCGGAAATTTCACGAAAGCTGTAGAAGCTGCCTGTGAAGAAGGGCGAAATTATAAAAGTGTGCGAAATCTTCAAAATTCTCATTATCCTAGAGATAAAGAGTTCAAAAGAGTCAAATGTTTCAAATGTGGTAGAAATAATCACATGACCGATCAATGCTTTTTAAATTCAAATTTCAGAGCCTATGACATAAAATCCGAAGCAAACGTCAACAACGTCCAATTAGAATGCAGATATTGCAAAAAACAGGGCATACAATAGATACTGTCGTAAACGAAAATATAATAATGAACTGAATCAAAATAATCATTTCTGCCAGCCTAACTATCGCTCGAATTCAAATTCAGATTCTAGAAATCGCTATGAAAACTCAAATCGTGCAGAAAACAGTTCCGTAAACAACCGGCATCGGGGAAACGATCTAGGCCGAGTACGTCCAACAACAACAACGTGCGACCCGGACCCGGGATCTCAGAACTGCTATGTAAAGCATTCCTTACAAGGACAATTTGGCATCACGAACTCAAATAATAATTCCCATTCGCGCAATACTATTAACTCAGCACGAAACATGCACACTGAAATGAATAAAAATACAGAACCTCAAATTCAATCTAATTAAAGAAAAAATCACGAAGTAAACAAAGATGATTTCCAAGTATTCACAATCTCAAATGAATATGTCGATTCATCCTGTGTGAATCTACCTATACTACTCTCCATGACAACATCCGCTAATTTACTATTAGATACAGGGTCCGATATAAGTTCAATCAAACTCGGTGAAGTTGAAGATAATGCATTAATCCACACTGAGAAAACAATCAAAATCAAAGGTATCACAAACGAGTGTGTGAGTTCCATAGGTATAAGTTTTGGTCAGATGACATAACTATAACTCAAATTTTCCATTTCGTTCCTGATGATTTTTCAATAACTACTTAAGGTATTCTAGGAAAAGAATTTTCATCAAATTCTGAGGCAAATATCAATTACGAAACCTCACTCTTAACGATACCTATCGAAAATTTGACGTTTTCTTTTGAGTTGACCAGTCCTCATGATATTGTAGTGCCTCCAAGATAAGAAATATTCACAAAAATACATACAAAACTAACGAAACATATGCTGTGTTTGAATAAAGAAATTAAGCTCGGACTATACACCAGTAATTCCATAGTAGAACCGATAAATGCTATTTGTACAATTAGTCTCATGAATTCTAATGAAGAATCAGTCAATTTCAACTATCTAGATCTAGATTTTGATGATCTTGAAAATTATCAAGTTCTAAATTGCAATGCTTGAAGCTCAAATTGATACAAATCCTATGAACTCCGAAGAAAAATAGTAAATGTTACAAATTTGCCAAAATTTTATTGATCTATTTCATTCAGAAGGTGATAAACTGACATGTACCGACGCTATTACCTATTCAATCCCACTTAGTTCTGGAAAACCTTTTTATGGTAGAACTTACAGACTTCCAGGGCATCAAAAAGGTGAAATTGAAAGTCAAATTGAAAAACTTCTGGACGATTATGGACATTATTGAACCAAGCCACTCTCCTTGCAACTCTCCTATACTTATAGTTCCAAAAAAAACAGATGAAGACGGAAACAAACGCTGGCGTCTAGTAGTAGATTATAGGAAATCAAATGACATAACCGAATCAGATGCTTATCCACTTGAAACGTATTTTTCACCACAGATAATAAAAATGCAAGTTTCCAGTTCTTAGGCCAGCTTTTCACCGGAGGCAAATGGGTTGTGAGGTATCAGATATTAACAGGAGCGAATTGTGCAGCCAGCCGCTATACACGTCGGAGTAATCGATCGAAGATGAAAAATAATGATATCCATAAAGCCCTAGGAACACAGAACACATGTTCACGTACTTGTAACACGAACGATTGTTAACAAAGACTCACCTCCGGTGCCTAGAGGGCTCCTAGCACATATTCTATGGAGAATATAGCACATATTCTCCGACGAGTAGCCAAAAATTTAGCAGAAATCAGATGATTCGCGAAAATCACGAAGTGGCTGACCTCTGGTGTCAGTTTCGGAACTAGTAATAGAGGTGAACAACAAACCGATTTAGCATTGTGCAGCATATCCTTCAGATTGGTTTCGAGTAAATTTTCATTATTTCGAATATATTTTTGAGATTATGTGCTAGTTACTGTTTTCACAAAAGATGCAGCAAGTTCAGAAGACCGTGAAAACGAAATCGAAACGAAACGAAAACGAAAATAATACATGAAATGAGTTGCTACTCCATTGACCTTGTAGAGGTGATGTAAAAAGCCTATAAAACATTATCAAACCTGTGAACTCATGTTGAATACCTGTTTTGCGATCTATAAACGTTGAATAATCAATAGCACCCTTTCATATTTCTTGATTTGATAATTTCTTTCCTGAAATATTAATCTTAAGATGATTAATTTACACTGAAAACTTGAAGTAATAATGAGAGGATAAATCAATGAAGAAGTTATTCAATTATCACAATTTATTTCACTTTACTGATGCAATTAGATATGTTTTAGTATATAAATAATACATGAAATGAGGTGCTATTCCATTGACCTTGTAGAGGTGATGTAAAAAGCCTATAAAACATTATTAAACCTGTGAACTCATGTGAAATACGGATAACACGACGATGATGGGATGATTCTCGATAAAAAATCAGGCAAGACGTTATATCTTCCTGGCCTATGACATAGGTCAAACGATATTGGCGCAGTTTTACTGCCCATCTCTGAAGTTTTCCTGAAGGGTTTTGTGAATTATTTAATCATAACAACGAACAGTGGTCGACAATAGCAGTGAATTTCACGCCCTCCACATGAGGTCTGAAGTTTTCTATGCAAAAGATCAAAGCTAATAATTCTTTCTCAACAGTAGAATAGTCACGTTCCGCCTTTTACAATGTACGATTAGCATACGCTATAACACGTTCATACTCATCAATAACTTGGGTTGAAACCCCACCTATACCGGTATTTGAAGCATCACTCTGAAGAGGTTTCAATGAATAGACTCTTCAAATTCAGGTTTATTAATAAGCAGTTCCAGTCTGAAATAATACATAATCTTGCTGACACATGTCTCGTGAATTCAGCATAACTGTCAAATATTATCTAATTCTACACGCAAATACAATTTCGAAGATTTGTCTGTTGGTAATAGCTTAACTGAGAACAACTTACCTGAAATACCAGGGTTTATAGTTAAATCATTTGTAAAAATGATTTCACAATAACTAGCCCAAAAAGCTATTCCAAACAACAACTGATCATCAATAGTGACACACTCAGATTTCTAGATTATCCACAAACCTAATAATTAAGTACACTGAATGATTTGAAAATCATTCAGTTGACAACAAATTCATTATCTTCGACCTCATATAACCCCATATACCAAATTTGAATCAAATCAAACAATAATCACAAATCTCGTCCGCAATTTCTAATTTCTAAATTTTGATAACAAATTCAAAATTTCCGACTCCGAAGACCCCCTTAAACTAATTACGAATTGGAACGGACAATAATCACAAGAGGACTAAGTGGGTTTGAATTCAGTTGCAAGATTTGTCCCAAACGAACGAACTAACAAGTGAAATGAATAAAATCTCGTAATAAAAATACTGCAACATCGATCTTGTTTGACATACCTAAGTCCGGTGAATTCTGTTTCTTCCTAGGACGAGTAGATAAAATTCTAAGACTAGATCTGTAGAATCATTATATCCAAAGCAGCCACATAATAAACATTATTTTGTTACGACTTCTGTGTTCACTGTGTTCCATTTATTCAAACATTCAAGTGCAATCGGAATCAATGCATAACAACATTATATCATCAGTAATCAATCATACTTACATAGTCTGCCATTGTGTCACTTGTGCGATGTTCACTTCAACCAAACAATTGCGAAACTAAACTTACTAAAACTGAAGACAAAACACCTTTCAAGATCTGAAGACGCTCAGTAGCAGCGCATATTCATGAAAAAGAGCGCTTGCCTCCGCATGAAACCATTTCGACAATGTTTCGGTGAATTACCAACCGTTCCGAGTAGAGAAACTGTACTGCAATGTTGCCAATTGAACGGAAGCCTGATAATCAATTACCTATCTGAAAAATATACGGCCTAAATATACGCGTGACTTCCAAGCGCCGCCTGAATTGAAAAGACCGAACTAAAATATGCGGCAATGAATATAATTTTGACAATGAATTTGATAATTGGGCGTCTTCGAGATATTTCGTCAGATGGTAGATGGGGTCCACCTAAGTTCCTTTACATGGGAGATCTATCGGGCCTCCATATATGGACGCCCGGTTGAACCCGGACGCTTGATTGATAGTTAATGGCAAATGTACGGACGCTCTATTAATAGCTGGATGAATATATATATATATATATATATATATACAGGGTGTTCCGTTGATCATGTTACAAACTTCTAGGGTAGATAAAACACACAAAAATAAGAAAAAAAGTTCATGTGAACATGGGTCCGAAAACGCTTCTTCAGGGAGCTAGGGCCCTTCGAAGATGACCTCCAAAAACTACTTTTCGTTTTATAGCTTCGGTACTACTGCAGCTATCGCAACCAATTTCGGGACATGAAATCTAGTTCGTAGGTTCATCAATTTGAGCCTTCCGGATTTTGTCACCTTCAACCAGGGGCGTACAAACCAGGGGGGTATTTGGGCAAATTTGACACTACTTCTCTTAGGCTTCAATTTATTACCATTTTTATATCTGATTATGATTCTCCAATGCCTATTACATAAAAAAGGTACTCTTGTGAAAATCGCTATCTGTCACCGTTTCCTCCGAAAATGGCTGAATCCAATCAATAATAAATTATTGGTGTTGAACCAATTATTACGTTGAAATATGAAAATGAGGTTCAGTACAGATAGTGAGCATTATTAGTTAGTCAAATCTTCGACACAATTTTTTATTGACAGATATTCGACAACTATCTGTACTGAACCTCATTCTCATATTTCAACGTAATAATTGGTATAAGACCAATAATTTATTATTGATTGGATTTAGCCATTTTCGGAGGAAACGGTGACAGATAGCGATTTTTACAAGAGTACCTTTTTTATGTAATAGGCATTGGAGAATCATAATCAGATATAAAAATGGTAAGAAATTCGCGCAAATACCCCCCTGGTTTGTACGCCCCTGGTTAAAGGTGACAAAATCCGGAAGGCTCAAATTGATGAACCTACGAACTAGATTTCATGTCCCGAAATTGGTTGCGATAGCTGCAGTAGTACCGAAGCTATAAAACGAAAAGTAGTTTTTGGAGGTCATCTTCGAAGGGCCCTAGCTCCCTGAAGAAGCGTTTCTGGACCCATGTTCACATGAACTTTTTTTCTTATTTTCGTGTGTTTTATCTACCCTAGAAGTTTGTAACATGATCAACGGAACACCCTGTATATATATATATATATATATATATATATATATATATATATATATATATATATATATATATATATATTTCATTGGAGTAAAATAAATGAAAATACTAAATTAGTTCAAAGTTTTGGCGAGTAATCAAGAATTGGTCAAAAATGACTTGGCAGATTAACACTTTGGGATATTATAGAATATCAATGTACGTGATGAATAAATCCATATATTTGAAAACCACAGGATGTAGAAAAAAAACAGAAAAACTAAAACAAAAATATTTTTATGAAAAACATTTCATAATATATATAAAAACAATCATTCAATTTGTTTCCCGCCCTTTGTTTCCCTTTCGTGATGCACTTTGCCAAACTGAAACCACGCCATCACACATTTCTCAAATTTTTCCTCCAAAAAAATAGGAAAGGTCGCCACACCATCTGAAAAATTAATCTTCATTTAAAATATACCAGAAAGTTGATCCATGTTTTAAAACCTCCAAAGCGAATGATATACAATTATCTGTTTAATATATGGAGGAGACAGACAATCATAGAAATGACTGGAGTCGAATTGTGATCATTATAGGATGAATTTATTTATTCATTTACCAAATGAACCCCATTACAGTAAGATTCTATAATAGAATAGAGGCTGATACAAATTAAGTGCCCACCCTTGGTAACTTTGTTATTATTGAAGATACCAAATCATTCAAATTTGCAAACTCAAACTGGTATTACTTTTTGCACATACAAGGATGCAAGAATATACAGAGAAATTGTATGAATTATATTCAAATATTCTTTATACCTTTCATGATTCGCATAGTGGTTAGGTCCGATAATCGGAAATTTCCTTTCTTTCCCGTCCAACTACAGAACATGGCCAAATAGTTGCTGAAAACTTTCTGGAGGCACCGATTAACACAGTTCTTTTCACTGGAGCCTCCAATGAACCTCAGTATCTGAAACTAAAGTAACTATGAGGGCAAAAATTCGTGACCCGAATAAAACTTTTGAAAAATGACATGTTATTTCAACCTACCAGCTGTTTTTGAGCTTCATCTCCTTTCAAAATAATCTCCATATTTTTTAGACCAGCCACATCATGGATTGGCAGGTTTGGTAAGACACATTGTTCATCTGAGGAAGGTGGGTTTGTGTTCAATTTTTCCTCAATATTTCCAAGTCTTGGTCAACAATTCTCATAGTTTCTTAAACTCTCAACATAATATCTATTAGTGTTGTGAAAAATAGTCGTTATAATGTGTAATGTTCAAGTGAAGTCTGAAATAGGTTCAATAACTTTTCCAGGGTGCTCCCCAACTTCGCGAGATGAAATTTTCTTACTATTCCAGATTTGCGAGCCTTTGAAAATTAATTGATTATGACAAATTAATGTCTATTCAATTTCTTAAAAATAGGCACAAATCAGACAGTTCATTGAACTAGTAAAAGAAGTCTCATAATTGAATTCCTGGACTGTTTCAGAATCAGCGGACGGTTTTCCAGTAACTGATAAAAAAACGATTTTTTTCTAAAAACTTGATTTGTTCTGAAAACTTCGACGTCCAGTATCTTGGAAGCAAGTTAGGACATGCCTTCATGTATAAAAAAGTTATTTTCACCTAAAAACAAATCCTAAACGTTTGATGGTTTGACCTTGGGTCACTCTATATGTACACATATACACGATTTCTCACGGTAGCCGTTCGTTATAACTTCTCGTGGTTAGGAGAAACTTGAAATTTGAAATATCTGGAATTCAAGCTTATTTAATATTCTTCATTTTGAAATTTTACAAGTTTCAACTTCCTTATTTCAAATAGAACACTTGGTATATTATTTCATTTTTATATTCTCCCTGAAGAACTGATTCCATTGACCTATCACACTTGGGGTCGAGTATCGATAATTACATAGATATAGGGTGTGAAAAATCGAGATTTTTCAAGTTCACGAACTTTATGTGTCAAAACTATTCATAATTGGTCAAAACGGTTTACATGTCCCTTTCTCACTTTTTTATTCACTTTCTACATACATTTGATAAAAGCAAATTCAGGGTGGTTCAGAATTAAAATTTCCGACCAGCCTGTATCTTCATCAAAAAATTCCTGAACATGGAAAATCTCGATTTTTCACACCCTATATCTCAGTAATTATCAATACTTGACCCCAAGTGTAATAGGTCAATGAAATCAGCTCTTCAGGAAGAATCAAAAAATAAAACAATATACTGAGTGGTCTATTTGAAACGAGGGAGTTATAGGCGACTTCCGGTATAACTGTGGTTCAAACTTGAAAATACTTCAAAATGAAGAAGAATATTAAATAACCTTGAATTCTAAGTAAGGTTCTAACGAACGGCTACCATGGGAAATCCTGTATATACGAAATGAAGAAGGAACTCTTACCTCTGTTCTGAGCCTCACTAGCACTACTAGTTGGTGTCCTAGAGGTTTCAGATATATTCTCGTTTACAACCTCTATGGTGTAATTTTCAACCTCTTCTGTTCCAACTGGAAGATCCTGAGGATCTTGGAAAACATGACCTTCTGATAAACTGATCAGTTTTGCGTCACTGATGATCTTCAGACCATAGCAGAGATTAGTGATCTGGTTTGGCGGATTACTGATCTCTGATTCCGAGTCTGCATCTGCTGACAAAGATTCATCATCTGCGAACACAAACTCATAGTTATTTTCATAGTTAAGTGCATTATGGAGATTGATAGTTCACAACCCCTCGAACTTATTAACTCTTGGACAAGAAACTATACTATTAATTTTCATGAAATTTTATATTTTTTTTCTCAAAAATAGTTTTCTAATGGTAATGGTTGATGATTTTTGGTCAGTAGAAGTTGACAAATATTTCAGGATATTACCATCATAAAGTTGAGGAGGAGGTGAGCATATACCATCAATATATTTCTTGTTTTTCTTTATCGTTCTTTTTCTAATGTTCTCTCTGTCTTCATTGGTTTCACTTTCAGTTTCTGTTTTCGCCTTTTTTTTTCATTGAAATTTGCTTCTTTGTAGGTAGCTGGAATAAAATGAAAATTCGAAAATCAACCGCAAGATGATTCATAAAAACTGCATGCTAGTACTATTACCATATTCTCCCAAGACTGTGATCTTTCGAAGTTTTGTAAAATCATCTTCAGGTGTGAACTGCTTCATGATCGCTTTCCTCTCTATTTTAGTTGGAGGCCAGTAACAGGACCCATCTGTCAATAGGCAGTTTTTTGGAGCAACTGACACATATGTCAGTCCTCTAATCTGGAACTCTATGACTGTAAAGGGCAGCTGAATAACAGAAATATGATCAATCAACTACTTTGTTATCCTCATTCATTCCTATTTTCATCTATATTTATTTTTGATAATATAACCAAAAATCATATACAATGAAAATATTTATTTCTGGCATTTTATCAATAGTGACCCGCGAAGTAGAAAGGCCATGACAATAATTAACTGGAATCCTACTATCCACTTTCACTGAAAACACTTTTTCAAAACTATATGGAAATCAATCTAGATTGAACAGTAGGTCAACAAAAGCAAGTGAACTGGTGTGCAAAATGATTCTAACCAGTGAAAATCAACTAAATAATCATAAGATAACAATACATACAAACTTTATTCAGGTCTCCCCTTACTGAATGGAATTTGACTTTTGAATTCACAGAAGTCCTGCTTCATCTGATACGCCTAAATTTTTCTCTTCAATATCAGTAGCAGGGTGATCCAGATACAATGTAAAAACCATTGAACTGAATCAAACATCATAAACATAAAAAGATGATCAAGCTATCAAATTAATAATACATGAAATCATTCCTCTTGATTAGGCAGACTCTCAAATCATAAGTATGCCTCTATATAATAAATTCTTTGATATTTGGGATAATAGGTTGAACTCATGCAAATAAATGAATAATTGAATTGCAAATGAAATTTTCAGTAATTGTTCTCGTCCTTTCCTTCTCCAAATCAGATATGGAGAAGAAAATACAGAAAAAAGTTCTTAATTCAACAACTCAGTCACTGGTTATCAATGAAATTACATAATTGTGCCAGTGAATACATTTTGTTACAATATTTTCAATAGGTAAAATATACAGTTCAGGGGATAATTCTTCAATAATACCACAATGAAATATTTTTGATCTGCAGGGAGATGAAAAATAACTCTTAAAACTATGATATTTCTTGTATACTATGTAGATCTTAAAAGTTTGAGCACTGTCTATAATTTTCTCTATTCTTGCTACACAAACCAGTGAGTTGATTTTAATGATGCAGTGATTGTTTTTCATACCTGGTCCAAAATGGAAATGATTAATTCTGAGTAGATTATATGATTTTACCAACTCATTATTCAACGCTTGATCACTTTTTGGGTGAAAGGTAGTATAGATTTAAGGCTCACTAAAACCGACATAATCCAAATTGATGAAATGTTTCACCCCCAAACAAACTAGATGCATGTAATCTAGGGTAACCTGATCAATAATGTTAATATCTATATCTAACAAGGGACTTTTTGTAATATGGTAGCCATCATATATATCATAACTTCGAAAATCAGTATCATTCCTTAGGGGGCAATGTAACTCTGGGTAAGTCATCCTTCTATTAACAAATACACCTCCAGTTGTACATTTTGTACAAACGAAATATGCATTATGACTTTTCACACCTAATATATATGCCTTTGCCGGGGCATCACAAAGGAAATTTGAGATACTTATATGAATCAATTGATTCTTATATAAGAGGCCAGTGCTCTTCAACTCCAAATATTCAGTGACAAAACTATTCAACAATTCGATTGCAGTCCCAGGCTTCACATATCCATGATACACCCCAATTGCAAATTGGGAGTCACAATCAAAATTACTTATACTGCCAAAAATAGGCCAAAACTGACTATTGGAACTCTTTGTACTCTTGGTACTGCATCTATATTAATATCAATTTTGAGAACAGCAGCATCATACAGGGTTATTCCCTTTGATTGGAAAGTGTGTAATATACCAGCAGCAAGTCCAAAATGATAATAATGACCATTTTCAGTTTTCAGTAGATCATTTCTCTTTGGTGTTTTTAATAAGGTTCTGCAGTCCATTGGTAGATTATTGAACTCTTCTAAACTAAACCCCCTGTGCAGTATAGCGAACAGTTTATTGAAGTTTTCATGAGATATATTTCCACAGATAGCCCATTGTGTTAATTCCAGTTGCAAACTTTTCTGAACTTGTGGTCCACTGATGTGTGCCAATGGAGTTGTAGAGCTACTTTGTTGGACTTGGATGAATCAAATTAGTTATTTGATTGCATGTATTCATGTCGTCATTATCATTGACGGATATAACAGTTGATGAAGTTGATTCATTTGATGCATTATTGAAGTTAGATACATTAACCGAAACATGACTCTTTTCTTTTGAAGTTTTCACTGTTGAAGAAGCTCTTCTCAAAAGATTGTTTTTTTCTGTCTTCTTACTATCCCTAATGATTTGTCTCAGATAATACTTATTCATTTTATCAAACGGCTTTCGATGTTTCCGTTAACGATTCTGAAAACATCACTTCATATGATAAGACCAACACAAAATATTCATACATATACATGTTTCCACTTACCTCATGGCTCTTATCGATATTATTCTCCATACCTATTTATGCTTGTAGGAGATAAAAATAAAAAACAATATGCAATGAAGCAAAAATATATCAACACAAATCGCCCAAATTTGACGAACTATGAACCACGAACACCGAAATCCACACCCTCTTCTGTGTCCACACCAACCTTGACCTCAAAGACGACGC
The DNA here is from genome assembly GCA_963576655.1 of Gastrophysa polygoni. Lineage (NCBI taxonomy): Eukaryota > Metazoa > Arthropoda > Insecta > Coleoptera > Chrysomelidae > Gastrophysa > Gastrophysa polygoni. The sequence continues at coordinate 26,514,789 of OY755083.1, forward strand.
GGGACGCGGACTCGCGGACACCGGACAACGTCTTCAACTGCCAGACAGAACTATCAGGACTAACACAGAATCGAAAGAAGGACACAAGACTGGACACAGATCATAGGACCTACTGAATTTCCCCTATGAATTTGTATTTTGTAATCTTTCGCATATTATATTATACCTTTGTTCCTCTCAAGGGCATAGCCAAGACAATTTTAAGATTGTAGTTCGTAACATTTCAATTATATTTATTCTTTTATATTCCTCTTGAAACCACTCCTCAATGTTTCGAATTGAATATAGCAGGTAGATTGTCTCCAGGAAGATACAACTATATTATTCACTTAAACATAACATTCGATAATTCATGTAATATTGTGATTACATTAGTTGAAATAACTTTTTGCAATGTTCATCGCCAAACATTCAATCAATAATGACATTTTCAATCATTGACATTTGAATTTTGCAGTAACTTATACCGACTTATTTTAACATTTGTAACATTGCTAAAACTTTGAAACAATTTTCCAAAGACAACCTTGTACAGGCAAGCTGAAAAATATATAGCGGCAATGATACGTAATGTTTCGTGTTTAGTGGGGTAAAACCAAACCATTCAATCAATCAATCAATCAATCAATCTATTTTTATTGTTTCCTTAAAACATATGTTTTATAAACAAGGAGTAGGTCGAACTTAAGAATTATAATATAATACATATCCTAGCAATTGAATAAAATGTACCAATTTCCAGATAATATAAATTATGAACGAAAATATTAATTCTGGTTTAGCGTAATAGCGTGCACAGTTTTACAACACTCATTTATCAGATGGAAGAGGAAAGACCTATTCACTCATTCCTAATGAATGAGCGAAGCATCAATATATTACATATATGTGATGATAGAGTTTTAGCAGAGGAGGGCGTAATATTATTGAGAGTATCAATCAAGTTATTATTGTTATCTAAGGATGGTGTATTAGGAGGTCGCATGGTAGTGTAAATAGGACAATCGAACAGGATGTGTTCAATTGTTTCTTGCTCATTCTGATTGCACACTGAGCATAGTTCTCTTGGATTGATGCTATAAGCTGAACCACGATAAGTAAATTTTATTGCGAAGGTAGTGCATAGCCTGAGTTGCGCAATAGATCTGATGACTTGAAGCGGAACCTTCATATGCAGGTAGTTTTGTGTTTGATTCGAAAGTGTGAAGAACTGGGTGAGTGGGAGGAATGTGGATCGAAATAATAATGATTGGTCATCATGTTTCAATTGAGACATATATCGAGAGAGCATCGAATTCTTTTTTTGTCTGAGTTGAGTACCTGTGATTTCATCCAAGGGTGAATTGAAGTTCACATATTCCAGCTGCTGTTCGACTTGAAGAGCCCAATTATATTTCATGTCTGAAGTATTGCTGAGGCTGATTAATCTCTTAAAACATATTTTGGGTAGTCGATCATCTCTCATTTCTAGTATTTTGATAAGCCAATTGAGAACTTGCTTGAAAATGTTGTACAAAATTTTCACTCTACCTACTTCGACCCTTAAGGCATAGCCAGGAGTGTTTACCGGTATGGACAGGATTTTTTTGAAGAAGTTGAGCTGTACTCTCTCCAGAATATCATCGAAACGTAATCCCCAAACAGGAACACAGTGTGTCATGACGCTAAGAACAAGGGTTTCCAATAATTTCTCTCTAGCTCTCCAGGAATTCATTTTAGTTTTCGCCATAACAGAAAAAACAGCACCTACAGCTTGCTTTCCCTTATCAGCTGATGTGTACGCCATATCGCGAAAAAAAGACGAAGAAGAGAATGTTACTCCCAGATAAACAAACTTCCTCACTATTTCAATAGGATTATTTCTATATGAAAATCTAAGGTTATCAAATTGGTAGTTGCCCCTCGAAAAACACATAATTCTAGTTTTTTGCTCATTGACGGTTAAAAAGTTATTTTCACTGTAACGCTCGAGTATGTTGAGTTTTCGACCAAGATCAATTTCTGAATCAGATAAAATTACGAGGTCGTCCGCATATAGAAGCATTAGGAGATCATTATTGTTATCTATGTTGATTCCGTTGGCACCATTTGCATGAAAGAAAGCTTCAATGTCAGAGAGAAATAAATCAAACAGTAACGGGCTCAGCGATTCGCCTCGGAGAACACCAGTCGTAACGTTGAAGGATTTGGTAAGTCCTTCGGTAGCCTTGACTCTCATTTGTGCGTTGTTGTAGATGTTTCTGAGTATAGAAATTATTCTCGAACTAATCCCCATAGAGAAGAGTTTTGACCAGAGTAATGAGTGGTTGACAGAGTCGAACGCTCTTTTATAGTCAACAAATACTGCAAAAACTCTTCTCTTCTTCAACCTCAGATGTAGATGTATCACGGAGAACAAAGTGAAAACATTGTCCAGACAAGCCCTGTCTTTACAAAACCCAGACTGTATCTCTGGCGAAATGGTATTGTCTTCATTCCAAGTGTTCAGTCGTCTCAGCAGAACTTGAGTGAAAATCTTTGCGGGGCAGTTAACAAGTGCAATACCTCTGTAGTTCGTAGGGTCTTCTGTAGGGCCCTTCTTGTGCACCATGGATAAAATGATTTCACTCCAACTGCTAGGAACAAGTGTGGATTCTAGAATATCGTTGAATAAGCAAGTCAAGTAAAGTATCCAGTTGTTTGGAAGATTTTTCAAGAACTCATAAGTAATGGAGTCAGAACCTGGTGATTTGTTGTTTTTACATGAGTTAATGACTGAGTGTATTTCTGAGGAGGTTATTGTTGCGTCGAGATAGGGATGACGGGCATCAAAGAAACTTGAATTATCTACTAGAGGCGGGGGATAAATTCTGGAGTAAAAATCTTCCCAAATTTGTATGCTCAGAGTTTTAGGTGATTTTTTTAGATGGAATGATTTGATGGTGGACCAAAACGTTTTAGGATTATTGCAGTTATTCAAAGTAATGAGTAATTCATGATGAAATGTCTGTTTTTTGAATTTGAGTAATCTTTTATGAGAGCGTTTCGAGTCCAAAAAGTGTTTTTCATTTTCAGGAGCAAAATTTTCAGCTTTGAGCGCTTTCAATTGGTTCTTCAGGTGATGCTTAGATTCAATAATGCACTCATAATCGAACCAAGGCATATTATTTATCTTAACAGAAGGTGAGGAGTAATGATGTTGCTTCGTGAGTTTCAAGATGCTGGAGGTTTCATAAATGGCGGAACAAAAGTTGTCAAAGTTGTCAAAAGTTGTCATTCATTATGTGTGCATCCGATGTTCAAGTGTATTTCATAAGAGCTGTCTACTAACTCATTTCAAGAAAAAAGTTACTTTAGTGGAAGATAACAAAATTATCTGTTGTAATAAAGACAAGTCTAACGAACTAGAAGAACAGGCGAGTATACTAGAAAAAAACAATTAGTGACTTAGAAGATGAAGGTGAAATGAAAAACAAACATATTGAAAAGCTGAAGAAAGAAAAAGAACTTTACATTCAACAAGCAGTAGAAATCGAATCTGAAATGAATACTTTATTGGAATCCCACCAAAAACAATCAGTGAAATGGAAGATAAAATTGAGGAACTACAAAAAAAGGTATGTGATAAAGTTAAGCAAACAAAAACTACTGATACTCAAACATACATTGGAGTGAGTCATGAATCCACAACTATAATTGCACAGACCAGGGAACAAGCCAGTGGCGGAGATGTTCCTATGAAAATACAAACAAATATTACTGACAAAGCAAAGACAAAAATATTTTATAAACCAATGGAAAGGAGTGAAAATAAAAATCATATGACAGTACATACCAATGAAACTGAAATAAAAAATAAAATAATGTTTGTCTCAAATTACCATGGAAGAAACTTAGCCTTGAGACTACAGAACGAAAAACGCTTCCCTGCAGAATCATTTCTAAAACCTAATGCAGGAGTAGATGAAATTTTCAAAACCGCAATAGCGAGTACAACAAACTTCACGAAAAAAGATATATTAATCATCTGGCTTAAGGAAACACATATTGAAAAGCTGAAAATGTTTGTTGATGTCGCAAAAAATATAAATATGATTATGATCACCCAGCCATACATCCATAACAAACGTATCAGTAACAAATCAACTTATGAAAAGAATTTATACCTGGCCAAAAAAATACATGACTACAGATCGACGATAAAATTGTTTGAATGAAATAATCACCTGAAATCGACAAATTTTTACAGAAATAGTAATGTTCTGAACAAAATCGGAATATATTCTGTAAGTAAATCGCTCATAAATTATATAAATAATAATTTCACCAAATTTGGTGGAAACGGTAGTGGTTCACAAGACCTTACTAAATCGAGTCAGCACCAAACAGTACTCAGCCCGAACAACCAGAATCCAGAACCCAATCAAAACTCAAACGAACCAAGAAGCTCTTCTGATAGCGTGACGACCAAATCTGCAACTCCCTCTGAAGTATCTTCTAGTAATGTAACAGAAATTATTAAGAATAACAGCAATTTTTTATACCCACGACTATCCCAGATCTCTCTGATGAATTAAACAAACCTAATTATGACAAGTTCTGTATCAGCCCAAAAAATATTGAACAACATGTATACACTAGAAATAATAAATTTGTAGTCTGCCATCAAAACATTCAGTGTCTGGGCAACAAAATTATTCAGTTAGATGTGATAACAGAAGGTGATTTACTTTGTGACTCACTATTCTTTTCTGAACATTGGCAGAATGGTCAGCAGCTAAATGTGATAAAGCTGAAAAATTTCAGTCTATGTACTGGTTTCTTTAGAAGTGAAACCAAAAAACGGCGGTGTAGCAATTCACAAAAATGATGCAACTAGCTTGGAATTTGCTGTCCTAAACCTAAAAAACGTATGTCTTGAGGGTGTACTCGAATGCTGCGGCATCAGATCACAACAAAATAAAACAACCTTTGTCTGTCTGTATATACTGTATATACTGGTCTGTATATATATGAGATGTGTCTCTACGTTTATAAGAATAGAGAAAAGTTTATGGCAAACCAACAGGACCATCCATATGCAACTAGAGCTAGAGGTTTGCTGATACCGAACCCACACGAAACCTCTCTTTATCAGAAGAGTCACCTCTACCTCGGACCCAAACTATATAACAAGCTAGATGTCTCTATTAAGGATCCAATGAATATTTTCATATTCAAAAGACAATTAAAAAAATATCTCATAGAAAGAAATTGCTACACCGTTGAAGAGTTCTGATAACTTCTCTCGATGAGTAGGTAATTGTTTGTTACCTTTATATGTCTGGATTAGTCTTTGTCATGTTTGATGTTTTATATATTTTTTTTTCTTTTTTTTATTTATACACTGACGTCTTCCTTGTTACTGTATGTAAATGTTTCTTGTAATAATTCCATACTGTTCAACAAGTGAAATAAATATTATTATTATTATTATTATTATTATTATCAATGGTTACATCTACAATTTGGTATTAGATAAAACATATTAGACATTTTGTTTCATTCTATTTATTAGCGCTGTTTAATGATCATTTTTATAACATTCCATAGAAACGAAGATAGTGTAACAGAAAGGACCCACTGAACATTAAATTCAATTTCTGGCTTGACAATTGAGATTTACCATAGAATTCTATGAAATATAGCTGGAAATGCAATGCAAAATCCAATCTCAGCTACTTGAATAACAATTAGGTGAGTTTGCCATTTTTTTTTTGGTCCACCAACATTGAAATATAAATTGAGAATTCAATAATAATCTCTTTCATTCTCAAGAAACAGGATGTACATATTTATAACAGAAACTTTAGAACATAAATATGAAAAACAACAAAGTATTATAATACAATACAAATTTAGGAAATATATAGAAAAGTGATCACAATCCATCAATGTACCATATATAATCATGCAGCAAATAGTTTTTTCAATGTGGTATTCAAAAATGATTGAAATAAAGATGCAATATGTTGTTCAATGTTTATTCATAAATTGACTATATTGACTATAACTATAGTTAGATTTCTTATTGATGTGAAGTTATCCACGCTTTTCTAGCCACGCTTTCGCGCAAGGCACAGAATTCGCGCGCAACGTTGCCAAATTTCCCAGCCACGGTTTTATATACGGATTCTCTTTACCGATGGCTTATATCGTGAATAAAACAAAGAATCATTTTCTGGGATGAATAATAAGAGTGTTACGATTTTCTTTAAAGCAACATGATATTGAAAAATGATGGGAATTGTTTTTTTTTCAAATTAAAAATGAATTTTTCGTTACATCTGCGTTATTGAATGATGTGTGTCGATGAATTTTTCGCCAATATGTCGAGAACGACCCCACCGTCATGAGGAAAAAATGAAATAAATTCGCAGTGCCGTACGTAGGTTGAAAAAATGATAACTGATGTGATACACGGTTTTTTTAATATCTCCGTTATTAATTGATGTGCGTTGATGAATTTTTTGCCAGAATGTTGAGAAGGACTGAATATTTAAGGAAAAAACATTGAATGATTTCGCAGTGCCGTACGTATGTTAGAAAAAAAATAATATCTGTCATATTTGACACTTTTTTCGTCATGGCCCCGTTATTAACTGATGTGCGTTGTTGAATTTTTTGCCAAAATGTCGAGGAGCACACATTCTTCATGAGGAGAGGAAGAAATGAATTCGCAGTGCCGTACGTAGGTTGGGAAAAAATAATATTTGATATGAAAAGACTGGTTTTTTGGAAATATATCCGTTATTAATCGATGTGCGTTGATGAATTTTTCGCCAGAATGACGGGAAGGACTCGATCTTTATGAGAAAAAAATAAAATGAATTCGCAGTGCCGTCCGTAAGTTGGGAAAAAATAATATTTGATATGAAAAGACTGGTTTTTTGGAAATATCTCCGTTATTAATCGATGTGCGTTGATGAATTTTCCGCCAGAATGACGGAAAGGACTCGATCTTTATTAGAAAAAAATAAAATGAATTCGCAGTGCCGTCCGTAAGTTGGGAAAAAATAATATTTGATATGAAAAGACTGGTTTTTTGGAAATATCTCCGTTATTAATCGATGTGCGTTGATGAATTTTCCGCCAGAATGACGGGAAGGACTCGATCTTTATGAGAAAAAAAATAAAATGAATTCGCAGTGCCGTACGTAAGTTGGGAAAAATAATATTTGATATGAAAAGACTGGTTTTTTGTAAATATCTCCGTCATCAATCGATGTGCGTTGATGAATTTTTCGCCAGAATGACGGGAAGGACTCGATCTTTATGAGAAAAAAATATGCTATCCTTTTTCCTGGATTATCTCGAAAAATATAGGTTTGCGCACGATTTCATTGTGAAATTCGGGTTACTGAGGTCGGAATACGTAAGTTCAAAAATTTTTTGGCATAATGACATCAAACAAAGTTAAAGCTGATCAGAATAAAATGTGAAATTACTTACATTTCAAATCACCGGCTAAACGGTTATCTACCAACCAAACACATAACCTCACACAAATCCTTCTTCTTCTCAACGCTTAGACATACACACAGACATGCTTCTAATTATTACAAGAATCTCGCCGTAATACGAGAGGATGAACGAGTATACCCGAACGATCTAGACAGAAGCGATGCTCGACCACAGAACACCCGCTCGACTTCCAAGTTATTACCACAGTATATACCCTCTGGAAAGGGCATATACTGTGTTATCACATGTGTTATTACAGTAGAGAATATACAGGGAAAATGTGGGAAATCTCTCGGATTCAGATCAAACTTGAAAAAATAATATAACAGGTTCCTATATTTTTTTTGGTGATTTTGCAATTATTATTAATTATTTCGAAAAAAAATTTTTGAACTTACGTATTCCGACCTCATTAACCCGAATTTCACAATGAAAACGTGCGCAAACCTATATTTTTCGAGATAATCCAGGAAAAAGGATAGCATATTTTTTTCTCATAAAGATCGAGTCCTTCCCGTCATTCTGGCGAAAAATTCATCAACGCACATCGATTGATGACGGAGATATTTACAAAAAACCAGTCTTTTCATATCAAATATTATTTTTTCCCAACTTACGTACGGCACTGCGAATTCATTTTATTTTTTTCTCATAAAGATCGAGTCCTTCCCGTCATTCTGGCGGAAAATTCATCAACGCACATCGATTAATAACGGAGATATTTCCAAAAAACCAGTCTTTTCATATCAAATATTATTTTTTCCCAACTTACGGACGGCACTGCGAATTCATTTTATTTTCTTCTCATAAAGATCGAGTCCTTCCCGTCATTCTGGCGAAAAATTCATCAACGCACATCGATTAATAACGGAGATATTTCCAAAAAACCAGTCTTTTCATATCAAATATTATTTTTTCCCAACTTACGTACGGCACTGCGAATTCATTTTATTTTTTTCGCATAAAGATCGAGTCCTTTCCGTCATTCTGGCGGAAAATTCATCAACGCACATCGATTGATAACGGAGATATTTCCAAAAAACCAGTCTTCTCATATCAAATATTATTTTTTTCCAACTTACGTACGGCACTGCGAATTCATTTTATTTTTTTCGCACAAAGATCGAGTCCTTCCCGTCATTCTGGCGGAAAATTCATCAACGCACATCGATTAATAACGAAGATATTTCCAAAAAACCAGTCTTCTCATATCAAATATTATTTTTTCCCAACTTACGTACGCCACTGCGAATTCATTTTATTTTTTTCTCATAAAGATCGAGTCCTTCCCGTCATTCTGGCGGAAAATTCATCAACGCACATCGATTAATAACGGAGATATTTCCAAAAAACCAGTCATTTCATATCAAATATTCTTTATTCCCAACTTACGTACGGCACTGCGAATTCATTTTATTGTTTTCTCATGAAGATCGAGTCCTTTCCGTCATTCTGGCGGAAAATTCATCAACGCACATCGATTAATAACGGAGATATTTCCAAGAAAACAGTCTTTTCATATCAAATATTATTTTTTCCCAACTTACGTACGGCACTGCGAATTCATTTTATTTTTTTCTCATGAAGATCGAGTCTTTTCCGTCATTCTGGCGGAAAATTCATCAACGCACATCGATTAATAACGGAGATATTTCCAAAAAACCAGTCTTTTCATATCAAATATTATTTTTTCCCAACTTACGTACGGCACTGCGAATTCATTTTATTTTTTTCTCATAAAGATCGAGTCCTTTCCGTCATTCTGGCGGAAAATTCATCAACGCACATCGATTAATAACGGAGATATTTCCAAAAAACCAGTCTTTTCATATCAAATATTATTTTTTCCCAACTTACGGACGGCACTGCGAATTCATTTTATTTTTTTCTCATAAAGATCGAGTCCTTCCCGTCATTCTGGCGAAAAATTCATCAACGCACATCGATTAATAACGGATATATTTCCAAAAAACCAGTCTTTTCATATCAAATATTATTTTTTCCCAACCTACGTACGGCACTGCGAATTCATTTCTTCCTCTCCTCATGAAGAATGTGTGCTCCTCGACATTTTGGCAAAAAATTCAACAACGCACATCAGTTAATAACGGGGCCATGACGAAAAAAGTGTCAAATATGACAGATATTATTTTTTTTATAACATACGTACGGCACTGCGAAATCATTCAATGTTTTTTCCTTAAATATTCAGTCCTTCTCAACATTCTGGCAAAAAATTCATCAACGCACATCAATTAATAACGGAGATATTGAAAAAACCGTGTATCACATCAGTTATCATTTTTTCAACCTACGTACGGCACTGCGAATTTATTTCATTTTTTCCTCATGACGGTGGGGTCGTTCTCGACATATTGGCGAAAAATTCATCGACACACATCATTCAATAACGCAGATGTAACGAAAAATTCATTTTTAATTTGAAAAAAAACAATTCCCATCATTTTTCAATATCATGTTGCTTTAAAGAAAATCGTAACACTCTTATTATTCATCCCAGAAAATGATTCTTTGTTTTATTCACGATATAAGCCATCGGTAAAGAGAATCCGTATATAAAACCGTGGCTGGGAAATTTGGCAACGTTGCGCGCGAATTCTGTGCCTTGCGCGAAAGCGTGGCTAGAAAAGCGTGGATAACTTCACATCAATAGATTTCTTTTTCCATATTATGATACATGGAACAGAAAATGGATTGACCAAACAATTTGATGATTCTCTGTATGATGGAATCTTCATAATATGACTGATATATTCAACAACAGAAACTTTGTGTGCAGGAACAGAAAATATTTTTTTTAATGAAATAAAATTTCAGAAATGAATGATTCTGGAATTTTGATGAGAATGTTGGTAGATTCTCACAACCGTTAGGCTTAATGCCCAATAAAATGACCCTACAGCATGACCTGTATTCCAAATTCGAGGTGAATATCTCAAAAACTGCAGGAATTATAAAGGAAAAACTAAAAAAAAAATATTGGAATTTCATGTATGTACATGTAGGAACACCATGTTTATATAAAGCGATAGCTATAAATTGATAATTATAAATTCATTAAAATACTTTCTAATGTCTATACCAGCATAAAATATTATTCATACCCTAAATGAGAATGCAATATACATATGATTGGACATATGAGGCTGAGTAAAGATATAATTTGATAATTTAAGACTTCAATAGTTGCATAGACGGAACATTTCAACATTTTTGTTTTACAATGATCTTACAATTTTTGGTTAGAAAGTAGGTTGTATTGTACAGTTCTGTTGGCAAGAAGTCTGACTGATTTACTGTTCTGTCTGGTTAATATTAGGTAATCTTAGTTCATGTTTCACAGATTCTCGCCCATCACATTCAATATTCAAATCAAAAATAACTCGCGTCTGTTTCTCTTTCAGCTCGCCTACAGATATGAGTGACCTTATCATTTGCCCACCAGTAACATTACTACCTCGAGGAGGCTTTATGAATGAGTGCAAGGACATCAACCTGAAGATTTGGCCTACTTGCAATGGATCTGGGTGGTTATTGGATCCACCTGCAGTTCTCATCATTCCAAAAAAAATGCTACAGAAAACAAGAAATAGCAATCAGTAACAACTAGAAGAATAGAAACTAAATATCCCAATTGATAAAAAAACATTTTTCGAATCGGGTGGTTTCCATTACAGTTAAAATTTGTTTCAAAATTGATGATTTCCTCACCTCTGAATGATCTTGATTCATTCTTGATGTCATCAAGTACTTGAACCCTTTTTCTGTCAAGTATTTCGTCAAATCAAGAGTACATGCTATTGTAGCTTCAAGTCCTTCGAATGTTGATTACAATAGGAATATATCTGGTTGTGAAGTCTGACTCCACAATATTAAGTATTGTAGAAAAGATTCTAGTTCCTGAAATAGTTGAATAAATGAGATTGATTCTTATTTGAGAATTTATGGTAACACAAGTGGACAAATCGGATAGTGTCAAAATCATTTGAATAAGAGAATGTGAATTTTCTGTATCATCATTTGATGATTCATGGGATGATTGAAGGAATCATCAAGATGAATTTCCTGGTAAACATTATTTGATTATTCATTATTAATTCACCTTATTTTCTTTGAAAATCAACTCTCACTGCACTGGCAGGTCTAGAAGAGTTCATTATATCCACAATTTTATTTATACTTTTACAGTTGAATTGTTTCAAACATCGAACCATGATTGTTGTCCGGCTCAAATATTTCTTGACTGGGTTCAGTCGGGCAGAGATTCATTTCAGAAACAGGAATGGACTGGAATTATATTGGGGTTTTTAGGGCGGGAAGTACTTGGAGGTGTATCCTGCACAAACGTGCTAACTGATTTGGAGGACTGACGAGCAGGAATGTGCGTGCTGGATAAAAACATTAATTTTATTTACAACCAGATTGTTTACTGACCTTATTGTTCTGTTGATTCAACTTCCCAACTAGGTTTACAGTTGAAAATTATTTCCTTTGTCAGGGTATTGTATTACTTAGTCAGATTATTGTTTTCATCTATTTCAGTTTGAATAATAATACATGTTTATTTGTTTCGGAATAAATTTTTGAGCATGTGTGTATTACGTGTATGACTACTAATTTTAGCAGGCACCATTAGTATTCCAAATATACTAATCAGTTCCATCTATTTCTAATGGATATCATTTCTGAAAATAGAAAGAATACAGGACCAATTATAATTTGAAATTGATTTTTCTCGTGTAGAACACACAAAAATACTTACATTCTTGAATATGAATGATTACAAAAGATGTAATTATTAAACTGATTAACAAATAGATTGGGGACGAGTATTGAATAGTCTAGATTAGATCTAGAAACATCGTATATGTATATCTACAATTATTGATATTTAGAAACATTTCCATGAATTATATCATCTCAAGGCTTGAGATGATATACTATATTAACCAGTAGGGCAGTGGAAGAGCCCCCTTCGTCAATCTTTTCAAGCCAATATGATTCTTGCGAAAATGTTGGGAACAAATATATACGTTAGGTGGTATATTTTTCTTGTAGATATCTACTTTTGACGCATTATCTCATCCTGAATTGAGCAAAAAATGTCTTCGAATATATTGTTTCGTATATTGTACGAGATAATGAATTGAATGTTTCACATATACTCACTTTTGGTGCTTTAAAGATGTGTAGATCAGAGTTTTGAGCCCTTGAAATACCAGACAAATGACAGAACCGATATGGTTCCATATCAAAAGTACTAATATTAGAAGTAACAGAAACGAGAAAATATGGGAACTGATTGAATACGAAATATAATGTTATAAGCATATATGTATTAACTACAATATTGACCAAACGCCATAAGAGCAGTGTTAGAAAAGTGATGCTTCATTATATACCTCTTTAATTGGCAACGATGATCGAGGGCGCATGCGCAAAATTTAAATTTTGAAACTTCATGTGTAATGTGTCAATCTCTTCAGTTTACAGGTTATGTTTGTACTACTCATCTATTTCCTCCTTAAATCATCCTCATCTAAGATTTCATCTATAAATAATCATGTTATTTTGAAAATAGATATTTGAATATGTATATATATTGATGGTAGACAACATAACATATACTTAGCTTTGATATAGAGTGATCTGGTTATACAGGTACGTTTTTTTCAGATTGAATAGAATGGAGCAATCAATATTCAAAAAATGGTAGAAATCTCGGTAGAAATATGAGATATCCTCAGTATTGAAATGATGTAAATGAACATTCATCATGGAAGCAACACATATCCGTGTGATGAATTTCTTACCGATGATATGAATTGGAGCTCTTGGAGTCGCAGAGAAAACAAATCTGTACGTTTTTTGCGGACATTTTGTGAAGAGTTACAAACTTAAACTACGAATACCACAAACAACAACAACAACAACTATAAACTAAAGTCTAAACACAAACACTGAATAATCCAGAACCGAAAAAGAACAATCACTCACAATAACGCTTATTACGAGTAATAAAAATATTCAATTCTTGAACATTGACAAGACGACAGTTCAAAGAGTAATGTTGTTTGAATAATTGCGTTACACAAAAAGTATTAGGTACAAGACACGACGCACGATCATTCCCAATTTCAGTAGCAACGACAGGCGTAAGAGTGAAACAATACTAAGAGAGTCTGTCATCTTCCACTTTCATTTTGGCTTATACGCATGAATAAATCCTTGCCAATTGCACTCTTTTATTCTGACATCAGATAGGCTGTCCTTATTATCAATATTCGTAGTTAATACATATATGGTTATAAGTTATTTATCTTTCCATTGAAATTTGATTTGCGCCAATTAATTTGAAAATCGATTGACAGATATGTCAATCGCACAAATGACACAAAACACGTTACACATTGTGTATTTCTTTATTTCATGATCGCAGATCGCAAAATAATTCTGACTGACGCTCGCCCTCTCTCAGATAATCATTGAAACATTGTCCTCGAACCCGCATTCTCCAGAAAAATTTCTGAAACAAAAGCGCATCAGTAATCACACCATCTTATAACCACCTTAGTTTCCGTATAATACAAACAATAGCTTTGTTCGCGGATCTCATTTTGAACCGATTTCGAACCAGTTCATAACTAATTCAGGATTGTCGTAAAGCGCATGCCTAGTTATCAACTGGTTCAGGATTATATTTTACCGCGAACGATTTCAGAACTGAAGGAACTGTCAGATAAGTCTTCTAACATAACCGTGTTTTTGTGTGTTTTGACCTTAGATCATACAGGAATAGATACGGTATCAAGGCAGATTTGTTTTGTATCTGCGGGGGGAAATAGAGTACAAGTCTTCCTATTGGACGATTTTGAAGTTGACATTTGTGACGTTTTCACGGTATCAATTTTTGGTGTTTACGTCCTTCTTTCCTTCGTGAATTCATTAGATTTTTTCAATTTGTCGGTGTTTGTGTGTTGAGAACATATTTTGAGTGGACTGTATTTTGGAAATAGAGACTATGGGAAGATCCTGTGCTATTTGCGATAGCAGATATGATAAATCTACTCCAAAATCATTTCATATGTGAGTATTCCTTAGGCGTAGATGCTGATAGGCAGTTAGGGATCCTTCAAGGCTGGTTCATGCAACGTTCATTATAATTACATTTCAATTATATTATGATTAAAAAAAGTTGAATCACTAATACTGATGCGGCGAGTTCATGCAATGCATTATTGCATTTTCATTACATTAGTCCACTAAGAAGTTGGCCAACTTTCAACTATGCATTATAATTACATTATATTCGTAGTGAAAACAGCTAATTCGCATGCGCCGGGATGTCATTTGCTAGACATAGAGCATGAAATCGAATTCCTGTCACTTCTCCTCACACAAAATCAGCGGTTTCGTGACCTTTTCTTTCGAACCAATACAAGCAGAGACATAATCAATGAAGATAACAAAAGTCCAATACGCTGTGAAGACAAAAATTGATTATTAAACACATACAGATGCATTCCACAATTCGTTGAGTCTCAATAAGCATGCACTAATGCGCTGTTAATGTGTTGCATAAACGGGGAGTTTTTCTTAGTGATAATATAATTATAATATAATTAAAATGTAATTATAATGAACGTTGCATGAACCAGCCTTTAATTACGACAATAAATACTTTTATATTCAAAAATGAATATTGCAATTTGTTTAATCAAGAATATGATTCAAAATGTTTTAGGTTTCCGAAAAATCCGGAAGTAAGGGCGCAGTGGTGCCATATTATTGGATTTGAAATGGATGTTTTGCCCAAACATACTTTTCTATGTTCAGATCATTTTTCTCCTGATGATATACATTCTTTCCCTTCTGGATTGAAATATCTCGCCAAAGGAGCTCTGCCAATAGTAACAATTGCTAGGTGTGTATCAATATTTATAAACTGAAACTGCATGAAACATGTTACACTGAAAATTTACAGGAAATTGACAGAGGCTGCTGCAGATACCTCTTCAGAAGAAGTTTTTGAAATCCCTCAGGGTACATGTGCCATTACTAGTAGTAGTTCTTCATCAATGGGGTAAGATATTTGAAGTTTATTTGCAAGTTCTTACCACCAAGCACATTTCTCATCTATACTGAACAATATTCACATTATAAGTTTTGAATATTTTTCACTATTCTCAGGAAAATAATCAGGCAAAAGGCGAATATTTTGGATCACAGTTCTTCATCATCAGATAGTGACAGAATTCCAAAGAGATTCAAGCCAACCTCAGAAAGTTCTACTAAGTTGAAAATTCCTGGTACTTCTAAGGCAAGTGATACTTCAGGGACGATAACTGCATCAGAAACTGAACGGGAAAAAGCAATATTTTCATCGAAAAGGTAAATGTTTCAGCTATAGCCATAATAAGTAATATTTGATTTGGAAGTACATATGAAAAAAATACTCATGATAGATTTTCGAAAACCTTTCATTTTGAATTTCTTTTTATTGAAATTTGAGATCATCTTGTATGTTGATTTACAGATATGAAATATAATTGAATTTTATTTTCCAGGAGATCTCTATTACATAAATTCCGTAAATGTTCAACTGAAGACATGCGAAATCCCAGAAAAGTGAGAAGTTCTGATTTTTCAACCAAGCTGATCCAGCGGCAGAGGTTAATCATAGCTAAGCTGAAAAGGGCGAACAAGCGTTTGACTGAAAAAGTTCAGAACTGCAAACAATTATTCTTGTATCTTCGAAAGAATAAATACCTGAGCAAAAGTGCAGAAATAATTATAGAAGTGAGTGAATGAAGACAGATGAATTTGTAGTTCAAAAATCAGATTCTTACCGCACATCCATATTTAGACAATCAACATGAATCTCTCAAAGTCAATTTACCAATATGACTATATGAAAGTATGAATGATGTCAAACTTGCCATGAAATTCAATAATTAGTTCAGATAAAATTTTTTCATTGATCTGAAAATAGTATGATCATCAATTCAATTAATTCTGAGAGAAAATCAAAACTGTACAATTATTCATAATTGAAATTGATTTATGTTGGTGATTTCTTCATTGACTGTAGTAACTTGTTTGGACTTTACAGAAAAAGTTTCCTGAAGCTCCAAAGCTACTCATTCAGAGAATGATGCAAGGACCTTCAAAACTAAAATACCCACCAGAATTGAGAAGTTTTGCTTTAACCCTCAGTTTTTATAGCATGAAAGCTTATAGGTATGTCAGAGACAAATTCAACAGTTGTTTGCCTCATCCAGATACAATTTCAAAATGGTACCATTCTATTGATGGGAGTCCTGGATTCACAGAGGAATCCCTACGTGCCATAAAAGTAAAAGTTGCTGAACATGCAGAATTAGGAAGAAAGTTTCTATGTAATATTGTAATGGATGAGATGGCTATAATGCAAAGGGTTCAGTGGACAGGAAAAAAATTCACAGGATATGTTGATTATGGTGCTTCAGTAGAACCAGATACCACTGAAGCTACAGAAGCCTTAGTATTCATGTTAGTAGCTATAAATGGACATTGGAAAATTCCTGTTGGCTATTTCTTAGTGAATAAACTGAAAGGTCATGAAAAGGCAAATCTGCTACAAGAACTTCTTCGCTTTGTCCATGAATCTGGAGTGATTGTTACATCTATCACATTTGATGGTGCACAAAGCAATTTAAATATGGCTCGTTGCTTGGGAGCCAAAATTAATGATGCTCTGGATTTGAAACCTCATTTTCCACACGAATAAGCCAGTATATATTTTTCTAGACCCTTGTCATATGACAAAATTGTGGCGTGATCAGAAAATTTTAGAAGATGGTAAGGGTAGAAATATTGAATGGAAATATTTTGAACAGCTTGTTCAATTTCAAGAATCTGAAGGGCTACATGTTGGGACGAAAATAAGAAGAAGGCATGTCAACTATCATAACGAAAAGCAAAAAGTTAGACTTGCCTTTCAAACTTTCAGTAAAAGCGTTGCTGTTGCATTGAACTATCTAGATAAGGATTTGAAGATTGATTCTTTTCATAATTCCGAAGGTACAGTTGAATTATGTAAAGTTGCTAACAACATTTTTGATATCTTCAATTCTAGATCGAAATTTTCAAAATATCCTTTCAAAAGAGGAATTTCAGATAGCAATATGAATGATATTTTCAGCTATTTAGATTACTGTAAAAAGTATATACTGTCTTTGAATTTACAAGGGAATTCTATTTTACTGACCAAGAGAAAAACTGGTTTCTTAGGTTATCTTATCTGTATAGAGAGTTTGCAATGTATGTATGATGATTATGTTTCATCTGATACTCCATTATTCGATTACATTTTAAGTTATAAGCTATCTCAAGATCATATAGAAGTATATTTTAGCTCTGTGAGAAGTTATTTTGGATTCAACAACAATCCAACCGCTCAACAGTTTGAAGCAATTTATAAACGTTTATTGGTTCACACTGAAATAAAGGGTAGTAACTTTGCCAATGCAACAGCAATGGACAATACAACTATACTCAGTGTTAGTTCTGTTACAAAATCGTCGCTAGGAGAAAACTTTGAAGAATGTGAAGACTATATCGAAATGGTAAATTCTTGTGAGGATCATGATTATATAAATTCAGCATCCTGGCATTTAACAGTGTTTGTGGAAGATGTGGTTGAATATATGTCAGGTTTTGTAGTAAAATGTTTGAAAAAGTGTGTTGTATGTAAAGATTGTCTTCACCTGTTAGAAGATGAAGAAACATATTCTCTTTTGCAAAAGAGAAAAAAATATGGGGAATTGATTAATGCCTCAAAATTCGTTATAGGTGTTTGTAAAACTGCAGAAGCATATCTGAGATTATACATGTCCCAGAATAACTTGTTTTCTAGAGATGTTACTATTGTCAAAAGATTAATAGATGGTACCATCAGAAATTTAAAACAAAATATATTTGCATATTCTTCAAAACATGCTTCTAATGAGGATCCATTAAATGAACATCCATTGATATTAATAAAACTGATATTAAAAAATTATTTTAGAATAAGGATACACTATGAGACATTTAAATTAAAAGATAAGGTGAATAATAGAGTGAGAAGTGTCTTAACTAAGACAATTTTATTCAGAAATCAATGAATTAAGTCTGTATATGATTATCCATCTATTTTGTATAAATAAGGAATGAAGTATAAGAAGTTTGTGAAAAAATGGCTTTGGGAAGAATGATATGCTGTATATACTGTAAAATAATGTAATTTATGTATTTATAATAATTTTTTTTTTTTATTTATTTAAGTACTCTAAGAGATAACAAGATCCCATAATGAGTATATCATGTGAGATTATACGAGTGACATGCATGTCCCAACATTTTTGTAACTTATAAACAATTATAAAAAATTTCACTAACTTAAATAACTATTGTAGTACAGAGGAAGAAATCATTATTTGTATATCATAAATTCTCTAGGAGATGTTTTTTCATCTTTCTATTGAAAGTGTCAATGGACGGACTGTTTTTTATATGTTCAGGAATTTGGTTAAACCATTGTAGAGCTTGAAACGTAGTTCTTTTTTTCCCAACATTAGTAGCACTTGGTAGTATGTAGAAGTGTTGGTTTGTTCTCGTGTTGTAATGATGTATATCACAATTTTGAGTTAGGTTGACTTCTGTTTCAGTTTGGTTGTTTTTAATTTTATAAATAATTTTGACACTATCTAGTTTAACTATTTCAGTGACTTTCAAAATTTTTAGTTCTTTGTAAAGCATTGTTGTTTTTGTCCTATATGGGAAATTGAATAAAGTCTTAACTATTTTATTCTGGGCTATTTGTAGTCTATTGATGTCTTGTTGTCTTGCTTGTCCCCAAAAAGCAGCTAAGTAAATCAGATGAGAATACACATTCGAATAGTAAATTTGAAATTTAGTTTTTTTGTTGAACATCATGGCACTGTGTTTTAAGTGATAACATAAATAGTTCAGTTTTGTGCATAGTTTAGAGATATGTTTTTCGAATGTTAATTTATTGTCTAAGATTAAACCCAGATATTTGGCACTTTCAACTTCATTTATTTTTTCACTATTTATGTTTAATTGGAAGTTATTGTTTTCAGCATCACCATTAAATATCATATAGTTGCATTTGGTTTCATTTAAGAGAATATTGTTTTTTACTGTCCACTTACTTATGCAATTCAGATCCTCTTGAGCTACCTGGAAGATTTGTTTGTGTGTTCCTGAGTAGAAAAGGGCAGTATCATCAGCAAACAGAGTTATTTTCCCGTGAAGTCCATTACTACATAAATCATTGATATATATGAGAAACAGTGTAGGAAACACGACCAATTACACTTCCCTGGGGTACACCACTTGTTACTAGGGTCTTTTCACTTGATAGTCCATTGATTGTTGTATAGTGCCATCGGTTGTTTAGGTAGCTAGTGAATAGATCGAGTGTTTTTTTCTTAATGCCAATCAAGTTTAGTTTGTTAAGTAATTGTTTGTGCTCTACAACATCGAATGCTTTTCTAAGATCTAAGAAAACTGCCATTACTCTATTTCGTTCATCAACTTCTTTGTAGATGTATTCCATGATGTTAGTGATTGCTGTTTGAGTGTTTCTTCTTGACAAGAACCCATTCTGATGTTTGCTGAAGAAGTTTATGTTCTCTAAATGATTAAGAAGCCTGGCTTTAATCACTGATTCGAAAATTTTGGAAAACACTGTCAGTATTGATATTGGTCTATAATTATTACTGATATTCTTGGGACCACATTTATGTACGGGGGTCATTTTGGCAATTTTGAGACTCGATGGAAATATTCCTTTTTTAATACATTTGTTTATCATTTCTGCTAGAATTGGGGCTAGTATATGTTTGAGTTTTTTCACCAGATGGGGTTTGATCATATCGTGTCCTGGTGCTGCATTAGTCTTCAGGGAACCTATTATTTTTAATATTTCATTTGTGGTGACTGGTCTCATATACATTGTTGCATTTGACATGTATCTCAGTGAACAGACGCTATTAGGGTTTGAGTTGTTGATATTCAAAGATCGCACAATATTTGCAAAATAGTTATTCATTTCTTCAGCAATTTCCTGGGGATTTTCAGTTTCCTGTCCATTTTCTTGTTTTAATTTAGCTAATACTTTTTTATCTGTGTTTTTTCCAAGGGCATCATTTATTATACTCCATTGTTTTTTTGGGTCACCGTCTGCGTTTTGGATGCACTCTTCTGTGTGTTGTTTTTTGTTTTTAGTGATTAGTGACTTCACTTCCTTTTTTAGGGTTTTGAACTGGATGGAAAAAGTTTCGTTTCCAGGGTTTTTTTTGTACAATTTATATGCTTTGTCCCTTGCCCTCATTTTACTTCTAACCTCTTTTGTAAACCATCCCTCTTTAACATTATTTGTGTATTTTCTCGTAATTGTTTTGGTTATCTTTTTTGCTTCAGTTGTGATTATTTCGGCTAATTGATTGAATTCAAGTGATTGTATGTCTGTTGAATCTAGCTTTTGTTTTAAGTTTATTTTTAAGTCTTCATAGTTGCACAGTTCAGTTGTATAGCTTTGTTTTTGTGTTTTCATCTGGGTATGACAACAACTGTAACTATTAAATCTTTCATATTCTATAAGATATCTATATTTCCTACTAGATATATGTATATATTTTTTTATTGTTCAAATGTGTAAAAGAGATGATAGCTTTTGTATTGTTTTTTTTTTATCTGCTATGGTTATTAGGACATGTACCTACCTATTTCAATAAATTACCATAATTATATATACTAAAATTATAAAAAGTAATTATCTGAAAAATATGTTTTTATTCATTTTCTTTCTTATCACAAAACATTCATATACTTTGATATTATCTCCTGAATTAGCTTATAGACTAGAATATGTTATTTGATGAAACAAACAAAATTGTTATCACATCAAAAATTCAATCAAGGAATAGCATTTATATCAATCAACGGATGACCATTTTCATGAAAACAAACGATTTGAATGATTCGTTTTCATTTTATAAGTGATTCTGAAATGCATCATTTGGTGCTATGAAGGTAGGGAACGAACTTTAAAGTTCCTTATACTTTATTTTTAATGTTTCCTAAATTGGACCCTTCAATAACAACACGGCACTGGACACTTGTACCAAAGATTTCCTCACCCCCCCGAAAACATCACCCCTCTCATTACAAAACAGTGTATTAGTACATACCGTATCTATTCCTGTATGATCTAAGGTTTTGACCGCTGAAAAATGAGTGATACCGAAGCAGGTTGATATCAATTTATGTATTCGATTCATTTTTAAACTGAATAAATTTTGAACTATGAATGATCAGATATTATCACCTCATCACACACTAGGTGATAGGATCGTTGTGATAGATTAATTTGTTCAATCAGAAAACAGCTGACGGCGATATCGACCGATATTGCGCATGAGCAACAGAATCGAACTCTCCGTCCTCGCAAAAATCCTAGAACCGCTAGGACCGATTCCGAATCAATCCGGAATCGATTCGTTGTCATCCGCGAACACAGAACTGTTACTAAAAATTCAGAATTTTATTAACCGCGAACGCCGTTTTCAAGACTGCGCATGCGAACAGTCCCTGAACTGGTTCGGAATCGCATCCGCGAACAAAGCTAATGAATACCTTCGATCATTTGTTGTTCGCAGATAAATAAATACAGTTGAAAATTGAATGATCTGTAAAATGATAATGAAATCTTCAGTTACATAATGAGATCTGGTTATTCTTTGGATAGAATTAAGCCAATATCTAATAAAAATATGTATGTCCTCAATGAATTAACTAACTTTAAATCTTTGTATCCTATATATGAGCATATGGATATAACATTCGATTCTGATGTATCACCTTCCTGAGAATTGGCAATAAAATGTCTGACTATTTGGATAGAGATAAACTATTAGAAATATACCTAAGTTTGAGAAAAGAACTCTCATTTTTACTTCTCTATTTTACCTAGTATTCGAAATATTTGGCAAAATAATTCGTGCACCATCATACACTCTTGCCATCTATTATATAATGATCGGAACATTGTCCTCGAAGGCGCCTTCATTTGTTCATCTCGAGGAAAATTACTGCAACAAAAGCACATCTGTAATCACACCATTCCACAGATCACCATTCTTCTAACCATCTCAGTCAATATAAACGTAAGCAAACCACTCCACAAGTCGGCCATTTCAATAGAAAAACAGCGCCCCTATCGGATGATCACCCTACCAAGAGAAATAATATACCGCGGTTGTCACCTGCATGGAAAACAATCACGTCACCTTTTGGAGTGTCTTCGTGTTCGTGTTTTGTGTCGCTTGTATATCTCATCTTCTTTCTACTTCTCTACTTGTATGTGGCGAAAGAAGTGTTTGGTGTTGGTGTTGGTGTTGGTTCTGTCGTTGAGGTTAAAAGGTTGATGATTCTAATAAACAATTTATTTATCAATATTTGAATTCAAAAGAACGCATCACAATATGGTGAGTACCAACAGGTCTATTTGTAAATTCGAAATGTTTCGCCAAATGATACCATGAAGTGTATAAAAAATGTATGAGAAGTTTTTTATTAAATTCCACTTTCAGGACGTCTTTTTGATGATAAGACGGAAGAAACTAACAATTTTCACTGATGCTAAGGACACAACCACTGTTCTGGAACTCAAAAAAATTATCGAAGGTAGAGGATAATATATGAATATTCACAGATAAAATCTTTTTCAAAAACGGTAATTTTGCACTTCATGCGATCCATATTTTTTCGAATTGTTTTTTTGACACTCACGTATTTTGATCTCCGGAACTCGAATTTCACAATGGAAAAGGGTGGGTACCTCAATCGTTCAAGATAATCCAGTAAAAAGTTTAACAATCACCTTTTTCCAGCCAACACACATTACAGACCTTTATTATAAATTCAAAAATTCAATCATTAGAGATCCAAGAACATCTTGGAGGAAGGTGAATTCACCTATTCTCGTATGGTCCAGCTACTTTGTGTATTCGCCTATCCAATCTCTTCAACCAAAACCATAACGTACAGCCAACTTGATAGCAGCATTTTATTCAATATAGCAAAAAATCACTCATTTGTTAGTTGTTATATGGCAGCACAAAAATGACAACAAAATCAGTATTATTGATGATTGCACAATCAGTGTTATAAAATCATTGATTCAGAAGTAGTAATTTCAGTTACTTCTCAAATAATGATCAAACTGAGGATCAAACTAAATAATGACGACCACAAAACATGAACTATGTGTACAGAAATCTGCAAAAATGTCGTCATCTTCTGGAGAGTTTCATAACTATAATGCCATTATAGTGGAAAATGCAGTTAGCATTATTGGGGAAACAAAACACTATCAGTGACTGCACCAGTATTCTAACCATCATTGTCACAACAACTAGTTCTGTGAGTCAAGGATGCTAAGAAAGAATTCAACATCTTTGAGGATGTTTTTCCTTCTTTCAACTCCTCAATTATATGAAGATATAAAAAGTATTCTTTGTGAGGAACTGTCATGATGTCTACCCAAAACAAGATCAAGCAGAATCTGAATTCTAACACTTTTTGCTGGAATATCACAAAGATAGAGATTTCCACTATTTTTCATAGACAAATTCATGTTCCTGAGGTTGAAATATTTAGGTAGCAAACTAGCAAAACATTCTTTCAAAGAATATACTTCACATGCTAAGTGCATAACTACCAACAAAAACTTATTACTTAGGTATCTTGAAAATTCCCCCCCAGAATCAGCAACTTTTCAACAAGGATAATATGGTTATGGATGATACCCACATGTTACAGGATTATGGCCTAACATCAACTACTGCAAAAGCTCAAAGCCCTGCTACTGTAGGTCTTGCTGTTAGGTGAGTACATCTGTAACTTGAAATGTATCTCTTTTCTCTGAAAATCCACCAACTAAAATTGTTACCAAAAAATTTCTTATTTACTTCATGAGGAAAATTCCAAAAGATAAATTTACTAATAGTTAAATTTTCTGATGAATTGATCACAATTTTTTTTTCTTTTGAATGCTGGAATTGCTATGAAAATGTCTTACCAAAGTATCCATAATAAAGATGGATTTTTTCCAGAGATGATAATGGTGCTTTCGAACAACTAGATCTTGTTCCTTATTCTGCTCCACCAGACCTACCAGATGTAATGAAATCACAAGAAAGCAATGGCCAGGAACAATCTGCTTGAACTGATGTACATAATAAGAATGTTTTCCATTTACTTACAGTTCAAAGGAACTACCATGCAACTAAATTTTCGTTTTTGTTTTTGGGTAATGAATATTTTTGGTACCTCATTTCTGTTAACAATAAGGAATTCTACACTCGAGATTAAACTGATGTTTTTCATTAAAGGTACTCCATGAAAAGATATTTTGAAGAAATTTCCAACATTTCATTAACAAGTATGTTGTATCAAGACTGTGGTAACACATATAAATAAATTGTCAAATCAGTGAATGATTCTCTCTTATGACAGAAATATTGTTCATGTGAGGCAGGATCAATTCAAATTGTATCATCAGATTTTGATGACTATTCGAATAAATATGATATATGATTGTGATCTTGTAATCTGTCTGCATGAGCTTGTTCACTAGATAACTGTAAGAGGTAGCATCAAACCACAAAGTCTGGATGAGGGCCTGAAATTTTGTTAGCTATATTTTGTTCAATATCTTTGTAATTGTCGATACTGATTAATGATGTTCACAGTAATATAGTTTTCATTTTATTTTGATATTTTCAAGTGTCTGAATTTATTGGTTGTTGGAAGAAAATGTGATTTTTCTCTATTGGCTGTATATAAACCTAATAATGATACTAGTAAAATGTACTCTGTTATTCAGGATCACACCAGATTATTTCATGGTGCTTTATTTTGCACCATCTGACTCATTTCCGAATTTTTAGCCATTAGTATAAAATTCTTTCAGTTATATTTATTGATACTGAAATAACAATTATTGTGGAAAGTTTGATGAACACCATGTTTTTGCAATTTTTAACGATATACAGACTGCCCATTTCACTTACATTATTATTATAGTTTCCATGTTACCTATTGTAACTTCAAAACGTTTAATGAAACTCTAATGTGTTTATAGTATCTATATTCAGGAATTCATTTGAAAGTAATGTAATTTGTGCTAGAGGTTAATTTATTTCATGAATTAAATGTTCTGTAAATACTGACTTCTCATAACTTTTAACAAAGCTAGTACATGCAGTATGATTCATAAAATTCAGTTCTCATCATATCATGAACATTCTTTTTGTATATCTAATCAATTGTAGAAGTGGAAAGTATCCGAATCTTGACAGATATCCAGCAGATGGCCAAAAGTATGAAAATTAGAGAATTAACCATCATCAACATTCTAACTACTATTGATATCTGCTAGTAGTGTTGACCCCTATGTCTGAGCCATTGATTTCATACACATAACAGTAAATTATTCCATAATCTACCTAATATTACTTGTTAGTTCTCTTATCGCTAACTGAGGTGCCAGTGGTCACTTACAATAAACTGTTCGTTATTTTTCAGAATGGAAAAACAGATATTCATACTAGTAATGCCTAACTTATTTATCGTACGAGAAAAATATTCATTTCCTCATCTCTTATAACTGGGTGTCTCCAAAGTAGGTATCTAGCACAGGTGTTTTGCATTATTTCCATTCCTTAAGCAATAAGTTATATATGGTGGTCATTTTCCAGCACAACACACTAAATTTGACCATACTACGTTATTCCTTGCGAATATAACAGGCATGATGAGACAGTAATCAACATAATAGAGTATGAGCTAAAATTCAAAAACTGAAGAGGCCTCTTCAAGGTCTATTACAAGTTCAAAATATTTTGAACCGTATTTCTCGCTTTGCAATTCGATAGCTGTTGAAAATAAACATAATTATTGTGTATATGTTATCATATAGTGGACAACAGAAACGACCAAAGATAATCTTTATTCGTAAAATAATATATTATTCCTGTTCACATTCAATGGGCAAAATATCCATAAGAGGATAATCAACCAGAAAGGTTCAAATATGAAAGTGCTAAAACTGTTTAATCGTTACTTGAATATTCAAATTTCGTTTTCTTTTAAGTATTTCAAAGTGGGGTAGATATAATTGGTGCAAATCGAATGCACTACAATGTTTTGTGAAACATCATTTATTCGTACATTAAATACACTTACAGTTTAAATTACATATTATGCGATAAATTAATAAAAAAACCGATACATTGCACATTTATGTTGAATCTGTTGGTTCACATTGCAATTCAAGTACGTACGTAACTATAATTACAGTATATCACCCAATGAGTCGGTAATGTTTTGTATCTATCATACACATCTTATTAAGTATATTTCATAGGTGTATCCGGCCCATTCATGAAAATGTGAATCAAATGGCAACATAATATTCACCAAATATGATTTCGATTGAATTTTACATAGTAAAGTATCCAATATTGCATCAGAATAAGAAGGGTTATACCGTTATACAGAGAGGGGTGTACTAGTGCATTGCTTCCAATCCACTCAATACAAGAACATAGCCCACTTTTGGAAATCGATACAAATCGATGGCAGTGGTTTTTGTGCTCATATTCCAGAGTATTCATCGAGAATCGCTCCTGATTATGAATATCAAATGACCTTAGTTGTTTGAAGGTATATTCGACTCAAAATATTAGTTCACCGGTTCCATTTTACAACAATTTAGTGATCTCCAAGAAGAGAATAATTCGTTACGTTTCGTTAACCTGAAATGAAGCAGAGCAATGTTAGTACCTACCTGTCGCGCAAAAAATACTTTCTGGCTGAAAATAAACAATATTCCAGTCACGAGTAGGTAGTATGCGAGCTCCCATAATTCTTTCTCACTTGGATTTGCTTCTGATAAAATTATTCTAATTGTCATGAGTGATTTAATGTAGGCATCTTTGACCAAATCATAAATAGCTATAATGTATGCGAGGAACTTTCAGAAACCTGACTAGATTATCAATCGCCTTCCTTATCGTGTTTTCGCTTCGTCTATTCCTAGTCGAATCTGTTCAGAAACGGTGCTATCGAGGCTATGTCCTCACAGTCCGGAATAATTTTCGCCTTGTACTTGACACAGGTGTCGGCGCATAGTTGCCCCTCGAAGTAAGGCCCGAACATTTTCTTGCACTGGGCGCAGTTTCTGATACAAACACCTGAAACATGAGATAAACAGAGATATCTACATCCTCTAGAATATCTAGAATCTGTTGAACCCAAATGGTTATAAGACCAGGAAACATGCAAGGATGATGTGTCCAGATAGGTGAGATGACTGACAAATAAGAGCAGTTGTAATTATGACAAAAAGTAATAATTGAATTATGAAGAGAAATTGTTCAGAATCAACATCTAGACTCTTCTACGGAATTACAAAATCCTCGGCCAACTATATGGTTTTTCATTTCAGTCTCAGACAAAAATATATTGTTATTGAAATTAATTGCAATAAAGTCCCTATTGCAATAAGATAATGGATTTTTTTGGTTTGGTCAGAACAGAATAGGACGACAGTCAGTTCGATTGAGGCAGCTGTAGAATGTAGAATTTCTAATCATTATAAAAAAATCTCTGATTTGGGAAATAACATTAGAAAAAATGAGAGACCAAAAAGTTCGTCGAGGATATTTGAGATACTGTCAAATATTTTTATTTGAATAAACATTTCTAAATGAAATTCCCAGAGTTGGTGATAATGTGGACCAGAAAAAATATAAGAAGTATCCGGCATATCGGAGTATAGTATCAAAAATACCTACACCCTGACCCGATACCTACACCTTTATAATTCCAAGTGCTCATCAAATTGTTCGGAATAATCGTACAATAGCATTGTTGGTTATGTTCCAAAACTCTTCAGTCAAGTTTATCGATGAAATTTCCTACAAATATCCGAGAAAAACTATATTTCCTATAACCCCATATAGGGCGTTAATAAGTGCATCGAAATGACTTGATTTTGTTCAAGGTTAAATTATATGTATTGAAATTTCGATATAATGGCGTAATATCTACATCTACTCAATGTTTTATATTCGACTTCATCAGTTATCAAACTTAATAGCACTGTTCCTCGAAATTTTATCCATACATTTTTTTCCAGCATCGAAAATAATGGGTGGAAATAATTAGTTTCGACTTTTCAATTCAATATATGTTACAAAATTTCCTTTTTTGGCAAAACAAAGCAAATAAATTTGTTCGGAAGGATTTTCCTCCAGTCAGAAACTATTATTAAATAGCAGGTAGTGGAAATAAAATTAAATCTGGTATAATTTGAAGAAATTGTATTCCTCAGATATTTTTTCTTAATGATTACACATAAGACGGTTCATGCCAATAAAACAGGTCGGTAGGTCTCAATGACTAATAGTTGCATTCACAGAATAATATTCTTCAATTCCCAACTTTTGTGATCCACCGTAATAGTATCTCATGCTTTTCATTGCCAATGACAAACATGACATTATTGTTCATATAATATTATACCATATAACCACCACCATACATACCATATAATATTAGTATACCACTATGTAATCCAATGGAAATAACAATAAAACATCACCGTCAAAGAATTTCTTACATATAATTAGTTTCGCTCGTCCTATTTCTGTTCCAGGAATCCCGCTGTTATGATTCTATGCGTACATTTCCTGGACAGCCCTTATACGAACTGATTGGTATGTCTATAAACACTAGATCAAACCCCCAATTGTTTTCACTCATTTAAAATCGTTGAAAATGATTAGAGAAATGAATATATATGTAATTTGTATAAATGCACGTCTAAATACATCTATTTAGAAGAAATTTAGTAGAAATTTGTAAATTTTAGTGTTTGGCATAGTAATATATTTTTGTTTTCAAAGTCGGAAGATTCAAATATCGATATAATTTATAATGGAAAATTGTTTCAAACTCCAATCACAAGGACTTATATATAAATTTATTATAGTATTTTTTATGGGTTATGAAAAAACATCTTACTTACCAATGATGGGGTTACCATTAACCAAAGAACAGCCAGATGCAAAAACCAGAAAGGCGGCAATGCCAAACCAAATTTTCGTACCTTTCTCCATTCCTGTTGAATGAAAGTCGAACAATTCAATCAACTTCTCATCAAAAGCAGTTTCCATCTGTTAATATGATTTCTGCTCAACTAAATATTTCAAATCCAGTTCCATGTTCTTATATAACTACAACTAGTTCCGGTCGTGTACCGCCAAATTTTCATGTGTCCTGGTCAAAATAATTCCATGTCGCCAATGTTTACATGTAGCCAGGTATTAACATAACTGAATGCTAATCAATTCTACACTTCTTAAATGAATATCTCGAACAAAGAAATGGCGACAAGATTACATCTGATGCCGAAATGGGTAAATAAGTATATGAGATTTTATTGCAAAAATGCGCCTATAGGCGTTTCTACCTGAGCAGTCTCTCCTTGTCTCACATTGAAGTTCTACATATTCACCTCAGTAAATTTAGTTTGGTTGCTTAGGCAGAATTTTGAGAACACCTGAGTGTGAACTTCTGAAATGGAGATTTTCTTCATATGAATGCATATCATACTAGCTTGGTACTTTTCTGATCGAAACTAAATCAGTTCACAAAACAGTTCACTCACACTCTGCCGATTGAAATGTTCATATTTTTCGTACCTGAATATATATTTGAGATAACCTTTGGAAAAAAATATCGACATCCACGGCATGTACAATGTAGTTACTCTTGATCATTTTCGGCTATCTGAATCTATCTGAAATTTGACTGTTCTAGTGATTTTTTTGGCACAAAATATATTCTTCTTGAACCAATGACTGATATTTCGATCCTCTTGAATCTGCAGGTGTATACATTCACTTCGTACAACATCTAATCATTTGAGTAGTGAAAGGTTTTGATACAATCTACCGTACTATATAAGAAAGGAATAGACACGAGACAAGTTGTCTTTGCAAGGACAAGTTGTTTAAAATACCCGGATTCCGGATATACATTTTTTGTGTCTTTTTATATTTCCGTCATTCCGGTCCTCTATTACTTCTATAAAGTGGACACATCACATATAATGTGAGTAGAGGTATATAAGTTCATCGATAGATTATTGACTTAGACGATTATTGACAAGATAATTCGGATTATAAATGAAGTTTAAGGGATACAATAATATCAAAATAAGTACTAAAGTTCGTTTTAGAAGGTATCAAAGTGATGTAATCAACATACTCATAATTTTGGGGGTGGTCAAATTTTGAGTGATCGAATAGTTATTATTGCATAATATTTATGCACCAAGTGCGTTTTAAAGATGATAACGGCAGGAGGCTCACTGATCCAGCCTGAGGGTCGCCGGCTCTAGAGATGAATGTCAGCCAATTAGCGTTATCAATCATCAACGCTAGTGGTACATTAGATTTCAATTTTTACTAAAAACTTCGACTAACTTCTCCAGTTGGGTGAGCTATTTCAGTATATCAGCGGGCATATCATGAATGATATATAGGTAAAAAATAAAATACTTTCACGTAACTCTGCTGGAAATTTTCCACAAGATTAGTTGTGAAGAAAACAGTTGAATATAAGTGTAGACGCATATCTCATGAGAATGGCCGACGTTTATTTTGTCGAATTCTTGAAATTTCATCTATGACGAGTACAAAATCGTAAATCAGTTGCAAAGGCGACAAATTCAACTCGATTTGGTTTGTTTACATACATCATACATCAGCTGTTTACATGCACTCCAGGAGTTCGAACATTTCGAGAAAAGTTCTCACCAGATGCCATATTCGCATCATAACTTTCCCAATGGATACCTGTGATAATTATCATCCTGTGAAAATACTTCGTTTTGTTATTTTTTGTCGCTATTCGACAGTTCTTGTCAGTCAGTTTTATATTCATAATCCTGTCAAAGTTTTGTGAAATAAAGCACATACAATGTGAAGGTTTATCACAATACCCAACCCAAAAGTAATAACTTTCCACATGCCTACAAGTACAGGTTCCTGAGATATTTGCGAAAACCTAAAATTATGTCTTGAGGTAGTATAAAACACCGGATATCCTATGGACATCCAAATCACGTCCAATTCATGACGGAATATCCTTGTACTACCTTTGGAAAATTTGCCCAAAGGGGATAAAGAAATGTAGAAACATTTGAATCAAAAGGACGGAAGTTCAAATTCATATCTGATAAGGCATATTACTGGAAGTGACATGAAACACATTGATTGAGGTTTTTATCAGCGTTCTCTTGGACATC
Organism: Gastrophysa polygoni; assembly: GCA_963576655.1. NCBI lineage: Eukaryota > Metazoa > Arthropoda > Insecta > Coleoptera > Chrysomelidae > Gastrophysa > Gastrophysa polygoni. Next base: position 26,546,725 of record OY755083.1, read on the forward strand.
CACTGGATATCCATAAGATATCCTGCTTGGACCATTGAACTACAAAGTTTGCTTCAGCACATATCTCAATTTTTCGTTAATTGAAATAAATCCTGGGAATCTTCCATTGAATGATTGATAATGACAAGTTAATCTTTCACATCGATATGTTGTATCACTGTTGTATCGAATATACCTACGTCGACTACAGCTGAAGACTGAAATTCACGTTGGTACAACATTATTTTTAGATCTCACACGATAGTTGGCTGCATATATGATAGTTGGAGATATATATGATCATATACTGTGTATGAACATCTCTATCACCCATCTCTCTCCATTAGGCTTTTTTATTATAAGATCAGTCATTGCTTACTTATTCACAAACTTTCAATAATGGGTCCTACTGTAACTCACAATTTCTGGAATCGTACCAGCATCAACGCAAACAGTATGTTCATTATAATGGTTGTCACTCAAATATCTATTTTACAACTAGTGGTGCACCTCAAGGATGTAATCTTGGTCCATTATTATTTTTGGCATTTATAAATGACTTTTGCAACCTATTGCAATAGATTGATGTTTGTGGACGATTTGAAATTATGCGCTATTGATATAACCAGCTTAGATGACTGCATGTTATTGCAACATCAAATTAATATCTTACACACTTTGTGTCTTAAAAATCACTCAAACTTGAACATATCTAAATGTAAAATCTTAACATTCAGTCGCAAACTCAATACATTGTAATCTCCATACAGCATAGATATTGTCTCGCTAGAAAGGAGTGACACCATCAAGGATTTAGCTGTTTTTTTATCAGCAACTCACATTCAATCAACACATAAATGTTATTGTAAGCTCATCATATCGATCATATGGCTCCATTATAAGAAACGGTGAGAATTTCAATAATATATTATCATTAACCTCTCTATATTTCAGTTATGTCAGATCTAAACTGGAATACGGGTCCATAATATCGGATCCTATACACATTCAATACTCTTCAAATATGTATATGGTTCAATTGGAATTTTTGAAATTCCTAAGCTTCAAAATCAACGAAATCTATCCTCCAAGAGGCTTTAATCATCATGATTCGCTGCATAGACTTGACTGTATATCATTGGAAAAACGCAGAAAATAGCCTTCTGTTTTATACTTGTGTGAATTATCCAATGGTTGAATTGACTGCCCCGCGTTACTGTCGCAAATTGATATTTTTGTTTCAAGAATAACAACTAGACACAACATTACTTCCTCGTGCGAATTACCACAAACAAATTTAATGTTGAAGGAGCCAATGAATTTCATGTGAAGTAACGCAAACAATATTTCCAGGGTCTGTGACTTCTTGTCATGCAGTGTTTGTGAACTCAAGAATAAATTTCGTGCGCATCTCCGAACCATCGTTTGATTTTCGTTTACTTTTGTTCACTTTTCGTTTACTCCTCTCTCTTTCATACTCTTCATCTCAGTATTAACAGAAATCAATGCTACTCAATCTTCATCGTGATTTGTAAAATTGATCTGTAAATGGGAACCTATTGGGCAATGAACGCTATTATTATCATTATTTTTTTTTCGGCAGCTTCCGATTACCAAGATCATTTAGCTGTCAAATGTTTTCATATTCTGTTGGTTATGTTGAGTTGTTCCATATGAGTGATTGCTTTTCTAATGTTTTCTTCATTACTCAACGTGTTTTCAAATGCTGGTTCTATTCCAAGAAAAATTCTGTGGTAATTATATATATCGGGCAAGTGAAGATATGAGCTAGAGAAAGTCTAGTATGGCAATGGTCGCAGCGAGCTCTGGGATCTGCAGTTAAAAGGTAAGAGTTTGTAAGGTGAGTATGTCCAATTCTCAGGCGGCAAGCATAGCTTGTTCTCATCTATTCAATTTTCTTGGGTATGTCCATTTATCTACATCAGGTTTAACATTAGTCAGTTGTGTGTTTTGATTTGTCCATCTGTCTTGCCATGATTTATGTATTTCTGATTCGATTTTCATTTTCATGTCCTGAACAGGTATAAGGATTTCTATATCTACTGGAATGAAGGGTGGCTTCTTTTGCTGCTGTATCTGCTTTCTCATTACCAGGAATACTACAATGACTAGGTATCCACATGATGGTGCATTGTCTTCCATTCGATGATAGGTGAGTAACAAGTTCTATGAAAAATTGCGCAGTTGGGATTCAAGGTCCAACTGTACTCGTGAGGTTGTTGTTATAGGAAATTAATTCATTCCTTAAAAGAATTATGTATGTTGCAGTAGATGTCTCAGTCTTCTTCCATGCTGATAGTCTGCAGTTCAATGAAGGTAAGGTGAATTGCCACGGAGGAACCAGTGAAACATGTTTATTCAAAATGGTGTATCTGTCAATTGAGTATTTCCTGCAGGATTCATGGCAGCGAATTCGAGTTGGTCTAGTTGTCGTCGGTCTATTTGAGTAATCATTATCAGATGAGAAGCTGGTATCTTGGATATGCAATGTATTGGCAAGAACTTTGGTTGCGTAGTTCATAAGTTGGGACTCAGATCAAGGGGACAAATGGATGAGTCACACTGTACTTCAACTGCAGGGCTGCTTCTGAAGGCTCCAGTGGCTTATCTCAGGGCTGATAATTGGATTTTATCCAATTGTTTGAGCCTTGAAGGTCTACAAGAGTTATACATGATATGATATGCATATTTATATATATAAATTACAGCTCCATAATCAATTCGGCTTTGAATCATAGATTAGTATAGATTCAGGAGTACTTCTCTATCGGCGCCCCATCATTATTATCATCATTATTATCATCATCATATTATTATTAATATTATTATTATTATTATTATCATTATTATTATACAGGGTGAGTCAAAAATGTTTACCGAGCTTTATGGGGGTGATAGTACATTGAAAAATAAACTTATGGCCCAAAATGCATATTGAGGGAGACATATCCTTCCGAAGTTGATAAAATTGAAATAATTTCTCCGCATAACTTCTAAACGGTGAAAGCCACCAGATTCAATCATTCTGCATAAATGTATATTGTTAAAATATATTTTCTCATTACACTCCTACATTTCTCATATTGTTATAAAGGGTGCTTTTGGAAGGTGAGCCATGATTTTTTTGGGACATCTCTCCTTGTTTTCGTTTTGGTAAAATAATTCGATGGAGCGAAAAGAATTACATGAAGAAGGTACTCTTATCCAAACACAAAAAATTGAACCGTTTTCGAGATATTTGAGTTTTCGTAGTGACATTATTTCAGCAGATTAATTCATCGCGAGATTCATCGGTGACGATATTTTAGCAGGCCATGAACAATTCTGTTCTTGATTTTGACGTTCATGTCATCAACATTGTTGTAATTGATTTCCTCGTGTGGTTTTTCTGCTTAGTTATATTATTACTGCGATTTTCAACTAAGATTTTAGGAAATGGCAGGTTATTCGTTCTCTGAACAAACTGATATGCTTTTAATGCTTGACGAGTGCTTCGGAAATGCAAATGCTGCCGTGAGACGTTATGCAGAGATGTTTCCCGCTCGACGCGTTCCAAATTCGATAACAGTTTTGAGGATTGTGCAAAGACTGCATGAAACAGGATGTTTGAAAATGAAAAATACAAATGGTGGCCGACCAAGAAGTGCGAGAACTGTAGAAGTTGAAGAAGAAGTATTAAATACTGTGGAACAGGATCCGGAAATGAGTACCATGAAATTAGCAAGACGAATAGACACAATACCAGCGAATGTTGCCAGGATTCTCAAAGAGCAACAGCTACACCCTTATCATTATTTGCAGGTACAAGAACTGTTACCGCGTGATAACGAAATGAGGGTGAGATTTTGCGAGGAGTTGCTGGAACGAACTCGAAGATGTCCTGAGTTTTTGAACAAAATATTGTTCACAGATGAAGCAACTTTTACCAGGAACGGTGTTTTCAATTCGCGCAACACTCATTTCTGGGCTGACGAAAATCCACACGTGGTTGAAGTTACGCATTTTCACTATAATTTCAAACTAAACGTCTGGGCTGCGACTTCAGGTGACAAATTCGTTGGATAGTACATGTTCCCAGGTTTTCTGAATGGTGCAATGTACTTCAGCTTCTTGGAAAATGAGTTGAGTACGATATTAGAAGACATCCCTCTAAACATACATAGGGAAATCTACTTTATGCATGATGGAGCACCACCTCATCACGTAAGAGTTGTACGTGATTGGCTTTTACGTTACGTTACGTTTTTCTAATGAGTGGATAGGACGAGGCACCAGTTATGCAGAGGCAGTAAGTATGATAAAAGTTGCAGTTCTTCCCCAAAACTACCCAGGGGAGATGCTGAGTGCTGAGCAACTTGAAGACGCCATCGTACAAGAGATGGTACAGGGCGCGGAGTGCAAACTCCAGTTTACAGGAATCCACTTCCGCCCCAGCATGCTTGTGGTGGACTGCGTCACCCAAAAGACGGCAGACTGGCTGGAGGCAAATGCCCCCAGGCTGACTACCTGGAAAGGAGCGGAGCTGATGGTGTGCCTGGGAGAGGATATCCCAAAGGCCCATACCATCACTGTGTTCTTCCCGAGGAGTTCGGACTTCGAAACAGAGAAGTTGCTAGCCCTGGTGAATTCACGAAATATGGGGCTTCATACTCAGCTGTGGAAAACGCTAGGGAGCAAGAAGGAGGGCAATGGCCAGCTCCTGAATTTCGGCATTGACGACGAGTCCTGCGAGGCCATCAAGAAAATGGGACACACCATTTTTTTCAGGTTCGGGAAAATCCCCGTTCATGGCCTCCGCAAGGAAGCGATCGAGAAAAAGGAGGAAGAAGAGGCGGGCAAGACACCAGCCCCAGCTGCTTCAGAAGCGACCAGCGAAGTCGAATCGACTGGGAGTATGGACCAGGACAAACAGGTTACCCCCAGCGAAGGAGAGCGCATGTTGCTGGATGAAGAAGAGGCAAGCACTCCAACTCACCAGTAGCAATGGCTGCCCCAATCAAAGTGGCCCAGGTGAACACGCACCACGCTAAGGGAGCATCAGCCGCCTCATCGAGGGTGTTCGCCGGGGCAAACTTTTGAGTTGTCCTGATTCAAGAACCCTGGGTCAACAGAGGGCAGGTCAGGGGACTGAAGAACAGAGGAAGTAAGGTAATCTGGGATGTCAGATGTAACAACCCAAGAGCTTGCATCTTGATCAGAAATGACACTAATTATGTATGTCTTCCAGAATTTATGACAATGGATCTAGTACCTGTCTGGGCCAAAATCCGCACAGGGCATCCACTCCTCGACATAGTAATAGCCTCAGAATACTCCGCTGGAGATGGGCAAGCACCACCAGAAGAGGTTCAGAGGCTATCCGACTATTGCAGCAGGAGAAATCTACCCCTCAGACTGGGATGCGACGCTAACGCCCACAACACAATCTGGGACAGGGCTACTCCGAAAGGTTGACAAACTATAACAAAGAAATAAGGAAAGCTAAGAGGAACAGCTTCAGGGGCTTCTGTGAGACAATCACCTGAAGCCCTGCAGCAGCTAGATTGCAAAAAGTAGCAAAAACTATATGCACTTCCCAAAGGCTGAAATGGGCAATCGACTCCTTCGAACCATTCAAATCGCCTGGAATTGATGGCATATTTCCAGTCCCTTCACAAAAAGGGCAAACGGAAGTAGTGCCATACATGACGAAAGCCCTTTTCGTGCTGACTGAAAACATCCAGAGATCATTTGAGCACAAAGAAATGGCCACATGCGCCTTCTTAGACATTGAGAGGGCATTCGACAACACCTCTCACGAAGCAATAAAAAGGGCCCTGATGAACAAGGGAGTGGACAGAACCACATCCAGATGGATGTGCCAAATGCTGGCTACAGGAACCGCTGAAACGACAGTGGGCGAGAGCAGCTTTCGGATCAGTACAAACAGGGGATGCCCACAAGGAGGGGTACCATCACCTCTGATGTGGAGCCTCGTAGTAGACGAACTACTCGGAATACTGACCGGGAACGGAGTCACTTGCCTAGGATACGCTGTCGACATAGTCATCATGGCCAAAGGTAAATTTGAAGGAACCCTCTGCGATCTTATGGAAAGAGAGCTAGAGATCATCAGAAGATGGTGCCTCTCGATGGGGTTGAGAATTAACTCAACGAAAACCACAGTGGTACCCTCCACCAGAAGAACAAAGCTTCAGCACCTAAGGATCATCCGTCTCGACGAGGCAGACTTAGAATGGCAGCAAGAGGTGAAGTATCTACAGCTCACCCTAGATTCCAAACTACTCTGGAAAAGACACGTAGAGAAGATAGTCAACAAGGCAAAATCATCACTGATGGTGTGCAGGAACATTGCGGGAAAAACGTGGGGCTGTAACCCATCAGTACTGCGATGGATGTACACCATGATAGTAAGACCTATGATCACGTATGACCTATGAGCAGTAGTGTAGCACGGTAGAACCGAACTGGCCACAACAAGGAAGACCTTAGAGAAGGTACAAAGACTAGCATGTCATTGCATAACAGTAGCAATGAGATCGACTCCAACAGCAGCAATGGAGGTCATTTTGGACCTCACACCTCTCCATATCATGGTGAGAACTGCTTGAGGAACTCACCTCAGGTTGGCTGAAGTCGGACTCAAGGGGATAGCACACGGGGTAAGGGACTCAACCCCTACCGAGAGTGCACACCTTGCCGACCTGACGAAATCATCAAGAAATTCAGTTTTGAGAAATTCTTCCGAACGGAAATGAGTACCAAGAAAGAATGGAGCATAGAATCCATTCAAGCACTAGGGGGAAATACCATGATATGGTATACGGACGGGTCTAAAACTCCCGAGGGAACTGGAGCAGGAGTCTATTATAGGCCTCGCACCAAATACTCCGAACCCTTGGGTCAGTTCCCCAGCATTTTTCAAGCGGAAATTCACGCCATAGAAAGGTGCACTCAGTTCAAACTAGGAAATACTAGAACAAGAAAATTGCGATCCTCTCCGATAGCCAAGCAGCCATCAAAGCGTTGAGTCCATCCAGCATCAACTTGAAGATGGTTTGGGAATGCCTAGACAAACTCAATAATCTAGGCAGAAACAACAAGGTGATCCTCCTCTGGGTGCCGGGGCACGTCGGAGTAGAGGGAAATGAACAAGCAGACATCCTGGCACGAAAAGGTGCATCGACGCCACTGATCAGGCCAGAACCATTCTGCGGACTTGGAAAGTCTTACTTCCAAAAAGAACTCAATAAGAAATGAGAGCAACCTACTGGCAAAGACTTCCAGGGCTGCGGCAGGCCAAAGATCTCCTCGGCAATTTTAACCGAGCAAGATCGGAGACACTGATCAACCTCAGCAAAATAAGTCTAAAGGCAATCACGGGATTTCTAACGGGGCATTGCAGACTCGAAGAACACCTAAGGAAGCTAGGCTTAGAGAAGGACAGTACCTGCAGATTCTACGGGGAACATCCAGAAACACCCCACTACATCTTGGTTCTACTTTTGGTGCTGTGCTGTTTCAATGAGAGATTACTCAAGTTGAAGTTTCGTCTCATTATACTGAGTTATATGTATCTGAAGCTGATGATATCAAGATTTCTTACATTAAGAAATATTTCGAGTAATTTCATCAATTTGAAGATAATAAATATGAAATCAATTCGTATTTAGGAATAATATTGGGGACATCAGCGGAAAAAACCCGCTGTAGTGAAGTTCCAGTAACAAAAAATGTCGATCTTTTTGCTCGAGAGGTAGTAGATGATGAAAATTCATTCAGATGTGATGGTTGCAAGAGACTTCTCCATGTTGTGCAAGTGTAACTACAACAGAGGTGAGATGTCTGCAACCTGTAGGGGAAAGGAAGTTGAATTATTTTTGTGATGACTGTGAGAATGGCTAATTACAAATACCCAAGTTGAACACTGATGGAGGAATTACAATCTGAAATTGAGGAACTCATAGATGCACATGGATCCTCATTAGCACATAAAGACAAGCATATAAGTGAACTCAAGTCAGTGATTGAAGCGAGAGAAAATAATGGGCGCCAAATCAGGAGTAACAATATAGTGTTTTATAATGTTGAAGAATCAGTAGGTATCTGATGAAATCAGCGTAAAAATTCGGGCAGATAAGGAGGAGAGGTCAGTTAAGTGATAGAGAAAATGGAAATGAGTGAAGAAGCGAATGGTAATATTGTGAAGGTAGGTACTTCGAGTCAATCCTTCTAGAGGCACAACATGTAGAGTAATTGAAGTGAAATTCTCAAATATCCAAATCGGAAAGCAATTATTGAAATCTGAGAAGAAATCGCATAGCACATTGATTAGAATTAGCGATGAGCAAACAAGAATGCAAGAGGATATGTTCAAGACAGTCAAAGGAGGAAGAAAAAATCGTGTGGTGGGGATGAACCATCACTAAATATTCTAATGAATCTCCCAGATGAGGCTCTCGACACCGTAGCAGAGGCAATAAATATTTCATTTGGTACGAGCAGTTCTCCCTCTTGTCTGAAGTTATCTGTTTTGATCCCATTATTTGATGGAGGAGACCCAACCAATCCAGCAAACTTCCGCCAAATTTCAATTTCATTCACATTGTCAAAAACGATTGAAAAATCAGTGGAAAAATAAATATGCTGCTTCACCTAATATTTTAACATCATCCATTTGGTTTTCAGAATTCTAAAAATACAAAATACGCTCTTTTTACATTTCTGGAGAATCTTTATGTGATGCTCACTATTACTAGTTCATGTTTGTCAGGACGTCAACAAATTGTACTCAGCAATGGGAAATATTCAGAGACTGGAAGCATAATCCATGGCGTACCTCAGGGTTCTGTTTTGGGTCCACTATTGTTTTTGCTCTACACAAACTATAAATATCCATGGAGATTTTTACTATTTTTGGCGACGACACCACGCTTTTGAGGAGCGGGAAGGATAAAGACACTTTGAAATGTTATATTTACCTCGACATGAAGTAAGGCAATGGTGTGATGCCAACTTTATATCTTTCGGTATAACTAAAACCAAAATATTATCTTTCAGATTTGCCTTCGATGATCTGACCCTGGGTAACCAGGCAACAATGAATAGTGAATGGGTTAAATATATAGGACTACTAATCGATCATAAATTGAAATTCATGGACCACATCAATCATGATCAAAAAATCAGCATCAGAATGTTTTGCTGTTTCAGTGATATTTCATAAACTAGGTCAAGAGTCAGCGAAAATAACATATTCGGCACTTGTCGAATCCCATATGAGATATGGTATTGCCTTTTGGGGATTCTGTAGCTCTCAGTTGTTGAATTCAGTCTTTGTTCTACAAAAAAGATCACTCCGTCTTATGTGTGGTGCAAAGCCGAGGGATCACTGTAGATCATTGTTCAAGGATCAACGTATACTGACAGTTACTTGCCTTATTATAATGGAGACTGCTTGTTTGGTCAATGAAGAAATATAAAAAAGGAAGTGAATGTTGATATGTACCATACACGAATGATTTTCATTTACGTCTACCTATTCCAAGAATATCTCTTAGAACAAATTCTCTAATATATGAAAAATCAAATATATATTATCACCTACCAGTGAAAATAAAAGCGTCTGTGATAACATACAATTCAGGAAAGCCCTGAAAAGTGTGCTTGCCACTAAAGAGTACTATAATCGAAGGGAATTTCACAGTGACCATTCATAGCCTTTTTTTTGGTATTTTGAAATTCATTTGTTTTTTGTTAATTATTATTAATGTTTATATTTTGTTTTAGCATTGTTGGCTTCGACATTGAATTTTTGACCTTTTCTGTGATTCGTATCAAATGTTGATTCAATCTCATTATGTTCTTATTGTGTTACTGATTTTATCAATTCAATTGTGACCGTAGCTGCGTAAGCAACTTTTGTTTTTGTTCTACTTATATATATATATATATGTGCATATTCATACTCGCTTCGTCAAAAAGAACCATATTCTTCGATAATGAAGCATATTTTGATTTGATATGATTTGATTCGATTCGATTTGAAACACAGACAGTCTAATAGTGAAGAAAACCTAATGATCCGATAAAGAAAAGGTACTCCTACAATTGTAGATAAGGGAAGGAACTAGTGGAAACCCCATTACAAGTATAGTGTCACAATGTTCGAGATACTCGTACAAAGATACAGGAACTTATCGAAACTGCGTGTTGTGTTCCAGGTATGACATTATCATTCTACTTGGAAGTTGGTTTCCAAACGATATTCTGGATTCCAAAATCAAAGTTGACTCATACAATATATTCAGATGAGATCGTTGCTGCGAAACAAGTTCAGAATCTAGGAGAGGTACTGATTTTCATCAAGAACTCAATGGAGATGAAATTTAATCAATAATAAATATCAACCATAATAAATATTAGCAAAATATTCGAGAAAATATATTCTATGTATGATATTCAGAATTTCATAATTGGTGGCATTTATACCCCACCGCAAGCAACGGAATCGAACATTGTCAGGTTGTCGAAAAAGTTATTATGAGATATAAACATTGTGATTCATACATTTTTGGAGACTAATGTACCTGAGTGAATAGTGAATAGTCGTGTACTTGACGCTCCCGATAAAACGAATAAAAAGTGTGAAACAAAACCAAGTTTTCCTCTAAACATTTTCGTAACAGCATATCGAATATTGTGAAGATAGATAAGATAAGTGAGAGATGAGTGAAGAAATAAAAAGTTCTGTAAACGAAGCAGTGAGTAAATGTCTCAAGGATACCGTATTTATAAAAACATTAACTGAAATGATATCTGACGCCGTATCGTGTTCGATAGAAAAAAAGTCATCAGATGTTGAACAAAAAGTGGCCGTTATTGAAAACAAATTACTCCAATTCGAAAAGGGAAATGAAACGGAAATGAAAAGACGCGACAAAACCATTATCAACCTTCAAGAGGATAGAAACACCATGGAAGTAAAATCTGATACTTCAGATCAGGCAGCTAGAAAAAATAACCTTCGCATTTTCAATTTCCCAGAAAACCCAAGTGAGAAACTATGAAATGAAATCAAAACAATTCTCAACTCGAAAATATCAATGGATATCAAAGATATAGATATGGCTGTATGTTATAGAATTGGCAAAGAAACGAATAAACAAAAATCACGAGGAATCTTCATCAAACTCCATAATTTAGAAACAAGACAGGACATATACGAAAAGAACGGAAAGGATCTGGAATAGTTGTTCGTGAAGATTCAACTGAGATGAGGGTGGAACTATTAACTGAAACTATCGCAAATTTCTCGGTGAAAGACGTATGGACTGACGCAGGAAGAATATTCGTCAAAGAAGAGAAAATATTTCTATCATCTGGAATAGAGGTATGTTTGATAGGGTTCTTGTGTGAAATTGATTCCTCTTTTTTTTGTTTTGTTTTTTATTATTTTGATATTTTATAAGGTGTATAGGGAAGCGCTAGGTATACTGATAACTCAACTCACAGTTCTGTTGTTAGACACTCATTATTTTTACCACTGTTAATTTTTTAATTCAAATTATTCAATATTTCATCCCAAATGAATTAGAGAGTTATCTGACTTATTTGACAATGAAGGTGAAATCCAAACTGAAGAATATAATTATCCCAATGAGATTTTTAGAGATGTGGGTGATGGTGAGGAAAATGAAAGAATGTCAATTATTCACTTTAAAATACGAAGTGTTGGAAAAAATTTCGATGAACTCTGTGTATATTTGGAAGAAACGGAAAATATTGATGTTATCATCCTTTCCGGAACTTGGAATATTGATGAGGTGAGTGATCATGAGATAAAAGTCTATTCGATTTACTATAATGAATCCAAAATTAACCAGAACGATGGTTTGATTGTTCATGTAAGGAATATATGGAACTCAATGATTGAAACGATTTGCTTTGAAGGAACAAAATCAGTTAGAATTTTTCTAACATCCGAGGGCACTGAATTTGGTTCAACAGCTTCATATCGCCCACCATCAATAAACATGAACACATATTTGCACGACTTAGAGAACTATTTTGATAATCTGAATGAAAAAACATTGGAATTTTCCATAGGAGATATTAACATTAATATTTCAGATACACGATAATTCTGTTAGTCAATACCTGAATACATTATCTGGAAATGGTTTCTGTTGATATATCAACAAACCGACAAGAGTGACAGAAAACAGGAGCAGTATTATTGATCATATATTTGTGAAGGAGTCAATCAACAAAATACATCTTCATCTAGCTATTTTTCACTTACAAATCACAGACTATTATCCAATCTACATTGCCGTCACACAAGTGAGAGAGAAGCAAAGAATATTGTAACGAAATCCTTATTCGTATACCTACTTTGATGATTTTTGGTAAGTTCACTTATATTTGGATGGATGGCAATATCTGTCCGAAATGGGTATTATTTATTTGAAGAGGTTTTTGCCATCGAAGAAAAAGTGTATACCTACTTCGCAGGAGATTTTGATTTCATTTTGTATCTGGTGTCGATCCTCTAAAATACTTAGGTGCGTTGTCCTATGAAGTTTTCATGCACATTTACCTGTTTCAGGTGAGTCTTTGTATATAAAAACTCTCATACAATTATACTTGTGAGTTCAAATATATTATCGCTACTTCGGTTACTTATGAAAGTGATTGAAACCGGTATGTCTGTTTTAGTTGGGTCGTTGTCACCATATCAAAAGGATTGATATTTTGTAAATATTTATAAATATTTTGTGCTGTTGGATTCGGTTTTTTGTGAGAAGAATCATCCCACCCCGTTACAATATCGAATTTCGGTACATATTTGGTTAGGAATGTGAATTATTTTAAGTTAGGAACTCTTTTGAAAAATGGAGATTGGAGGGAAGTTTATGGATGTAAAAACGTACAAATTTGTTGCAATACATTCATGAATATTCTTGAAACTTATATAGAGATGTCATCTCAAACTACCAGTTTCAAAAAGAACGAATATGAAATTAAATCTTAGATCACAGAAGCTCTGATAACATCCATAAGACATAGAGATATGCTCAAAGAGGGACTATTGCATAGATATTCATTAGAACTAAATAGGGAGTACAAAAACTGTAGGAATAATCTGAATAACAAATAACAAAAATAAATAGCAAAAAAATATGTCAAATAATAAATGAAACTATAAACCGAAAACCTAGTGAACAATCTTCAGCTAACCCAGCAATTACAAATAGTGACAACGTTGTTATTACAGAAAATGAACGGAAATCTAACATTTTCAATGAATAATTCATTGAAGTAGGCCAAAAATTGCAGAATAATGATATTAAAGATCAGTTCAAACGACAAAAACTCTCGAGTGACCCGTCAGTAATATCGACTATGGTGCTTGAACCCACAACAAGAAATGAAATCATCAGTATAATATCAACACTCAAAAATAATTGTTCACCAGGTCCAGATAATATCTCAAGTGAATTCATCAAACAATTTCACAACTATCTAGTGATCCACTGGTTCATATGATGAATCTTTGTTATGAAAGCGGTGAAATACCTCAACAATAGAAAGAAAGTCTCATAACACCTGTCTATAAATCTGGAGAACGGAAAATTATTGGAAATTATCGACCAATTTCTATTATAAATAACTTAACAATATAACAAAGTTTTCGAACACTGCATTGAAAAGCGATTGATAAGTTTCTCAGGAATTAATGATGTATTTTCTGAGAGACAATATGGGTTTTTGAGTAACAAAAACACATCTTCTGGAAAAAACGGTTAACGCCGTGGATGAGTCGGAAAAATACCTTGCTATCTTTCTTGATCATGCCAAGGCATTTGACACCATATCACACGAAATACTAATGGAGAAACTCTATAATTATGGTATAAGAGGACCAGCCCAAAATATTTCACGGAATTACTCATACAGGGTGTCCCATAAACATACCGACAAACTTCAAGGGATGGTAGAGGACATCAAAATAAACATTTTTGCTTGATAAACATAAGTCCGGAAACTCTTTTTTTAAATCGATCGTGAAAACGATTTGGTCGAATTCAATTAAATTTCTACAGATTATTGATACATTCATAAGGTATCTTTTGGAGCTATCAGAATTTGCCCAATAATTTCAGGGGCGTGCCCATGGGATATGTCGGATAGTTTTCGCACAAAAAAATATCGCCCAAAGATTTTTTGTGATTATGATAATTTTTTTAAATGAACAACTAAAAATGCCACTTTTTTGTCCCTTGACATTTTTCCGTATCTACGTTTTGAACAAAAAAAATAAAACCCATATCTCTTACATCTACGAAAAAAAAATTAAATGCTTCGAAATTATACCTTACATTTTACCAATGCGTTTATTGAAATATTGAAAAACTTATAAAACTTCCGAGAACTTTTTATTACTAATCATTAATTATTATTAATGACTTTGAATGATTTTTTGTTTTGTATTCAATTGGAAAATATTCGTAATTTTCAATATCTTGGAAAGAGTATCCAAAACATACCGACAAATAAAGGGTGCTTAAGCGTGCTTAAGCAATAAAATGTTTCAAATAAAATAAAAATAACTAAATTAACTCTCAGTTCAGTTGAACACCACTGACTTTTGTCAACATTTTTTGATTCAACTACGTTTGATGTTGGGAACAAACATTGTTTTTACAATAAAATTCCACAGATACCAATTTTAATTTTTCATAAAAAAAAAATAAACACCGTTTTCGGACTTATGTTAATCGAGCAAAAATGTTTATTTTGCTGTCCTCTACCATCCCTTAGAGTTTGTCGGTATGTTTATGGGACACCCTGTATAAGAGATCTCGGAGTGTGGAATTAGGAGGATACTGTAGCAATCCATCAGAGATAAAAATCGGTGTATCACAAAGTACAGTATTGGGTCCAATATTGTTCCTTATAAATATAAATAGTATTGTATATCTAAAGGACTTCATCTCCTATGCTGATGATACTACCTTGATTTTTACAGCAAAAACATGGGGTGAGATTTTTAATGATGCTAATAATGTAATAGAATAGGTCAAAAATTCCCTTGACCAAAACTTATTGAGTCTGATTGTTGATGAAACCAAATATATAGCATTTTCACTAACATCGAATGATCAACCAATGGGAAATAATACTATTCCAGTACACAATAATAATTGCGGAAACCGGCTAGCGTGCATTTGTCCTAAAGTGAGAAAATCAGATAACATAAAGTACTAAGGTATCATAATAGACCAACACTTGAGATGGGAGAAGCATACCTCCCTATTGACTCGTACACTCAGGCAGCTTACTCGGAAAATGTATAATCAAGATATATCTTGAATAATAAAACACTCAGAATGATTCATTTTTCTTTGCCTGAATCCATACTACGGTATTGTATCAAATCATGGGGAGGTCTCTTCCGAAATAACTTGATCTATCTCCAGTCTATGCACAACAAACTCATAAAAAAAATATTCGAAAAAACAAAATTCATTCAACTATGTACAGTTATATGAAGAACTAGAGCTATTTGATGTCAGGAGCTTATATGCCTATCAATGCCTGAAATGGATGTTCTATAATGCAAATCGTTTCAAGCGGCCTGAGGAAGACATAAAACAATACTAGAGCAGTACAAAATCTCACTCTAAATACGCCATTATTCAAAAAAAAAGACACACACAAAGATATATCTTCTTTCTTGGACCTAAATTGTATAATCTCTCACCAATGAATGAGATGGAAAAAATAACAGAATTCAAAAATCACAGAAAATAAGTCGAATCCTTCGTTCAAAAAAATTTAATGCTGTACCAAAATATCATTCGATCAGGGTAGAATTCGGATAGTAGGTCCCTCTAATCGGCAACTGCTATGAATTTCGGTAAGGTCACCGTTCGCGACCGATAATGAGACATCCGTATATCTTCAACTCATATCAATAGGTGGCGTATGCTTATCTTTAATAATTATTTTTTCCTCTGAATCGCACCTGTCCGAGAAGGAGTGGTCAGACTGCCATTACGGTAGATGCGTATCTTGCGATTACTTGATAAACGGAGTTGAGATAGGGAGTTACTTCTTGAATAATAGCCTGTGGAATATAGTAGCGAGCCTTGAGTAACGAGTGTCGTCAGTTCTGGTATTAGGTAAGTCTGAGTTACAATAATTCTTCAACGGAGATCGTTCCAACAAAAGTTGTGGGAATCAGTAATGGCGGCGTTGCGAGTCAAAATTGTTGAGTTTTAGTACAATATAATCATCTAGTCCCTGTATAGTTTTTGCAGTTCCGGTTATCAGTTTCAGGATTATCAACCTGTCGCCTCCAATTCATTGTATCAACCTACCTCTCTATTTGGCGATTAATAATAACTCCAATCCAACCGACTTCGTTTTTTCTTGCCGGACAATCTGGTCATCAAACAACCCCAACCCCCTGAGATATCGGCGTTTCGGTGCAACGCCAATCTACATTACAAAAGATTGATTATATGTATATGTACCTACTTTGATTTTCTGAACAAATGTGAAAAAAAAATGAATGAATTTGAATGGAGTTCTGGTTAATTGTCCTCAAGTATCTCATGCATTGCCCATAGTGCAATGCTGTGCATTTCTGATCTTCTATCAAACAAATGAAATGCAATAGTATCCACAAATGTAGTTAACTTAGATATAATCACTGTAACAGATCCTCTCTTCTCAAATATTATGTAGCACTCAAGCCATTCCTCCAGTAGGTATATGAAATAATGATTAGTGCAAAAACTTAGGATACACTGGATTTCATTACGACTTCAAAAATGCCGATTACGAAGGTCTCACTATTCAATTCACATAAACTGGAATGAGCATCTCAATTTGTCAGATATTAATGTAGCAACTGCAGAATTCTATCATATTTTACACATGGCAACTGCATTGTTTGTGCATGTCAGAATTTTAAAAAAATCTACTTATCCCAAATGGTTCAATGGTTTATTGCATGTATTCCTAGCTTCGACATTAATTCATTCATTCATACCCAAACGAACCTATGACGTTTAATTATATGGATAAAACATTTTTACTTCAAACTCATGGAGGTTATCTAATTCTAACATGAGTTAATAATATTGGGTTACTTGTGAGGACTGATTTATCACCTGTCAATAATTACTGAACAGGAAAACCAATACTCTGATTTTTGGCCTGTCTTCTAAGGATAAAATATTAAATTCATTTCTGAGGTGAGTGGTTTTCACTTTGTTGTAATATGGATATACGTGGCTTGCCTGATTATAAATATCAACAGTCGATTTGCTGAATTTGTTATAGTTTTTATATGTCCTGCAAAAGATAGATAATGATCATAGGTTATACTGAACTCTTTTATCACATTAAATATCTTTATAGTTTCCTCTTCAATCATCTAATCGAAGATAATTGTTTCTCTCAGACGGGTCACACGTAGCGTGAAGCATTTTTGAACATTGAAATATAATTTGTCTGACAGACTGCTCAGATCTCTCCGCAGCAACACACAATCTCTAACAGTTTGTATAGATTCAAAAATTCTCTGATTATCTGCGAATTATGAGCAATCAGACTGTCACAAAAGTGATGGTATATCATTGATGAAAAGTAAAAATAGGAGTCGCCCCAAATTTGAACCTTGTGGAACTCCAGAGTTAGCTTCAAACTTTCTAGCTGTATTCCCGTTATGCCTCACTATAATAAATCTATTCTGTGAATAGCTCTTGATCAATTTAAGTAAATTATTTGACAATCCATATTCACTAACATTTTCCAGCAGGACATCGTGGTCAACTGTATCAAATGCCTCAAGAAAATCTGTGTAAACAGTATCTAATTGGCATTTGCGATCCATGGTTTCAAATTGGTGGTAATTGATTTATTTGCCACGAAATCGTGCTCTTCGGCTGCTTACATATATTCGACATGGTAGAGATTGAATAAATAATTTGCTCAAAGAGCTTGGCTGTTGCACACATAACGGATATTGGTCTATAATTCTCTATATCCATTTGTTACCAGTCTCATATATAGCAGTGACTATGGCCGTTTTCCAGGTTGATGGAAATACATTATAAGTAACTATCAAATTAAAGATGTGAGTCAGGGGGGGATGTTTCACCAATCAGCACAAGCTTTGAGAATGTGAGGTGGAATGCCATCTATTCCTGCTGCGTTCTTTAGTTTCAATTTTTTCATTTTATCACTATAATTCCTCTCGGTGATAAAATCAATTCCAATCATGTCGTTACTGGAAGAATCAGCTATCGCCAAATTCAGATAATATGAGGCTTTTACTGGAGAATAGACTGACGAGAAAAAATCTGCAAATCCACTCGCAGGTTCTTTCTCGTCAATATCGGTTCTATCATAGATGAAATTGCTGTGATTCACATTATTATCTCTTTTATTGTTCACGTGAATCCAAAATTCACTCGTATCTATCATCAAATCTTGTTCTTTCTTTATGTTCTCGTTTCCTTCCGATTTAATCGATGCTTTAACTTTCTTCCTCGAATCCCTACATCTGATACTAGTCTCAGTCTTCTGAGTCTATTTTTTCCTACATTTCTTCAATTTCTTCAGTAAGCTACATAGGGAAGCTATGAGATATCTCCCGTAAGACGAATTTTGGTACACAATTTTGAATAATTCCGTTCCATACATCATGAAATATCTCTAAGGCTCTGTCTACATCAGTTTTCTCTGCTGAAACTGTATCCCGATTTGCATTTCTGATGTTTTTGCTTAACTCAATGAAGTCTGTTTCCTTCATTTTATCTACCTTTTCATTCAGTACAATCTCCAGGATGATATCTAATTCGAGATGATACACATCTTTCTTAACAAATGATAGACAGTCCCTGGTCACCCTACAATTATTCCAATTACACTCAGATCCAATTACTATGTCTGAAGTTTTTCTTGAAATTTCTTTCAATATCATCATGTACCCCTTTATGATTCATAAAACCTTTTGAATTATCAATAATATCGTTACAGATAGAAGTGTATGTATCGCCAGTTATCTCTGAAATGAAATCCGCACAGATATAAAAATTTTCTATATCGGTATGCCTGTGTATAATTGCACTTCTCGAAGGAATATACATAGCACAAAAAGTATATTTGAGACTATTTACCCTTAATTCAATTATAATGCTCTCAAACGAAGTACTACACTTTGTTATTTCCGAAATTTAAAATTTTTTCTTCAAAGCTATCAGAACTCCACCCCCTTTCGTTTTTTTTTCGTGAATCCTAGATTGTTATCTGATCTCACTGAATTGAAAATTCTCGTATCCACTATTTCTTCGTCTGGAAATCCCTCTTGTAACTATGTTTCGACTGCTACGATAACAGCGGAAATCCAATAGAGGAACGCAATTCGAACCATCTGGCATCAGCTTCTTCACAAGCACCCACGCATTTGACACACTTGCATCTAGCAAATATGACACTATAGGCCAGTACCATTTTCTTCATTGCATTCTGGTTCTTTATGATGCTGAGTCCGTCCATTTTGTCTACTCCTCCCATATGTTTGTTGAAGTTTGCTACAATTCCAGGCTGAGGAATCTGCTTTCTGGTTTTGGATGCCTCACACCATCTAGAAGTCGTAAAAGTATCGTTGTTGTCAAAATTTGTACCGAACGTGACCAGCTCGTTATCCTTTCCCTGTACGAAAGTTTCATTTCCACATACAGAGTGAGAACTCGCTCTTGGCTTTGATTTCCAGGTCTTGGTATTTCTCGTTTCGGTTTTCTCGAATCGTACCGGTAGCACATATATTATTTTCCGAAAGATGTTTCAATAGACTCAGACTTGTGAAATAGTTATCGGAAATAGTCCGTTATTTGGAGGAACTTCGAACTTTTCTGATAAAGACATAACTACGTCTCCACCTAGTCCACCTAGTCCGAAGCGCTTTTCTGCATCAGATTCGCCTGTACAGCATCAATGTGTTCGTCGTCAGACTTGTCACTGTCTTCTTTTCTTCCGTGTCCTCTCCGAGATCATCAGGAATTCCAACATACACTTCAAGATTATCATTTTGATTGCTACCCTCGTCTTGCTCGATCAAAGATAGTAATTCATGTAGGGGTAATCTGGAACGAAATAATCTATTTTGTTCATTTTGATTCTCTTATATATAGTAAGAGATTTTATTATTCCTAATTCAAAAATAGTATGATAATTCCAGAAGTCCCTTTTATATTTTCTCGGAATTTCAAAGTTGTAGCTTCAACCAGCTCTGAGAAAAAAAAAACTTACCCGCCATTTCGTGAACAGTATAGCTCCGGATCCATCGTCACACAAAAATACAAATCAATTTCAATCCCCGATTTCTTATGATCGACTACTTCTCATATCCACTAATGAACGCACTCGATCCTACATGAAGCTATGGATAGATTTCAGAGAACTAGGTATGCAAAAACATAGGCGTCCCTTTCAAAGAACTCTTTGCACTAACGGGTTGAGATTAGTGATCTTGAATGGTATGGTTTATATATATGTATATATATTCAGCTCTAGTTTCCGGGCATGGATTCCTGCGCCAACGACGGTATGCTACGTGCTTCAGAGCGACGAACCTTGAGATGGTTTCATTGAACCATGGTTTACCAGTGGTTGGTGATTTGATGGTATGTGGTATGTTTGTGGTAATTTTTCACTCCCAACATGGTGATATCCGAAATCTCTTCAGCGCATTACTTAGGATCGTCCGATTCAAAACACATTCTCCTTCAAGGAAATACAGTAAAAAAAAATAGGAGAAGGTCATCCCAGTCGGCTGAATTGTGATGCCAAAGTGTGCGTGGAGGACAGCTTGTGAAGATGAGTGTGTGGTTTCAGTTTCCTAGCGGTGCACGAATTTTCACTTCATTTACGGATTTGTTGAGAACGGAAGCAGATTCGTTCTCGATACGTCCACTGAGATGAGTAGAAGTTTTGTATTATTGAAAATATATCTGTATTTCCATTTCTTCCAAACAAGGTGTCACTAACAAAGAGAAAAAAACTTTTTTTAGGTATCTATGGGTTCAATTTCAAGCACAGGGACATTTTGGGACAGTTCGCAAATCTGTCCTTACTACTTAGACTGGTTTGGGACTGGTTTGCGGAATGATGTGAGGACAGATTTTGGAGATGAGTGTGGGGTCTGAGTTTCCTAGCGGTGCACGCACTTTCACTTCATATGGTTGTGTTGAGAATGGGAGCAGATTCGTTCCCGAAACGGCCACTGAGATGAGTAGAAGTTTTATATCATTGAAAACATATTTGTAATACCAATTTTTTTCAAAGAGAAAGTGTCAATAACAAATAGAGAATTTCTCTTTAGGTATCTGAAGGTTCAATCTCAAGCGCATTGACATTTTGGGGCATATCACAAATCTGTAATTGCTACAAATATACGACTTGACTACGCTACAAGTGATCACCTTGATTGATCTGGAATAGTATACCAAGTTCAAATTCACTTTCTATAGGGGTTCCGAAGGAATTATTATAAATTAAATTTTTTTCGTACGTTCACCCTGAATCTCAGAGAGGATGCATTTTAGGACACATGATGAGAACTTTTCACTCCAAAATGAGGTGAGGAATCCTCATTCGAAGTTTGCCGGTCTCATTCTGACTCTCGGTCTCTTCTGACAAGGTTAAGGGCAGTCTGGAGAGCAGAGTAGTGAGTTCCTTTTTTTTTTTCTTTTTTGGAATTATCGGAAAAAGGCGCCAAATGATTTTGATCACGGTAAATCAGGAAAATGAAATAATTTGCTAACTCAGGTCAATATCATCATTTCATTACAAGAAATCAAGATCTTAATTAATTTTTGCCGGTTCTGACAGAACAGAGGTACGTTTTACTTCACAACGATTGCTGGGTACAATAATATCATATCATTACCTATTGTGTTATATCATATTATCTATTCAGCATGTGGTCTCATGTACATACTGTGAAATTTATCAACAATAATAGGTTTTTACCTCTTGCAGCTGCAGTCGACTGACAGTGACTTATTTTAGATTTACAGATGATTATGGGTACTCCTAACTTAATCGACTGTGATTACGTAATATGTTATAATATTGATTCCGGCAAAATATCTCATGCTAATCTCCAAAGTTAGTAATAGTAATACAGGTGTACCGGTAGATGATGTGTAGATACTCAAAAATCCAATTTGGATGCCTCGTGGTTTGCGAAAATAGTAGGAGGAAAATGGAAAGAACCCACCCTGTAGTATCTCCGAGTGTTGTATCTTTATCTATAATACATCGCCTCTCAGTTCATAACTTGACGTATAGGACATAAATCCTTGGATATACCGGAATAAAAATATAGCGATGTAAAGGAAGCAGCAAATCTGTCATAATAATTGACCCTATCGTATTTTCGTGATCTGAAATCACCATGAACGGTCGCCTACTCACCCTCTTTTAGCTTCCTTACAGAAAAATTATGTGCTAAGCTCCACAGATCTGCACGAGAGTCAAATCAAAAATGGTTTCCTGGTTTGTCAATGTGCGTCTCCTCGTGTTCATCATGAGTTCTCGAAAATTCCGAAGCGCACTATTGAAACTATTGAAACTATTTCAAAAAAATTATGAGTACAAATATACGAACATCGCGCATGTTGTCACCAAAACCCGATCAAAATCAACCAATAAACATATTCTCTGACAACACTGTCGTTGTCCCATTGACGACTCTGACATTCAATGACAATTGCCTCAAACCTCAGATTCATGAAATGAACAAATCAGTATTTATAATGGACAATCGATACCGCGATCCTGGTTTCTAACAGCAGGTAGCAAACATAACAAATCCTAGTTCAGGCAATTGGAATTATCTTGAAAAACCCTTGAAAATACTCTAATCTGTTTGTCATGTTTTATGTTTATTGAATATCATTGGAACAACACCAACATCACGACTAGGCCAAAAGGGTGGAGGAATAAGATGAATTTATATAAAAAGTATATTTCTGAAAGGTATAGTACTTCACTGTACATTGCCTGTCGAATTATTAATTGGAAATTTCATTATTAGTTCGCTGAATCCAAGATACATGCCGAGTCAGGCGCAGCAGTGCTGAACGTAGAGAGTGAATCATTATCAGAACATCTCATGAATTTTATTTTTGAACTGACAAAGTCTCTTTTTAAAAACAATTTATTTCGACAAGAGTAAATTATATGAGATGTTCGTTGCGTGAAGTTATGATTCTGACTGAACTTGGGAATTAACAAAATGAAACAAGAATATTCTCAAAGCGTCAGCAAAATCTGAACGGTCCATGGGAATGCCCATGCAGGATTACAGTTCTTGGGAAGCTTATGGGAACCGGTGATATAATTCCTCCTCCTGAAGATTCAACTTATGCAGTGGAGCGAGGAATTTGAACCTCTACCAAATTTATGTCCTGGGCTAGGTTACTCGTATTCTTCGTTCGTCCGATGATCTTCAGATTTCTGATGGTTAAGTATGCTACACCAGATGCTGCCAAAATATATAGGATGATGGTCCACATGGAAGGAAAATGGGATATACTGGTGTGCTGCAAGTTCGGCTGCTTTTCGATGATTTTCTTCGTTATGAGATGAAGATCGTCTAAATCGGTATCTTCTAAGTGAATGGTCCAATTTTGCTGATCTGTTAGACTCTGATTCAGGATCAATTGACGATAATTCATTGATTCCTCTTCATTGGCAATCAGCTCGGTATCAGTTATAACTTGGCATCCGATGGGAATTTCCATCAGGTATGAACCACGTAACCGAATGATTTCTTCTTGTTTTCGGCATTTGAGGCTAACCGTCTGTTCTTGTGGAAAGACTGCTATCCATTGTTTCGATTCTAGTTGTCTAATGATGGGCTTTGAAATCCTGACAGGAACTTGTCGACAGCTTGAAGGATCTCTCCTATCTAGAAGTTGGATTTCGCATGGGCCATTGGATTCAGCTTCTGTTAAGTCTACCTTCTTGCATACGAAGTAGTCGGGGACGATTTTGGTGCAAAGGTCATCCGAAAAAGCGGAGTACAAATCACTCTTCAAGAGAAATATATCGTTTGGTAAAATAGTCTTGAACTCACTCAGACTAGGTATAGGTATCGAATATAATTGATAATAGTTGAATGTTTCTCTATGATAGGTTAGTGTAATAGATAAGTGATTTTATTATTTTTGGTATAACAATCATGTCTATAATTTTTTCAATCAATATAATATTTTCTAGTGTCATTTCGAACGGTAGTTGTGCTGTACTGATTGAGTTTTTGAGTTTCAAAAGCTCATTGCATAAATCAGTTCAATTTTCAAAAGGTCATTGAATTTTCTATATCTTGGAGAAGAGAATTGATTACTTCGTAAACGTTCACCATATGGTTCAGATCTTTCAGCATGAGTGAATGACTGAGGTTTTGACTGAGTCCTATGTATAAGGCCATTTGATATATTTTGAATCCTAGTTCTTTCTCATTGTGGGTGATTTTTCGAATTGTGTCGTTGAATTTGTTTATAATATCGGTGGAAATTGAATTCTGTTTGACTATGTTACTTGCCAATCTGTTTTGGTTTTCTTGAATATCTTTTATTAGATGATCATAACGTTCGCCGTCACTGGCATCTTAATATCCGGATACTGCTTTGAAAAATGATCCGAGGCCATTAATCAAACCTCTTTTGGTACGTTTCGGCTGTGGAATGATTTCTTGTATCTTAATTTCTGTTCTTTCTTTTGTGAGAGTTAAAATCCGTAGATTTCCTGAAGCATCGTCTGAATAATTTTTATTTACACTGAGAGTCTCCAGCAATCTTCCATATCGTTCAACAAGTCTATCGATTTCGTCAACTATGGGGTTCAAGTCGAAAAAATGTATGAATGTATGCATTTACTCTTGCACTTTGGCTGTTCCTAACTTAACTGGTAAGAGACCAGGGTTGGATTCCAAGCTTTTCATTTGGATTGTTTCCTGGTATCCCATCACGAGGGGGAATCTGAAATATTATTAATTCTAACTAATCGAAACTATAAGTATTCCTTAGAGGACGTTTTAGATTATCCATATGGACTTTAGCTTGAGAGGTTGTTGTGACTGTTTTGCGTTTTTCGTTTACTTTTTCTATTTCAGTGGGCTTATTGAATCAATTAGCGTCTTTCTGTCGAATGAATTTTTTCAAATAGGTTTTATCATTTTGCCTGAATAATTTGGGACTATCACGGGTTTTGTTCAATTTTGATATAACTTTTCTCTTATTATCTCTGAGGGTCTGATTGATTTTTGATTTGGTCTTTTCTTTGTGATTATTTACGTAATCATTGACTAAAATTCTATCGATGTTTATATCAAAAAAATTTTCGTTACTTATATGTCCGTTTACAAGATCTATTGGCTTGAATTTTGTAGCTGAATGTATTGAATGATTATAGGCTAATATCGCATATGTCATTTTCAAATTGATCGGAGTTCTCTGAAATCCTTGAGTATTTAACAATCTTATATGCTCTATCGATGTAGAATGTAGTCTTTCTATAACACCATTAGATTGAGGATGATTTGGTGAGCAGAAGTGAAGTTTTGTGGAGGGCCAAAAGTTCGGTTATGACGCTGTTTTTGAATTCTGTTCCGTTGTCGACTGTGATTTGCTTCGGAACACCGTGGTGTGGAAAGAAAGTTATTAGATTGTTGGTGACTCCGGTTGAACTGAAAGTTTGCAGTTTATATGCTTGTGCATATTTAGAAAAGGTGTTGATGATTGTTAAGAATTTAGTTTGTTCTAGGGTAAACGTATCTAAGTGGATAATTTCAAATGGTTCGCAAGCCGTTGGGGTTATGTTCATTTGCATTTTTACTGGTTTTATCTCGTATTTGCTCTGTTGGCAAATCTCGCAATCATTTATGAATGTTTGAATCGATTTCTTAAGATCTGGCCAATAGTATTTAATTTTGATTCTATTTTCCGTTTCGTCAATGCCGCGATGATTGGTTTTACTTTCGTGGTAGTTCTTTATTATTTCCGCAATATCGTCTTTATTGGTAACATCTATTAGTTTTCTTAGCGCTTTAAAATAAATGAGGGCCACACGAAATTTCTTCGAACGACTTCCGTACATTTTTCATACATGTTTGGTTCGCTAAAATATAAATGGTAAGAATCTTTTGGAACAACGTAATTCTTCATGAAATTTACGACATCATGTTCGAATTGATTTTATGAAATTTGAACGTAAAATCTTCGTTTTTTCTCGAATAGAATGATGTGTTTTATCTTAGCTAATGAATGCAATACAGATTGAAATATAATTTGGTTTTGACCGTGATCGACAGGAGATTCCGAAATGGGAATATCGACTATTGGGTTCTGTTCGAAATTTGTATGAATGGTATTATCATCGTCATTATTTTGATCAATATCATCGTAATTTTCATTTTCGTCTGGTTGAACTTGCATTGATATATTGTCTAATTCGGGAGATTGATTCGGAATATTATTATGTGATGTTTCGCCGAAAATTTCATTCAAATCTGGGTCTGGAAGGTTATTCGCTTGTGTTTTCATTAGATTTGCGATCAATTGATCAACGTCTTCGGTCTCTTTAGTAAGGATTTCGATTCTCGACAAAGTGTCAGCGTTGGAATTCAATTTGCCTCGTTTATAAGTTATACTATAGCCACATTCGTCTAATTTGATGCGCCATCTTAATAATTTCGAATTAGGGTCTTTTAGAGAAAATAACCACTGAAATGTTTTGTGATCAGTGACGATATTGAAATGTCTTTCGTACAGGTACGGCCTGAAGTATTTGGTCGCCCATACGATAGCGTACGCTACTGGTTTATCGAATCCGGAATCCGGAATCGGTAGTCAAACTAAATTTTTTGGAAAAATCCGGATATTGTAAGATTGGTTCAATCATTAGTAAGTTCTTGCAAGTTTCAAAACATTCGATGAATTCTGCATCGTGAATGATTTGAGCACCCTTTTTCGAACACTTGGTTAGTGGTTTCGTAAGCTTGGCGAAATTATTGATAAATCTTCGGTAATAGCCTAGGAGACCTAAGAATCCTTTAATTTGTTTCGTGGTTTTAGGAAGTGGAAAATTCTTTATTGCAATAATTTTGTCTGGGTTTGGCTTGACGCCATCAGGGGTAACAATATGGCCAAGGTACGCGACTTGTTTCCTTAAAAACTCTGATTTGTCCAACTGTACTTTGAAATTAGAGTCTCGTAGCCTTTGGAATACATTTCTAAGACGTTCCATGTGTTCTTGCAATGATGTTGAAAAAATGATTATGTCGTCGAGGTAGACAAGACATTTTTCATTCTGGATACAACGCAGAATGTTATCTATGACACGCTGAAACGTGGCAGGGGCATTCTTCAGACGAAAAGCCATCCTAAGGTATTCAAATAGCCCGTATTCTTAATTGAAAGCAGTTTTTGCAATGTCGTTTTCGTCCATCTCGATTTGGTGGAAGCCACTCGCCAAATCAAGGGTTGAAAAATATTGACACTTTCCTAATTTGTCCTAAAGATCAGTTATATTAGGTAAAGGATACTTATCGTCTACCGTCTTTTCGTTCAGTTTACGGTAGTCAACGACTACGCGCCATTTTTGTCTACCGGAGGCGTCCAACTTCTTTGGGACCACCCAAATTGGTGATGACCAAGGAGAGTTACTAGGCCTAATGATTTTCTGTTTCAGCATACTATCTATTTGTTTTTTAACTTCCTCTTTATTAATGAAAGGGTAGCGATATGTTTTTGTGTAAATAGGAATTTAGTCGTTTGTTTTGATCTCATGTTTAACTTGATTAGTAAAACTCAAAGGTGTATTCTCGTTATAAAAGATATCTGAATATTCCTTGCACAGATTCAGGATATTTAATTTTTCTTCAATATTTAGATGATCGGTTCTCAATTTGGAAATGTCTAATTTTTGTTAAGGAGTATCATCAAAATTATTGAAATTGAATCTTGGATATCATGTCTATTAAAATCTTCAACATCAAGTGGAGCAGAAAAATCTAAAGTAATCGACTTCGTTGTATTATTTAAGATTGAAGTTATGGCTTCGCAATTTCTTGCAACAGTAAGACATTCTGGTATTTCACAGTTATGAATTTTCTGATGGGGTATTATGATTTCTCCGTTTTCGATAGAAGTTTTTACTTTTATAATCTGTTCAGTCCGTGGGGAAATCTTCATTAGATTCAACTCTGTTCTAGTCCTATGATAGGATAAATTTATTTTAGCAAAAGGTGTGATCAGTATCGATTTATCAAAATTCAAGTTAGCTTGCAGTAGCTTCAAATTATCTAGACCTATTGAACCATGAAATGAATCGTGAAACTTGAATAAATAGAATTTCAATTCTACCGGTTTTGGCATATTGAAAATCCTAGAAGTAGGTAAATGTGCACTATACTCATGTGCAGATCTTTGGAACACTGTAGAGACTATAAATGGGTCGTTTTCAATTGAATTTGGAAAATATTTGAATGCAATGTCAGGATCTATGAAGGATTTTGTAGATCCTGTGTCTATTAATATCTTGAGATTATGTTCTGGGAAGGTTATATACGGTAATTCACTAGAATCCGTATTATTGAATGATATTATTGTCGTTTGATCTACGCAAAAATTTTCATCATGAAAATATTCGTTTTCCTCGTCATGTGGCTTCGATTGATTATTTTCGATATTTTGTTTATACTGCGGTTGAGGTATTGATTCCTCAACTTGAGTATTGTAAAGTTCTTCTGAACTGAAATTCTTCTGTGGTTGGTTGAGAGGGACCTGCTTGATTATTGTGACGATAGGTTTGTCTGGTAGTGACCGATATTGGCGTCTGGTTATATGATGGTTTAAAATTCGGGTTGGACGTGAAAACATTTGTACTGCTATTTTGTTGTTCGTTGATTATTCGCTTGATTGGATGTTGGTCTAGGGTTGAAATTTGATCGCTGGCTAAAATTTGAATAGTTTTGATTTCTCTGGTATGAATTTTGCTGTGATCTGCAATTTGCAAATTATTTGGTTGTCTATTAACCGGTCGGTTATTCATTTGTGAATGATTATGATGAGAATGAGTCTGATAATATTGATTATTTTCTTCTTGGGTGATAAATTGAAGTGCTTGGTTCAAATCAACGGGACGCATACATCTAATCGTATTTCCCAGTGATTCTCTCAATCCACTCAAAAATGATTTCAAGGCTAAATTATTATAAAGATTCCTCTTCATTCAATTCCGGGACCTGGAGCTTCGTGAACATCTATATACGAGCACAAGAGATTCAAAAGCTGAATAACACGATCGAAAAACTGCTGAGGTCGCTCGTTCGGAGATTGTTTAAGCATAACTAGATCTCTGTTGAGGCAGGCCTCGTCTCTTTGGTCAGCGGAATTACGATACAAGGTATCTTTAAGCTCTTGCCAATTCGTAACGTTTTGAATATTCACTATTAAGCGTGCATTACTGGTTAATTTTCCGATTAATGAGTGAAGCAAAAAGGTATTCAAGAAATTGTTAGCATTCGTAACATCGTAAAAATTTTGAATTATACTCTCGCAAGTTATGAGAAATCTATTTAATTCATTGGGATTTCCATCAAATTCAGGGACGCATTTCAAATAATCAGGTTTGAAATCTTTAGGGGCCATATTTCAAGAAACAGTCATCACTCGATTATTTCTTTCGATATTACTGGTACTATTTATCATTCGGATATTTTCTTGGTCGTCTGAGTCAGAAGAAGATGGTGCCAAAGATAGATTCTCAAATAGTGATTCTAAAGACATGAATTGTACTCACAATATGAAGATGACTTTGCTCATCGTTCACCTAACTTATGAAGAAGTAGCTGGTTCTGCCGATTTTTGGATCTTCACCGGGTCCACTGCTTCGCAGAGAAAGACGATTCGTGTCCATCCTCTCTTCGGTTGATTCTGGTTGACTTCCGTTGGATAGGTCCTCGATGCACTGGGTTGCCTGAAGTTCTAGGAGCCGCTCTTTCCGACGAAAAGTCCGTAAACCGCACGAAAGTTCTTTTCAGATAGCCGGTTAATTGTAGAAACAAGAACCAATGCTCGATGCACTAATCCCGACTATCCTACCGACTGCGCCAATTTTATTTTTGAACTGACAAAGTCTCTTTTCAAAAACAATTTATTTCGACAAGAGTACAATTATATGAGATGTTCGTTGCGTGAGGTTATGATTCTGACTGAACTTGCGGAAATATAACAAGAGCATGAAATACACTGTGCGAAAATGTAAAATACATTGAATACACTGTTATTCACACTGTTTTTCACATGACCATAATTATTCGAATCTGCATGTGTATTGTTACTGTTATGTGCATCATTTGTCCATTGAAATACGCTTCCTCGAATTCGAAATTTATTCAATGTTTCGCTCATTGTCATGTAACACCCTGTAGGTGTTATGTTCTCAGATTCAGGTAACCACGTACGACAGTATATCAACTTCCACCATTTTTTCACATCTATATGAAATCTGAAGGATAGCAAAGAGATTCAATTTATTATTCCATATATGCCAGATCGTTCTTCAGTATTTGAATATAAACATTCATTATGAATCCAGCTAGTAGAAGGTCCTTGCCGTGTCTGGGTCTCCCCCCAAGGTCAGAGGGGTATGACTTTGGGGGAGTGACCTTGAGAAGCGCTCTTGGGGGATGACCTTGGGGGGTTTGTTCTTGAGGAGTTGTGTGGGCATGTATGTGACCATGGGGCGAGTGACCTTGAGCATGTTCCGTGACCTCGAGAAGAAGTTGGATTGGGAAGTTATTGCGTTAGACAGTGACCTTGGAGATGCATGCCTCACCTCAAGGTCTTTCGGTGGTAGTGTGGTATTGCTACGTCACATATCGAAGTTCCTATAAATACCATATTTTCCATCCACACAACATAGTTCTCACAGTAGCAAACATACTGTGCGAGCGATTCAAATTCGGAAGCATTACTTCAGATCAGTTCCTCGAAGCAATGGTTAGAGAAAACTTGAGACAATACCTCCAGGAAATTACAGAATTCCTACCATCCACCTCATTCAGAAATATAGGCTGGAGGTAGTTCCACAAGGAGTTCCTGACAAAGAAGAAGAAGAGGGAAGGAGAAGAGATAGTTACCATATAATTATATATATTTAATAATCTGTATTTTTATGATACCTCTGATATTATTGATGAATCATAAAGTAGAAATGATAATGATGATAATACAATAATAGTAAATAATGTCTCTTATCCATTATGAAACAACTACTACACTCAATAATGATAATAATTATGGATCAAATGATGTATTATTCTAGCGTTCATACAGCTCCCACATGTATGGAACCATCCAATGCACTATATGTTAGATAGGCATCATAGAGAATGAGGGCATAGACCTTGGTGTTTGATGGGAACTTCATCCGTCATGTTGCAAACTCCGACTTGATGTCAACAGTTTAGGATATCACAGCTTCTGGTCGGTGGCAACAGTCGATGATGAAGAGCGGGTTTTCTCGGAATTCCTCAATACTCATCATTGGTTCACTCATATCTTTGCATTATAGCTGAGTTGGAAATTATCATATGCATAATATGCTACTGCATCCAACTTCTTGTCGAAATCCAAATTCCAGCGTTTGTATGCATAAACTTCCGAATTCAAACATAGACGTATATTGTTGACTCCGGCATCGATGAATTGTGTGACTTCCACAGATTCATCATCCACAATATTGGATCTCTGAGAGCCTATCACGATGTTACGAGGGCGTTCGAGACTATTTGTAGTTTTGACAGCCCAAATATCGGAAGCCGTTTTTTAGCGAGTTATTTTCGAAAAACCGGCAAGATACTTTTTGAAGAACTTCATTTCTTTACTGTACAAGAGATATGGTCAAAATGGAGCAAAAGTGAATAGGTAGATATATTTATAATGTCGGTTGGTCTTGAAGACGAAATACGATTACTGCTGAATTGGCCGCTTTCTGGGAAACGGCATGAGAAGTGCGATACCCAGCTCGGTACCGTGGGACCGCTCGCTCGACGTAACTCCTCCCTCCTTAAGAGACGG
Organism: Gastrophysa polygoni; assembly: GCA_963576655.1. NCBI lineage: Eukaryota > Metazoa > Arthropoda > Insecta > Coleoptera > Chrysomelidae > Gastrophysa > Gastrophysa polygoni. Next base: position 26,578,899 of record OY755083.1, read on the forward strand.
CTTCAAGCTGGAATAGGACGGAAGGCGATCGGACTGATTGATTCACTTCGATCTTGATTTGGATTCCTGGGGTTTCAGGCTTCTTCTTCAGCCTTCGAATTTTGCGTAGGGCGTAGAAGGATAGGGCTAGTAGAGCCATGCTGGTTGTAGTCCAAAACATCCAATTGGCTGATTGATCTTCCTCGGTGTCATCGATCGATAATTGATCAGTGACTTCGATGTGTTGACGAAGCCGATGGATTTCTTCTAGAGGGATGTTTCCGATTTTCAGTGGTTTCCTACGAACTACCTCAACGTTGTCATTCATGATTTTCGGTAGTACGAGGGGACTTCCGAAACTTGAGGTTTGACTATTCTCGAATTTGATTGACTGGTATTCGATGTTACAGTTCAGTGGAACTTGTAGAAGAATGTTTCCTTGCACGGCCAGAAACTGTTCTTGAGGGCAATGGGTTTTCAACTTGATTTCTTCTCGGCTGATTATTTGAGGGCAGAAATGCAGTCTTCGACGGGGTGGAATTTCAATTCTGTCTGTTCGCAGAGGTAGATGTTTTCGATTTTAGGAAAGATACGATCTCTGTACTGGTAGGTTTCTTGATCGAGAGCCATATGAGGTTTATTGGGAATAATCAATGTTTGGTTATCGGTTGGGATTGGAAATATTTTGAAATATTGGAAGGTGTTTGGGTGAGTGATCCTTTGACTGTTGCGATTTCTCAATTCATTCAATATGTTTTTCAAATTTTCATGAGGTAATATGTCGGGATGAATAATATGTAATTTTGCGAACATTATTGCATTTTCTATGTTGTCTAAGAGAGTGACGAATATATTGGCATTCAGGAAGATTTGATTTATTATATTTGTATAGACTGCGTATTTTCCGAATTGATCATTGATGTTTTCTAAGAATGCTTTGTTCTCTGACATATACTTGTAAATTTTATTTTGATTGTTAGTAATCGTATCTATATCCTTAGGATATCGACCAATCAATTGTTTTGATAATGAAATTTGGATATTGACATCTCTAACGATCTTCTGTTGATTTTGTTTCAGATAGTGATAGCACGGTCATATTTTTCGCCGTCTGATGAATCAAGTGTACCGAAAAGAAACTTCTGTACAGTTCCACCAGCATTGATCAATCCTCTTTTATTCCTAGAAATAATTGGATCATATGTATGTCCGAAGACAAGTTCGAATGGAGTGAATTCTGTAGAGCTATGTATCGAACTATTATAACCTAAAGTTGCATAATTGATTAAATCACATTCGTTAGGATATACTTCTTTCAAGATTCTCAGTTGTTCTATCTACGTAGAATGGTATCTTTCTACGATTCCGTTGCCTCCGTGATGTCCAGGGGTGGTGAAATGAACTTTGATTTTGTGTAGGTTTAGTAATCCTGCGACGGTCTCGTAATTGAATTCTTTTTCACTGTCAGCTACGATTTTTTGTGGGGTACCGAAACAAGTGAAACATTTTATTAACGCATTGCATGTATTGATGGCGGATTTTCCGGGAACATGGAAAGCTTGACCAAATTTCGAAAAAGCATCTAGATTTTGGAGTCGTGAAAGAATGAATCAATATGTACTATTTGGAAAGGTTTCGATGGGGTTTCAGTCAAAACGCGAGTGATACATATGGATTTTTACCAGAGTACTTCGATCTTTGACATATTTCACAAGAGTTTATGAATTGTGTCACTGTCGATTTCATATTCAACCAATAGTAGTTCCTTTTCAGATATTGAATCGTTTCTTCGATACCTCGATGATTAGTTTTACCTTCATGATGATTTTTTATCATGAGAATTTGTTCATCTTGTTCCTTTATGGTATTCACTAATTTTGTGCATCGAAATAATTTCAAAGTTCTCTTGTCAAAGTTTTTTGAATAGACATTGCTGAAATTCAGAATAAATTTTTTCTTATCAAAGTATATGTAATAATTGGTATTTGGTTTCAAATATTCTGTCATGAAGTCAAAAATGATTCGTTCATTATTATTCAATGGCAATTTTACAGTTATTATTTTGTGATTTCCGTACTTGTCATGTTGAAGTGAGATTTTATCATGGCTATGAGCGAAAACAAGAATTTGACATGTTTTATTATTTTCATCTAGGATAGAATTCCATCATTGGCTACTTCTTTCGATTAGGAATGTGGTGTTTGGTCTGTCTTGTCAGTGGGTGGTTTCAGTTGTACGTCTGAGTGAATCAAAATTTTGGGTTGAGTGTTTGTTGGATTTTCGGTTTCAGGTTCTTGAAATGTTTCAGGGTGTTCAGCAAGGTTTCTTAGGAATTCTAGGGATTCTGGATTTATATCGCCAGGGTGATTGATTACTGATTCTGATTCGTGGAGATTGATTTTCATTGAATTCTTGGTTCCTTTTCTATAGACGATTTTATAGTCATACTCTTCTGATTTCAAGCGCCAGCGTATTAGTTTGTAATTTTGTTCTTTCAGATTGAACAGCCAAGTTGAGGGACGATGGTCGGTAACTATAGTGAATTTTCGCCCGAACAGATAGGGACGGAAATACTTGCATGCCCAAACTATTGCCAATAGCTCACTTTCTATCGTGCTGCAACGTTGTTCTGTTTCGTTCAGAGTGCGACTGGCAAACGATATTGGTCTGTCCTGTCCTATAGTCCCTTGTGACAAAATAGCACCTAGAGCTATGCTTGACGCGTCCGTTGTTAGTATGAAGTCTCGTTCAAAGTTTGGAAATTGAAGGATAGGGTCATTACACAGTATTTCCTTACAGTTTTCGAAGCTGTCAATGAATTTTTGATCGTAAATAACCTTTGCATTTTTCTTGAGACAGAGAGTCATGGGTTTCGTAATCTTTGCAAAGTCTTGAATGAAACGGCGATAATAACCTAGCAAGCCTAAAAATGATTTGATTTCTTTTTGTGTTCTGGAGATTGGGAAATTTCGAATAGCCGAAATTTTATCTGGGTTTGGTTTAACGCCTTCAGTTTACTATATGTCCCAAGAAAGAAACTGATTCCTGTAAAAATTCTGATTTGTCCGTCTGAATTTTAAAATTGGAATTTCTAAGTCTGTCGAATACTTTCTTGATTCTAGATACGTGTTCTTGTGGGGATGTGCTGAAAATTATTATGTCGTCTAGATATATCAAGCAATTATCGTTGTTGAGTCCTCGTAAAACATTGTCAATTACTCTCTGGAATGTAGAGGGGGCATTTTTGAGACCGAAAGGCATCCTTCAAAACTCAAAATGTCCATTATGGGTAGATAAAGCTGCCTTTGGTATGTCATGTTTGTTAATCTCAATTTGATGGTAGCCAGAGGCTAAGCCTAGGGTGGTGAAATAGTTCGCTCTGCCAAGTCTGTCAAGTATGTCTGTGATGTTAGGAAGGGGGTATTTGTCGTCAACTGTCTTGTCATTCAGTTTGCGATAGTCGCCACTTCGCCATTTTTGTTTACCCGAGTGATCTAATTTTTTCGGAACAATCCATATCGGACTACTCCAGGGGGAAGTCGAGGGTTGAATAATTCCTTGGGATAACATATTAGTCATTTGAGATTCAACTTCTTTTCTGTGAATCTCCGGAAATCGATATGATTTAGTAAATACAGGGGTCTCATCCCTTAATTTGATTTCATGTGTAATTTCGTTTGGAAAACTTAGAGGAATTTCCTCACAATGGAAGATATCTCGGTATTTATAGCAAAGGTAACAGATCGCTTGTTTTTCTTCGTTATTGCAGTGATTAGGCCTTAGATTTTCCAAGTTAGATTTCAAGAGATTATCCTGTTCGTCGCTCAAATTATTACTACAGTCGATTTTTTCAATGAAATGAATTTCATTAGGATCTAACATCTCTACATTAAATGGCTGAGTGATAGTGATTTTGAATGTGGTTGAGTTTGGATTTATTACCGTCGTGATAGCAAAGTAGTTACGAATATTGACGACAGCTGTTGGTGATTGAATTTCGTTTCCGAAGTCGATGAAATCTAATAAACCTAATCCATTTTCATGACAGACTGGAATTCTAAAGACTTGTTGTGTCATAGGAGGAATAATTATTGTGTGATGACAGTTTTCGAACTTTTTCGGGGGTTCATGAATGTGTTCATCAAAAACCATGGGAATTTGAACATTTAGCGTGAAAAAAAATCTATTTTGGATATCAATATTTGCATTTAATTGCCTGAGAAGATCCATACCTATTGGTCCATCATATTTTTCGTTGAAATGGAAAATATAAAACTTGTGTGTTTCTTGTGTTTTAAATATTTCGAAAATAGGAATGATCAATACTTCATTGTGAAAGCTGATGTCGTGTGAAGTTTGGATACTGAATGTTTCGTTTGTTATAAAATTCGGATAAGCCTGATGGGCTTATTTTGGACTGATCAAACTACGTGAACTACCTGTCTTTATCAAGAATTTTGCTTTAATTTCGGGGATGAGAATGTATGGTAAATCATTCTTCAAGTGGTTGAGTTAAATAATTACGTTAGGTGATCTTTGCTTGCATCCTGTGTAAAATTTACATTTTCCAGAAATGGATTTTCTTGTTCAGTTGAATCTTCATAATCAGAGAAATTTTGAAAATTGTCTGGTTGTTCGACGTATTGATTAGATTGATCATAATCTCGATTCTCTACGCTAGAGTCATATAATTCGGAATAATCATATTGTGGTTCCTCAATGTTATGAAGTTCTTCAGAATTGAAGTTCCTTGGACCAGTGCTTTGAAAATAATTATTTCTATTGAAATTTTGTCTCTGAAGTTGAACTGTCGGGTTTCTTGTAGATACCGACATCGGCTGTGGTCTAGTATCAGGTGCTTGTCCCGTTGGTTTGAATACGTTACGGGGTGGACCGAATACTTGTCGATTTGTGAAGAAATTATTTTGTTGTCCTGCATTACTTTGCCTTGGTTGAATATTTATAGGTTGAGATAGAAATTGATTTCTAGGTGAATTGTTCTGATTCTGATGATTCTGATTGAAATTTTCATGAGAAAAGTTTGGTCTTTGATAATTTGCATTCGGAAAATTTGGTCTTGGAACTGAATTTTGATTGAAACTTCGATTCTGATAATGAACTTGTTGTTTAGGAAAATTGGTCACATTATGATGGGGTTGAAGAGATTGTTTTTGAGGAAATGAGTTTTGTCTTCGATTATGTATAAAATTTTCTTCTTTTAAAACATGTGAAATTGCTAACTCTAAGCTATCGGGATTTCTCAGTCTAACCATATCTTGAATTCTACCAGTTAAACCACGAATGAATGTTTTCAGAGCAAGCTCGTCATAGTTTCCTATTTCAAAGGTTCTCTCGTCAACAGGTAAAATCATTGAAATTAATTTGGATGCAATGCCACTTCGACTTTTCTGAATTCTCTGTCCAAAAGTGGAAAATGATTCATTCCTATGGGGTTTCATTATCATCATTTCTTGTACAAGACAATCTAAATTTCTCTGATCGCCAAAGCTAAGTCTCAGAAGGTTTTTTAACGCATTCCAATCTCTGATTTCCGGCCTTCTTCCTACTGAACTCAAAGCATGTCCTGATAATTTTCCTATCACTGCCCTGATAAGAAAATAGTTTATTGGATTGTTTGGGTTCTGATTATTTCTATAAGTTCCGATGAGATAGTCACAATGTTCTAAGATTATTTCTAAGGTACTTTTATCATTACCATTGAAATTTGGGATTGTGTCAATGTTAAATCTGAGTGATTGGTAGTTAACATGTGCTTCTGGCATTTCGTTTTGATCTAATTATTGAGTCTTTCTATTATTTCTTCAATTTTCGATATTATTTGATTGACTCTGTGATCTACTGTGTTAGACTGTAGATGACTTCATTTCTGTTCATTTGTTCTTCCTAATTATATTCTGAAAATATTGTATGCATTAATTTTTCCTAGAACGCAGTTGTGTTCGTCAACTCAGGCCTATACTAATTTTTATTGTATCCACCAACAACTAGAGGAACATTTACTCTGTTTCACTAGGAATTCTGACCAATTCTGACACAGAAAATCTGAGATGGGGTTGAAGAAGGATGGCTCAACTATTCTTGTTACCGTCTTCTTCTTCCTTGGCACAGGGGTTGTCTTCTGAAGTCTGCACCGATTCTTCTCTTCGATGTTCACACCGAATGTACGATTTCGCCCGTGAAGAGTAAAAACTCGAAACGAATTCACGATGAGACGTTCCGGACTTATCCTACCGACTGCGCCAGTTATTTTAGAAAAACCGGCAAGAGACTTTTTAAAAAACTTCATTTCTCTACTGTACAAGAGATATGGTCAGAATCGAGCAAAAGTGAATAGGTAGATATATTTATAATGTCGGTTGGTCTTGAAGACGAAATACGATTCCTTCTGAATTGGCCGCTTTCTGGGAAACGGCATGAGAAGTGCGATACCCAGCTCGGTACCGTGGGACCGCTCTCTCGACGTAACTAGCAAATGGTTGGTAACTCATACAGATCCCACACCTTGTATGCAATTTCCAATCTTGCTGCTGCACTCCGATTTACACGATTCTATAGTTCCAATTTCTGTTGATCTGACGGTATGGCGTGTCTTATCTTCCTCTCGATTTTGTTGAATGATCGAGATATAATGAGTATCAGCCATAAATTTATATTCAGAATACCTTCATTTTAATCTTCAGCAGATCTCATTGAATATTTGAGAGGGAGTTTGCCGCTGAATATTCGACCATTCTTATCCAGAATCACCTGTTCCTTGCTGCTGAGGCCCCATCCAACTGTTTCTAGGAATTAGGCATTTATCATTTCCACCATGAGAGATCATACTTCTCATGGTAGTAGTGATGCCAGGATTTCCAACCATATATACTCGTTCTCCACTCATTTCATAACGAATTCAATCAAACAGAAATGCCAAAGCATCATTGGATAGATAACATCCTTCAGTCGCATCATTGGGAATGAATTTCCCTTCGATATAAATATAGCTTTCAGCAATATCAAGTATCAGATCCTGAAAGTTGATAGCGATTCTCATTCCATCGGAATTCTTGAACGATGGTGAACCATATAGTTTGTGAGTATGCTCATGTAGACTTATCAGGGAGTGATCGATCAAATACTTCCAGTTGTGAGCTTGTCGATGTTGAAGCAACCATAGTTCCCTCAATTTCTGCTTTTTCGTCGCATATTCAGACCGATTATTTTCAAAAAATCGATTGCGCTTATAGATAATCTACGTCTATCCTGTCTGGATAGTTCCTTTTCGAATGAATCCACCACCTCGTTGCTTCCCCTTCCTCATTGATATTCTGGTTGCTGGTAGTGGTTTCAGCTAGTGTCACACGGTTTCATTGGTACCCAAAGCATAAACCCATGATCGATGTAGGTTAATGTGAGAGTTTTAAGTTCTAGTTTCACTTCAATTTTTTTCTTCTCGAATATCAACTAACAGACCGTTATCATCCAAAATTTTTAGCGTGATGTTGTTGATGTACTGACGTTCAGTCGGACTGATTGGTAGATATATAATATTTCTTGGCTCTCTTGAAAGCTTATACCCAGTTTCCACATCAACATTGAACTCGTATAGTGTATGTACCTGCACGCCGTCGAGGTAGGCTCCTGCAGTAATGTTACAGTCAACTCTAATTAGTCTCACCTCAATGATATTCATCGGTAACGTAGATTTGTGTAATACTCCGTTTCAGTTTCAACCTTATTGCTGCTTGAGACATTGAAGACTGCTCAGAAATCATCATCGGATGCTACATTCACATCATCCAACTGACAGAAACAGCAAAACATATTTCTCGGTATCGGCCCATCATTGACATCACCGATTTGTTGAGCACCCTCTTCATCTCAATGTTCATGAGAGAACTGATATTGCCATATATCTGAGTCGTTTCGTAATTCATCTGATAACTTGTCCCATACAAGAGCTATTTCATGTGAGGCGCACCCAATTCGAACTTATTTCGACATATCTGCAAATTGTTTCTAGCTCATCTTCAATAATGTGCGTAATCTTGAATAGGCCCGTAATAGGTGCCCCATACGTTCGATACTCTGCCTATCCATCATGTAAAACTACTACTTGTTGAGAGAGATTTCAAGCACAAATGTCCACATCAGACTGTGCCGTAAGCTGCTTGTCGTTTATAATTATACATTATTTTGAGGTAGTTCGACGACTCTACCCCTTTCTTCAAATATCTAACCAACTCCTGGAGTGGTAGTGAATCTCCATAGCTATCATAATATTCTACTACTCCACCACACTCTTTATATGCAACCCAATGTGTGCTATCTCCTTAGGTGAACTTAGGTGTAGCAACCTCATGTTCGCTATGTGGAGGGCGAGATCGATGTTCGTTGAAGCCCTCCGAGGTGATGTTTCTAGTTTTTTGAATTTCGAGGATTCAGATAAATACCTAGCCCCTTTCGATACGGCTCCAAATAGACTCCTTCGCCAACCTCTCCAAGAGCAATAGCCTCCATGTGTTATTGTGGCAGTTCGCTTCAGAGAGTTGCTCCTCACTTTCTCTAGAAGAGCTAATAGCGCGCTCTATACCGGCGCTTCATGCGGCCAAGTTCCCCAATGCTGATAAACCAGCAAAAATCGGTATGAGAGGGAGAATCTCACTAACCTTGGAAATTGGTATAAGTCGAGGTGTTTGGATATTGTTCTTGCCACCAGCCATCTTTACGAATTTTCGAGCTGCACCGATTGCCATGAGGGAGGTTTCGGTGAATTTCTTGAGGAGTTCTAATCTTTTACCCATTCGGTTTAGCACATTACGGACTTTGTGTACTATTCCCGAACGAAACTCGACGTTTCTGTGTTCCACCATTCTTATTGAATCCTATGCCGAAGCGCCTTCTTCTTTTCATTATGCTGGTTACTCACAAGATGTAGCCCTTTCCCCTACAATAGCGTCTCGCGATTCCGCTCGAGCTCAGGCAGATTCCTCCAATTTTTCATTAGCCAAATGCCTAGCAGATCGATCGATTGGATGTTTGAGATATTATATATCGTGTTCTCTGCAAGCTCTATCCAATTGATTCATTTCCGTATCACCACGAGCTAATGTTTCCTGTAGTTTTGTTCCAGGTCCACGATATTGCCAGGAATGTGTAATTCGACGGGTAATTCATTGATTTGAGTGTTGAAAATTCCTTCACCACTTTCATTTCTTCGAGTGCTCTCGTCCCTAGTATTTTTCGATGTTTAACCTTTCACTTCCATAATATAAATGAGTAGAATATTCGTCGTTGTTCGTTATATATCATCCAACCATCATACAATGCGGAAAGGAAACATCCGATGTGAACAATTTCGATGAGAAAGTGGGGTTAGGGAATCAAACTAGTGCAGACTGCCGTCATAGAGCTCTATTTCCAAACACCGTTCGCGGTCTCATAATTGAACCCTCCAATTGTGGGAGAGCGAACGTAATGATATCGCTCTTCAACAACGAGAATGGTTTACGTTTCGCTAAACTCAAAATCATTATATCAACTGAAGTATGAGTATCGGAAGGTGTTGGAACCAATAAAAGGATTAGGATTCCATACGTATGATAATAATGTCGATAAAGTGGGATCGGCGGACGCGAAACCAGATAGCATCTTCATATTTGACGATGATATATGCGAAAAACAGGATGTGATCGAATCTTATTCCTCTATGGGGCGTCATAGAAATGTGGATTGTTTCTATCTAGCTCAGACGCATTTCGGAGTGTCCAAACAATTGATTTGGGACAACTCCAATTCGATAGTGATTTTCAAACAGGATGACACCAATCTACATCACATTTTGTTGTATCACCTGATGGGAGTTTCGAACAACTCAAAGATATGTGTGCGCAGAGTTGGACAGATGAATATGGATTCGTCGTCATTGGAAACTTTAGTGGAATACATGGAGGTCGATATAGGAAAGGATTTGACAATTCCATATATCCTCGATATAATGTTGTTATACGATTCATTCGATCCTCAGATACCGCAATGAGCACATATAACGAGAAAATGGGAGAAATAGCCGCTCAAATCGATCTCAAACGCGAGCTTATTGCAGCAACTGACGAATTAAGAAGTAAATCCACAAGTATCAGGAGTGATCGTATGAGTAATCAAAGGACGCTCGAGGAGATATATGCACCATCGACAAAACCGTTAAAGGTCATGTCAGCAGCGAAAGCAGCAGCAGAAGCTGTTGGCAATAATATCTAAATCACCACATTCACAAAAAACAACATCAACAATCCAGCAGCACTAGCGACAATGGTGGCAAAACCATCTATGAAGATGAATCGGATGTTATGAAAACCCCTAGAAAAATCAGTCAACCCAACAGTATTTTCAGAAATTCTTTCTCACTGTCATCATCATCATCACCACTACAAGCGGACCCTGATTATATAGCTACAATGGATACATCGCCGACATCGTCACTATCATACATTTCCGCTGATGATATTGCCGATGGCACAATCGAGAGTGATTTAGAACAGCAGTTGACGCAAGATTTGTATAATTTGAAATCTGATAATCACAATTTTAATACAGAATATGGTGTGAGCATAAATACCAGAATATAGATATTCAGAATGGGAAATATGGAAATTCGTTTTTCACCAAACAAAATTGAATTATGGCGCGACGCATGATGTTTGATATTCACGAAACATATACCGAAATCAATCAGTGATGAAGATACGCGGGTATACGCTGCTCTACTAAAAAATACATGAGCTGAATATAAAAACTACGATATCAGAGAGGGACTGGATTTCAACGCCAAATCGAAGAAAAAATATCAGCGGATCAACAAACCAATAATTGGTACATGCCATTGAATGAGAACTCTGCAACAGCGGCAACAGCCCAAATCAAGAGTTGGTGAAGGAATACTGCAACCAATACCTCTTAAAAAAAGTTCGGAACATATCGCAAGGAATTTATATGTTAGAATGAAGCTAAGGAGTTGGTGAGTCGCCTCTGCCTCTCATGGGGTTCAAGACTGGTCGGCCATACTGGGCATGATAATGAAATGATGTCTATTATAGAAGAATTACGTGAAGGAAGTATCGTATATTAATTCCCATCCAGAACGTATATTGTGATGTTTGATAACGATAGTCTCAGTCAACTCATGAGTATGTAAATAGTGATTGCGGTGATCACAACAACTCTTTCTCAGACTCCAGAAGGAAGAGAACGATTATAAAAGGCTTCGCAGACCTATGGCAAATTGATTTGGCTGAGATGCAAGATTATTCTGAAGATGACGGTGGTTACAGATTTATATTATTCGTCACCGACTATTTTTCTGAGTATCTTCGGACTGAGAAGATACTTGATGAAACCGGCCCAGAAGTGTCACATGCAATGCTGAGAGTATTGGAGAGAGCTGAATGAATTCCGAAGAATATGCAAAGTGATCAAGGCAAAGAATTCTATGAAGTTCACTTCAAGAAATTGATGGTGAAATATAATATGAACCATCATTCAACGTTCAGTGTGATGAAGGCGGCAATTGTCGAGAGAGTTATGAGCCCTTTGAAAAACTGAATTTATGAAGAATTCTCTGCAAGGGGTGAATTCAAGAGGCGTGATATTTGCCTCATCTACCTGACGAATACAATAACGAAATACATAGAACGATTGGTATGAGACCCTCTGTAGTTAAACCTACCATAATACTAAGCGCCTATAGTCACCCGGAAATATCAGGTCGGTGATATAGTGCGCATTAGTTATCCGAAGCGAAATTAACTGATCCCAGAACTTACAAATTCGATAATATGGAGGGCTACCCGATCGAGGGGTGTTTTTATGAATTGGAATCATTGAAAACTAACAATCGTGACGTATACATGGTGGATGAGATTTTGAAGATGAAAACAATCAGAAGGAAGAACAAGAAGAAGAAGCAGAAGGGTGAGGAGAAAATGTATGTCAAGTGACTTGGTTTTTCTGACAAATATAATTCTTGGATCGATGAGTCTGCAATCATTTGAAATGTTGGTAATCATCAATGGAAAGTTGAAAGTACTGAACCATATCTTTTCTATCCGTCTCCAAATAGCTGAAACATGTGAAAGAAACAAGACTCGGAAATCATATATATATGTCATATATATCAGATTCACTTACATCATCAAATTTCAAATTCTCAGATCGGTACTCAGGGGTGAACAAAGATTCCTCAATTGAACTGAACTTTGATTGAACATAATGATCCTCGGACAAATTACCACGTGTTTGAACATTCCCATTCGGGATATGATTATCACTTCCTCAAAATCTGTCGAAGAATACTGTTTTATCATTGAAGTTCGATAATAATTTCCTATTTTTCAGTGAGCCTTCCTAGCGAGATTGGCCTTATCCATATGAATATTCCATTGTCCTATTTGCTGATGTTTGAGGAACTGGGTTCATAAAGTTTATCTGATGTAATTTGATCTGTCTGTTTCGGTATTGGCTCCATCTCGTCGAGATTCATGGACTCGAGTTGAATTGGTGTTCTCTTGAGATCGTTCTCTTGATGTTTATTATATCTCCACTTCAAGGTTCGACACTTGAATGATTTTCATTCGATAATGAGGCCCTGTGTACGCCTACAGTGTAGTGGTGTCTATCTAGATCTTGCAGGATTCAGATACTTCAATTATGTAACTTCCTTCAATGACTGATATCTTTTCATCTTTGCTACATATCGATTCGGCAGATGTCTCGTCGGGAAATACTCCAAGTCATCGATAGGAATTGATTATTCTGGTTTTTCTTGCTCTGAAGTTTGATTTCAATAGGTTTGATCATATGATGAGATTGATATATGAAGTTCGATATTCGTTGGACCTCGAATGGTGTCGTTGATCTATATAGGATTTGCTTCCGGAAGAGTACACATGGCTTCCCCTAGGATGACTTCTTGACGGGGGCTCGTTCGATAATATATAGTGATGCTCAATTAGATATAAAATGTCGTTTTGAGGATGATTATTTGGTATGGATGTTGTTCTGTTTGGACAGGAAATGGGTACACGGGGTGATAATTGTAGTGGTTAGATTCGACAATTGCAACTTCAAGGATGAACATGACTTTCGTGTTTGTTGGGTCGGCGCCTATTTCGATCAATTTTTGAAAAATTATTATATTCTCTCGTTCTGGATCGTATAGCAAGGTGACGCTATCTAGATGATTCGATATGGAATGTTACTGTTGTATTAGTAGGTGTTCAGGTTATATTATAGATGAATGAAGCACTGCCATATTTGCGAAAGTTATAGAGCTGTCTTCAATCCTTCCAATATCGTCAGTATTGTGTTCAGGGCCTCGATAAATTCTATGAAGATCGTATGATGGTTTGCTATATATAGCGAATACATCTCAGTTTGTAGGATTTTCATTTCGTATGGCAGGTTTTATTTGTAGAATTCTTGATTTCAATACTAACAGATTGGTTGCCAGCTTGTTTATTGCTGATTGAACTTTTGTTTTGATGATATTTGTTTTTCGAGTAGAACTTCTTGTTATGATTGTTGGCTATGCAGTTTCTGGATGGCTTCGCCGTAACGATGTCCGTCTTCTGAGTGTAGGTTATCATTAAAATTTCCATAATACTATCAATAATAGGTTTTCCTCTTTTCACTCTTGAGTTTGGAAATAACTGCACCAGTTCTTCATCTGTTTCGTTGAGCAGGTGTTCTGAACTTAGTTGATAATTTTGCATTTCTCTCTTATATATTGCTCTATGTTTTGGAGATGATGAGGAAGTTTTATGAGTTTCTACGGCATTCTGTTGTATTTGTTGGAGTTCTTGAATAAGTTCAATATTTTATGATGTTATATGCTATTCCTATTATTTGTGGCAATAAATTGTCTGGAATTTTTGGTGATTATTCTCATTGTTGTTTTTGATCCAAAAACTGATATCAAGGTATAATTGGCCTACTCGAAATCATTCCATAAGCCTTTGTTCTACTCATTATTTTACTGAATGATAACATTATGATATCGAAAAAGTGTATCAACTTATAAGTCCGTTTTCTTTTACATGATATAATCATTCTCGACGTTATTCACTTGTTATCTGAAAGACTAGATTTTTCATTATGTCAACAAGAAAAATTATGGATCTCAGTTGGAAACATGTATTCTTTCTGTTCGCGATAGTCTTGAAGTGGAGAATATTTTCAAAAATGTTTACCATCATTGCGAATAATTTTTTTCTTTCTTTCATTCGGGGTTGTGATTTCGAATAACGAGGAATGGACTTTAGATTCATGTTGTGAGGAGATAAGGATTGACCGAAATGAGTGCTACTTTGAAAAGGCGAGCGCTGTGATTGACTGCTTGAATCCTTCTGCTCCGTTTTTTTCTGTTCCTTCTTCTACTGCTCTCCTATCCTGTGTATTCGTTTCATCACCAACTTCGTCTTCCTCATCTGACGAGATATCTGATATGTTTTCGAACTTTGGGTTTATCAACACTTTTCCACGCCTAGGGGTTGATTTTGTTAATTGCTTTATGATTGTCGAATGAACAACCTACAAATTCTACACTCTGGTTCAATTGTGGTGAAATATTCGTGAAAGTATCTGAATTCCTATCACGTTTGAGATGTTGAATATTTTTTATGTTTTTCTTCTGAATTGGCACGGTCAAAACTTTAGTTTTCATTGTGGCATCTTCGAACGAAACAAGAATGACTTTGGCTGCTTGTGTGAAAACTATTTAGTTGTTCTGGCTCAATTATCAATCAGACCATTTCACAAACAGCACAATAATTGAATTCGTAAACCAATGCACGCTCGAATAAAATCCACCCTGCATATGATGGTGACGATACCCTGTGATAAATTCAATTGTGAAAACTAAACAGTTGTACCTCATTAAGACATTTCGTATCGAGACCAATCAATGATTGTGTTCTGAATAACGTCTATACGGGTCCATCTGATATTCGCGAGAAAAGCTCAATTATTTCAACTCGCCTTATGAATTTTCCACATTATGAATTGATACAATTTGGAATCATCAGCAATGTTGCTCACATATGCCTCAGATAATTCGTGAGAACATGTTGCGATATTGGGTTGGCTAATGAAAAAATATTGAATGGTGCGAATTGAAGGAGATCTCATACGGGAACCTCCAGATGTTTGCAAAACGGGCTCTAATATAATTTTATTGAATTCTCACGCATGGTACCTAAACATGCAATTATCGAACTATGCCGCTAATTTTATAAGTTCGTTCAGGAGTTCGAATAAAAAATATTTTTATTATCGATACAATGTAGAGATATGTTAACAGTATGAATTCGTAGTCAAGACTGAGTATAAAACTGAATCTAACGAACATGTGAAAGAATGCAACATTGTCAGAAAGCATGAATCTCGTGAAAACGCTGACTCGGCTTCTCTGGGCTTCGACCGTGTCTTGAGGATTCTGTCGGAAATGGTAATGTATCTCCTCCCTCCTTAGAAAGATCCATACAGCGGTTGGATCTCATCGATTACTCGTCGTCTTC
The DNA here is from genome assembly GCA_963576655.1 of Gastrophysa polygoni. NCBI lineage: Eukaryota > Metazoa > Arthropoda > Insecta > Coleoptera > Chrysomelidae > Gastrophysa > Gastrophysa polygoni. Next base: position 26,594,453 of record OY755083.1, read on the forward strand.
GGCCCTCATGAATAGGGTTGCATGGTGTCTAAGCGCTGCCACTGGCGTTGGGGTTTCATCCAGATTAGAACGTCTGGACTTCTTGTAGAGGTGAACCATTCCAGTTATAAATGAAATGATCAATAATAAGTAAATTGGCATTGAACAGTAATGAGCTGTGCCGCTTGGAATTGTTTTCAACGAAATTCGTTTCATTCTGTGCTGGTCCTGTTGCAGTCTTTGTATTCGTTCCAAGGGTATGTCGTTGATCACGAGTTCTTGAAGGCGTGTATTCATAATGACGGGCTCTTCGTTCGTGAGCACGTTGTGTGGAGTCTCGAAGATACATGCGGTTGGTATCTCCAAAAGGTGGGTGCCCTTGAGAACTGCAAGATCGACTTTTTCGTACTGGTAGAAAGATTCTTCGATTGCCAGGAAAGGTTTGGGCGGTATAAGGATAGAATTGTTTCCCGTTGGTATTGAATATAGGTGGTAATAGGAAAACGTTGCAGGGTGAACGATCGGGAAGTGAATTATGAAGACTCTCTCTCTCTCATTTTGAGAATGATAACATTCGATATCAAGTATCTCATAGTATTTTTATGAGTTAGAGATGTTATCCCCGAATGATAATTCGTTGGGTTGACGGTGATCTTAGAGTTTCTCAACAATCGATTCTAAAAGACATATCACCTCTGAACAAATCAGCATCTACATTAAGGGTAAACCCCAGTTTTCTAATGCAGATGTGGTTATCAAGGAACTTCCAACAAAACAAGTGTTTCATGTTTGGAATTGACTTTGACCTGAAAGATGAAATATATAAGCCAGACAACTGGCCAAAATCAGTAGCTTTCAGACGTTTTGACTTCAGGAAGTACAAACAATATGATAGAAGAGAGGAGGATTTTTGAAAGCGATCTCTATGGACCCTATCCAAGAACAATATTACAAAATCTTAACCATACTCCATCAAAACATACAATCTATTGGAACCGGACTAGATGGCCTCATTGCGGTATTGAATAAAATAAATAGTTGCCAAGTAATATGCATGACCGAGCATTGGAAAGATGAAGATAAACTGCACTTACATGTGATACAAGACTACCAACTAAAATCCGCGTTCTGCAGAAAAGGTGTCAGAAGACATGGAGGAAGTGCAATATATGTGAAAAAAGGTACAAAATGCAAAGAAAGGAAAGACATTGTATCAATGTCTGTAGAAGGTCATTTTGAGTGTTCAGCAATACAAATGGACGTGAATGAAGGTATAGTTATAGTATCTGTATATAGATCACCGAATGGAAATTTTCAAGTTTTTCTTGGCAAACTGGAAAACCTCTTAAATGTGTTCAATAACGATATATGTGACATTGTAATTGCAGGTGATTCTAATGTAGATTTCTTGCAAAACGTAAAAGAGAAATTTTTAATACTTGAGATGATAAATTCCTTCAATATATTTCATGTAATCAAGGAACATACTCGTATAACAAGAAAAACAGAATCGTGCATTGATAATTTTTCAACAAACCTTGATAATGTTAAAGGGGAAGTTCTGCACACTCATATTTCAGATCACACGACCCAAATACTTAACATTCGATGGCAAAACGAGACTAAAAGTAAAATCAATATACAAAAGGGTTCATTCACAACAAAATATTGACAATTTCATGAAACTCATTGAAAAGAAAGTTTGGGATAGTATACATAGATTACATGAAATGCAAGTGAATGAACAGTGGGACCTTTTTATAGATATGTTCCTTGAAGAATTGAACAAATGCTTTCCTGTTAGGAAGATCAAACATAGTAGGAAAAAAAGTGAATCAATCGACGATCCGATAGTGAAAGAGTGTAGGAATCGCCTAGATATTCTGTACACAATGAGTACAATAGATAAACGCTATTTTGAACAATATACACGAACCAAAAAGGAATGTCACGAAAAATTAATAAAAAGCAGATCCACACAATATCAGAATGAAATTGAAATTTCTGACAATAAGTCAAAAACAATGTGGAATATTGTAAGGGATATTAAGGGTTCTAGTAAATCAGAGAATTGTATTGAAAAGGAAGGTAATGCAAAAGATATTGCTGAAGAGTGTAGTCGTTTTTTAACTGATACAATTAAAAACCTAAAAGAAAAACAGAAGCACAAAACATACAGTTTGTAAATAGAGTTAAATGTAACAGTGAATCTATGTTTGTAGAACCAATCATGGAACAAGAAGTAGTAGAGATTGCGAAGAATTTCAAAAATAAGATGAGTAGTGGAGACGACCAAATTCCAACTCGAATAATAAAATTTAGCATCACACATATATCGAAAGTGTTGATGTACATTCTGAACAATTCTTTGCAATATGGCATTTTTCCCGAAAAGTTGAAAATTGCAATAGTTCAACCAATTTACAAAAGGAAGGGTGATCCAAATGAAATATGCAATTACAGACCAATAAGCCTCTTATCATCCTTTTCAAAACTCTTCGAAACAGCAATGTGCAATCGGCTAATGAAGTTCTTAGTTACGAATGAATTACTGAGTGACGCCCAACATTGGTATCAAAAGGGCAAATCTACAACAACAGCCGTGTTCAAGTTTGTCCAGCATATACTGAATGCATTAGAAAACAAGAATGTAGCTCTAGGACTTTCCTTAGACCTATCAAAAGCGTATGACTGTTTAGACCACAAGATATTACTTGACAATCTTGAGACATACGGAGTTAGAGGTGAGCCTTTAGACTGGTTCAAATCATACCTTAGTAATAGAAAGCAAAAAGTAACAGTACAGAAAGATAATATAAATGCCTCATCCCAAGTGACCGATATAGACATAGGGGTACCGCAGGGCAGCATAACTGGCCCAATACTTTTCATAGTATATCTAAATGACGTGAGTGATGTCTTGACACCATACGCTGACTGTAAAATGGTGAACTATGCTGATGATACCAACATTCTGATTGAAGGACGTACGGTTGAACGTATATTAGAAAACTCCAACTTGATGTTTAATAAGATAAACAACTGGTTCTTTGAAAATAAACAAGTTGTAAATGAAGAAAAGACTAATGTAGTTATGATTACAACTGGACATGGAAGTCAAGCAGTGCCTAGTAACTTGCAGTTAAACAACAAAAACTTAGAAAGAGCACCTAGTACCAAATTCTCAGGAATACATATCGACTGATACCTAAATTGGAATGTCCATATGAATGAACTAGTCGGCAAACTATGTAAAGTGTGTTATGCAATAAAAATATTATCCAGGCATCTTAATTCCTATATACTTAATGTTGTGTATCATGCAAACTTTGAATCTAGTTTTAGGTATGGTATATTGTTCTATGGTGGAAGTACTGCATTACAGAACTTGTTTATTATTCAGAAAAGGGTTGTTAGAATTATTTATAAACTAAATTAAAGAGAATCATGTAGGACTAAGTTTCGGTCAGCTAAAATATTAACAATTGTTGCTGTGTATATTCAAGAATGTCTTTTATTTCTCGCCTAAAATAAGCAGTTTTTCTCTGATTAAAAATCCCAAATTAGCTATAACACTAGAAATATATACTACAATTATCCTGTACATAGATTGACCGTAACCGAAAAAAATGCTTTATATAATTCCATCAAATTTTTCAACAACCTACCAGAAAGAATAAAATCACTCTCCTCTCTAAATGGTATTAAAAAAGAAATCTGGAAGCTTCTAATGAACTTGGAGCCTTACTCCCTTAGTGAATATTTAGAAGTACATATAGAATAGTTTCCGTAGTCTTTTTTTGTGTTTGTATACCTATATACTTTTCCGATATGCTGTTGTGAAGGTCTCAGTAACCTAAAATGTTTTTTCTTCTTGTGACGCCCGTTTGTTTCTACCACCTTTTACAGGTGTAAATGCTTGTACTTGGTTGTTTTTTTTTCAAATGAAGATTATTATTATTATTATTATTATTATTATTATTAGAATTGAATTAGCTTCGTCGTATCTTTCACCGTCTTCTGCATCTAGGTTACCAGAAATACTTTTGAATACTGTGCCTAACCCATTGATTAGTCCTCGTTTGATTTGTTTGCTCGAGTGAAGATAATTAAATTTATCTTTGACGAAATTGAGTTGGAATTCGATTGAATTCAGCAGGTTTGTCAACGCATTAGCGTACTGGTTCTCTATTTTGATAGTTTTTTCTTTGATTTGTTCCAATTGTCCGGTTACTGCGAATAGTTCCTCTTCAATAGGGTATATGTCAAAATAATGTATGAATGTGTGGTGTGTTGCTTTTAATTTTACGTCTCCGAGTCTATACTGTTCGTTGTCAGGACGAATAGTAACCTGTGAAGGTACAGTTAGTTGGTTACTGAGTGGTCTTTTCGAGTTGTTCTTGTGGTATTTTGTCGTATTTGTCTGGATGGTATATTGATTGTTAGTGGTGACTACATGTGGTCTGAAACGGGGACTTGATTTGTCAGGTACTCGAGTTTTATAGTATGCTAGAGTTCCAGGTTCATATAAGAGGGGTTCGATGATGGATTCTTTTCGTTTTGACATTTGTTCATGTATGTGTTTGTATAATTCTTGGGTGCATTCCCTATGTTGACTGACATAATTCGTGTTTAATTTTTGATTCGAATCGATATCGAAAGGAGCATTAGAATCTATATGACCGTTCTTTTCGTGTTTCCCTAATGATTCTAAGGTGCTCAATCAATGTTGAATGAAATCGTTCAACAGGACTGTTCGAGTTTGGATTCAGAGGGGTGAAGTGATGAATATTAATTTCGTGTAAAGACGCGAATTCATTCATGATATTATTCTTAAGTTCCGTTCCATTGTCAAGAACTAGTAATTTTGGTGAACCGTGATGAGACATGAATAATAGAAAAGCTTTCATTGCATGGACGGCTGTCATCCTAGTTAGGGGGTACTTTGAGAATTCATCAATTATTGTTAAAAATTTTTGTTTTTTGAAAGTGAATGTATCCGCATGAACGATTTCGAATGGTTTGCTAGGTGTAGGTGTTAAATCGAATGCTGGTTTCGGTGGCCGTCTATCGTTTTAATTCTTTGACAAGTTTGACAATTGTTGATGTACTTCGTGATGGTGCCACGAATATTCGGCCAATAATACCGTCGTTTTATTTGTGCCTCAGTTTCGAGTATGCCGCGGTGATTTGTTTTTCCTTCATGGCATAGTTGTACTATTTCATCACGGCGTTCAGCTGTTTTTACGTCTTCTAAAACAATTTACAAAGTTATAATTTGAATTCTCGGATTAAAGTCGTCATAGTCTACATTGATAGCGAACGTTTTATTTACTGTCGTGAATTCTTTGAACGTATTGATTATCTCTCGCTATCTGAATCGTTGTCCTTGTCTTGTTCTCGAATAGTCTGGTGATTTCAGGAACGTTTGGAGAGTGTAAAACGATCTTGAGAAATATTTTATTTTGAAAATTATCGATCGGGCTTTCAGATACAGGTATTTCAAGAATCGGATTTTCGGAACTAGTGTGGGCTGTTTCGTTATCGTCGTTCGAGCTATTTTCAGGATTCACGTCGTTGAGGTTTGGATTTTCATCGATATTACCTTCTATGGACTCAGTATCGTCATTTTTATTTTGATGAGTGATATTTGAGGTGTTATTAGGTTGGCCACTTCTAGGAAACGTTTCATTATAATTATCTATGTACTCGAAAATATTGTTCGTGTTTGTTTCATTGATTTTAACTCTGGACAGGGCATCGGCGTTTGTATTCAATGATCCTTCTTTATATTGTATAGTGTAGTCAAATTCGTTTTAGTTTAGTTTCAGTCTCCACCGTGTGAGTCTAGCATTGGGATCTTCTATAGAAAAGAGCCAATGGAGTGGTTTATGATCACAGAATATATTGAATTTTCGACCATACAGGTATAGCTCGAAATATTTTGTCGCCCAAACAATTGCGAGGAGTTCCCTTTCGATAGTGCTATAATTTTGTTCAGCTTGGATCAAGGTTCTGGATGCGTATGCAGTAGGCTTGTCCTGGCCTACGGGTTCTTGAGACAGAACTGCTCTCATAGCAAACTGACTCGCATCTGTTGTCAAATGAAAAGTTCGTGTAAAATCAGGAAATTGAAGAATTGGGTCATTAACTAAGAGTTCTTCACATGTTTCGAAGCATTGAATATATTTTGGGTCTAGAATATCAATTTAGGAACCTTTTTTCAGACATGACGTCATGGGTTTGGTTATTTTTGCGAAGTCGGTAATGAATTTTCTATAATACTCGTATATAATATAATAGTCGTCGGGATCGTAAATTGTTTCACAGCTCTAATTTTATCTGGGTTCGGTTTTATTCCGTCTGTACTTATAATATGACCTGAATATGCCGTTTTTAATTCGCACTTATTCCACTGAATTTTGAACTTTGTTTCCCTCAAACGTTGATATACCTTCTTCAAGTTCACCATGTGTTCTTGAAGTGAAGTTGAGAAAATTACAATGTCATCTAGATAGACAAGGCAAATTTCGTTCTGCAATCCTCTCAAGATGTTGTCCATCACCCTATGAAAGGTGGCTGGACCATTTTTAAGCCCAAAAAGCATGCGGAGGTATTCATAATGCCCATTCTAGACATTGAACGCTGTTTTCTGAATATCATCCGGATGCATTTCGATTTGGTGGAAACCACTCGCCAAATCTAGGGTTGTAATATTATTGCATCTACCTAGTTTATCAAGCACATCGGTGATATTCGGAATCAGGTATCGGTCATCGATTATTTTGTCGTTTACCTCACGATCATCAGCTACAATGCGCCATTTTTTCTTACCAGAAGCATCAGCCTTTTTGCGTACTACCCAAAAAGGTGATGACCATGGAGAATTGCTTGGTCTTATGATGTTTTGCCTTGACATTTTCTGGATTTGCTCGTTAACTTCGGCCTTGTGAATGAATGGGTATCTATAGCTTTTTGTGTGAACTGGAATTTCATCATGAGTATTAATTTTGTGTTTGATTTGATTCGTGAATGTTAGCGATTTGTCGTCCGAATGAAATATATCTGAATATTTTCGGCAGAGAGAAAGAATGTTAGATCTTTCCTCCTCATTCAGATGGTCTGTTCGTATGAGGTTATCGACTTCATAAGCGTTTTGTCCGTTGTCGTCATAGTCATGTATTGTCATGTGATCAAATTCAAAGTTGTTCTCTACTGGAATTGTTTCAATGGGATACAGTAGAGTGAAATTTGTGTCGTCTGAAGAATTGTTGTATATTCCTATAGTTGCCCAACCTTCATCAAAAACGGATAAGGTTTCTGGTATGAGGCAGTTTCGAATTACTTGTCTCGGAACTATGATATCACCTGATTCTGTTGTCACGGGAACTTTAATTTAGTTACAGTGTGCCCAAGCAAGTATTTTTCATGAAGGATCTTAAGATTGGCATCGAAATAATGAATAGAAATACAGGCGTTTGGGATTATGAATTTTAGGTTTGAAAGATCTAACTGTGCATTCAGAGCTTATATCAAGTCTATTCCTAGGAGTCAATCGAATACATTGTGAAACTTGTATGAATAAAATTTGAGGCTCCTATTTTCGTTGGGTTCATCGAAAGCTTCGATCGTTACTGATGTATCGTGTTTCAAAGAAGCGAAAGATGTTGATACAACGAAAGGATCAATATTTTGAAAAATATTTATCTACAATTTCAGGGTCTAAAAATGATTTGGTTGCGCCTGTATCGATCAAGAGTTTGAGTGGTGGATGATTGATTGTGATATATGGTAATTGTCTTTTATCAAATGAAGTATTGAACTCAATTATTCCTCCTGCTGATGGAGGCTTGATAACTGAAAATCCTGAGGTTCTTCGTATTCCGTATATTCATCAAAATATTCCGCGTTTTCCGGTTCGGCCTCTTGAGGAAACTCTGACTACTCGTTAGGTAAATCAAATTGTTCGGTGTTATTCATCATTTCCATTGGAGTATACGATTGCCTACCATTCGAACTAAATTGTCTACTAGTAGTGGACATTGGGGTCACTTTGTATTGATTCAAGTTCTGATTGTTTGGATTCGGTTTCCATACATTTTTTCGGTTTTCCGAAAACATGTTCATTGAAAGGATATTTTTGGAGATGGTTTGGCCTAGACTGAACATTTATTGGTGCTGATGGAAATGGTTGTCTCTGATTGACATTTTGAGTGTTCGATGGACCGGCTTGAGCAAAATTTTGATCATTCATTGAAGATTGTTGTTGCCTGATTGGCTGTTGTCGAGATTGATAAGTTAATGCACTCGAGTTGGTAGTAGAAAATTCATTAGGATGTTTCTTGTTGTGTGGGAAACTGGAATTCTGATTATAGTTATTAGGTGATCTGGCATTTTGCAAATATCTGATATTTTTTTCTTCACGTATGAAATTTATAGCTCCGAGCATTGTTCCTGGGTCTTTAGTACGGACCATTATTCCGAAAGGATTTCTTAAACCAGCTAAGAATACTTCGGGAGCTTGATCATTATTCATATTTTGCTTGAATTTACAAACATTGATATCATTCTCGTGAATTGACAAATAGTTCGATATCGTATTGAGCACTTTTCTCTCTCTATCATGAAATTGATAAGGAGACTCATCCTGGGTTTGCCTGAGATTATTTAAATCTCAGGATAAACAGGTTTCATTTCTTGGGTCACTGAAATTTCTGATTGATTCTTCTTTGATTTGTTGTAGATTACTAGCACAGCTGATATTAACGACTTCTCTAGCAGAACCTTTGAGTTTGCTTATGATTGTTCGGAATATTATAACATTTTGAAAATTATTCGCGTTCCTTGTGTCGTAAAAGTGTGTGACTATACTTTCGACACTTTTTGAAAAGAAATTCAATTCGTTGATATCGCCATCGAAATCTGGGATAGTCTCTGCATGAACTTTGGAAAATGTTGGTATGGACATGATTTGAATATTTGTATCAGTTGAGGCGTCGATTGAAATATTGTTCAAGATATTTGTTAATGATTGGATGCTTGGCTCTAGATTTTCTTCACTTCCACTGTAGGATGGGGAAGTTCTAGAGGAGTCTGACATAGAGAGAAAAATCTACTCACAGTGATAAGTCCGTTCAGGAGTTAGAATAAAAAATATTTTTATCATCAATACAATGTAGAGAGATGTTAACAGTATAAATTCGTAGTCAAGACTGAGTAAAGAACTGAATCTAACGAACATGTGAAAAAATGCAAAATTGTCAGAAAGCATGAATCTCGTGAGAACGCTGACTCGGCTTCTCTGGGCTCCGACCGTGTCTTGAGGATTCTGTTGGAAATGGTGATGTAACTCGCTTCACATTGTCTGTGGACTTTCAAAATCCCCTCAATCGTATAATTTTTCCTATATATTCTATACATTCTTATAATATGATTGATGATTTGCATCACCTGTTCTTTTTTTTATCTGTGGACATCACGAAAGGGAAACCTATGATGTTCGAGGAACATCGTGTTAACCAGCGGTGGAATTTTGGGAGAGTAGGAGGGTGTTGGAATTTTTCTTGAAAGTTTGGAGGTTGTAAGAATCAGGAAAGACTTCACTAGGCAAAGAATTCCATAACTTTGCCGTTCTATTGAGGAATGATGCTTGGTATAGCGATGTTCGACAGGTCTCGAGCTTGACAGTGTAGGAGTGACCAGCTTGAGCTCGTCTGGTTTGTCTACTAGGAATCGCGCGTGGTGGCATAATAGATGATATCTCCGTTGAGCACCGACCATGAAAGTACCTATGAAAAAGGCATAGTTCGCCGACCTTTCTACGATGATCTAGAGAGGTCAATGATTTGGTGAGTGTTGTATGATCGACTAGGCGAATAGCTCTCTTCTGAATTGAATCTAAGAGCTTTAGCGTATGTTTTGGGGCTGAGCTCCAAACATGTGAACAGTACTCCAGGACAGGTCGAATTTGTGCTTTGTAGATCATAAACAGCTGCTGGGATGTGAAGTATCTCTTCGCACGGAATAGAAAACCAAGTTTTTGTGAAGCAGTTTTCGCAATGGACCTCACATGATCGTCCCATGAGAGAGCACTGTTGGTGGTGACACCCAGCATGGATATTGACGACTTCATAGAAACAGTGGTACCCGACATCATCAAATTGGGCATTGTGTGATCAGCCTTCTTGGTGAACATACAAGCTTGAGTTTTAGTTGCATTGAACTGTACTAGATTATCAGATCCCCATTTCAGAATTATTGTCAGATCCTCATTCAAAGCATCAACCTGTCTTCGCCTTGCACCTCTGGCCTCGTTGGATGATATAGGGGCTCTAGAGGAAAAGGCGGAATGAAGTGTACTATCATCCGCAAAGCTATGAACTGGGTTGGAGGTCACATTCAACAAATCATTGATGTGGAGCAAGAACAAAGTTTGTGCCAAGACAGAGCCTTGTGGAACACCAGCATTGATAGTCATTGTATCAGACGATACCTCGTCTACCACCACGTGGAGTGATCTATCTGCAAGAAAACTCGATAGTGAAAGACACAGTTGGGGCGGCAAACCATATGACGGAAGTTTCGCTAGGAGGCCTTGGTGCCAAACTCGGTCAAATGCTTTGGAGATATCCAAGGCTACAGCCAGAGACTCCCCATGTTTCTCTATTGACATCTGCCATTTATGTGTCACATAGGCAAGCAGATCTCCAGTTGACCTCTGGTGACGAAAGTCATATTGCCGGTCGTTCACGATTCTTGAGCTCTCTAGATATCGGATGAGCTCGATGTTGATTGCTTTTTCCATTACTCCAGAGATCACAGATAGTAGTGCAATCGCTCTATAGTTGTTAGGGAGGGTTTTCTTGCCCTTCTTTGGAATCGGTTGGACCCTAGCTTCCTTCCAGTTAGAAGGAAATACGCCGAGATTATACGAAAGGGTGAACAACCTGCAAAGAACTGGTGTTAGTTCTGGGGCACGTTTTTTGAGAACAATAGGCGGTATTCCGTCAGGCCCCATAGCCTTCTTGACGTTGAGGCTAAGCAGAATGTGTCTGATTGTGCGTTGCCGGAAGACAATTTCTGGCATACGGTTATCGATGGTAGCGATTTTGGGAAGTTCCTGGCCTCGTGGATCCAAGGTAGAATTGTCTGCAAACATTCTGGCGAAGGTGTTGGCTTTTTCATGAGGTGTTATAGCCAATGTATTATCATCCTTTGTGAGGGGAGGAAATGAGCTAGAAGTGAAATTTCTCCCGATCGCCTTGGCAAAGGTCCAAAATGAACGGGAACCATTTGGACACTATGAGCTTTGATCTTATTTTCGCGTTGTATGCCTCTTTAGACTCATCTATTGTTCGATTACATGTATTCCTAGCTTCAACATATTCAGCTCTAGTTTGCGAGCTTGGGTTTCTGCGCCAACGACGCTATGCTGCTTGCTTTAGAGCGACGACCCTAGAACAGGTCCTATTGAACCATGGTTACCAGTGGTTCGTGATTTGGTGCTATGTGGTATGTAAATTTCCATTCCCAGCATGATGATTTCCGAGATCTCTTCAGCACATTGCGTGGGATCTCCCGATCCAAAACACATTCTCCTCCAAGGAAACTCAGAAGAAAACATGCGAAGGCCATCCCAGTCGGCTGAATTGTAATGCCAAACAGTGCGTGGTGGTGTTGGACTGGTTCGCGGAGTGATGTAAGGACATATCGTGGAGATGAGTGTGTGGTCTGAGTTTCCTAGTGGTGCACGGACTTTCACTTCATACGGTTCCGGATTGTTAGTGAGGAACAGGTCGAGCGTATTGGCATAATGATTGCTGATATCAGGTATCCGAGTAGGTTCATTTATCAGTTGCTCAAGACCATAGATGATAGCGAAAGCCTCGGCCAGACGTCCTGCGTCATCTGTTTTATTCGAGAATTTGAGCCAGGTGGAGTTGTGGACATTGAAATCCCCCATGATGATGATTTCAGCTGCTCGGTGATTCTGTTGGATGAAATCGAGTCTCAGAGAAAGGAATTCGAAGAGGTCACCAGGAGTTGGTTCGTTTGGTGATAGATAAAGGCAGCAGATAAACTTTGTCTGTTATCGATCTTGAACCACATTACATCGAATTCTTTTGGTTCCAGTTCCTCCTCACGATGGCATGAGAGATCGTTTCTGGAAAAGAGACATTAACCTCCTCTGAATCTGAAACGGGTATGGAGCTCATATCCAGGGCAGAGCATATAGGTCGACTTAGTTGATGAGTTGACCTGCGTCTCAGTTAAAGCCAGTATATCTGGTTTCTCAGCCTGTAGATGGTAATGAACATCGTTTATATTCTTGTTCAGACCTCGGATGTTACACAGGTCTATTTTCAAATTCACATGTTTCGATGGTGAACCCCCTCGAGCACCTCCCGCCCGGAAATCCGAATGGATAGGTATTTTACTTCTGGAGTGTTTCACTCTAGGAGAATCCATCATCTAGATTTTTCTTCAGCTGAAATGGGCGGTTTGGGTTGGGAAGAAGGAGATAGGGTATGGGGATATGACCGAAAGTATCGACCAAATACTGAAACATGGGAGTTACCCTTTCCACAGCACCTCTGTCGATGTGGTGGTGTCGCACCGGGCGATAATGAGAACCATCATCTTCCACCTATGGGTATCCATTTAGCCGCCTCTTACGACAGGCAGGATTTACCATGGGAAAATTCTTGATCCGTCCCCATACGGCAATTGAATTAGTCGAAGAATTCTCAGTACGTGTGTCTAATTGAAGATTATTGGATGATTCATATTTATTGTGAATGATTGATATTGAATGACTTATTAGTCTACACGTGTTTGATTGAATTAGTGTGATGCCTCTTGATGCACGTGTGAAAATTATCAGATGAGTCATAGCACACGTGTGAAGATTATTAGTGGAATAATATCAATTGCGAATAATTAATGTTGAATGACTTATTAGTCTGCACGTGTGAAGATCATTGGATGACTCATAGCGCACGTGTGAAGATTATTAGTTGATTGATATTCATTGCGAATAATTATTGTTGAATGACTTATTATGTGTTTGATTGAATTAGTCTAAGAATTCTAGATGCACGTGTGAAGTTTATTGGTTGATTAATATTCATTGCGAATAATTGATAATGAATGACTTATTATGTGTTTGATTGAAGTAGTCTAATGATTCTTGATGCACGTGTGAAGATATTTGTCCTAATGAAATATGAATAAATCAGTGTGATGATTCGTAGTGCACGTGTTCAATTTATGCCTAATTAACATCAATTAGTAGGACCATGGCCTCACTATCTCATTTCCTGATAAGATTATCAATCTCTCTGAATCTTTCGAAAAATGCTGTTTCATTGATATCATCATTGAAGTTCGATTATTATTCCATATCTTTCCAGTAGGCGTTTCTAGCAAGATTGACCTCATCCATATGGATTTTCCATTGTCCTATTTGCTGATGTTTGAGGAACTGGGTTCATGAAGTTTTTTCTGATGTGATTTGATTCGTTTGGTTCCGTATTGGCTTCATCTCGTCGAGATTTATGGACTCGAGTTTAATTGGTGTTTTTTTGAGATTGTTCTCCCAATATTTATTATATCTCCATTTCAAGGTTCGACACTTGAATGACTTTTATTCGATGAGTCCTCGTGTACGCCTACAGTGTGGTGGTGTCTATCTTGATCTTGCATTTATGTGTTTTTCTTCGGTCATCCGCATAGTGCGACTTTTAGAGTATGTGGATCTCTAAATGAATTATAGACCCTAGAGGTTCTTTCAGTCCGCTGAGGAATGCTTTTAGACTTGAATTGTCACACATTTCAATTTTCTCTGCACTATTTGGATCATTTCGTTCTGAACAAGATAAATTCGAAAGTAGAAGGCTCGTCATCTTACACAGACAGTTGACGAGTTTCCATGCCATCTTGTTCCAATAACATCAAGTCTTCCAGTAGGGAGCTTTTGTCTCGTTGGTCAGTAACATTGGCAACGTTAGAAGATCTACTCATGATTTTTTCCGAGCTCCTGTAATGCGCTCTACTCGCCCTATAAACTCATCTGCGTTCGGATTTGTTTGATTTTGAAATCGAAGAACTATAAGAACGCATGCTTCATTTTATAACATGGCTTTTCACATGGCCAAAACAACACTCTCGATAGATATTGATTGTACTGAAAACAAATCGAATATTAAAGAGGTGGAGATTTCACTACCGAAGATATGAAATCAAGTTTCCTTGAATGCAATTTGGTAATAATTGATGCATGAATTTGCAAACCCCAATAGACGGCCTTGTAGGGCATAATATGTAGGTATATGCATATTATAATAACAAGTCATTTCTCTTCAATCAGTCTTTCGATCCAATAACGGGTCCTCTTTTGTACTGCTTTGACGTCCTATGTCTGTTGTTACTGCTATGACACTCTGTATATGTTAAGAATAGTTAAACCCAATATGAAAATGAAGGAAGTTCCTTGCTAAGACTGAACAAGACGATATTTTTGTCGAAAAAGATATTCCCTACCTTGAAAAAATAAATACATGAATACATACATTTTCACATACAATCATTTTCACTGGTTTATTTTCCGTTTCATTGTTTATGACTCTTGAATCGATGATTGAAATCTGTCCTATCTTAGTGAGAAACCTAATCGCCCAGTATTGTATAATTTTTCGATCACCTTGTATACACTGATAATTATGCACTTTCAGTTTGGCTGATAAAAGTTCCTTCCTATGGCTGAACCAGACGATATGTCGGAAAAGATATTCCACACCAAAAATACATATAAAAGGAATAGCTCACAATGAAATTGATCGTTCTACCTTCTACCTGTTCACTAATTTTTCAGGGGTTTATTATTCGTTTCATTGTTCATGACTGAAATCTGTCTAATCTCAGCAAGAAACCTAATCGCTATGTATCGTATAATTTTTCAATCACCCTGTATACACTTTCAGTTTGGTTGAAGATGTTTTCTCTGATAAAATATGTGATAGTCTTATGAAAGGAATAATTCATCTGATATTCGCGAAATGGGCTCAATTTTTTCGAAGTGCCGCGATGTATGCTGTCTAATGAGAGAATATTAAATTGGCCTAATGAATGCGTCTGCATTTATCGAAGATTGAGCACCCTGATGAATTCTCACAAATCTCGAACATGTTTCTTCATCTGACAAAATAATTACGCCCTGTATTTTATAATTTTTCAATCACCTTGTATACACTAAGCTTTCAGCTTTCTTATATTAATAATATCAATATAATGGATATGCGCGTGTTCTCAATTGAAGATATTTGCCCTAATGGAATATGAATGAATTAGCGTGATGATTCGTAGTGCACGTGTTCAATTGATGCCTAATAAATAATAATTAGTGGGACCATGGGACCATGGCCTCACTATCTCAATATATATCTACTCCTCATATTTCAAAATATTCTCAGGTATCGATCTCCCAAATTTATCAACTTTTATTGACGTAGATGGTGTTGTAGTGCATGTGTGATAACAATCATCAAGCAGATGGCGTAACAGTCTAGTTCCATCTGCAAAATGTATCGAACAACCATCGCAAAAAAAAGCGTTCATGTTCATTGGCAGATATTTGACTAGACACCAGTCTAGATGAATTCTCCACCAAACAATAGTGCCTCTTACCGGAATGATCTGTAATGAGTAGGTGATTGATATGTTCACTATTTTTTTTCAATCGGGAATAATGAAGCGGACCGACTACCTGACATTTTACTTGACGGTTTGCAATCACATTTTCTAATCCGCAAACGTTGATGGAACAATCATTGAGGGTTTCGAACTTTGAAATATCACTCACTTTCATCGGAAACTCTATACCAGCCGGATTCAAAACTGTAGAAAAATGTGGATATGGCTTGAAATAGGGCAGATATCACAGCCCAAGCAAAACAATGATGTTCCTGATTCACTCCGTTCACTACAGCCTTCTTATTTCCGATGGAACTTGGTAGATTCATATAGGAACATTCTCGTAGCGGACTGTATCATTGATTTTGATTTCAAGAAATAATATTTATTCTAACCCAACCTGCCACAATGAAGACGATATATATTTACCAATATATAAACATATATATATATATATATATAGACATCGTAATCCTCAGATTTTGAATGATTCTTAGTCTTCAACTCACCAGAATCACGCTCCTCGGATTCTGTTGTTTGGTTGATTATAATTTCCTTGGATGTGTCGACGATGGCTTCTGAATTGAGAGATTGATCTATGATGTTTTTTGGTGCCATGAAAGATTGAACATCGTGGAGATCTTGACTTGTAGGACATATCTACCAAATATTCTTATGTTGACCTTGATAGCATGATGAATGAATAGTATATTCTCCAATAAGGAACGAATTATAATCCAATACCCCTGTCGTACATTCCAGTCTATAGCTGATAATGCGACATTTGAATGCACTTTCGATCAGGTATACACCATCTCTATATTCGATTCGTACGGTATTCTAACGTTCTTCTATGCAACCTCATTTCATCCATTGGGACGTATCTATTGCAAACCACACATGTTGAGACACCCCTACACGTGGATGCGTGAGGAGTGATATCGCTTAGGCTCGACTCCTTCGCAACGGATTCGCCTACATTTCCCGCACATGCTCCTGTCATTTGGTGTCGGCGTAAGTTGTCAGTGCGGTCTGGCGACAATTGTTGCAGGATAACATTTTCACCACTAATCAATAGTAACAATAAGATTGATTTGAAAGCTAACGTAACGGCAAAAGTACACTCTCATTCGTTCGACAATTACTTTCATAGAGGGGGAGCCCCACCCCACTATCACCGAATGACCTTAAGGTGAGGCGTGGATCTCCAAGGTCGCTCTCTAACGCAATAATAACCTTCTAGGCCAACTTCCTCTCGAGGTCACGGAACACGCTCAAGGTCACAAACATGTCCTCGCCACTCCTCAAGGACAAAACTTCCAAGGCCATACCCTTCTCACCTTGGGGGGAGACCCAAAAACAGCAATGACCTTATACTCCAGCTATTGCTTGGTAATCGCAATCACGAAGCAGAGAGTATCGTCTCATCGAAATTATCGATTGAGTCAATGTCTAGTGCCTATGAATCGATGGGAATGAGATTGAGATCGAAATTGTTACATTGTGACTGATATAGCGAGTAAAATATTGATTGAGGACAGAAACGCAAGAAATCTTCATACGAGAGATATGTCTTGTTTTGATAAATTACCAAAGGATACTGTCTGTGAGTTTTTCGAGGAGGTGGAACATTCATTTCCCAGCTTTGTGTGAGATTTCCTCTCCTCGCTTCTGAAAAATGAAGCAGAAGTTATCAAAAATCATTTCAATATATTTGCAGATCACAAAAACTGTCCTTACTACAAATATATCGAATTAACTTCTATTTTATTTTTCAGAAACGAGGAGAGAAAATCCCACAAAAAGCTGAAAAATTAATGTATCAAAGGGTAGATGGAATAACGACAAAATTACGGGTTTGATATACGGGATTTCTCAGACGTATGTATTATAATTGTCAGTTTGAACGGACAATTAACACTAATTTTCATGCAAGCCTTGACGCGACCACTTTGGATTTCATTACAGTCAACAGCTACCACGCAACCTAAAATACATCTGTCAACAGAAACGAGAAAACTCGAGCGAAGACTCTTTAGATGTTTTGATAGACAATACATATGTCAATTTCATGAAAATAAATGTGTACACATATGGATTGTTTCGAGCTTGGCAATCTTTGGATATTTCAGCTCTCATCTTTGGCAACCGCAACTTTAATCAATTGAGTCTACTGCATCCGCTGTATTTTTCATGTGTCAACTGTAATATATCCGAAGTATTTTTTTTCGAGTTTGGTATGAATAGAAGTGGTTTATTCATAATGTCCACAAGGATCAAAAACAGTGGAGGTATTGAATAGGCGATAGTCACATAACCAGACGCTCCTCAAAGAAGAAAGGAATGTAGTGGATTCATTCATATTCCGAAATATTAGAATGCAAAAAGTATATAAGAACCACATGTGGTGAAACCATCTTTATCTTCTTCAATCATAGAAAATTATGCTACCCACACTCCTTCTATTGAAAAAAAATATATAATCGAGAATTTTTTCTCAAATGTCTTTTTGAAAAGTCCTATACAGAGAATCGCTATTGTTTTCGAATTGAAGGAATTTCCGTGATTGGTCGTAAAAATTGCTACTATGGAATGAAACAAATATGATTTTGAGAAGTGAACTGTCATAAAATGATGAACACACTAAATGTACTCTTATGATTGTAGATTTGAAGAAAGACTCTTTAGATTTTGGAAAAGTATCATGGCATATGTTGCCAAGGTTCAACTTTTTGAGAAGTAGCACCCAATATCGGATAGAAAGTAACGAGAATAGTTCACTATTAAGATTGTTGTTCTCGAAAAAAAAATCAAACTTTGAGAGAAGATGCCATGTTAATTTTCCGAGATGTAATGAAAAGGCTTTCTCCGAAGGCTGAAATCAGTATCGATATTATTCTGTGACAGTTTACTTCTCCAAAGTAATTCCTGTTTCGGTTATATCTTCTTAATTCTAGAGTAGGAATGTGCAAAACCCATCACCAAAATTCCTCCAACTCGAAAACTGTAGAGATTCGGAACACTCGTGTAGGACTTTTTTTCGCGAATTCCTCATTTTTCACCCATTTTCATGACTCATCAGACACCCTATAGATGGTTTCGAAAATTGAACCATACTCGTTCAGCAAACTGGACGAAAAATATCTACTACCTAACCATAACCATATATTACCCATCCACATAGCTATCGATAATAGCAGTAACTGCATGGATGATAATCATTGGAATGAACAATATAAAGTTTATGATAGCAAGTTCTACTCACTTTTCTTTATAGCCTATAACCAAGAATATGATTTCCTTTAGTCGAACTGTTGTAGGAATCGAACCAATGCTTTAAGCGAACATTTTCTCTTATATATACCGATATTCTCTTGTTATCTCTATGGGATGTCAATTACATGAAATACACTCACCCTTTTCAACCACTCAATGCATTCTCTTCCTTAATCCTGTTAGCACAGAAATATATAGAAATAGAGTAATTGACTGATATTTGGGAAATGTTGCAAATGTCTATAGATTATTTTGGGATGTGAAGTTATTCAAAGAATGTCACAGGGTTTTCGTTCAAAAAATGATGGCTTTCTTTTCAAAATCGAATCCCATTCTACATGGTGTCCGGAAAGGTGAGAGAGTTAGCCAAAATAATTTAAGTACTTCATATAAAAAAATTCTGTCGCGCTTTGTTATGTTATCATGACCTTGAAAGTTTAGAATTGGAAAAAATATGTCATGTATAACTCCTGAACGGTTGCCATGATATCAATGATATTGAGTCAACAGAATCAATTCTTCTAACGTTCATTTCCATATGTTAACGGCTGTTCAGTGAGTCTGTATTGTACAGGGTGGGACGGATTGTTTCCGCTTGATGAAGGCACTTTTGACAGAGGTGACAAATCAGACAATTTGCTTCCGCCATTTAATTCCTTCATATATTTCCTACAAAAATGGTATGATTCATTTTAATCCATATCTTGTACCGTTCTTGAGAACACCATTTGAAAACATATACATACCAACCGTCCTCTCATTCAATAGCATCAGTAAGAAAATTCAATATCATTGATAAAATACATGAGATCATATTACATATGATTATATATGGAAAGGAGCATTAGTATGAGTTGATTCATTTGCCCAAATATCATTGATATTGTAAAAGGCCATAATCTCATTAGATCTCACTTGTACAGGCTGTCCCATTTTCGATGTCCTTACGGGATATCTCGCTTATTTTTGAAGATACAGATTTGCGGATTTCGCGAACGTTGGCTACTTTTTTTGTGAAACTCACGAAACCGTGATCAAAATTTCGATAGCCCGCTTCATTCCTGAGATACAGGACCCCCCTGTATCTCAGCTATCTTTCAACTCAGAGGAAAAGTGAGAACTTTCTCTTCCACAATTTTTTACGTAGAATCCAGTGGCGTAGTCATATTTTTTTAATGAGCTGTCGTTATTTAGATATAACCCGAAGTTTTTTTTTTTAAATCGAACACCCTGTATATTTTTCAATATTTGAAACAAGAAAGCTTCGCGCTTTCCAAAAATATATAACACTTATATGATATTTTGAGTATTAGTCCTGTATTTGAGTTATTTTTAAACAAGACAAATAACTTCTACTTTTCGAATAGATTTTTTGGCGCAATAATTAAATACCACTCATTTATATATGGTAAAATTTGATAAAAACAATTTGATAAAACATGAAACAATCTGATAAAACAATAAAACAATCAAACATAAAACAATTTGATAAAACAATAAATTCAAACACTACTACAAAACAATTCTATTGATTTCTCTCCTGTTGAAAATGTCTCATTCAATTGTTCATATTGCTGCCCATTCTGTTGAAGACACAGCCGACATCTGAGGAAAGCGTCAATCGACCGGAGTAAAAATATAGGTCTCATACGTAAATATTCGAAAGCTTCTCTCGTAGCATTCATCAGTGAATCTCGATTTTCATGCCGCGTGTGATATATTTTATTTTACATATAGCCCCATGAGGAGAAATCCAATATCGATAAGTCAGGGGACCTTGGCCGCCAGTGAATGGGATCAGTATTACCAATCCACTGGTTTTGAAATCTTTCATCAAGATAAACCCTGATGGCACCTGCGTTATGACAAGGTGCGCCATCTTGTTGGAAGAAACTGTGTCTGAATTGAGCCAACGGAATTTCGTCAAGTAGTTCAGAAAGTCAATCATCCAAAATTTCCAAATATCTTTGGTGATTCAAGTTACCGTCAAAAATTCGATAGGCTAGTCTTCCTCCATAAACGAAACAAGATACATTAAAGCCGAATCTGCCTCGCTGTTGGCGAACCACCGTAACGTGATGATTTTCATTTGAGCAATAATGATGATTATTTCGAATAAATATTTCAGCGCTACTTATATGGCTTTCATCGGACCATACCACTGAACACCCAAAATTTATATTTCCTTTCGTCTTTTGGATATACCATCTACAAAACTCAATGCGCTTCACAGCATCACCCGGGTTCAAATAATGAATAGTTTGTGGTATGTAGGGGGTATATTTGTTCTTTTTCAATATCTTGGAAACCCTTGTCATTGATTCTTCAATTTCTCTGCAAGAAGTTTAATTATTGCTTTCTTCTATCTTTGCATGAACAATAATTTCATCGTTTTCGGCATTTTCTTTCCTATAACTTTTTGGTCTAGGCTTCTTAAAAGATCCAAAATTCTCCAAATTCTCTTTCAGTCTGCCAAATATTTTCCTAGTTGGTTTTCTCCTCTCGGGATACCTGAATTTTTTATCATATTGTAACTAACTGATACCACAGTATAGAGAATACTAACAGTAGACCGACTCTGGCCTACGTGCTCGCTTACCGGTTCCCTTCCCCTCAGGCCTCTCGGACACCGTTCGGTACCCAGACCACTACGCAGTGGCTAACAAACAGTTTTGCGCTCTAGTGTAACGTGCCGTAGGCTATAAATATTGAGTGCGGAAAAATAACTACGTATCATAATTCTTTAGTGCTCGTTTTTTATTTTATAATAATGCCTGTGATGTATTGTCCTGTGAGAAATTGCACGTCAAGACGTGGAGGTGGCTTATCCTTTTTTCGTTGTCCAAAAGATGAAGCAAGGTATGTATTCTACGCGGCATTTCATATAAACGTCTGTTGAATCACAGTATAGAGTATAGGTTCTCATTTTATTTAGAAAATTACAAACCAACGGGTATAAGTTTTTATTCACTCGAAATCTCAATCAAGATTGTTTAGAAAATTTTTTGGACAAATCAGGAACAATTGTGGTAATTTAAAAATTCCCAAGTCCCATACAATTCAGTCGTTCGTTTGAAAAAATGTTCGCATTGAAATATTTTGATCAAACCGACGATACTAATTGTATGGAAGACATACATGAAGTTCCATTGAGTATCGTTCCAAAAATTATCGTTGAAAATGTCAATCGAGATATAATTCTCAAACCTACGTATATTCCGCTCAAAGTATACACAAGCGATTATCGAAATCTAGAAACTCCTGAAGGCAACTCATTAGTATATGTAACCGGCTATTTTTTGAGGAAATGTCTTTTACAATATTCTTGTGAAATTTGCCATGATTTCAGTAACTCAAACACTTTGAATGAGAGAGAAACCGCGTTCTGCGATCTCAAATCATATAGTAGCACAACATCAGGTGGTTCAGTTGTGCCCTCCAGAAATATCGTCGAGTTCGTTATTCCGCTAGAGGATATTTTCGCAAGTGAATTTGAGGAATATCTTTCAGTCATCCATGTGACAAGTTCCCTTCGGACTACTCCATCAATTTGTATTGCAGAGTTTGTATTCACAAAGATTATGGTGTATAATCTCTGGTATTTATTTCACATTGAAATTTGCCAATCGAAATATGAAAACAGGAAAAGCAATTTCACAGCATTCGTGATTTTTCTCAATGTCTTTCAATATATTTTAATTAACGGTTCATTGTCCAATTTCGTTTTTATTTATCTGTACTTTGAAAATTTCCAAAATTTTGACAGAGAATTCGCCTGGAGGACACGTGCAGGCGGTACGCTTTTGAGCTGAGAATCTCAAATGCCCGACAGGGAGTCGTCCAACTGTTTATTTATTAAACTGTGTCCATACTAACGCTGGAATTTGGATTTCGACAAGAAGTTGGATGCAGTAGCATATTATGCATATGATAATTCTCGACGGAATTCCGAAGAAATCCGCTTTTCATCACTGTTGCCATCAACCAGAAGCTGTGAAATCCTCAACTGTTGATATCAAGCTGGAGTTTGAAACTCGCCAAACCCATCCAACACCAAGGTTTATGCTCTCATTCTCCATGATGCGTATCTAACATATAGTGCATCGGATGGTTCCATACATATGGGAGCTATATGAACGCTACAGATGCGACGTCAATTTACACCACTACAATTATACATTATTCGATCTATTATCATTATCATTATTGAGTGTAGTGGTTGTTTTATAATGAATGAAAGACATTATATACTAATATGATATTATTATTATTATTATTATTTCTACTTCATGACTCAATGATTTCAGAGTCATCATAGGAATATAGATTATTCTATGTATCTATCTCATTTCCTTCCCTCTTCTTCTTCTTCATCAGAAACTCCTTCTAGAACTACCTCCAGCCTATATTTCTGAATGGAGTGGTATGGTAGGAATTCTGCAATATCCTTGGAGGTATTGTCTCAAGTTTTCTCTAACCATTGCTTCGAGATACTGCCGTATTCGAATCTCTCGCACAGGATCCGCCCCCATTGATACTGTTCAGCTGTTGTGTACACGTGTTGATTTTTTTCTTCATCGAAGCACACACTCACATCATGATTAATGACATGATATATATCGCGCTCCAAGTCCGCCATCTGACACCTCAGCCGCCTCACAGATGATTCGATGTCTTCTGCCGCTGGACAGCTCTGACTAGAATAGTGCATCCACATGTCTGGAACACTTACGATGATTCCATAAATGAATAAAATATTCAAGCTCGCGAATAGTGACAAGAAGATATAATTTCCTCCCTACATCTAAGATACCACTTACCGCAGAACAAATATGAAGACGATTTGCGATGAAGAGAAAATGTATATGTAAGAAATATTATTATATAATTTTTAAACCCTTTCCACTCTGACGTACATAAAAATTGAATGAATGAGGATATATACATTTGACTACGATGCCTTGGTACCGAACTTGATCAGAGCTCTCGTTGTTGCACCCTCAAATACTGGCTCGCTCTGACCCAAGTATGTGAGAGTATATAATCCGTTAGAAGAATTCATCTCAATTACATCGCTCTCTTCCATCTGTTCTACAACTCTTTTAGGTAACCAGCATTTGATACAAACTCCAGTTTCTTCATCTGACAATATCACAGTACCGCTTTCACCGAATTTGGTAAAAAAAACGATATCTGATATATAACTTCTATCCAAGGGTAGCGATGATAACAGAATTTGCTCTATAATTCCATCAACCTCATTGATTCTATGATTAATTGCGTCTAAATCATAGATTCGGTTACGTGAAAGAAGGTCTGAAAAGTATATGAACAATTGTACTCACAAGAAACAGATTACACTTTATCGCACTTTCAGTTTCTCACCTATCTTGTTGGATTACGTATTCAGTATGTTCGCTGCTCTGAGAACTATGTTGTGTAGATGGAAAATATGGTATTCATAGGAACTTCGATATGTGACGTAGCAATACCCCACTACTATCGAACGGTCTTGAGGTGACGCTTGTATCTCCAAGGTCGCTCTTCAACGCAATAATAACCTTCCAGGCCAATTTCCTCTGGAGGTCACGGAACACGCTCAAGGTCACTCGCCCCGAAGTCACATACATGTCCACACCACTCCTCAAGGACAAAACCCCCAAGGGCGCTTCTCAAGCTCACTCCCCCCAGGTTCATACTCCTCTGACCTCGGAGGGAGACCCAGGAACTGCAAAGAACTTCTACTCTGGGTGACTTGCATGTTCAAGACTTGAAACCAATCCCGAACGATCAAACTCTGGGAGACGAGAGAGACGATATATTCAATCAGGCAAATGACGATTGCCGTCAATATCAAAATTTTTCTCCTATGTGTGACTGTTTTATTCGTATATTGGTGAATTTGTATCAAGTTCTAGTTATGCGTGAGACTTTTGGCACTGCGATGCAATCGCTTCTTCGATTATAGGTTTTGACTCTGAAATTTGTGTGGTTCTTATTAATCATTCGATTTTATGTAGATATATTTTTTTCGAACAATGCCATTTTGGGCAGTATTTTTTTATGGCAGAGAGCTGGTTGAAAAAAAAATTTTGGAAACTCTTTTGTCACATAAGGGGGGTGTTGTAACATTCCATAATTTCATTAGAATCTCACTCGATCATTCAGTATACATTTGACAATCCAATAAATATCCACCCTAGAAAAGTTATTAAAGCAACCTTAGTTGGTACCTCATCTCAATTATCTTCGTGAGTACACTACAAAATCATAACTCACTATATATGGAAATCGAGACAATTGCTCTCAGCTGCCTGAAAGCAGTTCTTCATAGCTACTGTTTTCAGCATCGATTTCCACTCGGTTCATTATCCCACGGGTTCCTTCATTATCTTCTCAATCCTCGTTATGCTCTTCCAGTATTCAATATCAGAAGGAACCTGGAAATGAATGGATAGTAGATCAATCACTTTGATGTAAATAAAATGGTATATAGTCAAATCAACTGACACTTACCTGGTTATATTCCTGTATCCAGTATCCATGTAGTATTTAATAATTATAACGTCTCGATTACTATCAATTGGAAACATTATCGATTTCTTCTTCTGTTGTTGTCCAGTGTTGTTCAGTTCAGGTTTTACGATCACACAGTATGTCAAGGAAAACAGTGAATTTCCAACAAGATCCTTGATTCCATACACATCGAGATATGGAAGAAAGTAATAACGAAAACTGTGTAATCTCGTGGTGTATTTCGAAGTAATTCTCAACTACCACTTGATTTATTTTGTTCGTTTACACTACTGTTGGTGAACTAATTAAGTGGACTGTATACTTTTGCTTGAAAAACACTTAATTTTTCCTAATATGCTTGGTTCATAGATCAAGCCCTGTCAGAATACTCTTAGAGACTAAAAATATAAATTGATGGAACCCCAAGACCGTATCTTTTATATAATAACTCGAACAACGGCAAAACGGGTATCGACCACTGGTTGAGAGAGGGTGTGCGGCATGCGGGACATCGCAGGTAGTTTCGGCACTGCCATAAACAAGGGTTGAAATATTCCTAATACCTATTATAATCGTGAAACATAACATAATTCCCCCCTTGAAAGGATTTGCCTTTCAATAATCAACAGGTGAAGTTGAACTAATGGGATTATCTACAGGTAACAAACAAATTTTCACCACAGCACGTTTCACTTCGTTATTTGCAGTCTTTACTGTCACCACTCTGACTGTGCCATCCTTTCCAGGGTGTATTTTGGTTATACGCCCCATACGCCAATTCATTGGTGGGATGTTGTCCTCCTCTAGAATCACCAAAGCACCTACTGGGATAACATGTGGAGGCTCGCAGCGCCATTTGGTCCTCTGCTGAATGGTGTTCAAGTAGTCACACGACCAACGCGCCCAGAAATGCTGGATCATCAATTTGAGGTGTTTATATCTGGATACACGGGTACTGTGAACATCAACTACGCTGACTTCAGGAACCGCATTCAATTTACTTCCGATTAGGAAATTTCCTGGTGTCAAAGGTTCCAAGTCGTTTGGATCATCCGTGAGGGAAACAAGAGGAGAGGAGTTCAAAATCGATTCTATTTGGGTTAGGATTGTATAATATTCTTCATAGCTCAAATGTAAATTTGTCAAGATTCGTTTCAGATAGAATTTAGAAGATCGTACTGCCGCTTCCCACAAACCTCCAAAATGAGGAGATCGTGGTGGTATATGATGCCAAAGAATTTCATTGTCTAACAAAAATTGATGAATCTGATCCTTCTTTGGCATGTTCACAAATTCATTCAGCATTCGCTCAGCGCCAACAAAATTAGTTGCGTTATCTGAGTATATGTGGCTACAAAGTCCACGTCTAGCAACAAATCGCTTGAGACAGTTCAAGAATCCTTCTGAAGTGAGGTCGCTTACCAACTCTAGATGTACTGCCTTGGAAGAAAAACATATGAATACACAAACATATGCCTTGATAACCTTTTTATTTCTAATTTTACTATCTTTCATGTCAAACGGTCCACAATAATCAATGCCACATATAACGAACGGTCGTGATTGTGTTACTCTGGATCTGGGCAAATTTGACATTTTTTGAATAATGCTCGTGGGTTTAGCTTTAAAACAAGTAATGCACTTATTAATTACGCTTCGAACAGTGCGTTTGCCACCCAAAGGCCAATAATTGTTTCTCAATACGGACAGAATTGTCTGTGGCCCTGCATGTAAATTTTTATAATGTTCATAACGAATTAATAATGTCGTGAAATGGCCCCTTGCGGGTAATACTATTGGGTGCTTGTTCTCACATTGCAAATGAGAATGCTCTAGTCTACCACCGACACGTATAATTCCGTAATTGTCTATGAATGGATTCTGTGAGAATGCGAAAAGTTCTATCCCATATTCTACGTAATTCTTGTTTTTCCGATCCAAGTATCTAAATGAGGTGTCTATTGGACATCCTATCATTCAACTTTAATAGCTTCTATTTAAAAGGAAAGAACCCACAAAATTTCATTATTTCAACAAGATAGCTTAGGTACAAACTAATCCGACAAAAAAAGGGTATCTTTCAATAATAACTCATTTTTAATCTTTACCAAACACTTGACTCGGACCTCCTGTTATTATAGGGAAACCGAGTCATAAACATTTATTTCCCCGGGTAGAACCTTTTTGGATCCCTCTAGTAAATCTCAACACATGTGCTTCGTTTCTATTGATACTCCAGGATATGTTTATTCTAAATTCGTTTCGTAGAGATAAGATTTCATGGTAGCTATAGACAGAGTAGGTTTCTCCTACTCAAATAGAGCATATACTACCATATGTTGTATTGTATAAGGCTGATCTTCCCATGGGCCACCAAGAAATATCTTGAGATTTATTTGTCAAGGAAATGGTTATATTTCTCGGCTAGTTTGGATATTGGATTGTTTTTCTTGTATCGATGTTTAAGTACCCATCATAAACATCTCAAGGGTTTGCTATTTTACTGCCTTAGGATGACATTTCGAGTTTATTTTATTTAGAACGTTGGCATATTTACGGTTTCTAAGGAGGCCACCATGTCTTCATTTCGACAAATGTGAAAACTAGTCAAAAGAGAAGAAAAGAAGTAAAACACACCCCTAACGATTGTCATTGGATAAGCACATTCGAAAACGTCAACTTCACGCCCAGAATTATGTCCAACCTCAAATTGTGACGCAAAATATCAAGTTCACATGTTTTGTGAGAATACAACAAAATTTAGTTCAATTTTGATCTTCTTACTGTTTGCTTCGTGTTTCAGTGCGTGGATACTCTGACTGGTAAGTTCTGGAAGTATTGGTCAATTTTGTTATCATTAAAGTAGAGTTCAGCCACTTTGGCATTAGTCAACCTATCATCTAATTTCCTTGTGGAGAGTCAAAACTCAGTTGGGCGGTTATCTTCCGTAACCCGACCAATCAGAAGTATAATTAGAGTCTTCAACTTCCTTTTGACTGGGTAGTAATAGGTTCATTTTCTATCAATTTCAGTTAGGAGCAATTTCCTCATTTCCGTTCATTCTTTCATAATAAAACAGGATATTTCGTGATATCGAACTTTCTTTCCTAGGCACTACCCTTTTCAACTTTCAGGGATTCATTGAAGTTGATAAAGATCAACTGTAATTGACTTTGCACACAACCAAGGTAGATAGGTATTGAATAAAAGAGTTCCGTTAGTTACCAGTACAGTTATCGTTTGTTCGGTGCGAAGTATTAGGTCGCGCCCTGGAAGATCCTGAGTCTACCTGGGAGCCACCAACTCTTCTAAGCCTTCACAAGGTAAGTGAATCTGTACTCCGATTATGACTTCCTATCTTTGTGTACTCTCGTTGGACTTACTTGCCTGAACTGTCGCGTTCGGCTAGGAATAAATAGATCTTGCTACGAATTAAACTCATTAAGAGGAATGGTCAAAGACAGTTCTGAATTAGTTGGAGTAACTAATAAAATTATTCGATAACTATGATCACCCTTCTTACAAATTGGCGCAGTCGGTAGGATGATCTATTCACTCATGTCAAGATATTGGGAACATAATTCCTTGATAACATACAAAATTTTGTTTTCGATTTTTGGAATTTTGTCGTTTAATAATACTTGAGAATAATTCAAGGGATACACAAGGATGGTAAAAGCATAGTTAGTGCTAAAATGAATTCTCCTCAGTAAATAAGAGTTTTTGTTTGATATCGCCTGATTTGTTAGACCTTCATCAGTACTGTGAAGTTAGCTGTAATGGTCTAGAAAACTGAGGATAATTCACAAGCAGGAGAAATCAAAAATGAATTCCAATGCATCTGCCCTTGTCAGTAAGCTAAGAATTGTCAATTCCCTCAACAGATAAGTATGGAAGGAAATTGAAATAGAAAGTAAAAGGAATTTTGGGTATATTCTATTCCCGTAGACAACTGCTCTTTCAGATTACTCCCAAGAAAATAATGGGTTTTCAGCACTTACACTTTCAACAGTTCATTTTTTCGATTCGTTGAAGGGAATAAGTGGAATAATTCACCGTGGTCGATTCGTACAACATATTCTGAGTCCCACGAATTTATCCATTCGAATCGGAATTTTACGATGAAAGGTCTCTGATCAATATCAAATTAGTGATAGTAATTGAATCGCTCAACTCCAATCAGATGTATTGAAAGTGAAGTGATATTACAGATTGAACTTGGGGAGATTTTGTGATTTCATAATTAGTGAAATATATAAAAAAAAAATCAAATTCACACATATATATATATATATATATATATATATATATACTATATTATCTTGAACTGAGAGATGCGAAAATTAAAATATGTATATGATAAAGAGCAGGTGTTGAAGGCAGATGGCGAATCGAACTACCAAAGAACTGGGAATCAGATTGAAATTTGAACTGAAGAGACAGAGAAGACTGGTTTTGCAATAAAATACTGAATTGTATTCAATAATGAAGATACATTTAGATGAGTGATTCGATAATGAAACAAAAAGTTTCAACCTGGTTCCCAAGGATACGCGAAACCAAAAAACCACAGGCAATTGAAGAAAATGTGGAAGTGCGTAATTACTTTTCACAAGAAATCCTGTTCCATCATTTGTAAGCTTCGGAAATATTAATGAAGTGTGAGGAAATTATTTCAGGTAGCACATTCCGCATTACTTCGTTGCCTGAGGTTCGTCTCTTTCAGGAAACTCCAGAGGACTCCAGAACAACAAAAACAGCGTATTTTATACTCTGTTTCACCAGTCCACTGACTGAATAGAGTGGAAGCCATTCTGCGATTGTGGTAAAAAAAAAATAGTTGCTATTGCTAACCCATAAGATATTTTTTTCTACTTTTACAGGATATAGGAATTCCCATATTTTTTATATTATCGATATATTGCTGAAGGTTCATTTCGATGATTGCGTATATATGCAGTTATAGTTATATATTCGGGTGTTGATTACATAACCTTTCTCTTTCAGGCGCATTGAATATCACCTCCAATTTATTTTTTCAATATACCAATACGGGATCAGGGTGGCTTATCAAAATAAGAATAAGTGAAAATGAATAGGTCGAACTCTTTCACTTAATTCGAAAAATCGATAGGTTAAGGAAAAGAGGAAATAACCAACAAGGTAACTGGAATTCAAATATGACAACCCGGCCACCAGGAACCCATTTCCACGCAAATGCTGGAAACAATCCGCCAATTCAACCCCCAGCAGCCGGCGGTAATCCAGTCGAAACTCCTGCATCTGAAGTCGATCCAATGACTCAACAACTCAGCGACTTGAATGTTTATCTCCGGAAGTTGTCGTTAGCGGGAAACAATGATGTTTCACAAATTGAAGGTTTCAGCGGTGGACCAGATTATGAAATGTTCGTCGCAGCCGTAACGAGTGTAGGGAGACAATATAATTGGTCTGAGGAACAGATAGTGAGGACCATAGAAATCAAGCTGAAGGATAAGGCAAGGCAGTACTATGCATCATTGCTTCCTCAGGAAAGGCCAAGAACCCTCAACGAAATGAACGAATGGTTCCGGAAAGTTTTCGGAAGGAAACTGACCATCAATGCTGGAAAACGCGAACTGGAACGCTGCGTTCGGAATCCAGGCGAACCGATAGGCGAATTTGCGCAACGGCTGAAAATCATCGCGAATAAAATGTTTCCTGTAAATCGACTCACAACGCCAAAGAAGCTAGTACATCGAAACCTTCTGCTAGTGAACCAATTCATCGATGGATTGGAAACTCGTCTGGCTAATGAAGTGCTACGAGCAAGCGAATTCTATGATTTAGAAGCCTGTTTAGAAGTAGCCGAAGATTGTGAGGAAATCGTAACGAGAATGATATCAGAAACGCGTTATGAAGTAATGATGAATTCTGTCCGAAGAATAGAAATTTCACCGGAGGCCGTTCCTTCAGGAGTTTCCCGGCGAAGAAATTCCGGCAGAGGACGAGGACGGAATTCCAGAGGTATAAGTATGCAACGCGGAAGATATGACAGTGGATGGAATCGAAACTCGAGACAGAATCAGTATGTATTTGCCGCTCTACACGAGAGATTTCCGTACATGAGAAACCGCTGCCAGAGGTGTGGCGAAGAAGGACATGCACCGCCACTGTGTACGAATAGGAAGAAGTTGTTTTGCTTCCACTGTGGAAAAGTTGGGGAAGTTTGTGAATCTTTAAACTCCCAGCGCCCAGGGTTCCGGCGACAACCATAACCCTAGACAAAGCCATTGTTCTCCTTATTAACCCGTCATCAAAAATAATCAAGCTTTTTACAAAAAACATGTGTACCACTTGGCTAGTAGATAGTGGAGCTACCATTTCATTAGTCAAGGAAACATTAGCTATACAATTGAAACTGCCAATGAAAACCAATGTCACAACCGTAATAACAGATATATCGGGTAACATTGTGAATGAAAAGGGGTCAGTTCGTATTGACTTCCAGTTTCCTCAAAAGAAAAAAATAACACACGAGTTCATTGTGTGTAAAAGTGAATTGAAATTCACTACTGATTGTTTGATAGGGTTGGACTTCCTAGAAAAGGTTCAGCTCAGAATGGACTTCGGTCGTAATATAATGGAAATAGATGGATACAAAATTGCCATGTATAATGAAAGTGAAGGAAATTATAAAGAAAATCAGTTGTCCGAAAAACAGTTGAATCCCGACAAAATCTTCAGTGCCATGGAACAAGATGGGGTTCCAGAGAATCAAGGCTACACTATGTTGTGCGGGGGAAGTATTGAGCCACCCCGAAAGCGAGAGGTGACAAACGAAATAAATGAAAGAAAGAAAAAAGAGGAAATCCCGAGGAAAAAACTCGCATGATATGAATGAGAAAAATAATGACGGGTCCATGGGAAAAGCAAACCCGCAGTTCAACTACCCCTTTGAAAGTGGGAGTCGCAGTCACTGCACTTTCAACTTGTGTCCTCTGGAAGAGGTACCTGCCCCATTGATGATTCCTACGGCCGCCCCCGGGAATCTGTCGGCCAATTATGAGGAGGGTTCCAGCCAACAATTCCCTAGGGATGAGAAATCAACAATAACCACCTCTCCGGACCACCAAGGAAGAAACAAACAAATAAAAGCTACTATATGGGAGAACAAATTGAAGAATCCCAGCGTAGTGAGGATGAGGG
Organism: Gastrophysa polygoni; assembly: GCA_963576655.1. Lineage (NCBI taxonomy): Eukaryota > Metazoa > Arthropoda > Insecta > Coleoptera > Chrysomelidae > Gastrophysa > Gastrophysa polygoni. Next base: position 26,627,102 of record OY755083.1, read on the forward strand.
AAAATTTGGTAATACCAGCTTTCCAAGGTTGCGACTTGCGTGTCCAAGTGGAAAGGCGCCTCCACGAAGGCACTAAGGTTTGTGAACTACTTCCCATAATCCCAGGGATATGTGTCGCACGATCTGTGGTCACAATACCGCCTAACTCTCCCTGTATCCGAAAGGAAATTGTTGTACGAATTCTTAATACTTTCTCAGAAGCACAGACTATCAGAAGGAAGTTCCCGATTTTGAGGTTGGCAGACGCGACGGTGGAGAAAGAAGATCCAGGAATCCTGACGAAAAGACTAGGACGTAGACGAGAATGCAAAAATAGGACCCACGAGGAAATCCTGAAGCATCTGAAAAAAACTGATAGAGAAAAAAAGAAGAAATTTTTGAGCGATTATATATTTTCCTGTTATTTGGTAGGGATATGAAGTATCCTTTTGATGAGATATTCAAACCGTTACGAGTGAAGTATGATACCGATGAAAATTATGTATCCGAATTCCTCCAACGAATGAAAATTGCGCATAGAAATGCTTTGGACACAATGGAAAAAACAACAGATCAAGTTCATAATCAATTCAATAAGAAAAGCGCACCAGTGAAATATCAGGAAGGAGATCGAGTCTATTTGTATAACCCCCCCACTGCGCCCGGAATAAGTAGAAAACTTGATAAACCTTGGGTAGGGCCATATCGCATTACTAAACTACAAGGGGTCAATGCAGAATTGCAAGAGATACATGGCACTGACCAGAAAAAGGTACATGTCAATCGATTAAAACTTTGCTTGGCAGCGGAAACAAGTTCGAATCAACACTGTAATATACCAGTTAAGTATAGGAAGTCCACGGATCAACTGGTGTTCGGGGGATATACCCGGAAGAATAGTCGACAAGTAGGAAATGTATCGAGGAACCCACCAGCCGATGGAAGGTCACAACTAGAAAACATAGGATTAGAGTTGAGAATTAGAGAAAACAATTCGGAAGATAAGAGTGTTGCGACGATAGACCAAGGAGAGGATAGTCGTTGTGAGACGGCAAGCGACGTAGAAATTGTCGATAACACTAGTGAAACTGAAGAAAACCAGTTGGAAAACTTTAGTTCGGGAATATCTAATTCGTCCCTATCACGACCGACCAGCGAAGAAAATGGAGAGAACAATTCAGAAGGCGGTGGTGAAATGGAAAGTGACACAGATATACGACCGACTGACAGCGGGAATAACCAACGTCATACGAGAAGCCAAGGACCTGCGAAGGATTATCCGTGGATAAGTAACAATAGGATATAATAATAAACCTAGAGTTCACCCTATAGTTGAAGACGAATAACCATTATTTTTCCACCAGGGTAGGAAGAAAACTATAATATTATGTGTTTCAGAATATGTTGCTAGTTTTGTGTCTAGTGGTCATTAGACTGTTCAGCCTTTCAAGAGGGGACATCATTGCGTATGATTGCCAGGATGAGTCAGTGGAACTGACTAAACTCAGTTTGCTGAGAGTGAAGCCCTGCCTTGATCCAAGGAATGCCACAGAGACCAGCACGAGAACGATTCAGCTCATCCAGAAGCGACAATACATTGGAGTCCAGGTCTACACCTGCCTCGTCGTAGTACAACAGTTCATCCAGTACTGCGGGATGCATTCCCATACTAGCAGCGTCGCAGGAGGCCTGGGGAGGTACGTCCATTATGTCTCAACCGAGACATGTCTCAACGCTCACCAGTTCCGGCACTTGGATCTTTGAGGAATGGGGGGCGGCATCATCAGCAAGATCAGCCTCAACGGGACCACGGAGGTGTCGACAACCCTTCAAGGACATCTCGATGTCAGCGGGAAGTGCGAAGGCACCAAATTTACCGTCGGGGATGTCTCGTATGAAAACGTCGTCGTGTCCGCCGCGATAACTATCCAGATGGCAGATTATTTCACCACCGCGGATGTCGAGCGCAACGTCGTGAGACAACAGTGTGCCCTTACAATGATGGATCTTGTTTTGATGACTTCTCGGGAGAGGCGGCGGTATGGAAGACGAAAATCACAGATCAATGTACGAATAGTGGCGTTGATGTGCTCTACGAAGGCAACGCAACTTTACTAACTCTGAGTAAGGACCCACCGACCTTCTATCTCATCGTAGATACGGAAGACACAGTCTTCGCGCTGAAGCTCACCAAGTCAGCAGATCTATGCCATCAAAGAGCCTGGCAAACCGAACAAAACCGTTTGCTTGTAATCTTGGAAGATTCTTTGGGATTTTTCTACCAAAAAGCCCTCCGATTACCTCAGAATACTGATCTGATGACACACGTACTCAGCAAGTTGTTGTATTTGGAAATCGCGGTCAAACGCCAGGTGGCGGACGTCGTTTATGATGCCATCATGAAGAGGTGTCAATTGAGGGAGAAAATTCTACAACATCGAATTACTATGGCATTGCAGTCACCTAATCTCGTGGGTAACCTCGTCAAGGAAACTACAGGTTACATAGGACGAGTAATGGGCGAAGTATTATATATCGCCAAATGTAAACCCATTATTGTCGATTATAGAAGAACTACCGCCTGTTATCAAGAACTACCGGTTACCTACCAGAACAAGTCTTTATTCAGATTACCAATGACACATGTAGTGACTGAACATGGTACGGAAATCGATTGCCAACAACTCTTGCCACCCAGTTTCAGTATCGAAGGTAAATGGGTAGAATTGACACCTTCACTGAGAAAAGCCGAGCCGGCCATGGAACTAGATGCTAATACCGAAGACGGAATTGTGAAGTTGACCAGAATATCGCCAATCACATCTGACGGCCTCTACACAAGAGAAGACATGGAAAAGTTTCAACGAACTTTGATGTTCCCGAACGAACGAAAAGCAGTTACAAACGAAGTCGCGCGTCGCGTCACCGGGAGAGGTATAGGCACGGACAATTACGATATGCCTAGACTTTTCAGTGAATCAGAATTTAAGGACCTTGCTAAATCAGCTGCGGAAGAAGTCTGGGGTTTCTTGTCGAGAATGGGAAACATTTTCTCAATTTGTGGATTTCTTTACACCACATTCTGTATAGTAAGTTATATTACCGGTGTGATAACGAACTATTTCACTATTAAGAAAGCTGCCAAGGACCACCCACATAGGAAACGCTATTTGTGGGCCAGCTTCTGTCAATCTTTGGCCCATCGATACATTTATAACCTCCACCGTAGTAGCCGCCCGGTGGAGCACTCCGCGATAGACAATGCTGAACTCCAAGAAGTTCGGGTAACCAACACTGAAACGTCGGGAAGTGTCGCGAATGAAACGCGAATTGCACCGTGTGGGAAAATAGCAATAACACTAACCACCACCGATGACCGCAATCGCAGAAGAAGACGACGCAAGCGGACAATAGTTGATATTAATTTTTCTTTTGTATATATGTAACTATTCTGGAGTAACTATTTATTAGCCAACTTGAAGTACAGAAAAAAATCGTTACTCTTAAAGGGGGAGACATGTAAGAATGCGAAAAGTTCTATCCCATATTCTACGTAATTCTTGTTTTTCCGATCCAAGTATCTAAATGAGGTGTCTATTGGACATCCTATCATTCAACTTTAATAGCTTCTATTTAAAAGGAAAGAACCCACAAAATTTCATTATTTCAACAAGATAGCTTAGGTACAAACTAATCCGACAAAAAAAGGGTATCTTTCAATAATAACTCATTTTCAATCTTTACCAAACACTTGACTCGGACCTCCTGTTATTATAGGGAAACCGAGTCATAAACATTTATTTCCCCGGGTAGAACCTTTTTGGATCCCTCTAGTAAATCTCAACACATGTGCTTCGTTTCTATTGATACTCCAGGATATGTTTATTCTAAATTCTAAATTCGTTTAGAACGTTGGCATATTTACGGTTTCTAAGGAGGCCACCATGTCTTCATTTCGATAAGTGTGAAAACTAGTCAAAAGAGAAGAAAAGAAGTAAAACACACCCCTAACGATTGTCATTGGATAAGCACATTCGAAAACGTCAACTTCACGCCCAGAATTATGTCCAACCTCAAATTGTGACGCAAAATATCAAGTTCACATGTTTTGTGAGAATACAACAAAATTTAGTTCAATTTTGATCTTCTTACTATTTGCTTCGTGTTCTAGTGCGTGAATACTCTGACTGATAAATTCTGGAAGTATTGGTCAATTTTGTTATCATTAAAGTAGAGTTCAGCCACTTTGGCATTAGTCAACCTATCATCTAATTTCCTTGTTGAGAGTCAAAACTCAGTTGGGCGGTTATCTTCCGTAACCCGACCAATCAGAAGTATAATTAGAGTCTTCAACTTCCTTTTGACTGGGTAGTAATAGGTTCATTTTCTATCAATTTTAGTTTAGCCATTTCCTCATTTCCGTTCATTCTTTCATAATAAAACAGGATATTTCGTGATATCGAACTTTCTTTCCTAGACACTACCCTTTTTAACTTTCAGGGATTCATTGAAGTTGATAAAGATCAACTATAATTGACTTTGCACACAACCAAGGTAGATAGGTATTGAATAAAAGAGTTCCGTTAGTTACCAGTACAGTTATCGTTTGTTCGGTGCGAAGTATTAGGTCGCGCCCTGGAAGATCCTGAGTCTACCTGGGAGCCACCAACTCTTCTAAGCCTTCACAAGGTAAGTGAATCTGTACTCCGATTATGACTTCCTATCTTTGTGCACTCTCGTTGGACTTACTTGCCTGAACTGTCGCGTTCGGCTAGGAATAAATAGATCTTGCTACGAATTAAACTCATTAAGAGGGATGGTCAAAGACAGTTCTGAATTAGTTGGAGTAACTAATAAAATTATTCGATAACTATGATCACCCTTCTTACAACTCAAACAAGCTACATTACTCTTACGATGAACGGAATTATGACTCTTCAATGAATGTATTTCAGTACTGAATTCATTTGCTTGTACTATTTTCACAATAGTACGATTGCTTTCACAAATTTCGTTCAGCGTAAGTTCGCCGCTTATTCTTAATTCATGACTTGAGCTAGCATTCAATTTGAATCTTTTTAGATATGCAACTACATGAATTAATTCATTGAACGAAGAGTAGCGATATATTATGTCATCATCTATCTTAGTGGAAGTTAATACAATATTATTTTTCATTTCTGGAATTTCCACTTGCTTGGTTAATTGTTTAGGCCAATGCTCGGGACCGCTTGCAAGCCAAGCTGGGACATTCCACCATAATGAAGCATTTTTTATTCGATTTGGATTCAGGCCTCTTGATAAGATATCTGCTGGATTTGAACAAGTAGGCACATATCTCCAATTTTTCATATCAGTTTTTGACTGTATTTTTGAAATACGATTTGATACGAATGTCTTAACTCGTTTGCGTCCTTGGCTAGCCAACATAAAACTATTGAAGAGTCACACCAATAATATACTTGACTGATCTTGAACTTCAATGATTCTAACACTCGCTCAGTCAACTCCGCTGATAATAATGCAGCGCATAGTTCTAGCCGTGGTATACTCAAACTTTTAATTGGCGCAACTCGCAACTTAGCGCATACTAATTCCACTAATCTTTTTCCTTCTTCATTGGTGGAAACTAAATAGACGCATGCTCCGTAAGCCAGTTGCGAGGCATCAGAAAAGGAATGAATTTCAATTTGAATCGCATCGTGAAGTGAAATTTTCCGGGGAATTTCAATTTCATTTAAATATTCCAAGTAGTTATGAATTTGAGACCAACTTTGGTATAAATCATCTGGAATAATTTCGTCCCAACTTGTCTTCAGTTGCCATAACCTTTGTAATATTACCTTTGCTCGCGTGATTACTGGATTGATTAAACCGAGTGGATCGACTATTTTGGCAATGATTGATAGTATGATTCTCTTAGTGAACGTTTTGTGACTTGCTTGCTTAGTACTATACCGAAATGTATCTTGAGTGGAATGCCAAAATATTCCTAATGTTTTGGAACCTTGATTGTCAGTTATAATATACTGTGATATACCAGGCGATTCGTTTGATATAGTGGATTTGAGAACTCTAGGATCATTTGAAATCCACTGTCTCAGAGTGAAACCGCCACTAGCAAGAATAGAACTTACTTGCTCAACTAGCAGGGTTGCTGCTTCCAAATCATGAGCGCCTGATATCCAATCGTCCATGTAGAAATCTTCTGATATTGATTTACTTGCCATCGGAAATTGAGTTTCATTTTCGATTGATAGTTGTTCTGAACATCGAGTTGCCAAAAATGACGCAGGTGCAGTGCCGTACGTGACGGTGTTCAAACGATACTCGGTTAACGGCTCGGAAGCTTCAGATCGCCACAATATTCTTCGAAAGTCTCGATCGTTCTCGTGAATATATACCTGTCTATACATTTTTGCGATGTCGGCAGTCATCACAATATTGTGACTTCGAAAACGGAGAATAATTAAAAATATATCTTCCTGTGCCCGACCTTGAGTATATCATTCAGAGACAAACCGCTAGATGACCTTGCCGAAGCATCAAACACCACTCTAAGTTTGGTCGTTAGCGAATCATTCTTTATTACGCAATGATGTGAAAGATAACAGTGATCTCGACAGGGTTCCTGTCCCGATTCTATCTTTGACATATGTCCTAGTCTAGGATATTTTACCATAAATTGGCTATATTCTGTTTTCAAATCTTTGTTATTGGCCAATTTCCGTTCTAGTGATTGAAATCTTCTCAATGACATGTCATATGTTTCACCAAGATTTCCGCAGTTCTCTTTGAAAGGTAATTTTGAAACAAATCCACCTGTACTATCGCGCTCGTGATTTTTTAAGAAATGTTGCTCGCACTCATATTCTTCCTTGGAATAACTTGAAATTCGCTTTGAACTATCCTCAACGGTCCAAAATGCTTCTAACTGATTTTCGATGTTCGAATTGTCTTCATGCGAGACAAAACAATAACAAATTAGTTAGATTTAGACCAAAACTGCTATTCAATGAACCTCCTACGATCCATCCTAGCTTAGAACGTTGTAATACTATTCGACAATTCTTCTGTGTAATTTGACCTGATAATATCAATTCATAAAAAATGCTTGCTCCTAACAATATGTCCACTTGGGCAGACCTTTCAAAATCGGGGTCAGCTAATGTAATATCTTTTGGAATATTCAACTCAGAGGAGTCAAAAGAAGAACGAGGTATATTGTCGGTAATTTTATCTAGAACTGAAAATGATAAAGTAGTATGATACTTATCAATTCTTGATTTGATTTGAGCTTGAGTACTACGACTTATTTCCGTGATAGCAGAACTCATTCCAGATACAGACATTTTCAGATTTCTAGAGTTTAGATTTAATCGATCGAAAAGGTGTGAAGTCATGAAATTTGATTGTGAGCCATTATCAAGCAGTGCTCTACATAAAACTGGCTCATTATTTTGATCAAAAATGTACAATTTCGCGGTTGATAGTAATATTAGCTCATCGTATTGCGCATGAGCACTAATTGAACCTTTTTCTTCGATTTCTACATTTGTGCTGACTTGCATAGTACTATCAGTTATTTTAGCTATAAGAGCTTGCGTTGATGAGCTGGTTGAGCTGTTTCCATGGTCAGTATCATTTTGTTGTACTTGACTTCGAGGATCACTATATTGCTGTTGAACTGGAAAATGCAGCAGCGTATTATATCTTTTATTACAATTCCTGCATGAACTCATAGTACAGTCCTGTGCAGAGTGTCCTTTTCGCAAACAGTTTATGCAAGCCTTTATTTTACGGATTTCATCTGCTTGAGACACTGAGCTTCAAAAAATCTTCACAATAATAAGTAGAGTGATTTCCCTTACAGAATGAACAACCTCTTTGAAACTCTTTGCTAGTTGATGTATGAACTAAAGATCTATTATAGAATTTATGCACTTGAGTGTTTGTGATGGCTGATTTGTTGTCAATTGACTCAATGAACTCAATGAAGGTCTGTATGCTCGGTGAATCTTGTGTACTTGTTTCAATCTCTCATTCTCGTTTTGTAGTTATGTCCAACTTAGTTAGTAATAAATATATCAAGATCGAATTCCACGATTCAACTGGCTCCTTTAGATTCTTCAGTGCTCTGTAAAGTGTTTGGAAACTGTCTAGAAACCTTCTCAATGAGACATGCGAGTCTTTTCCTACATGTGATAATTCAAATATATTTTTCACATGATTCCTGATAATGAGTTTTTTATTCTCGAATCTTTCTTTCAATAGACCCCAAGCTACGGAATAATTCGCGCTGTTTACTTCTAGTGAATCAATTACTCTTGCAGCGTCACCTTTCAATACAGATTGTAGGTAATAAAATTTCTGTATATCAGACAGACATGGATTGTTTTGAATTAATGATGTAAATGTGTCGATAAATGTTGACCATTTTTTGTATGAGCCGTTGAATTCAGGCAATGATAATTGTGGCATTTCAACATTGAATTGTTGATTATTGCTTGTGAACTGATTATCGTTAACAGTATTAGTTATGGATGATTGATTTTTTGCTTGTGAATTCATATTTCCAGAAGGCTTTAATTGTGCAATGAGGTCTCTAGACTTAGCTATCGCCTCGTTAAACCTATTCTCCAATTCAGAACCCTCGGCAAACTGTTCCTCTGCATCACTGATATGCTCAATTCGAGCTTGTATGCCGAGAAATTCATCAAAATATTGCTCAATTTTTTGTAATCTCAGTGAAAATTGACTAAGTTGAGAACCATTAGGATCATTCTCAACGAAATTAATAAATTTTGTTTGTTGTGTTTTAATTTGACCTCTACGAATCACTAATCCCTTCAGTTCTTCAGCCATGTTTGGAGTAGTACTAGCTATAGCCTTTTTTTTGCTTCCATTAAATAATAACTTCAAATAATAACTTGCTTGGAACTACCTTGAAATAACTTTTCTAATAATTACAAAACTCGTACGATGACTACCAAACTCAAATCTTGACAACGTAAATGCAAATATTATTATGGATTGGAATTAGACTTGATTCGAAGGACTAGGATTTGGTAATTTGGTTCGGATGAATAGTTCGGAAGGACTCACGTTACTGATGACTTGACAATGTGTCTGGCTGGTACAATTTCTGCGCTCGTCTGGAACACGGGAAACTGGAATACTGATAGCTGGAATACTGCGTTGACTTGCTCGATGCTACTTCTGCTGCATATACTTTGCTCGATGGTCACTTATGTGATTTGGCTCGATGGACCAATGTGTGATCTCATGGTGTATTTTGAAGTAATTCTTACCACTTGATTTATTTTGTTCGTTTACACTACTGTTGGTGAACCAATTAAGTGGAATGTATACTTTTGCTTGAAAAACACTTTATTTTTACTAATATGCTATCCTCTTGGTTCATAGATCAAGCCCTGTTAGAATACTCTTAGAGACTAAAAATATAAATTGATGCTCAACCAAACAAACCCCAAGACCGTATCTTTTATATAATAACTCGAACAACGGCAAAACGGGTATCGACCACTGGTTGAGAGAGGGTGTGCGGCATGCGGGACATCGCAGGTAGTTTCGGCACTGCCATAAACGAGGGTTGAAATATTCTAAATACCTATTATAATCGTGAAACATAACAAAAACTCATACTGAATTTCAAGATTTCATTCAGGAATCAGACAAATCCTCAAATTCGTAACGACGCAAATCATTAATATAGCGTGTTCGTTATCAAAATCTGTGCCTTCTCCAGTTACACGGTCTTGGACGAGAATTCCAAATACCGACAACTCATTATTGTCGAAATTCCCTGAGGAAGAGATCGCGTCAAAATTTGTATGTTCTTGGCATATCAATAGAAACAACAGGAACGCAGGATTTGATATTTCAGCAGCTGGTAGTTCATCGTTCGCCGGCCGAATATTGTTTATGATGTGAATTACTTCCCTGTTTCTGTCTTCCTCATGTACATGGAAATACCGTACGATGAGCGAGGAGCGAAAGCGACGCTAGGTGATTGAACATGTTCAAGTTACGCATGCTAGCGGTGGTAGTTTTCGACGTACAAGGCAGGTGACACTTGATTTTAAACGATAAACAAAACTGGACCACAGCAGAACAACTAGAAGAACATAACGGGACTGAGAAGATAATGTAGAAACCCGTGGAATATAAACCAAGTGGAGATCGATGCTGAAAACAGTAGTTATGAAGGAAGAACTACTTACAGGCAGCTCTGCGCGATTGTCTCGATTTCTATATACAGTGTTTCATGATTTTGTAGTTCACTCACGAAGAGGGGTATCAACTATAGTTGTTTCAATACCTTTTCAGAGTGGATATCCATTGGATTGTCAAATGTATACTGGATACAATATCATGGCAACATTTTAGAAGTTATACAAGAAATATTCAAGTTTAATTCTTACTTTTGAGGTCAGTAGCTCTGTGAAGAAGCGCGTTAGCATTTTTTTTTTATATGAAGTTCTCTTACACTATTTTGGCTCACCATATCAGCCCTATCATTCACGACTTGACTTTTCCGGACAAATTGTGCAGTTCTGAGTCAGAAATGAGAATCGATATTTGCCAACGGAAATCTCAGGAAAATCAACAGGGAATTTGAATAAGGTCATCAAGACGATATTCATCGCTATGATATCGTCAGAAATAATACATGTAATCATAATATTCACTGTTATTTTTTATCAATTGATGATAGTATTTCGATGAAATATGAGCCTGAACGAACTGAATTCCGAAGAATATGTTGGTACCATCATCGGTAAAGTTGTTGATAAACATTCATGAACAAAATCTTCAATCCTACTTCGAGAATCATTGCAAAATTGTAAAGCCTAATGAATGTATCAACATCAATATCAAAATGAGTTTCTCCAATATAATTGTTGAGAGTTGAACATATTATTCACCAATTGGTTCATTCAATCTTCTCAATGACATTTTAATCTCGACATTTCGGAATCTCGTAGATACAAACGCAACTTTTTCCAAAAAATTGCGGATACAAAGCCCAGTCAACCTCTTTTCACTATAGTGGACCGTCACTGGGTTTTCTAAACGATATTTCAATAGTTGATGTATTGTGAACATGCTAAAAATATTCCCTGTGCTTTTCAGGATGGGAAAATAATCACGGTGTTCATCCAACATTTGAATCTCTTTTCATCTTTTGAAAACACTCGAGTTATAAAACATCTGATGTTGAGGAATATTGTTTGAGCCAGTGGTGAAATATTGGTAGAGGAGAAAGGAAGTGGAATTCATGTTGAAACTTTGGAGGTCGTGAGCATCAGAAAATACTCCACTGAGGTAATAATCTCTCATCGTTCTATTGATCTGATCTCGAGTCTAACAAAGTATATGAACGACCAACCTAAGCTCGTCTTGTTCATAGATTCAACACTCAATCTATCAAATCAATCTATGTCTACTTTGTCCACCTGGAATCGTTCGTGGTGTTATAATAGAGTCCAAACAGGAGAACTCCAGACACGTGAGCATTATTCCAGGACAGAAAGCCAAGTGTCTGTGAAGCAGTTCTCAATGGATCTCACATGATCGTCCCATGACAGCACTGTTGGTGGTGATACCGAGCATATTTGCAACTTCATAGGGACATCATCAAAACGGACATTATGTGATTTGCCTTCTAGGTGAAGATAGGAGATTGAGTTCTTATTGCATTGAAGTCTACTAGATTTCCAGATCCACATTTCGAAATACTTGCCGTATCATTTTTTTTATTGTATCGATCTGTCTCTGCCTTGCACTTCTGGTCTCATTGGATGACATAGAGGAGGAGGAGTAATGAAGCTATCATAGCTACCATCCGCGAAGCAATGGACTGGACAGGAGGTCACATCCAACAGATCATTGATGTGGGGCAAACACTAAGTTGCTGCCGAGACAGATCCTTGTAGAACACCAGCATTGATAATCATTGTATCAGATGAGACTCCATCTACAACCACATAGAGTGATGTTCCTGCGAGAAAACTCGATAATAATTCTTGGCCTTGAATCTTCAATTCCATTTCTGTCTTGAAGCAGAATGTGTTCAATTGTGCGTATACGGAAGATAATTTCAGGCACACGGTTATCGGTGGAAGTGATATCAGGAAGGCCTTATGGATCCAAAGTGCAGACATTTTGTCAAGAGTGTCGGCTTTTTCATGGAGTGTTGTAGCCAACGTGCTATCATACTTGGTGAGGAAAAGAAATGAGCTGGAAATGCAATTTCTCCCAGTAACCTCGGCAAAAGATATCATCAGTCGCTATCCTAACCTTTCTGTGCCCATATTTCTTTCAGAGTTCCACTTCAACTTCGAAAATTTCGATTGATCCTTCTGAAATTATCGAAATACTGATATTCTCGAGTTTTACAATTATCATCAGTGGTTGTATAAGAGAGAATGCAAATGTCGTCCTCTGTCTACTAAGAAGATCGAATCTCGATGGATAAATAAGTGATAAAAATGGATACCTACTCAATGATACCTAATCCTCAGCACACACATGCTGTAGCAGAGTTAACCCTCTATATTTGTTCAGCTAAATTTTTGTTGAATATCTTTGAGTGAAAACTTTGAGTGGAAACTTGTAAGCCTTGTGATAAATAATTTGATTCAATCACACCATCGAGTTGTATTTTTATCCTCATTCCAGGAAGGGAAGTGGCTGATTTGTCCAATTTCCCCGCGCTCATAGTTATCATTTTTTTCTAAAACGCTACCTGAACCCTACGCAGGAATCACTCCAATGTAACTCACAAATAGGAGATAGGTCGGAACATACGAGCGTCACGTTTTAAAAATTGTTCGACGTGTTCCAACAGTTTTCCAGAGAATCGCCTTATTCATATTGTCTATTAGTATAGATTGGGACATCCTGTATCACGAGCTCAAGGTATTTTTCGGTTTTCAATGGAGCACCATATTTGCGCCATTGTTGAAACGGGTCATTTTGATAATGTCTATCTGGATATGCAAATCCTGTATAGGAAACCCCTTCTAGACAACTTGTTTTTCAAGGAATAACAAATATTTGAAATATCCCTCTGCCTACAATGTTCGCAATGAATGTCTGAAAATATCGAAGCCTTATACCATCTATAAAAGCGACATAGCAAAATTAGCTTTCTCATTTTCCCTCGTCATTCCTTTCAACATATCAGCAGAAAATGGTGAGTTTCTGTGTTCAATATTATAGGAGAGAAAGAATGTGATTATTTCTTTTTTACGAACATGTGAAATTGGTGAGTGTTCAAAAAATTGTTGATGAAATTCTAGCTCGTATTTGCATATTGATAATTAGGGTTCATTGAGTAGCCGAAGGGCGTTGAAGTGTATAGAATCACTGGGTTCCTTCACATATCATTGATGATAAGTGAGAAATCACAAATCATTGATATTCTTGGGACGTATCTTCATCAGTAATGATAAATCACCAGTTATTTTCCTGGTATTGTTTTTATTTCGAACAGGGCCTGTGATTTTTCGATTAGTCAATACTACACACTACTACTACAGTCAGTCCTTGCGTTGTGAAAATTTTATTTTATTCAAATTCTCTTACTGCGTTAAGTTGAATCGAAAGTGGTGGTTTCACGAACACTTATTTCATGTTCAGTTTCATGTTAACCATATTGTCTACCACATCAGTCCTATAACCATCGTGAATATCAACCTTTTAAATTAAATCTAACTTGGTGTTATACCTGTATGCATATAAAAGAGAAGATAACAATTTGTGAACTCAAAAGTTTAGAGCGGAATATTTATGTTGGATGCAATGTTGAACATTTCCTGAAGTTAGGTCAAAAAAGTCAGTCTTGAAGTCATTAGACAGTATACAGCCATCCACCTAGCAACTGGAGCCTTTCATACCAGTCCGAGCTCAAGTCTACTGTGTTCATCTGGAGAACCATCACTACATACCAGAAGAAAGTACCTAAGCCTATTTTATGCTACAGCGATATCTACAAATAAAAACAACCCTGTCTACAGCCACTGCTTCTCTGACCGCTTCACATCTACCCACAAGAGAATGAGAAATCTTGATCCACCCTTCTATGAAAGAATAAACAGATACCAGTCTGAATTTAATATCACCATACCAGAAAGCTATCCCCATCACATTCTGTCGCCGCCACCATGGACAATAAATATACCTAAAACAAATACATCCTCACAGCAATTCAACAAATATGAAACCAATTCTTCAACAATAAAGCAACACTTATATCAGATCCTTGACGAAATGCCTACACACTCACATATTTCCAGCTCCATAATAAGCCTATCCCAAATCTACCCACATAATGCAATCCTTCGAAAGATATAGATAGAACTCCAACACCTCCGAATGAGTGAACAGAACATAATGTTCCTATGGATTCCATCCCATATTGACATTAACGGAAATGAAAAAACCGATCGCAAAAAATACAGCAAATAGTGAAGTATGCCCATGCACGAACATAATTTTCCAATGCGATTTCAAAACAGTCGTGAGAAATATCATGATCGATAGATGGCAACAACAATGGAACACCACTGAATCAAAACTAAGAGGAATAAAGGTGTCAGTTGAACAATGGAAATACCCCCCAATGCCCAGGTCCTCCTTGCAAGACTTCGTATAGGGCATACACGACTTACCCATGGCCATATCATAGACAAAACAGATGAACCATATTGTGATATATGCCAGACAAAGATCACTTTCTCCAAGAATGCCCACTATACTACCAACAAACAGACGACAATAACATCCCAGAGAGTATCACCGAAACCTTAGGAGGATGCAGGTTAGCCAAAAATGTAATAAACTTCCTAAATCATAGCGATCTCATAACCAAAATCTGATATCATTACACAGTATCAATGTACCAATGTGAAATGAATGAATGTCTCCAATAAATAAAATTATTGTCAAAAATTATAATTAACTGTTGTTGAACAATAATTCTGCATTTTTTTTCCAAAACTCAGTACGTCTGTCCTGGTCACCCATAGTTCTTGAGTTATTTGAAGCTTGCAGGGGAGTGATTCGTGAATCGCGACAGTCCACTGTTATGCTGCTAGACGAAATGACTTTGTGGGTGCCATATCAGTTTCGCGAATAACTCCACTCTGAGCGGCCTCATTGGGCAACCCTTGCTCATTCCTCTTCTCATTGGTAGCAGATCCAGTTTCTTCAAAATAAGGCTACTGATTCCCGGATATATTTGTGTCGTAGATTTCTTCCCGGTGTAACAGTTCATAATCTCATCAGATTCTCACTTTAACGTTCAGTAGGAACCTGAAAATAAATGGATAGTAGATCAATCACTACAATATATACAAAATGGTAATCTAGACGATGCGAGCTGACATACTAGATACAACTATAGTCGAATCAACTGACACTTACCTGCTTATATATTCCTGTATCCAGCATCCATGTAGTATTTATTAATCATAACGTTCCGATCACTATTAATTGGAAACATCATCGATTCATTCCCCTAGTTGTCCTTCTGTTGTCCAGTTTTGTTCATATTATTATCGGGCCATTGTTTCAAATCAAATGTCACCTTCCTTGTACGTCGAAAACTGTCATCTCTAGCATGCGCAACTTGACCATGTTCAATCAGTGAGCGTCGCTCTTGCTCATCGTACGGTATTTACATGTACACGAGGAAGACAGAAACACAAGTCATTTACATATCACTTCATAAACCATGTTCGTACGGAGAACGATGGACTACCAACTACTGAAATATCAAATCCTGCGTTCCTGTTGTTGTTATTAATATGCCAAAAACATACAAATTTTGGCGCGATCTCTTTCTCAGGGAATTTTGACAATAACGAGTTGTCGGTATTTGGAATTCTCGTCCAAGACTGGAGGAGACACAGATTTCGATAACGAACACGCCATTTTGTGATTTGCGTTACGAATTTGAGGATTTGGCTAATTTCTCTATGAAATAGAGAAATTTATACGTATTTGTTATTAATTTCCTCTATATCTCGGTGTGTACAAAATCAAGGATCTTGTTCTCCTCAGTAAGACTTCACTACATCAATTATTTTTTATTCGAATTGTGACTGTTACTTTCTTTCAGACATACTGTGTAGTCATGAAACCTGAACTAAATTGGGAATTGAATCCCTACATGACTTCTGGACCCTCCCTTCGAATGCGAGAAATTTGAGAAAGAGAGAAATTTTCTTATATGAAATGACGTTCTCTTCTGAACTATTCACGTATTTCAAGTATGTCTCTGTCTCATATATCAATATATGTATTCACTATCTGAATACACTGGAGAACAAATTCCATATTACTTGCTGGTTTCAAGTTTCTGATCAGTTTTCGGTGAGTGTTGCCGATTTCCGAGCATTTCAGTTGGAAACTCGTGTTTATGGTCATTTCATGAGGACGGTCCATTCCTCTGATGAGAAAGAGATGCGTCATCACCTCTAGATTTCGCCCAAAATTTAGATGAGTACCTCCCGACTGATTATATATGTTATATCAACATTCCTGCATATGTCATCATCTCAGGGATATCACATTACCGCTGATCTCAAGGTTATCCAGCAACCAGAGTATCAGAGCCACACGAGAATGCTGACACCATCTACACGTGTTTGACGACTCAGCACCTCGAGAGCCTTCCTTCGAGAGACCAGAACGACCACCGGCAGTTCTTCTCAAACCAGTCTCAAGTCAAGTCATACTTTTGTAACAATCTATTATTATTCACATTTTTCTTCAATATTGTATTCAATCAAATAAAATCCTTTTTAAAAAGTCCAAAGTGATTTAAGTGATATAACAAATTAGCGCAGTCGGTAGGATTCCTTCACATCCACGGAACACGGACAACCTAACCGAGGGTGTTGGATCCTAATCCTTCAAAGGAAGAAACCTACACTTGGACACAGCATCGAGAACATCGGAAGGACGGTCTCTTCAACAGCCGAAGAACACGCGCACGCTAACTTCGCTGGAGCAACGCTTGTGAAGCCGGATTTCATCCTCCGAATGAAAACGATCTTCTGGTAAGAACTCAAACGAATCATCTCATTATTTCGAATGTTTTTTTTCAATAATTCTATCAGTTCTATTGTCAAATTATCCCCGAATCAATCATGACAGAATCACCTCCTCCAACTCCAACTACTCCAACAACTAACGAAATCGAACCATACAGACTGAACGAAATTTTCTGTATAATACCAGAATATGACGGAGATCAAATATTCTTAACAACCTTCATAAATGCGTGTAATACTGCTTACCGCATGTCAGTACGAGATCAAAAGATACTCACAATTCTCCATATAAAAAATAAACTGAAAGGCAAAGCAGCTGAATTAATCAGTTCAAGAAATCCTCAAACTTGGGAAGAAATAAGATCACTTTTGATTCAATACTTCGGTGACAGTCGTGATTTAGCTTCTTTGATACAAGATCTCCAACGTATCCATCAGCTACCTGGAGAATCACCTTTAGTCTTCATTAATAGACTACAGACTCATAATGCAAAAATGCATGCATCTGTTCAAAAGCAATTGCTTACATCAGAAGAAAAACAATCACAGTCAAAATTAATCGAATCAATGTCATTAAATACTTTATTAACAGGAATCGATCCAGACATAGGACGCATGGTTCGTGCTGGAAATCCTCCAGATTCATTCACAGCAACTCTGAGAGTTAAACGCGAACTACAATTAAATTATTTCCAATCACAAAAATTTCCAAATTCGAAAATTGGTCAAAATTCAATCTCAGATCAAAATCGAAGAATGATACCTCCACAAAGATTGTGTAATTACTGTAAACGCCAAGGCCATACAGTAAACGAATGCAGACAACGTCAGCAACAAAATCCCAATCAAAATCTCGGACCTAGACCTAATTTCAACCCTATTTCTCAACCCAATTTCCGACCAAACTATCAATCCAATTTTCAACAAAATTTCAGACCAAGTATTCCTCAGAGACCACCGCAATTTCAAAATCAGAATAATATCCAATCAAGACCATCGATTATCAAACCAAATCCAAATTTCAATCAACAAAGGCCATCAACGAGTCAGTCTTATCCGAATTTTCAAAGATTCAACCCACAAAGAACCCATTGTGTCAATTATGATCCCAATAGTTACGAATATGATAATTATACCGCTAATTATCAAGATTCTGAGAATTTTCGAGCAGATGGTTATACTGCTAACCATCAAGACTACCAAAACTATAACTCTAATTTGTATCAAAACCAATATTCAGATCAATCCGATCAGAACGAATATTTTCCATCACAATATGATGATCAAAATCAATATGATCAGGATTTTCAGTTGAGCCCTACATCGAGTGCCCCTCCTATCAAACAATCCTCAGATCCCATAGACCAAATTCAAGCACAAATACAGACAATGAATTTGAACGATTTCAACCCAAACCCGGAACTCGAATTTCTATAAATCCATCATTCACAGTAAACTCTAAGAACTTATATTACATTAAGGATGCTACCAACAAATTTAAAATTCTAATCGATACAGGCGCTGGACTATCGATTGTCAAGCCTAAAACTTGTGAGAATTATTCTAGACGATTTTCTGAAAACGTTGTAGTTCAAGGTATACCTGACCAAAAAATAATGATTAACGAATCTGTATTAATTCCTTTCACTGACAATGACCCGCACAAAGTTTATGTTCATAATATAGACATAGACTTCGACGGACTCTTAGGATCTGACTTTCTAGAACACTACAAATGTATAGTCGATTTGAAAAATAATCAACTCATTACCAATTTCAAAACAGTCCCTCTATTCAAAGTTAGTGATTCTGAATCCGATGACAAAATTCCACAAAATTGCGAATTTGATAACAAAATCACACTCGAACCTCGAACCGAACAAATTGTCAAACTAAATTGTAACCTATGTAACACTGATGCTATACTGCTAGCTCAAGAAAAACAACCTCAAACAAACAGACCTCCTTGATCAACTTGGCAAATGCCAATACTTTACGACCCTTGATTTAGCGTCCGGATTTCATCAAATCGAAATCGAACCAAAAGATATTTCCAAAACTGCCTTCACAGTCGAAAATGGACACTATGAGTTTGTCCGAATGCCTTTTGGACTCAAGAATGCTACTTCTACCTTCCAGAGGGTGATGGACAATATTCTCCTGGGCATTCAGAATGAAAGATGTCTCGTCTACATGGACGACATCATCGTTCACTCCCCTACGATACATGATCATATTTCCCGACTAACTGATGTATTCAAACGCCTCCGAAATGCAAACTTAAAGATTCAACCAGATAAATGCGAATTCCTTAGAAAGGAAGTAGCGTATCTTGGTCACCTAATCACCAGTGACGGAGTCAAACCGAACCCATCAAAAGTCGATTGTATCGTCAATTTCCCAGAACCTAAGGATCAAAAAGAAATCAAATCATTCTTAGGCCTCGCCGGATATTACCGCCGATTCATCTCCAACTTTGCCAAAATCTCCAAACCCCTTACTAAACTGCTTCAGAAAGATACTCCTTTCAACTTTGATTCCGATTGCAAAAATGCATTCGAAAATTTGAAACAAACCCTCATTTCTACACCCATTCTCATTTACCCAAACTTTGAAGACACTTTTCTTCTCACCACGGATGCCAGTGCATTCGCTATTGGCGCTGTGCTTTCTCAAGGTCCCATTGGCAAAGACCTTCCCATCGCATACTCTTCTCGCACATTATGTTCAGCAGAATCTAAGTATTCTACGATAGAACGCGAATTGCTTGCAATAGTATGGGCAGTCAAACACTTCCGACCATATCTCTTCGGTCGAAAATTCAAATTAATAACCGATCATCGTCCCCTCACTTGGCTATTCTCGATCAAAGACCCTGATAGTCGCTTAGCTCGATGGCGACTCAAACTTGAGGAATATGACTACGAAGTCATATACAAACCCGGAAAGATCAATAAAAATGCAGATGCTCTATCTCGCATTAAAGTGAATCACATTCAAGAATGTGTTGCTTTTCATTCGAGAACTCTAGTCCTCCCAACGAACGAAGATGATTCCGATATAGAAATCATCGAGAATCCGATCGAAAATCATCCCAAACATGACATTCCACAAACATCCAAATCACCCCATAACGATACCGAAACTACCCAACCAAAAAACGAATCAGACGAAATATCAATAGAGAAAATTCAAGAAGAATTTAACACATTCTCAGACTTGTATAGAACTTGTGTAGACTACTCTAAAGTTCAAATTCTAGACAAATCGAACAGACACATTCTCATTCCAATGCAACAAAACAAACTATTGCAATTTCACTATGACATAATTGAAGCCCTTTTCGAAGAACACTTTGATTTTAAAAATCTCGAAATCAATATTCTCTCCAGTGAATCAGTGAAAAATCGTGAATATTATTTGATCCCTCTAACCAATGACCCAGAAACAGTAATTGAACACCTCTTTTTGACTTTATATAAAAATCAGAATGAGATGGACCCACTCAATTATTATTGCATCGAAGATAATCCCGAATTGCCACTAATTGAAATGCTTTGTTTCATATTCGCCGAAAAGGATATAAAAATTAAAGTATGCCAAAACATAGTAAGAACTCCAGATCAAGATCAAATACCTATAATATTAGACCAATATCACAAAGAGAAAAATAATTTACATCGCGGAATAAACGAAACACTGAGACGCATACGGCAAAAATATAACTGGGACGGTATAACCAAAGATGTTGAAGAATTAATTAAAAATTGCGAAATATGTCATAAGACCAAAATTTGTAGGAAAAATCTCAGCAACCCATTAGTCATAACGGAAACTCCCCGTACTGCTTTCGAACGAATCAACATAGACATCGTCGAAGTTCCAAACAGAAATTATGCATTGACTATACGAGACGAACGAAATTTACATAAGCTTACGCACTTCCAGATAAAACAGCTCGATCCGTCGTAAATAGCCTCCTACTATATTTTCAACATTTCGGAACCCCTTTACGAATCCATTGCGATTACGGACGAGAATTCGACAATACATTGCTCAAAGACTTATGCACATTGTATGATATCAAAATTTCTTTCTCTAGCGTAAATCATCCACAATCCAACGGTTCAGTCGAACGATTTCACGCCACACTTCTAGAAATGATCCGTGTGAATATGTCAGAAAACCCTAATGAACATCCTTTTAATATTCTCCCCTACGCAATCATATGTTACAACAATTCCACAAATAAAACCCACGGTTTCAGTCCACATGAGTTAGTTTTCGGACATACAGCAAGTAGATCACCAGAAACACTTTATAATCAAAAAGATCTGAGTTCAAAATACGTAAGAGACTTGAACAATCGAATTTCTTATTTCTATAAAGTAGCAAGAGCGAAAACAGATCAAAAGAAAGCAAAAGCGAAGGAACGTTTTGACAAAACAGTATCAGGACAAACAGAATACGAAATAGGACAACAAGTTCACATCAAGGAATCCCAAATTAAAAATAAACTTCAGAACAAATTCAATGGACCATTCAAAATCGAAGAAATATTTCAAAATTCAGCAATATTACTCAATCCACAAACGAATCAACGAACAAAAGTAAATTTTGATCGCATGATACCGTATTCTGGAAACTGATTTGTCTTCAGGTTCACCCTGCTGTTCGGATCAGCAGTCTGTCAATTCAAAATCAAACCAATCAATAACACTCTAGGGGTATACTACCATCAAGACGACGACATCGTACTTACAAACGACCACTGGACTCTACTCGTTCATAAAGACATCTCTTTACTTCAAACAGCCTACGAACATAACACTAGAATATTAGATACCATTTTAGCTACAGCACAATTGAAACCTTTACGCGAACTAAATATTTTTCAAGTAGAAGTCAAGAACCGTACCAGCTTACTTACTCAAATTTCAATGTCAATAAAAACGAAATTATCTGAAATAACCTTAGATACAAAGAGATACAAACGTGGACTCATTAATGGAATAGGTAGTATTTTCAAATCAATCACTGGCAATCTCGAAGCTTCAGACGGCGAATATTACTCAAATTGTATCAATAAATTACATGACGATGAACATCAACTGGAAAACCTTCTCAAGAATCAAATATCAGTCACATCATCAGTAATAATCGGCCCGTATGGGGACGGATCAAGAATTTCCCCATGGTAAATCCTGCCTGTCGTGAGAGGCGACTAAATGGATACCCATAGGTGGAAGATGATGGTTCCCATCATCGCCCGGTGCGACACCACCACATCGACAGAGGTGCTGTGAAATGGGTAACTCCCATGTTTCAGTATTTGGTCGATGCTTCCGGTCATATCCCCATACCCTATCTCCTTCTTCCCAACCCAACCCGCCCATTTCAGCTGGAGAAAAATCTAGATGATGAATTCTCCTAGGGTAAAACACTCCGGAAGTAAAATACCTCTCCATTCGGATTTCCAGGCGAGAGGTGCTCGAGGGGGTTCACCATCGAAACATCTGAATTTAAAAATATACCTTTGTAACATCCGAGGTCTGAACAAAAATATAAACGATGTTCATTACCATCTACAGGCTGAGAAACCAGATATACTGGCTTTAACTGAGACGCAGGTCAACTCATCAACTAATACGACCTATATGCTCTGCCCTGGATATGAGCTGCATACCCGTTTCAGATTCAGAGGAGGTTTATGTCTCTTTTCCAGAAATGATCTCTCATGCCATCGTGAGGAGGAACTGGAACTGAAAGAATTCGATGTAATGTGGCTCAAGATCGATAACCACAAACAGACAAAGTTCATCTGCTGCCTTTATCTATCACCAAACGAACCAAATCCTGGTGACCTCTTCGAATTCCTTTCTCTGAAACTCGATTTCATCCAACAGAATCACCCAGCAGCTGAAATCATCATCATGGGGGATTTCAATGTCCACAACTCCACCTGGCTCAAATTCTTGAAAAAAACAGATGACGCAGGACGTCTGGCCGAGGCTTTCGCTATCACCTATGGTCTTGAGCAACTGATGAATGAACCTACTCGGATCCCTGATATCAGCAATCATTATGCCAATACGCTCGACCTGTTCCTCACTAACAATCCGGAACCATATGAAGTGAAAGTCCGTGCACCACTAGGAAACTCAGACCACACACTCATCTCCACGATATGTCCTTACATCACTCCGCGAACCAGTCCAACACCCCCACGCACTGTTTTGCATTACAATTCAGCCGACTGGGATGGCCTTCGTATGTTTTTTTCTGAGTTTCCTTGGAGGAGAATGTGTTTTGAATCGGGAGATCCTACGCAATGTGCTGAAGAGATCTCGGAAATCATCATGCTGGGAATGGAAACTTACATACCACATAGCACCAAATCACGAACCACTGGTGAACCATGGTTCAATAGAACCTGTTCTAGGGTTGTCGCACTGAAGCAAGCAGCATACCGTCGTTGGCGCAGAAACCCAAGCCCTCGAACTAGTGCTGAATATGTTGAAGTTAGGAATACATGCAATCGAACGATAGATGAGTCTAAAGAGGCATACAACACGAAAATAAGATCGAAGCTCATAGAGTGTCCAAATGGTTCCTGTTCATTTTGGACGTTTGCCAAGGCAATCGGGAGAAATTTCACTTCTAGCTCATTTCCTCCCCTCACAAAGGATGATGATACATTGGCTATAACACCTCATGAAAAAGCCAACACCTTCGCCAAAATGTTTGCAGACAATTCTACCTTGGATCCACGAGGCCAGGAACTTCCGAAAGTCGCTACCATCGATAACCGTATGCCAGAAATTGTCTTCCGGCAACGCACAATCAGACACATTCTGCTTAGCCTCAACGTCAAGAATGCTATGGGGCCTGACGGAATACCGCCTATTGTCCTATGTGCCCCAGAACTAACACCAGTTGTTCACCCTTTCGTACAAACTCGGCATATTTCCTTCTAACTGGAAGAAAGCTAGGGTCCAACCGATTCCAAAGAAGGGCAAGAAAACACTCCCTAACAACTATAGACCGATTGCACTACTATCTGTTATCTCTGAAGTAATGGAAAAAGCAATCAACATCGAGCTCATCCGATATCTAGAGAGCTCAAGAATCGTGAACGACCGGCAATATGGCTTTCGTCACCAGAAGTCAACAGGAGATCTGCTTGCCTATGTGACACATAAGTGGCAGGTGTCAATAGAGAAACATGGGGAGTCTCTGGCTGTAGCCTTGGATATCTCCAAAGCATTTGACCGAGTTTGGCACCAAGGCCTCCTTGCGAAACTTCCGTCCTACGGTTTGCCGCCCCAACTGTGTCTTCTACTATCGAGTTTTCTTGCAGATAGATCACTCTACGTGGTGGTAGACAGGGTCTCGTCTGATACAATGACGATCAATGCTGGTGTTCCACAAGGCTCTGTCTTGGCACCAACTTTGTTCTTGCTCCAGATCAATGATTTGTTGAATGTGACCTCTAGCCCAGTTCATAGCTTTGCGGATGATAGTACACTTCATTCCGCCTTTTCCTCTAGAGCCCCTATATCATCCAATGAGGCCAGAGGTGCAAGGCGAAGACAGGTTGATGCTTTAAATGAGGATCTGACAAGAATTCTGAAATGAGGATCTGAGAATCTAGTACAGTTCAATGCAACTAAAACTCAAGCTTGTATGTTCACCAAGAAGGCTGATCACACAATGCCCAATTTGATGATGTCGAGTACCACTGTTCCTATGAGGTCGTCAATATCCTTGCTGGGTGTCACCACCAACAGTGCTCTCTCATGGGACGATCATGTGAGGTCCATTGCGAAGACTGCTCCACAAAAACTCGGTTTTCTTTTCCGTGCGGAGAGATACTTCACATCCCAGCAACTGCTCATGATCTACAAAGCACAAATTCGACCTGTCCTGGAGTACTGCTCACATGTTTGGAGCTCAGCCCCCAAACATACGCTTAAGCTCTTAGATTCAATTCAGAAGAGAGCTATTCGCCTAGTCGATGACACAACACTCACCAAATCATTGACCTCTCTAGATCATCGTAGAAAGGTCGGCGATCTTTGCATTTTTTATAGGTACTTTCACGGTCGGTGCTCAACGGAAATATCATCTTTTATGCCACCACGCGCGATTCCTAGTAGACAAACCAGACGAGCTCAAGCTGGTCACCCCTACACTGTCAGGCTCGAGACCTGTCGAACATCGCTATACCAAGCATCATTCATCAATAGAACGGCAAAGTTGTGGAATTATTTGCCTAGTGAAGTCTTTCCCGATGCTTACAACCTCCAAACATTCAAGAAAAATTCCAACACCTTTCTTCTTTCCCAAAATTCCACCGCTGGCTAACACGATGTTCCTCGAACATCATAGGTTTCCCTTTCGTGTTGTCCACAGATAAAAAAAAAAAAATAAAAAGTGTAAATACAACCATTCGAAAACTTCAAATAGACGAAGAAATATTCAATACAGACATCAAACAAATCGAAAAAACTATAAATGATATGAGTTACGATATTAGAGCCATTGAAGCCAAAGTCAAATTTTATGACTCATGTGAAAAACTTATGGAGAGGTTTGTGTATCTTGAGGAAAGTCTCGATGAAATCATAAATTCAATTACATTTGCTAGATTAAACACTATTCATCCCTCAATTATCACTCCTGATCACCTAGTCGGTGCTCTACAGGAAATTTCCCAAAATCTGCACAGAGATAACTTACCTATACCAGCAAATTTAGATAAAGTTGCCCTATACCTCGACATTATCCAACTTCAAGCATTCCAAATTGATTCTAGAATTGTTTTCGTTCTAAAAATCCCTTTGATCGAACCTAAAACATATCACCTTTATAGACTTTACCCAATACCAATTTTTGATAACAGAACTGGCTTACATCATATTCTTTCAATCTCTCAAAAATTTATCGCGAAAGATGATGATTCTTTGATGTTCATTCCAATCAACGACTTGAAGAAATGCAGAACTCTACTACCAGAAATAAAGATGTGTAGCAACGTATTTGCATACCCCATAGACAATAACGCCATGTGTGAAGCCCAATTGATGAAAACGTTCCAATCAGTACCAGACAACTGCCAAAATGCCCTCATCCTTAGTAAAGGATAAAAGGTCCAAGAACTAGCCGAGAACTGTTGAAATCATGTTTTTATTAAGAACAACTGATTGATTTGTTTCCATGGTTCTGATTTTTATTTTCAGTCTATAATATACTTTCCATAAAGTTGGTTCACAATTTTCTCTGCTCTTAGTTTCATTTCATCTATTTGTGTTGAATAGTAATTCAATAGGTTATGGGCCCAGTACCATACTACTGGATTTAAAAAAAGTGAAAACTAAGCCATCCTGCAGAATCAATCGAAATAGAAAGTTATTTTTTTTACATTACTGCTGACACAACCAGAAGCATACAAAAAAAAAACCGTTTCAGAATGTCCGAAAAGTTTTAAACTACGAGAATCGTGAAGTTCGATGGCTCCAATTATCAGCTATGGAAATTCAGTATCACAATTGCACTTCGAGCCAGTGAACTGATGAATACTGTTAACGGACAGGACTCCAAACCTCTAGCGACTGTTCCAAATGCTGCTGAACTGGGTGAAGCCTGGGAAAAGAGAAACAATCAAGCCATGGTGATGTTTCTCACTTCCATATGTGAAAATGAACTTACGTACCTCGTGAACTGTGAAACTGCTGCCGATATGTGGAGAAAACTGATGTCAATCCATGAACAACGAACTGATGTTTCAAAGCACATTATCTACCAGAAATTCTATGACCTGCGGATGGTAGAAGGAATGAAAATTGCTGCTTTCATCTCTGAAGTTGAGTCCCTGGTGAAACAACTATTTGATATGGGAGAGAATATATCAGAAGTAGCGAAGATTTCGAAAATTATCAATAGCCTTCCATCGAGATTTGACATGTTTGTTACTGCATGGGATTCCGTTGATTCTTCGAAGCAAACATTGTCTGAACTGATTGCTCGTTTGCTGAAAGAAGAACAGAAGATGGTATCTCATATTCCTGGAGAAGATAAATTGGCTCTACAGATTCAGTCAATGAAAATCAGACCATCAATTTCTAGAAGTTCCACCTCCAAGAAACAGAACATTCAAGAACTAAAGAAGAAAACCAAATGTGGATTTTGTAAGCAGAATGGTCATTGGTGGAGAGAATGTCCAGAGCGGAAGAAGAAACAACAAAGCCGGAAAATTGAACATGCCTTTATATGTGACAATACTCTCGTACTGGAAGACATTGACAAAAATGAAGGAATGATTTGGCTAGCTGATTCAGGGGCAAGTGCTCATATGACTTATCACCGTGAGTGGTTCAAATCATTGAAATCAATTGAAAATGAAATTGTTGTTCGAGTAGCCGATGATAAAGTCGTCAAACCTATAGGAGTCGGTGATATTGAGGTAGAAGCCTATGTGAATAAAGAATGGAAAACCAAAATCCTCACGGACGTGCATTACATTCCAGAGCTGAAGAGAAACCTACTGTCTGTAGGAAAAATCATCGGAAAAGGATCCACCATGACGGCAATGAATGACAGATGTGAATTCCGAAATCGAGTCGGAGAATTATCTTGCATGGGGATAAAAAAGAATAACATGTTCAAGATGCTCATGAAGGTTGAAGTCAAAATTGATTGTAACTCGATTATTACGAATGATCTACAACTTTGGCATGAGAGACTTGGACATGTCAATGTGAAATATGTGAAGGACACTATTAAAAATGGAGCTGTCTTGGGGGCGAAACTAGAGAATGAAGATGATTTTTTTTGTGAAGGGTGTCAGTATGGAAAACAGACAAGGCAATCTTTTCCCAAATCGAAACTACCAAAAGCATACCTGCCAGGCGAAATCGTACACTCCGATGTATGTGGTCCCATCAACGTGCCATCACCTAGCGGTTCCAAATATTTTCTGCTGATGAAGGATAACTGTACATCATTCAGAAAGCTTTACTTCTTGAAGCAAAAATCAGAAGTCGGTGAAAAATTCAAAGAATTTGCATCTCTAGTGAGGAGACAAACTGGAAATTTGGTCAAGATTCTTCGGTCTGATAATGCGCAAGAGTACGTCAACAAAGATTTTTCAAATTATCTAAAAGAACATGGAATTGTACATGGAACATCTGCTCCTTATGCCCATGAACAAAACGGTAAATCTGAGAGAGACATGCGAACAATAACAGAAAGTGCTCGTTCAATGATCCATGCCAGGAATGTTCCTCTAGAATTATGGACCGAAGCTGTTAATACTGCTGCTTATGTGCTCAACAGAACGATATGCAAACAAGATGACAAAACTCCTTATGAGAAATGGTTTGGGGTGAAACCAAATGTGGAACACATCAGGGCGTTTGGAGTTCCAGCATATATGCATCGTCCCAAAGAACTGCGAAAGAAATGGGATCCAAGAAGTGAGAGGATGATGTTAGTTGGTTACGATCAGGAATCCTGTAACTATCGTCTTTGGGATCCAAAAAGGAGAAAGATCTATGTGAGTGCCAATGTAACATTTGATGAACTGGGAACAGTAGTGCACCAGTCAGATGAATCTTTGTCAATTATTCAACTACAATTTCCAAATGAAGATGGAATCCTACCTGCAGATGAGAATGGAGATGATGAAGGCGAAAATGAATCTTCTGAGAAATATGCACGCAGAACTTCAGATGACCACAGACAATTTTCGCACAATTACCAGCTGCGAGACCGAAACATGCTGCAGAAACCAGATTTCCTCCATGATGCTATGATTGCTGAAACTGAAACTGTAATGACCTTCGAAGAAGCGATCAGTTGTGATAATTCTGAAAAATGGATTTCAGCCATGACAGACGAAATTGATGCGATCAACATTGTCAATTGCAAATGGATATACAGGGTGAAGAATGATATTCGTGGTAATGAAAGATACAAAGCTCGTCTCGTTGCACGTGGTTTTTCACAAAGAGAGGGAATTGATTATACAGAAACGTTTGCTCCTGTTGTACGTCATGAATCAGTTCGAGTTTTACTAGCGATTGCTGCGAATGAAGATCTCGATTTGGCCCAATTTGATGTGAAAACTGCCTTTCTATATGGAGAACTAGAAGAATCTATTTTCATGACACAACCGAAAGGATTTGAGAAGGATAAACATTCAGTGTGCCGACTGAACAAAAGTCTGTATGGGCTGAAGCAATCTCCGCGTTGTTGGAATCATCGATTCAAGGTATTCTTACAAAGATTCGAACTGAAGCAAACAAATGCAGACCCATGTGTGTTTGTTGGATGTTTCAATGGAACGAGGATCTATCTAGCCCTCTATGTAGATGACGGTCTGATTTTGAGCCGTTCCAAGGAAACAATAAACGAAATTTTGGAAATTTTGAGAAAAGAATTCGAAATCACAGACGGAGATGCTAAATGCTTCATTGGAATTGAAATAAGAAGGGACAGAGGAAGGAGACTACTTTCCATCAGCCAAGAGAACTTCATTTCAAAACTTTTGAAGAAATTCAACATGGACGACTGCAATCCTTCACAAATACCAGTTGACCCAGGACAGAAGTTGACGAAATCAAGAATTCCCGATGATAAACTGAATGTTCCTTATAGAGAAGCAGTCGGAACATTATTGTTCCTTGCCATGAATACGCGACCTGACATTGCATATTCAGTGAGCTATATGAGTCAATTTCTCAACAATTTCACCCGTGAACATTGGTCTGCAGTGAAAAAGATAATGAGATATCTGAAATGTACTATGAATCATGAAATTATCTACGGTAAAATCGATAAGACTGAAAATGCACAGCTCACAGGATATTCAGATGCAGATTTTGGAGGAGATTTGGATACTCGAAAATCTAGGAGTGGCTATATCTTCATGTTGAACATGGGACCAATAACATGGGCTTCTCAGAGGCAACCGGTGGTAGCTATGTCCACTACAGAAGCGGAGTATATAGCACTTTCCCTAGGAACAAAAGAAGCTCTATGGTTACGCTGCCTTTTGGAAGAGCTTGATTTTCATCGACCATCATAAATGTTGAGAACCAGAGTGCCATCAAATTGGCAGATAATCCGGAATTTCACAAGAGAACGAAGCATATAGATATCAAGTTCCATTTCGTTCGAGATGCTGTAGAAAAACGATCAATTGATATTAGATATGTTCCAACCAATTTACAGTGTGCAGATATCCTGACGAAACCTCTCTCCAGAGACAAGATGATTTTTTACTGTAATTTAATGAATATTTACAATCTTAATGAAATAGGGAGGGTGTTGAAATCATGTTTTCATTGAGAACAACTGATTGATTTGTTTCCATGGTTCTGATTTTTATTTTCAGTCTAAAATATACTTTCCATAAAGTTGGTTCACAATTCTCTTTGCTCTTAGTTTCATTTCATCTATTTGTGTTGAATAGTAATTCAATAAAAACTATTGGTTAGTGATTCTATCAGAACCAGTACGAATCTCGATCAATTGCCCATCGAAAGAAATCGAAACCCGAATCATCTATGGAAACTCTGTGA
Source organism: Gastrophysa polygoni (assembly GCA_963576655.1). Classification (NCBI taxonomy): domain Eukaryota; kingdom Metazoa; phylum Arthropoda; class Insecta; order Coleoptera; family Chrysomelidae; genus Gastrophysa; species Gastrophysa polygoni. Next base: position 26,657,754 of record OY755083.1, read on the forward strand.
TCAGCCTCCATAACGAATGTAGTGCCTTCATCGGAATTACCAAAATCCAAGCCACCTCAACGAAGACATCTATTGTTTCGTACGGAACACATCCAATCGAAATCCCGTACGAATGTTGCAGCGACCTCCCGAGACGACTAGATCTTCCGAAACTGAAACCTTTAGAATTAAGCGATTTGAATGTTGATGAATTGGACATCGCCAAAAATAAGCTTGATTCCTACTCCAAGACGTTAGACGATTTAATCCACCAACCATTTGTGAAGAAGAACATATCCTGGCTCACCTATTTCACGATTGTGACACTAATAATTTTGTACATATTTTTCAAGTATTGGAGATCGAGAACTATTGTTAGTCCATCTGATCCACCATCACCCCTACCTAGAGGAAGCAGAACCATGAGAAGTATCAGGGCCGTTTTCCCAAAAATACGCCCGAACCTGAGGACCCAGAAAAATGAAGAAGAAGATTTGGGATCCATCAACCTCAACGCCTGAGGATCCAATTTCCAAAAGTTGTCGACACAAAGCAACAACTCTTTCAAAAGGATGGGAGCTGTTATATCAACATTCCTGCATATGTCATCATCTCAGGGATATCACATTACCGCTGATCTCAAGGTTATCCAGCAACCAGAGTATCAGAGCCACACGAGAATGCTGACACCATCTACACGTGTTTGACGACTCAGCACCTCGAGAGCCTTCCTTCGAGAGACCAGAACGACCACCGGCAGTTCTTCTCAAACCAGTCTCAAGTCAAGTCATACTTTTGTAACAATCTATTATTATTCACATTTTTCTTCAATATTGTATTCAATCAAATAAAATCCTTTTTTAAAAGTCCAAAGTGATTTAAGTGATATAACATATATATGTACATACATACGTACATACTCACTCATGCTAAATGTTCTACCAAGTGGTACCTGAATGATGCGATCCTTATATTTACCTTTTTTTGAATTGCTGCATCAGTCGACCCTGTATATGCTAATGCAATAATTGGTATTATATTGTTGACTAACTTATATAATAGGTATAACCATTTACTCGATTGTACGCCTCATATAGCTATATTCCGACTCAATCACAATTGATTATTCTCATACCGAACTGAAACCAATAATCCAGCTTACAGTTCAGGTAATACCTATAATGATTTTAATTTTGTGATCTCGGTTATAAAGTGATTAACCCATTCATTTTTGGAATATCTCTGGGGTCTTTGGTTCCCCGTTTTTACTGTTGGTTTTCTACTTCTCTGGCTACACAGAGGTGATTCTAAACGAGTGGCGTCCTAACTATTTGTTTTTGTGTTGAGTTGAACTCGCTCCCCCAACACAGAGCAAACCGGCAGCCTCTGGCCAGAAGCTAGGTAGTCATAGTAATTCTGTGAATTATTTCACCATTCAATTACGCAAGTTTTGCTTGTGAAGTCGCACCCGTTACACTGGATGTCTGTTATCAAATGTGATCGCCGTCCTTGGAAGGCAACGGTTTTCTGCTCCCTAAATGAAAATCATATGTACGCCTTCTGCCATAGTGTGAACCATTTCAAGAAACGGATACGAAAAAACATGCTACAACTGCTCATTTTGAACAATCAAATCAGCCCATCAAATGAATAAATATATGAATGAATGAATGAATGTGTGTGAAAATACCATTACTCCTAAATATTTTCAAGAAGGGCACTTTTCATTGAAAGAGGAATTCATGAAGAGAGAATAAAGTACAGCTCAAATGCACATCTAATAATTCACTTAGTATAATATACAGTATTATAAACATCATTCCAATTTCATGATGTATGATACATATGGGTTAGTATTAACAAACAAATTATGCTCAATAAGTAGGTCCGTTGGCGAAAACTAGCAACAAGAACATAGGTTGTGAATACTGATTCAAGATAACATCATTAACCTTGAACCAACGGCGGTGATAAAAGAAGTTGAGGCCGAAACTCCGGGGGAGTCCGCGTGACGACGCGGAGATCAAGAACTTGATACGGGAAAGTATTGTTGATTTGATATTTGATTTGGTTTCTTGTCTGTGAAATATATCTATCTTATTTTTATAAAATAAACGGAGGTTGTTCCATTGAGTGTTGGGTGTCCACGACCAAGTCAGGCTCGAAAAGCGATAGGGGGAAGCTCCGACCAACCCCAGTTCGCGACATATGGTGGACGCGCCCGTGCTCTGTCCGTAGGCTGATAATTCATAATTGGCCTAAAATTAAAAAAGAAGATTATTTATCAGAGTAATATTCAGTGGAATGAAAATGAATTGATCAGAACTCAGTGCCCCTTTTCAAAAATTATGTCAACACAACACTACAAACAGGAGTGGGCGTTGATAAGGGTCACTACTGTTGAAACACGGGATAAATAGTTTGCAGTAACTATGCAAACGATCGACCAAGGGTCGTAACACATTTCCCGTCGGAAAACGTGTCAATTGGAACATCGACAAAGTGGAATATTTCTTTTTTCATAATTGAACCAAGTTTCATGGAAATTGGTGCAACTTCCTGAATGTTTCCAAACTATGTCTTAATACATTCGAAGTATGTGAATGAGAATATTTTGAAAATGAATTATTGCTAAGAAAAAAAATTCAATCTGTATTTCCAATAAATTTGCAAGAAATTAGTATGAATGGTCAGTATTACTAAAAATGAACATTTCATCAGGTGAAGTTACAACAAAACTTGGGAACATTGAAAAAAGAAATGTTGAAAATGACTTTCGACTCGACAAATTTGAAAAGTAGCATCAAAAATATATTCTTGTTGAATAAACACCATGCATGATTCCTTCCATTATGATTCTCTCATCACATGATGATTTGATTCGATAACCAATTGTGAAATGCGTTGTTTTTCAGTCTTTCTGGGTAATTAGTTTAAGAGGGCTAATAAATTGATCGTGCTCATCTTTTTTTCGTGATTAGCATGGTGTGTACATATTTTCATCGTCTTTGATGCATTGACGTTTAGTTATTTCTTTCAGTTTTTTTTTGTTACAGGGTAACAATATTTTTTATATATTGGAATATGCAATGAGTGTACTCGGATTGACAAGTTTTTGAGTAATTAAGTTATGCATACACAAGAACGTGAAATTGACCTCGTGTCAGTGAAGAAGAAATCCACTTTCGAGTGTCTAATTTGAATGGCTTATGACAAATATACTTTCACCTAATGTGGTGAATACACACAATGTACTCGAATTCATTGCTGAAAGGTGTCTTTTTTCAACTGTTTCCTTCAGTGAGCAGAGTAGAATCCGAACACCTTTGCAGCAATATGATCCTAGTCTTGAATTAAGTACAAGAATGATCTGCTACAGTACAACTAGAAAATTCCCCTTCGCCATTGACCTGTCACCGTCAGCAAAAGTAAGTCACATTATACCTGCTGCATGGTCTAACTTGAAATAATTCATATTGAATCCATAATTGAAAACTAGCTCCCCAGTATTTCAAAACATCAAAGGATGTCTCAACTCGAATTGGACACTAGATATCCCCCATCTGAATTCAATATCAACTGAAGACAGTATAGACGATATATCAGATAAAATTGAAGAAAGCAGCAGTAATCTATACACATATACATACGGGTTCCACGGCGACACAATATTCATGGTATGGAAGTTCATACTGTACATATCTGTCCTATATATTCTTTTTTTTTTCATTTTTCAGCTTTCCATGGGATTTTCTCTCCTCGTTTCTAAAAATAGAGTAGAAGTTATTAAAAATTATTGCAATATATTTGTAGTAAGGACAGATTTAGGATCTGCCCCAAAATGTCACTGCGCTTGAACTTAAACCTTTAGATACCTAAAAGAGAAATTCTCTATTGGTCAGTGACACCTTGTTTTTGAAAAAAATTTGGAAATACAAATATATTTAATGAGAATAAAACCTCTACTTATCTTTGTGGACGTTTCGGCAACGAATCTGCTCCCGTTCTCAACACGATTAAAATATTTTTCTCTTCGTAAAATTTCTCAATGTTTTCGATTTTGACACTGGAAAGTGAAAATTTGGTAGAGGGAGGAATTCTGGTTACAAGGTGTTTTTTTAATTGATATCGAATTTTCCATTTTCATATTCAAGTTTCAGAAGTCGATGCCAAGTTCTATCTATATCAACTGAACAAGAAGCAATATTATTGTCTCCGTTCGGGAGAATGCAAGCAGACTCTTTGATTCCCCGTTTTTGGTTGTTGTCTTCTTTTCCTATGATCTTAATATTACCCCAATCGGCCATATGTTGTCCATTTACAATAAGGATATGTTCAGCTAATTTTGATTTGTCAGTATATCTTTTCTTTATATTGTTCTCATGCTCTTTCATCCTTACTGATAGAGGCCTGCTGGTTTCACCGGTATGATATTTTCCACAAACACATGGTATACTGTAAATACAATTTTTTGATGATTGTTCTTCATTTTTCGGTTTTGTATGAGTCAAAATCGATCTCATTGTATTCTCTGTCTTGAACACTGTTTACACTCACGAACAAGTTTACGTTTATTTTTTTTTTTTCAGATATTCCGGGAATATCTGAAAAGATCAAACGTGTTGGTGACAAGTTTCGAGTGAAAACAGTGTTCAAGACAGAGAATACAATGAGATCGATTTTGACTCATACAAAACCGAAAAATGAAGAACAATCATCAAGAAATTGTATTTACAGTATACCATGTGTTTGTGGAAAATATTATATCGGTGAAACCAGCAGGCCTCTATCAGTAAGGATGAAAGAACATGAGAACAATATAAAGAAAAGATATACTGACAAATCAAAATAGCTGAACATATCCTTACTGAAAATGGACAACATATGGCCGATTGGGGTAATATTGAGATCACAGGAGAAGAAGACAACAACCAAAAACAGAAAATCAAAGAGTCTGCTTGCATTCTCCTGAACGGAGACAATAATATTGTGATAGAACTTGGCATCCACTTCTGAAACTTGAATATGAAAATGGAAAATTCGATATCAATTGGGAAAACACCTAGTAACCAGAATTCCTCCGTCTACCAAATTGTCACTTTTCAGTGTCAAAATCGAAAACATTGAAAAATTTAACGAAGAGAAAAATATTTTAATTGTGTTGAGAACGAGAGCAGATTCGTTCCCAAAACGTCCACAAAGATAAGTAGAGGTTTTATTCTTATCAAATATATTTGTATTTCCAATTTTTTTTCAAAATCAAGGTGTCACTGACCAATAGAGAATTTCTCTTTTGGGTATCTGAAGGTTTAATCTCAAGCGCAGTGACATTTTGGGGCAGATCCCAAATCTGTCCTCACTACAAATATATTGCAATAATTTCTAATAACTTCTACTCTATTTTCATAAACGAGGAGAGAAAATCCCATGAAAAGCTGGAAAATGAACGTACCACCTTCTCGAAGAACTTACAGACAGTATCTATACATTCTGATCCACAACCGCCAAGCGATGCCTCTCTTCACTACACTCCCTGTCGTACAAGCTAGCCCAAATGCTCCAGTTCACCACAGCATAGCATTATTCACTGACATTTCAACCAAATTTATTTATTTAGTCATTTTTTTCTTCAAATATGAGAGAATGTTACTGTCCGCACTTGAGTTGCTTGATACATATAGTCTCAACAGGAATTGTCCTGATGGAAAGAAACCTATGAATGTTTGAAGTTATAGATTGGAAAGGTTGGAACGGTTCAGTTATCAAGCACCTCATATAAACAACACACCCCTTATGGTTGCGAAAAGCCAGATTCCCTATGCATTCATTAAATAACTCTAAATAAATGCATTCTAAATAAATCTCTAGAGTAATGGAGGAAGCAAACAACATCGAGCTCATCCGATATCTAGAAAGCTCAAAAATCGTGAACGACCGGCAATATGGCTTTCGTCACCAGAAGTCAACAGGAGATCTGCTTGCCTATGTGACACATAAGTGGCAGGTGTCAATAGAGAAACATGGGGAGTCTCTGGCTGTAGCCTTGGATATCTCCAAAGCATTTGACCGAGTTTGGCACCAAGGCCTCCTTGCGAAACTTCCGTCCTACGGTTTGCCGCCCCAACTGTGTCTTCTACTATCGAGTTTTCTTGCAGATAGATCACTCTACGTGGTGGTAGACAGGGTCTCGTCTGATACAATGACGATCAATGCTGGTGTTCCACAAGGCTCTGTCTAGGCACCAACTTTGTTCTTGCTCCAGATCAATGACTTGTTGAATGTGACCTCCAGCCCAGTTCATAGCTTTGCGGATGATAGTACACTTCATTCCGCCTTTTCCTCTAGAGCCCCCATATCATCCAACGAGGCCAGAGGTGCAAGGCGAAGACAGGTTGATGCTTTGAATGAGGATGTGACAAAAATTCTGAAATGGGGATCTGAGAACCTAGTACAGTTCAATGCAACTAAAACTCAAGCTTGTATGTTCACCAAGAAGGCTGATCACACAATGCCCAATTTGATGATGTCGGGTACCACTGTTCCTATGAAGTCGTCAATATCCATGCTGGGTGTCACCACCAACAGTTTTCTCTCATGGGACGATCATGTGAGGTCCATTGCGAAAACTGCTTCACAAAAACTTGGTTTTCTATTCCGTGCGGAGAGATACTTCACATCCCAGCAACTGCTTATAATCTACAAAGCACAAATTCGACCTGTCCTGGAGTACTGTTCACATGTTTGGAGCTCAGCCCCCAAACATACGCTGAAGCTCTTAGATTCAATTCAGAAGAGAGCTATTCGCCTAGTCGATGATACAACACTCATCAAATCATTGATCTCTCTAGATCATCGTAGAAAGGTCGGCGATCTATGCCTTTTTTATGGATACTTTCACGGTCGGTGCTCAACGGAAATATCATTTATCATGCCATCATGCGCGATTCCCAGTGGACAAACCAGACGTGCTCAAGCTGGTCACCCCTACACTGTCAGGCTCGAGACCTATCGAACATCGCTATACCAAGCATCATTCATCAATAGAACGGCAAAGTTATGGAATTCTTTGCCTAGTGAAGTCTTTCTTGATGCTTACAACCTCCAAACTTCCAAGAAAAATTCCAACACCTCCCTACTCTCCCAAAATTTCACCGCTGGCTAACACGATGTGAGTTTTGACAAGCAAAACCACACACAGAAATTCATGAATCAAGAAGTAGACATATCATCATGAATTCTTGGACTTCTGAGGTGCTAAAATATTGAAAGACACATGTTGTATTGTATAACTAAGAATGAAAGCACTACCTTGAGATTTGTTGTTCTTTTGCATGTAATGGTACACACACAATCCATGGGCCCCAGATCCAAGTCTAAGACGTGCAGAAAGTCAGTTACTGGAATAGAGATGACCTGCAAGCCTGCGGTAGATAGTTGGAATTGGATAAACGAGGTAGATGGTCGGACAGCACATGGTGAAATGGTGAGAGCCTCAAGTCTGGACGAGCCCCACATGGACTGGGAATACCGCTATCCCCAAACCTAGATGGAAAACTAGGCTGGATGAACTGAGTAGTTCAGAAGTTCCATCCATACGATATCCTGAAACAGAGAATGGAGGGATCAAAGGAACGGTATTGAACGTACAAACTATACGAATTCAAATGAATCAGACAGGCACTTACCACGTCGAATACAGAAGAAAGTCCCCACTGAAGCAAGTATCGAATAGGTAATCCGAAACCAAGGAACATGCTGACCTCACAATTTCCATTTTAAATGAAGGTCTTGAGTGAACAAACTTGGAAAATGACTCTGTACGCAATCCCGCCGGAATTCGAGGAATTGACCGATAGCAAACATAACATAACCACACTTAGACATCACGTCACAGTGTCACATTAACACAGAATACAAAACCAAAGAGTGTACATATTAACATCAACTGTGTTGATATGTGTGTGTGTTCTGTGACAGAACTCATCAACGGTGACGATGAGGACAACGTTGCCAAGGTTCATCTCTCACATGAAATGTACCAGATTCACGATGGCACTCTCACCGACGGCAGTAAAGCCAAGACAAGAACGACGTAGCTATAGACAGATCTACAGACGTAGCGCACCAGCGCAGGGACAAATTGTTTGAGTTTCGGCATTCCAAACCTCTACCGCCAGTACTGCCAACGAAGAGGGGGAGGCTCCGAGACTAACCCTAGTTCACGATAATATTATCAGAAGTGAGAAAAAAACAAGAATTATTCTCAATAACGCACAAAAAATTTTCGAATTAAAGTGCTCGAAAAATAATAGGGAACAATTGATAGGGTGAATAATTGATAGGGATCAATGTAATATTGCATGTAAATAAATCAATATTTCCCATTCGAATTATTTTTTTTTGATCAATTTGTTCATCATTCATGGAAAAGAGTAAACACCAAATTAATTACACGAAAAAATTAAGTGGAGACAATGGAATGGATTTTTTGAAGAAACATTGCATGACCCTCCTCATTGTTCTGCACTAAATCACTTTTCGTGATTTGAAGCAGCAAAATTTAGAGTGCATGATTTCTAGTCTAGATGGAAAAAGAGGAACTACGTAAAGTTGGCATGGAGGACCGGTAGACTTCTTCTCTGATATACCATTGGCAAGCAAAACACAATGGGCCCATTGGATGGTTTATGTGCAAATTATGTTTTTTTTTTTTTATCAATTCATCCATTACCGATGAATACCAAATCGACTACAGGAAAGAGTGGACTCAGTGGAAAGGATGGAATTCGATTTTTCAAAGACATACACTGATGATCCTTATCAGATGTTCAGCACTTCATTTCGTGGTTTGATCCGGCAAAATTCTAATAAGGGAACAAATTTAATATCAAATCAATTGAATAATCAATCTAATTGAACTTCTTCGAGAACTTGCAGTATTTCATAGCTATTATTATAACAAGATGATCATGCGAATTAGAATAATCGACGACATTGCAATGTCCGAGACGGTGTTGAATTTTTAATGATCGAGTTTCATTCAAAGTGAGGTGGTTATAAGATGGTGTGATTACTGATGCGCTTTTGTTTCAGAAATTTTTCTAGAGATAAACAAATGAATGCGGGTTCGAGGACAATGTTTCAATGATTATCTGAGAGAGGGCGAGTGTGATGGAGTCAGAATCATTTTGCGATCTGCGATCATGAAATAAGAAATACACAATGTGTATCGTGTTTTGTGTCATTTGTGCGATTGACAAATCTGTCAATCGATTTTCGAATTAATTGGCGCAAATCAAATTACAATTGAAAGATAAATAACTAATACCATTATATTTCGTATTCAATCAGTTCCCATATTTTCTCGTTTCTGTTACTTCTAATATTAGTACTTTTGATATGGACCCATATCGGTTCTGTCATTTGTGTGGTATTTCAAGGGCTCAAACTCTGATCTACACATGTTTAAAGCACCAAAAGTGAGTATATGTGAAACATTCGATTCATTATCTCATACAATATACGAAACAAAATATTCGAAGACATTTTTGGCTCATTTCAGGATGAGATAATGCGTCAAAAGTGCACATCATCTACAAAAAAAAAAAAAAAATATACCACCTAACGTATATATTTGTTCCCAACATTTTCGCAAGAATCATATTGGCTTGGAAAGATTGATGAAAGGGGCTCTTCCACTGCCCTACTGGTTAGTATACTATATCATCTCAAACCTTGAGATGATATAATTCATGGAAATATTTCTAAATACATTATTGAATCACTTCTCACACCGTATTTGGAATTTTGCAATGTATGAATTTGTAGTTATTTGGAATAAAAATATCAACGAAAATATCTGACCACCAGACTAGACCACCATTTTGCACTAATTTTCAATGGCTCAAGCACTTCTGTGGCACTCAAGGCTCAAGCGACAACTAGCGATTCTAGCGGAGGAGAGGTGATTGAACGTCTCGATTAGTAATCAAGTAGGCGAATTCGAGAGATTTTTCTTAAGTTATCAACACGGCAAAACCACAGAGTGCGTGCACCAGTCTTATAACCACCTCAATTCAAAGCTTCATAGTGTCATTGACAACTGCGATTCGAAAATGGAAGCAACAAAAGGTTCCATGACATTTCATTTTGGCACTTCAAAAAGTCATCAATAAAATCATGCAAGATTTTGATATCCTGACGATATATTAGCTGCAGCCAACACTATAGGGTTGAACTAGCTTTTGGACGAATCTCAAATCCATCATGAAAAAGAATAGCTGCAATTTTGTGAGTGAAGAAACATAGTACATGTTCGAAGTTGCTGGCGTATTTCGCAAAACTCTCTGAGGAGTAATCTGCTTCATCTTTTTATGACCGAAATATTCTATAAGTTATGAGTGACTTCAGAACTGAAGGAGACAGTGGAAATCGGCAAATACGGCCTAACAATACGTTTCATCAAGAAGACAACCCAGACAGCACACAATATCCATTAGATATCTAATGGATGACCCAATATCCACTGAATATCCAATCCATGGAATATATCTAATGGATATCCATTGAATATACTCCATGGATATTAAAAACAATAAAATTTCTTGTCTGGTATATCAACTAATGATATAACGAATAATTACATCAATAGTCCAGAAGACAGCTCTGATAGATATCTCCAATGTATGAAAATGCCTGAGTTCCCACATATATATCCAAAGGATATCCAATGGATATCCATTATTTTATATGAACATTCATAAATAATTTGTAACCTCGATTTTTCAAATTATCAAAGAGAACATTATTTTGCTTTATTCAATCATCAATCATTATATCCGGAATCCCAGCCACCTCAGGTTTACCATTTTCCAATTGTTAATTGGTACGAATTTAAAATTTGTCCGTGGTCCTCAGTCCTCAGCGTTATGGACTGAACATTTTGATTGCGGTTATACTTATGAGAGAGAGATGACAGACGGTACGTGAATCTGTGATGGTCCTAGCGTACGCACTAAGCAGCGCTATTGCTCGAGAGTTGTCGATCGCAACACGAATTGAACCGGCCGAGGTCAAGTGTGGAGTCTGTCTGTTGTCGTCAGTTATGAAAGACAGAGGCAAGCCAACGCCATTTTGTTTATGGTTGATTTTATAAAAGTGAAGTGTGGTTTTTTATTGTTTTTCGTAGTGTGGATTTTTGGAAACTGTGGAAAAGGTATGTTTTATTATTTTCTTGGTAAATAGGAATGATAGGGTATGATCGATTACATTTTGGTAGCATTGTGGTGTCGAAATGTGAGATAGATAGTACATTGTCATGATACTAGAGTACATTTGGGTTTGTTTTTTGATGAACTGCTGATGAATTTATCGATGAACAACAAATGTTCCAATCATTTGAATTTTCAAATTAGAGAAACATGTACCTACCCAACAAACTAGATCGGTTTCTCCATTCGAAATACATAATCACTCATATTGTGTGAATTAACTTTAAAATTAACAATAATATGGGTATTTCAGTTCCTCATTTATAGTCACAGTTCCTGCTAAACTGTATTCAAGTTTTATTTTGTACACTATATAAGCTAGTCTGACCTTGAAAATCAACAATGTTTTTTTTTATAGGAAGAAGAATCTGGAATCGATGGGCTGATAAAACAGACAATTTTAGTACAAAAAATGTTTGTAAATATTCACGTATTGTACTTCGATTGTTATTCACATGGATTGTCCAAATTTCCAATAAACTATTTTTAATCAATCTATCAGTATCATTTCCTCATGTCAATACTGTTGGAGATACAAAGTGGTCAAATAGAAACAATTCAACCTAGTTTTCTCCTCTTTTTTTATTTATTTCAATATACAAAATTCCACAGGAAGGACCAAAAGTCCGTCGCCCCCCCCCCCCCTCTCTGTAACTTCTTCATTCTACATATCACAAAAAAATTTCAGGTGCATAAGTTTTAGGGCTTCATTCGATCTCTATGATGGTTTGAGTTTCATTCATACAGAGTGTCTCAAGAAAACGCAGCGATTTACAAGTGTTCATAATTCCAAAACTTATTTTTTCTTGTAATATAAACCATCTATCCAACTTGTCCAAAATTCAACGTAGAATCTAAAAATGCAATAATATAAAGTCCTATTGAAAAAAATTGACTTCTGAATCGCTGCGGTTTCTTGCGACACTCTGTATGAATGAAACTTACACCATTGAAGTGATCGAATGAAACCCTACAACTTATGCATTCAACATTTTGTTTTGTAATATGTAAAATACAAAAGTTATGGTGGGGGCGACGGACTTTTGGTTGGACGTTGGATCCGTGGTGAATAACCTCTTCTCGGACTCACTGTTTATCTGATGGATAAACCAAATGTGAATATAAGATATCCTATTGATATCCATGGGAGATTAAAAGATATCCGGTAGATATCTTCACGGACATCCATAAGATATCTCCTATATCCTGGATATAGGCGGACATATGGATATCTATTGTGTGTCCATAGGATATCTTGTATATCCAGTGGATATACAAGATATCCAAAAAAGATATCCTGTAGATGTCTAATGGATATACTGTGTTGTTTGGGAAACGTTGGTCATAGAGCACGAAAATCAAAATTATCACAAGATAAGAAGTCAACGAGTTTGTGTGTTCTACCCCAGACGAGGAGTTTTCAATGATGGAAGTGATTTTTTCAATTGGAATTGAAGGAGCCTGCCAACCCGATGAATTAGCGTTGATGACCACGGAAGATGTTGATGACAAGCTGATTGTTACTATTCTCGACTCAATAACCCACAAGAAACGGATTGTCGCTGTGGTATCTGACGGCGGAGTCAATCCTGTGATTTTATTTGAAAAGTGCGCAATATTGAGGATAGTCCATGCTACTCAACGAAGCTTGTTCCGCTTGTTTCGATTTGATTGATTGTGTATCACATAGAGAAGGGAAATGTATGGTACAGCCCTGCAGCATTCTTTTCTTCTCTAATATACCTCGAAAAATAGCTGAGTATCTCTTACTTGAGAATCCTAATATGTATACTCGTACTTGAAGGTCTTTGCCGTTCCTGGGTCTCCCTCCAAGGTCAGAGGGGTATGGCCTTTGGGGGAGTGACCTTGAAAAACGTTCTTATGAACGGACTTGGGGTTTCGTCCTTGAGGAGTGGTGTGGGCATGTATGTGACCTTGGGGCGATCGTGTTCAGTGACCTCGAGAGTAAGTTGGAAGGCCTGGAAAGTTATTAGACTGTTATAACTTATAAGTTATAACTTACAGACAGTATTATTAGACTGGTGTTAGCAAGCGACCTCGGAGATGCACGCCTCACCTCGAGGTCGTTCGGTAGTAGTGGATTATCGCTACGTCACATACGCCAGAGGTGGTGGCCTCGAAAAGAGTAGCACCTCATAGTATGATGCAGCGACCTCGAAAAGAGTTCCTTCCGTAATCCATTTCGATATTATGGTTCCTAATGGCAGTATTTGGTGCACGATGGTGCACTTTCAGCTTCGCCTGATATCGCATACGGGTGTTAATATTGGCGAGAAACATTCTTCATTACCTCATACCAGTTCCAAAAATCAGTAAACCTGTTGAACCTGAAGATTCAAGACCCATTCAGTTCCAGTCGTTGAGAAAATCATCGAAATTTCAATATTTGAATGAACAAAATATCCTCTATGTGAATCAATCGGGATTAGATATAATCATTCGATAGAATCTGCATGTCAGTTAGTCTGTAACATGTGGAAAAAAGATATTGAGGATGGTTAAATTGTTATAAGTGTCTTCATAGATCTGAAAAAGGCGTTTGAGACAATATATATTTAGGCAAAAATCATTATATTGATGTAAAAATTACGGAATAACAGGAGCTGTATTGAAATGTTCGGTAAATGTCAAAGAACGGAAATCAATGGTAATTGTTCACTCGAAATGGATTCATTCTATAGTTTCCCCAAAGGAAGCGTCCTTGGGCCCTTGCTATTCATTTTATATATTAATGATATGAATCTGTATTTACAAGAGTGAATCGTTAACCTCTTTGTGGACGACACATTGATTTATGTATCTGAGGAAAACTTCAAAGAAATAGTACAAGTGATGAATGAGGAATTGGGCATTCTGAACAAACGGCTAATGACAAATGAGTTCAAATTGAATAGTTCGAAATCAAAATGTATGATCCTAGGTAGTAAGAGTAATGTTACTGAATTCAATCAATGCAATTTTGTTATTGAAATAGATAACACTCTTATTAGTTATGCGAATGAAATAAAATATCTTGGTATATATTTTGACCCCCAACTGGATATTTCTGAACATATTGATTTTCTATGTAGGAAAATTGGCAGAAGAGTTGGGTATTTTCCTAGTAGAAATCTTTCATTATGGTGCAGAAAAACTGTGTACAATACAATTATATTCATTTCTTGTTCGGATGAACACATTTATCGGGTGCAAGTACTCCAAAACAAAGCAATGAGTGTCATTCTCGAATGCAACAGATTTAATCCAATGATCTCCATGATAAAAACCCTGAATTTCTTGAATGTCCTCAAACTTATCACCGAGTCATACTTAGTGTTAATCCATAAGATTGTTAATGAACAAGCTCCTGTTATATTTGAGAGATTAACTCGTTGAAAGATCATAGTTGGTGAATTATGATTTGAGATCAACAGAGCATTTCCATAAACAGAGATTCAACACTAGTGCTATAGAGAAAACACTCTTCATCGAAGGTTTGGAAGGCGAAACTTCCGTCATATGGTTTGCCGCCCCAACTGTGTCTTTTACTATCGAGTTTTCTTGCAGATAGATCACTCTACGTGGTGTCAGACGGGGTCTCGTCTGATACAATGACGATCAATGCTGGTGTTCCACAAGGCTCTGTCTTGGCACCAACTTTCTTCTTGCTCCACGTCAATGATTTGTTGAATGTGACCTCCAGCCCAGTTCATAGCTTTGCGGATGATAGTACACTTCATTCCGCCTTCTCCTCTAGAGCCCCTATATCATCCAACGAGGCCAGAGGTGCAAGGCGAATACAGGTTGATGCTTTAAATGAGGATCTGATGAAAATTCTGGACTGGGGATCTGAGAATCTAGTACAGTTCGATGCAACTTAAACTCAAGCTTGTATGTTCACCAAGGAGGCTGATCATACAATGTCCAATTTGATGATGTCGGGTACCACTGTTCCTATGAGGTCGTTAATATCCAATATCCAATATCATAAGCAACTGCTTATGATCTACAAAGCACAAATTCGACGTGTCCTGGAGTACTGTTCACATGTTCGGAGCTCAGCCCCCAAACATACGCTGAAGCTCTTAGATTCAATTCAGAAGAGAGCTATTCGCCTAGTCGATGATACAACACTCACCAAATCATTGACCTCTCTAGATCATCGTAGGAAGGTCGGCGATCTATGCCTTTTCTATAGTTACTTTCACGGTCGGTGCTCAACGGAGATATCATCTATTATGCCACCACGCGCGATTCCTAGTAGACAAACCAGACGAGCTCATGCTGGTCATCCCTACACTGTCAGGCTCGAGTCTGTCGAACATCGCAATACCAAGTATCATTCATCAATAGAACGGCAAAGTTGTGGAATTCTTTGCCTAGTGAAGTCTTTCCTGATACTTACAACCTCCAAACTTTCAAGAAAAATTCCAACACCTTCCTTCTCTCCCAAAATTCCACCGCTGGTAACACGATGTTCCTCGAAAATTATATGTTTTCGTTTCGTGTTGTCCACATATAAAAAAAAAACAGTGAAAACATCACCGAATGTCGTAGTATTCTAAACTATATCAGGGCAAACGTACTTGAATATCCAATAACACTGTTTATATTTCTTGATATAATATCAAATGTTATGGAATGTAATCTAATGTAATAGCTATTGAGCTAAATGAACATACATTCATATTCATATTCATATTTCGATTGAGATGATACGCCGGGCAACAATACGTCCTCGTATGTGTATGTAAAGCGTTGACATATAACCAGTAGCTTATTATTTTTCAAGATGATAAATTAACAGTTTTTGGTGAACAGCTCATGAGATCGATGATGTTGTCAAACTTCATTATAAGTACATTTTCAACTTTTTCGCTTCGAGTTGTCATTCGATATCATTGCAAGGCAACGACCTTGGTGAGATGAGTATTTTTGTACTCAGTAGGTGACCTTGTGTGATATTTGCTGTCAACTGTGGAATAGTGGAGTGAATACGACCTCGAGAACGAAGTGGATGTGACCCTCTCTAATATATGCTGCCAACTATGGAATCGTAGGGTCGATATGATCTCGAGAAGATGATAAAGTTTGCCGCTCCAAGTTATCATTCGATATCGCTCAAGGACGACGACCTCGGAAAGATCCGTATTTTTTGTGTACAATTTCTGCTATCAACTCTGGAATTGAAGAGTCCATACGACCTCGAGAAGAAGATAGCTCTTTGTTGGAGGAATTGTTCATGTTCCTTATTCATATGAAGGTCGGATGCGAAATAAATTCCCAAAACAGTATGTATGAAATACTCTCTAGTGTTTTCTAAGATATTCTCCAGAAATCACCACATACCTCTACCTCATATCACGTATTCGGGCTCTCAATAATATCATTGAGATGTTTTTCAAATTCATTTTCTATCTTCCGAATAACGTAACTTCTCAGTATTTTTTATCATTCATCGAGAGTATTATACACATATCAGTATGGAGTTCTTTCAGGTATTCATTTCGTAGTCGATACATCAATATATGAGCTAGTTTGTATTTACAACTGACGAATCATCGACTGAGCAACTTGGATTACGTACTGGTAGAAGGATAGGAGTAGATTATGAGATGATAAAAATGCACACATCATTGTTCTATCATCTATTATTCAATCATTGTTCCTTCAGTCCATTTACTGAATCGAAAAATGAAAACTCTCAAATTTTATATACTTCATTCTATTGCCAATCACGAACATTTGAGGTATTGAGGTATTTTTTTCCACTACTTCTGAAATGAACACTGAAACTATAGATTCTTCTGATCTTGACATTTTCTTCTCTAGAGTCATATTACACGAACAATTGTGAAATAATTGCAATAGTAGATACAAAGGTAGCTGTTGAAATGAACTGAATTCCTACGGCAATTCCTTCATACTTGAATATGAATGTGGAAAATCAATGTGTGTTCGATATCAATCCTTCTCATCCTTCCTAGATTATCTCGTGAAGATCTGGAAGGAAGCTTGTTCCTGTGAGATTGTTGCTATTTTTGGAATATCACATATAATTCGAACAAACTAACTATCCATTGGTTACGTCAATTTCATAACATTTCATTCATCAACAATTTATATTTTTTATGAAGATAATGAACCAACCTGGTAGCCTCTTTCTTGTGGGATTGTTGTGAAAGTCTTCAGAACAGAAGTCAGAAATATTGCATAGAACCCGATACTTCTGAAGAATTATATTAGTCAATCTATGATCAATAGATGGAATAATCTTAGCATATTATCTGGAAGCCGTCACTGTGATAGGAGATATTTTCTCCTTGTTCTTTTTTGATAGGAGGTCGATTCTCTCATCTCAAATTATGGAGCAAGTGAGACATGTGTATAATTTTGGGATTGTCTTCAAATGTGATGAGTCAATGATGAAAGTGAACCTTGATCAAGTTTGTGATTGTCATCGACTAGGACGTACTTTATTAGTTATCTTTCTTGTGCATACCGCATACTTTGAGGTGAATTCATCATACATTCAGTAACATATCGAATGGAACAATATGTATATTTGATAACTACTATGGAAGATGATATCCTGAAAAATAATAACAGTGAACATGTATATAAATTAATGCATTCAAATAACAATGACAAGTTTGTATGCTCTCATCTTCCATACTGACGATGTAATGTTAATGTAATGATACGAAATATTCCATGAATTCACCTTCCATTGAAGAACCTCATAATAACTGATCTCTGATTCATCTTTATTCGTGGAAAATAGCAACAGGGTGTCTGATAACAAATATATTCTGATTTCAGCTAATCAAATCTCGATGTTCTCAATCACACTTTTCGTAAAAGATGAAATAGGCATTATTCTCCACTACTTCTGAAATGAACACTGAAACTATCTTAATTTTCTTCTCTCATCTGACGTCACATCACACGAACGATACTGAAAAAATTACAAAAGAAGATGAAAAAGTAGCAGTTGAAATAAACTGGGCTTCTATGTCAATTCCAATTTATATTTTTCATGGAGATAATGAACCGACCTGGAAGCCTCTTTCTGGTGGGATTGTTGTGAAAGTCTTCAGAACAAAAGTCAGAAATATTGCATAGAACCCTATACTTCAGAAGAACTATCACAGTCAATCTATGATAGATAGATAAAATAATCTCAGTATTTCATCTATAAGTTTATTATCTATAAGTTTTTTCGATAGGAGGTCGATTCACTCATCTCAAGTTATGGAGCAAGTGAGACATGTGTACGATCTTAGGATTTTTATTCATTTATTTAATAATTTCACAGAGAGGAGGGCAGAGGCTAGCGCCTCTTATGCCCAAAAATAGTACAAATAATTGTATTCAACACACAAATAGTAGAATATGCATAAAATATAAAAACGATCTAATTGAAATATCAAGATGATTGAATTTATTATTTCCACTCGTGAAAAACTCTATTGGGGAAGAAGTGTTGTCTTGTGGATGTGGATGTGAAATATTCTCTCGAGAGCTTGAGGCAGTGACCTCGAAGTCTATCGTCTTCGTTTAGGGAAAACATCTGTTTCAGATTCACAGAAAAAGAGTTCGTTAGGAATCTGTAGCATTGTATGAGGTCACCTCGTTCTCTTCTTTCATGCAGTGTTGACAGATTTACCGCACTCAGTCGATCGTGATATTCCAGTTGATGGATCTGCGGCGCCCATTTGGTCAGTTTCCTTTGAACATTCCCGAGAAGGGCGATGTCTCGGATAAGATGTGGCGAACAGACCACAACATTGTACTCCAGTAATGGTCGGATGAAACTCTTGTAGATGGTGCCTAGTACTTTGATATTCGGGGATTGGAAGGACTTTTTAATGAGATAATAGGTGCTGCTGGCTTTTCTTTGAATGTTGGCAACATGCTCGGACCAGCATAGCGTATTGGTAATAGTTACTCCTAGGTCGATTTGGGATTCAACTGTTTGAATTTGTACTTTACCTATATAGTATTCAAGGATCGGGTTATTGCGGCCGATATGTAGTATAGTACATTTTGCTGGATTAAGGGGTATTAACCAATCGTTACACCAGGTTTCAAGGTGCAGTAGGTCAGATTGTAGACGTTTCGAATCACAAAGTGGGTTGCAGAATAATTTAGTGTCATCGGCGTAGAAGGCGTGCTGGTACTCGAAAATCAGTCGCAAGTCAGATGTGTGTATGAGAAAAAGAATGGGACCCAGAACTGATCCCTGGGGAACACCAGAGATTACATAATGTAGGTCAGAGTGTGTGTCACCTACACGAACCAAGAACTTTCTGTTGGTGAGGAAAGCTTCTATCCATTCATGGAGCGGACTCACGTATGCCAAAATGATCCAGCTTCAAGAGGAGTCGTCTTTTGGGGACTCGGTCGAACGGTCTAGAGAAATCTAGGTAGATAACATCAACTGGTTTTCCTTTGTCAACGAGATGTGTCCAGTGGTTCATGCATTCCAGGAGGTTGGTTGCCGTGGATCGACCAGCCAGGAATTCGTGTTGATTATTTTGTTCTGTCAAAGGGAGCTCAACAAATCATATGGAACTAACTTCTCCATGAGTTTTGCACATATAGGGGTGAGACTTATTGGTCTGTAATTGATAGGATCGAGTTTGTCTCCTTTATTGAATATTGGCGTAACTGAAGTTGATAGCCACGCCGAGGAAAGCACTCCTCTATCGAAAGAGACTTGCATTATACGCGTCAACGGTTTGGCTAAGGCTGTCGCACAGTTAGTAAGAACCGGAGCAGTGATATCGTCTAGTCCTGGAGATTCATTGCGATGGATCATTTTCAGGTGTGCCAGAACCGTTTCCTTGGGAAATTGTACGTTGGTAATGATATATGCCAATCTGGGAAAGTTCGGTGTTGGTAAGACATCGGCTGGTTCTATTGTATATGATTCTTCGAATATTTTTGCGAATTGCTCTGCCACTTCGGTCGTAGATGAACATAATGCACCGTCTTGTTTTTTTTAGTAGTGGGGTCGATACTCGATATTTGAAGATGGCTTTTGCTCCCTCTTCAACGAGTGAGTTCTGAAATGATTTTCTTTTATGTTCAATTTCTTGTGACAGGTTATTTGAAAGTACGCCAAAGTCTGCGTTTCATTTTGCATTCATGTATAAAATCGTCCGTTATATATGGTTTGTTAGTATTACTGATCCTGAGGTATTATTTGGTACAGCTTTCAGTGAGGGTCGTGACAGTATAATGAAAAAACATCCATTTTTCTTCAATATCTTGCGAATCATGGAGGTGTTCCCAGTTTGTCACCTCCAGTAGTTCTTTCAATCTTGGATAATTGGTTTTGCGGCATTTAATTCTCGTATTTCTAGGAAATGCATCCGTGATGACTTGGATATTACAAATGATAGTCGTGTGGTCCGAAATACCAATGGGGAAAAGCATTTAAATTTTAGAAATAAGGTCAATATCGTTGGTGAGTAGAAGATCAAGTAGACTAGGATCCTGGTTATATCGGTACCTGGTAGATTCCTGGATCAGTTGGGAGAGGCTGGAGCTCAGTATCATATTCTAAAACGAATCAGTGGAGTTATGATTGTCTGAGAATACCATCCTGTTTCAGTCAATTGAGGGAAAGTTAAAATTACCCAGTATAATCAGGTTACTGAAGTCAATACTCGCTTGTTCAAGGACATTTATGAGTGTTTCGTCTGAAGACATATTCGCGTTGGGAGGTCTATATATTCCTACAACTATATTCCTATAATTATATATATATGGGTCGCCTGCCCGCCCGTCGCCTGCTTGAACGGTCTCCGCGATAAATTGTGTATCCTTTCAGTAGAATCTGGAATGGATTCTGACAGCCATGGTTCTGTGACGACTATGCAGCAAGGGTTATAAGTTTGTACAAATAAGTGGAAATCGTTAAGCTTAGCGATGAGTGAGGCAATGTTGGTATATGCCACTGACACTTCTGTGATAGACTTCAGTCTTCAGGATTGTCTTCAAATGTGATGAGTCAGTGATGGAAGTAGTTGAATAAAACTTAAATAAATATATTGACCTGGGACGTCCAAGAGGATGTTATCGAAACAATACTGAGGCTGAGTTATTGATAATATGATACAATATGTACGATGAAACTGATGCAATATGTGCTAATCAAAATTTAGTTAATAATAACTTTCCTGAAAACACATGAATCAACATAGTATTTGTTCAAAACTACTTCTTCTATGGTATAGCAACTTGTTTTTAATCATCCAAGTTTGTAAGATCAGCTGGGTAGAAATTCAAATGGCGAACTTCATCAAGCGGATAAAAGTCAATAATTCTCTGAATTTATATACATATTTTGTGGCATTATTGAAGAAATGTATCACTCCTATTCCGAGAGCACTATTTTTTGTGTCATGATATTACCAAGATGATATGATGAATTTGCGTTACTATCTTACTGATCTCATTTACAAGAATGAATCAGACATTGACACAAAGATTTAAAAATGGTCATTCCCAGAGAGTTGGGAGGAATGTTACATTCTAAAGAAAACGTGCTTTTTAAGTGAAAATGCCTTGGAGTATTGTGTATATGTTTTCACGAAGAATTCTCGAATTTTCCTGATTTAAACACATTCCTCAAAAATCTGCTACATGAATGTATGCGAACAATTCATTGTCACTTCATCAAAAACTGAGTAATTTGATTGAAGAAATCCGAAATGAACAAATTCTTGGGTGTCCAAATATAATTATCGTTTTAGACTTTTCAAGAGAAGTGACTTTCCAATGACTGTTTTGAATGGATACTGAAGAAATATGTTCTCATGAATTATATTATTTTGATTAGTTCTCTTACCTGCTTTTTTCGACACTTTAGGAAAGTCTGAATGGATTCTCTGGTAACCCTTTGTTTCCCGCATTCAGGAATAATTCGAAATTCGATGAAAAAAACACTTCACTGGGCTGAAATGTATCGATAGAGGATAAAATATATTTTTTCAAATATATGTGAACCCCCATCGTGAAGTTGGGGGGCTGGGACACTCAAGTCCCATCAGTGCTCAAAGGTATGTGGCGGTGATCAAATTACGCATATATTCATAGCTATTTATTCATTGATATCATGGTAAGTATTGAAACAGTTTTTTTTTATTCACACATAGGAAAACCAAACAATTTGAACATCTTGAATAAGATCTTGAATAAGATTCCACCGCAATAGATGAGCACTGTTCACATCGCCCTCAGTGCTTAAAGGTATGTGTGGTAAGCATTAAAACAGTTTTTTTTCCATTCACACATAGGCAAACCAAACAATTTGAACATTTTGAATGAGGTCTTGATTCCACCGCAATAGATGAGCACTGTTTACATAGCCCTCTTTCTGTGCCGAAAACTAGCCAATGAACTCCTCTAACCTGGCATCGTTAGAAACGCTTCAGTTGTACTTTCTTCGTTTCACTGAATTTTCCGAAAATCGCCATGCTACATTTCTCGAACTTTTTCTGTGGCTAGATGAAGAGGATCTGGGGCTAGATGAAGAGGATGGTCCATGTTTTTTTGTCATAACAGAATAATAGCTCTGATTCAGTTGGTTCATCTTCTGGGTGAAGTTTCTTATACAGCAAGTAACTGTTCACAAAAGCGATATCTAATATCCCGAAAAATAAACGGTGCCACCATTTTTTAGAGCGTCTATTCACGCAATACGCTTGACGAAGTCGGTCAGCTTGATCAACACCTCCTATATTGGAGTTATAATCAACAACAATCTGAGCACAGTCTATGAGATTTGTGGTGCCATCTTTTTGATAGAAATAAATAGAAATTTGACAGAAAATGAACCATTCTGTTATCGCACCATTTGCAAAAAGATAAACCAAGACTCGATACCCTATAGCCTATTTTACCTCGCTGAAGGGTTTTATCTGCTGCCATATTTGAGGGTAAACCTAATCGGTCCTTCTGAACAGTTCCACAGGCTGGGTCCTTTCCGTTTTCAATTTTCCTAATAAGTGAACAGAGGTGAAATAGTTATCGAAATAAATTATTCAATTTTGTCCCCAGTAACTTTCAGTCAAAGTCAAAACAACTCTTGCACCCAGTCCAAATCCTTCGAATTTTGTTTCTGCCAATTCATTTTTTCCCTGGTATACCTCGAATTTCTCGATGTAACCTTTTTGATCTGCTATACACCATAACTTGTAACCTCTTTTGATCGGTTTTTTAGGGTTGTATTGTTTTAGGCTTGACCGACCTTTGGAAATTATCATGCTCTCATCGACTGCTAATTATCTAGTACCATTACCAAGCCTATCGAAACGTTCATCCAGTGTCTCGACGAAAGGTCTGATTTTGAAAATTCTATCTTTGTTATTTGCTGGTATTGAAGTATTGTCATTTACATGAAGATACTGCAAAAACTGTTCGAAGCGAATTCTAGGCATTACACGCTTCACAACAGTTACTCCTAAATCATCAGATCCCGACCAGTAGTTTTTGTAAATGGGGAGCCTGTGGTAACCCATGAAGAAGTTGATTCCTAGAAAAGCTAGAAATTCGTTTTTTTTTTTTAAATTCATAGATTCGCCTCGTTGAGTAGCGTATAAGTTCGATTGATAGACAATATCTTTCACTATGCTTTGTCCTAAGACTGTAAGGAAAAAATCGGTGTAGGAGGAACAACTTTCAAGATACTCCACTACTGGATTTTCATCTCCGTGATAATCTGATATATTGGTTATCGTCTCCTTCTTTTTCCACTTTCTAGCTCTCTCTTCCTCTATTCTACTTGCTTTCTTTAACTTCACACCTCTTTTCACATTTCTCTCTTGTGGTGTAATGGGATCAGACTGCGAGTCTCGATCCTGATTTTGTGTTATGGTTTCAAGGTTCACTTGTGACTCGTCTGTGGCACATACTCCTTCTTCTATTCCATCACTAGGAACTATTGTCATGTTTCCAGAGTCAAAATCTTCGCTTGCTTCATGCTCACTTTCTTCTTCGTCCGTAATCATATCATTATCAAGAGGTAAATGCTCTAGTTCAGTTACTGCCATTGCAGTAGCTTCCAGAAGTTCTTCATCAATTAGTAATGCGCTTCGTCGCCAATGTGACATCATGACTTGGTAAGATGTGTCCTGAAAGCAAAAAACATATTTCGTACCTTTCACAATAGCCTATGATTTTGGAATCACATCGATATGTTTTACATCTTTTGCTAAACTACAGAAACACACGACAAAACTGTTTTTATTGTAAGATATTCCAGGAAAAAAAACCAGAACGATGGTGTTTTTTTCGTATGAGAGAACGATACATACCTTTTGTAACCTTCAAGTCCCTGACGGGACTTATGAGTCCATGTGATAAATATTTACTTTTTGGTGACCCCTCGAGAAATATTCCACTAACTATTCACTCAGTCAATATACAATGAATTGCAATTTACCTATAATACACAGTAAGCGCCTCAGTTTTATAGAGTAATAACAACCACAATTTGATCTCCATATGCGCGCGTCAACTAGTGATACTCGATCATAAAAATCAACCTTACACCACAGTATACTGTGCTTACACAGATATTCTGTCGATAGTGTAATGTTAGTTGCAGGAAACTTGCAACAAAGGTATAGCCTGCAGTCTAGCCTGTACATGAGTCGTGTATCTGGAGATCAGTGGTTTGAAATGAATTTTAAAATTGATGGGACTTAGGAGTTCCGTCAGGGCACGAAGGGTTAATTATAGCGTTATCTTCGAATTCTGTCTAGTCGCAGGTATTTGAATTCAGGTGAATACATTATTGGTGATAGAAATAGAAATGAAACTAATACACTCCAACAGTATACTTATAGAGTGAGTGGGCGAAGTACTTGAGTAGATAGGTATCCTGATGTTATGCAACTTTGAACATTATATGAAATAATATCAATCACTCCATTTCTGTAGATTATTTGGGATATTTCCCCATATTCAGAACCTGCAATGGGACCCTGTAGAGAGTGATTGTATGATACAAGAATGAAGAAAGAATATGAGGTTGTTGTGGTTAACTCATCCGAAAAGATGTCAAGATACGGCCTTGGTGGGATTGTATTTTTTGTACCCAGTGCGTGACCCTGTCTAATATCCATCGCCAACTCTGATATCGTAGCGTCGATATGGCCTTGAGAGTGGAGATGGCTGGGAAGAGCTGGGGAGATAGAGAGGAAATTGCTGTTTCGAGTTGTCATTCGATATCGCTTGAAGGCGACGACCTTAGAGAGATAAACGTATTTCTGTGCTCACTATATGTCCTCGTGTGAAGGTATTTTCAGTCGGGATGATTGAAAGACCAAGATATGATGAAATTCTATTGAAAAATACTGAATACTATGAACAATGAAGTAGCTTCCAAGAATGTATCAACCAAAGTACATAATCTTCATCAATGTTGCTAGTTCAAAAATGAAAGAATAGTAACTGCATGAAGAGTAAATAAAAAACTATTGAAATTATTGAATCTGAAACATTTGAAAGTTAAAAAAATATTGTCATGAGCACAATGAACCAAACTAGCAGCCTTTTTCTTGTGGGAATATTGTTATATGATCACGAGAAAAGAAGTCTGAGAGATTGCATAATTCATAATAAATTCATTTTTCTCTCATACATTTCATAATGATTCCACAATCACGGATAAATACATATCCGGAATTGCTATAATTGAATATGTGAATTGAACAATTTATAATTGTAAAATCCTAATGCCAACGATCTACTTCATTTCAAGAAATGAAACGACTTCAACGTACAGTAGAAAAATTTCATCGAAAAATAATTATGAACGAAATAAAACTACGTATTGAAAATCAAACAACCTTATGAATTGCATATACAAGAAAATCTTCCCTGAGGATGACGTGGAGTGGTGGGAGTATGAAGGTGTGGTATGGTGAATAGTGATGGAAATATTGCAGTTGTTGAGTGATAATTTTTTTCGAATTGTTCGGAATACGAGGTGTAACTTGAATGATGTCATTGATTCTAGGTGTAGATTTCTTGTCATTTTTTATGAGAGAATTACTTGAACGTGTGTCCTAACTTGCTCCGCTTCCGAGTAAAGCGGTGTCCACAGTTCGATGAAAAATCGTTTTTTCTCCTCATGAAATCAGACCTGTATGTTCACCTAGGAAATAACGAATTGCGATGTTCGTATGAATTTTATTCACACATAATATATGAAGAATGTATGAGTATACAATGTGGAGCAATATATAAATGAATATAAACTATCAACAAAACATATTCTACCAAACAAAGTAAACAAAGCTATTCATTCATTCATCTATATACTCAGTATTGAGTTCATCATAACAATGATTCCTGAAATTAATTCATCATTCGAGTTACACCCTGTATATTCACCAAGGAAATAACGAACTGTGATGTTCATAAGAATTTTAATCACGCAAAACATATGAAGAATGTATGAGAATACATTGTGTGGAAATATATGAAATATAAACTATCAACATACACTCAGTATTGAGTGCATCATAACGCTGATTCCTGAAATTATTGACATCATTCGAATTACACCCTGTATATTCACCAAGGAAATAACGAAAAATTTCATTCACGAAAAACATATAAAGAATGTATGAGTATACAAAGTGAAGAAAAATATAAATGAATTTAAACTATCAACAATACATATCCTAATGCGAAGTGAACAGAGCTATTAATACATGCATCTATATACTAAGTTCATCATTACGCTGATTCCTGAAATCAATGACATCATTCGAGTAACACGCTGTATATTCACCAAGGAAATAACAAACTGGGATGTTCTTATGAATTCATATTCACGCAAAACATATATGAGTATACATTGAAATATAATATATATATATATATATATATATATATATATATATAAATATAAACTATATATCTACTATAAATATATATATATATATACTATAATTATAATATAAACTGTCAACAATACATCAACAATACATATAAACTGTCATTCATTTATTCATTCATCTATATACTCAGTATCGAGTTCATCATAACGCTGATTCCTTAAATTAATGATAACATTCGACACCTGTATATTCACCAAGGAAATAATGAACTGTGATGTTCGTATGAATTTCATTCACGCAAAACATATGAAGAATGCATATAATGTGGAGAAAAATATAAATGAATGTTAACTATCAACAAGACATATCATTTACTATATAAAGTTAACAAAGTCATTCATTCATTCATCTAGAGCGGCCCCAAGTACATAGTATTGAGTACAGCATAACGCTGATTGAGAGATTTATTTTCACACTCGGTTAGCTGTGAAAGCAACGCATCTTTTTCCAATGAGATCTCGCATTATGATTATCTTCCACACATTCTCAGTCACCAACATCTTCATCAACATTCATCAAAAGTCTTTGCCAACATCATCTTTCACAAAATTCACATTATCTCCGGCACCCTTGTCGGTTGTGTGCACTATATCTACACGGAATGAGTTCAACCCTTCCTTCAGATCGATTGTTGGGATTCGGATTTCAGGGCTTTGTACAAGCTAGGTCTCTTCTCACCTCGCTGATACGGATTATTTTGCTGCGATTAGAGAGAAATTTCTTCAATATACTTGGTGGTGCTCATGTTATCGAACTATTATTTTTTCCATCTGAGGAAGTTTCTCGGCGAATAGATTAATATCCCACCTCACATGATGATGGCGACGATGATGATTTCTTTCTCAACCATTTCCCTACCGCCTTCTCAGGTGGTGGTGGTGCAAACTCATGAAAACTGAAATCTAACATGGGTAAGGAAGTCGATGACGACGACGGTGTAGATATTCTCGGTGTATTAGATATCTTCTCACCTTCCGAATACTTCCCAATTATATCTTGCACCATCATCACCACCTATTGGTGGATTAACTGGTAATGAGGGATTATCTGACACATCCGTTATTTGAGACCGCACTAATAAATCAAGTTCATCAATGTCACCACTGCCACAAGCTTCATCGCTCTGCAGACAATCTGCAGACAATGTACCACTCCCTCTGCGAGTCCGTGAAAAATTGGGACCCGCGTTGCAGCGTCTCTTCGATGTTGGGAGTGTTCAGATGAGGTCTACTCCATATTTGGGATGAGTCGTCTTGTTCACCAATGTTAGTACTCTCGTTAGATCCGCTATCCTCATGTAAACCGTTGATTCCATCCATATCTGTAATAATAACATTCCACATTTTACACTTTTATAAATGCAAAATAATCTTCTGCGAATAGTTCGAATCCGCGATGTGATCAGAAGTCAAAAATGAATGATTACCCACTTTTGCGTTATATTTCCCTCGGGAAAAAGAAGGAAAAAGAGCTGGTACAAACTATATATCATAGATAGATCGTGCAGTGATGAGTGAGCAATCTTAGTATCTGCTAACAGAAAGAGTCGATGTATGTGTACGGGTCTAGTTTTATACAACAGCTTCGGTCCACATTCAACACTTGAACACCACTCGAACAAACGACGTGTTCATTTCAAGGGCGGGTCTACGAATTCAGCGAACGACTGGATATCATTGCACCTCTCCTTCTCCAAGGTTATTGCAAGATAATATTGGAGGATGGTACACCCTATCTCTGAAGGCCTTCTAAACATAGTAAATGGCACACAGAAAATGTGTTGGGTGATATTTAGTTTCTGTCACACATGTTCAAGGCATTCATCTGTACAAAATACATACATACAAATGCATTGTTGCAATGTATTTTTATACATGATGTACACACATACATGCGGGTAGATGTGGTAAACCTGCGAAGTCGAGTATAGTAGAGTTCGCGCTGAAGTAGATGGGTGTTCCATCACACAACAATAATATTCAATAGAACCAGTTCGTATTTCCGAGAACTGAGTTAGCACCTTCACTGTTAGGCTTGGAAAGTGATAAACTCGAGAGTATTTTTTCAAGATATTCTCTAAAAATGACCATCAATAAGTAAATACACTGATTGAATCGATTCGATCGATTAAATACATGTATATATAAGTAGAACTCCATGATATTTTTCAAGATATTCTCCAGAAATTATCATCGAGAGTATTATATACGTATATATTTCGTATATAGGCTCTTATAAATACTCTCTAAATACAGTCATTGCGACGTTTTTGAACATTCATTTTCTTTTTGAGCGTTCTACAATAGTCTTCAGCTAGTTCACACTCATACTGTATCTGCAATACCATGAATAATCGAACGAACCGCTTAGGTTCTTAATATCGCTCTATACTGATTTGTTGGACCAATTCGTGAAAAATCAAGCTTCAATCAATAGTTAACTAATAGAGCCGATTCACCAGACTCAAAAGTCCTTAATTCATAGCTATTTATTGGGAGGGCGTTGTGCAGGGCCGCACTATTATAATATATCTGGAATTTCCCTCCATTAAGTTCGAAATGAAATTTTAATTTTATGAAACTCATTCGATTCTGATACAGAGTTCATTTGGTCCACATTGTCGTATCATTTTTTGGCTTCAAATTCTAATATGATGGGACTGTTGGATTCCAATCTTCATTAATACATACATATATCACATTTCAATCATTACTAGATATCATCTAGTTAAATCTTGCTATCGCTACTATCTTGCAAATCGATGATAAATTTTCTTACGGCTTCTGAACTATTCATATTTGTGTACATACGTCTATATGAGTTCTCAATTTTTTTCACGTGTTGGAAACAGACACAGACAAAGGCGTTGTGACCATCCATAATCCGACCTTGTTAGGGTCAGGTGTAAATATGAGGGTAGTCTACTCTACTGCATCTCATATAATAGATCATGAATGAAATACTATACCAATAATCCGAAAAGATACTTTCGGCAGTTATTTCCTCAAAGCAGTAAAGATAATTGATGATTCTTCAACAACATGTAGTAAATACGGCAAACATTTCAGAGAGGCATTTCAGAGCATTTCGAACATTTCAGAGCTTTATCAAAAAGACATCAGGTACGGAATACTTGCCGACGATTGGAAAAGATATTCTCGACATGTATTTCCTCAAAGCAGGTAACATTAAAAAAAGGGCAAACATTCCATCAGAGATATAGGCTTTATCAGGAATGGCGGCACATTTCACTTCACCGAAATTGCATCTTAGCCTCTGGGAATGACCCAAAAGTCATTGAGAATTCACCCAACGTTCAAAAAGATATTGGACCTGTCCTTGAAATGAACAAGACGGATTTTCTGATATGGCGAAATACGAAGTGATCTACTGATCAGCATGATAACTCACCCTCATGAATATCATTCTTCTACTATAAATAGGTTTTTTTTGTAGAATGTATCTGAGTAATGAAAATTTGTGAATCTTACGTTGAAATATACTACTTGATATTCATTTCTATTAGATAGATTAGATAGATTAGAGTGATATCTCAACATAACCCATGACATAATATTCCAAGACATGTTTACTGATTCACCATAATTCCATGAGGAAAGTAAGCCTTTCTTTAATCATTTCTGAGCACTTTCAGTGGTGAAAATTGAATAAATTGAGGAGAAAAAAATCAACCCCCGCGTGTTATTCGATCCTGCGACTATATACTCGTATATGGCCGCATCCTTATAGGGTCGAACGCAAATACGCTGCGCCACCAAGCAATTTATGATTGATTTACCTCATTAGATCTCATGAGCGTGTACACGACTCACTATTGAATACTTTTCGTGAGTTTTTTGAGGAGGTGGTACATTCATTTTTCAGCTTTTTGTGGGATTTCCTCTCCTCGTTTCTAAAAAATGTAATATAATCTATAGAAACGAAGAGAGAAAATCCCACAAAAAGCTGAAAAATGACTTACCTACTATAATTCAAACTATTAGGCTATGTACAAACTCAAACTAGATCGATATTATAGTAGGAATTGGATATGTATAGCTGATGGTAGTTCAACCAATCAACCTCATTGCCAGATCAGTGTCATGTGTTGAAAAGTACCCATATACGAAGATATTTTACTAAAAGATAGAAATGGCAAGAACGCGTGATAATATGGGACACCCTTTTACTTTTCATCACATCATTGAATGAGCATGATTCGGAATTGGCGCCAACATGATCAACTAAAAATCCACTCAGATCAACTGGAGAAGATCGAAACAGCCAGTGCCACAATGCAGAGTGAAATGAATACTCTTGTAGGAGACTTTCAGAAATTCAATAATCATATCCACACCTCCGCTCCTATAATTGCTGAGATGAAAGATAAATTGAATCGTGAAAGATACATCATAATTTTTGGCATCTCTGAAGGCGATTCAAAAAGCGACATGGAATATGTCATTAAAATCGCTGACTTCATCGGTCAGAAAAATATCAATGAATATCCTGAATATATAAAATATTGCATGTGCATCGCTTGGGCGAGTCCCAAACGGAGTAAGACCAATAAAAATTTGCTTCGGCGACAGTTTGATTACCAAATTTCTGTTACGAAAGCGAAGCACTTTACTAACTAATGATACTCTCAAGTTAATCTTGATCGAAGAAGACAAGTCATCTGAAGATAGAAAATATTTGGGAAACCTAAGAGAAGAACTGTAACGCAGAACACAGAAGGGGGAGAACAACATCACAATAAAATATACGAATGGCCAACCAGCTATAGTTAGCAATGATGATCAGATATCAATCGAGAGCAAGAAAGCAACTAAATTATATTTGCAATTATAGTTGTAACGGAGACATGGCTCCCATTAAATCATCCCTCTAGCCTCATACCTGTTTGATATACATGCGCCGCTGAAAACAATCACCCTGCGAAGGAATTATAGACCTTTTATAACATACACTATCAAACAGATAACTCGACTGAAACATAGGGCTCACGGCAGATATAAACAAACAAAAAAATCTACTCATCTTGAATACTATAAGGATTCACGGAATTTCCTCACAATAGCCATCAGAAATAAGAATCACCCAGCCAAGCTATGGAAAGACTTCTCTCTTTGGAACATTCATGGAAAAGCATCCTTCGAAATCGACAAGTCACTGCAAGAACCAGATATGTTGAATGATTACTTCATTGACTCGATGGTTGTGATATTGACCTCGATCATTTACACTCACTGGAATTGAACTCATACGATAACACTACTTCACTTCATAATTTCCATGAAATATTTGTTACCAAATTGGGAGAAGTTCTTGGGAGTATCAGATCTAATGCTATGAGTGCAGTATTTGAAGATGTTGAAAATCATATTTCGACATTTCAAATATGCCCTATTCATGTCATCAACAATTACTCGCTAACAACAGGGGCAGTGCCAAACTTGTGGAAACAATCAATTATTTTCCCTAAAATTCCCAAGGCTACAGAATACAATCATATTCGCCTCATAAATTGATAGAGAAAATTGTTGAAATAGATTTAACAAAACATTTATCAGACAACAACGTACAAACACTGCACTCTTGAGAGTCACGAATGACATAACACGAACAATTGACCAATCTCGAGTGCCTCTGCTCACATTGCAGCATTGCTTGACTTCAGTAAAGCTTTTGATCTCATGAACCATGACTTATTGATTGCAAAGCTCAAATTGTATGGATTGGGATCGACTACGCTAGAATGGTTCAGAAATTACCTGAGTCAAAGAGGTCAACAGGTCAAAATCAACAGCAAAAGTGGTAGCTGGGGTTTCGCAAGGCAGTATAGTTGGTCTCATTCTTTTTTGTATATTCACAGCCGACTTGCCTAATTCTTCATCCGAAAACTGGAAAATTCACATGTATGCTGACGACACACAACTTTATGCATCATCGTTCCCAGAAAACATCGATCCAATAGTGAGCCAAGCAAATTATAACCTACGTGCAATCAGTGAATGGTCTATCAAAAATGGTCTCTGGCTGAATCCTTCTGAAACGGTCGCATTGGTAGTTGGAACATAAATAAACATATCCCGAGCATTGGATTCCAAAAGTGTAGACATAGTGTTGAATGGAAACGTTATATCGATAGTGAGGTAGGCGAAGAAATTAGGTATCATCATCGATCAAAATTCATCATTTCACAGCCATGTTAAGAAGAAACTGAGCGTTTGTTATTTCAAGTTAAAAACTCTGTGGCGCTACAAATATGTACTACCGAATGAGGAAGGCTCGTTAATTCAGTGATCCTACGTTATATGGAGTTTGGTAGTATTGTTTACTACAATTATCTCAAAGAATTCCTCGAAAATAAAATACAAATTCTGCGAAACTGTTGCCTACGATTCTGTTATACACGACTCAACAGAAGGAAACATATAACCCCGCACTATAATGAAATGACTATACTGAAATTTGAATACAGGACACTTCTACAATACGCAGTGCTCATTCATAAAGTCATCACATTGGGAACGCTACCGAACTTGAACAGTATGCTAGTGGAACGTTCTGAGATTCATTCTGTAAATACTCAAAGTGTGGAGCTATATGTTATCCCTCGCCAAAGAACGTCATTATTCCACAACTCCACCTGGCTCGAATTCTCGAACACCTATCATCTATCACCTATGGTCTTGAGCAAGTGATAAATGAACCCACTCGGATCCCTGCTATCAGCAATCATTATGCCAATACGCTCGACCTGTTCCTCACTAACAATCCGGAACCGTATGAAGTGAAAGTCCGTGCACCACTAGGAAACTCAGACCACACACTCATCTCCACGATTTGTCCTAACATGACTCCGCGAACCAGTCCAACACCCCCACGCACTGTTTGGCATTACAATTCAGCCGACTGGGATGGCCTTCGCATGTTTTTTTCTGAGTTTCCTTAGAGGAGAATGTGTTTTGAATCGGGAGATCCTACGCAATGCGCTGAAGAGATTTCGGAAATCATCATGCTGGGAATGGAAACTCACATACCACATAGCACCAAATCACAAACCACTGGTGAACCATGGTTCAATAGAACCTGTTCTAGGGTCGTCGCTCTGAAGCAAGCAGCATACCGTCGTTGGCGCAGAAACCCGAGCCCGCAAACTAGAGCTGAATATGTTGGAGCTAGGAATACATGCAATCGAACAATAGATGAGTCTAAAGAATCATACAACACGAAAATAAGATCGGAGCTCATAGAGTGTCCAAATGGTTCCCGTTCATTTTGGACCTTTGCTAAGGCAATCGGGAGAAATTCCACTTCTAGCTCATTTCCTCCCCTCACAAAGGATGATAATACATTGGCTATAACACCTCATGAAAAAGCAAACACCTTCGCCAAAATGTTTGCAATTCTACCTTGGATCCACGAGGCCAGGAACTTCCCAAAATTGCTACCATCGATAACCGTATGCTAGAAATTTCCTTCCGGCAACGCACAATCAGACACATTCTGCTTAGCCTCAACGTTAAGAAGGCTATGGGGCCTGACGGAATACCGCCTATTGTTCTCGAGAAATGTGCCCCAGAACTAACACCAGTTCTTTGCAGGTTGTTCACCCTTCCGTGAAAACTCGGCGTATTTCCTTCTGACTGGAAGAAAGCTAGGGTCCAACCGATTCCAAAGAAGGGCAAGAAAACTCTCCCTAACAACTATAGACCGATTGCACTACTATCTGTGATCTCTAAAGTAATGGAAAAAGCAATCAACATCGAGCTCATCCGATATCTAGAGAGCTCAAGAATCGAGAACGACCGGCAATATGGCTTTCGTCACCAGAGGTTAACAGGAGATCTGCTTGCCTATGTGACACATAAGTGGCAGGTGTCAATAGAGAAACATGGGGAGTCTCTGGCTGTAGCCTTGGATATCTCCAAAGCATTTGACCCAGTTTGGCACCAAGGCCTCCTAGCGAAACTTCCGTCTTATGGTTTGTTGCCCCAACTGTGTCTTTCACTATCGAGTTTTCTTGCAGATAGATCACTCTACTTGGTGGTAGACGAGGTGTCGTCTGATACAATGACGATCAATGCTGGTGTCCCACAAGGCTCTGTCTTGGCACCAACTTTGTTTCTGCTCCACATCAATGATTCGTTGAATGTGACCTCCAGCCCAGTTCATAGCTTTGCGGATGAGTGTACACTTCATTCCGCCTTTTCCTCTAGAGCCCCTATATCATCCAACGAGGCCAGAGGTGCAAGGCGAAGACAGGTTGATGCTTCGAATGAGGATCTGAGAATCTAGTACAGTTCGATGCAACTTAAACTCAAGCTTGTATGTTCACCAAGAAGGCTGATCACACAATGCCCAATTTGATCATGTCGGGTACCACTGTTCCTATGAGGTCATCAATATCCATGCTGGGTGTCACCACCAACAGTGCTCTCTCATGGGACGATCATGTGAGGTCCATTGCGAAAACTGCTTCACAAAAACTTGGTTTTCTATTCCGTGCGAAGAGATACTTCACATCCCAGCAACTGCTCATGATCTACAAAGCACAAATTCGACCTGTCCTGGAGTACTGTTCACATGTTTGGAGCTCAGCCCCCAAACATACGCTCTTTGATTCAATTCAGAAGAGATCTATTTGCCCAGTCGATGATACAACAATCACCAAATCATTGACCTCTCTAGATCATCGTAGAAAGGTCGGCGATCTATGCCTTTTTTATAGGTACTTTCAAGGTCGGTGCTCAACGGAAATATCATCTATTATGCCACCACACGCGATTCCTAGTAGACAAACCAGACGAGCTCAAGCTGGTCACCCATACACAGGCTCGAGACCTGCCGAAAATCGCTACACCAAGCATCATTCATCAATAGAACGGCGAAGTTGTGGAATTCTTCGCCTAGTGAAGTCTTTCCTGATGCTCACAACCTCCAAACTTCCAAGAAAAATTCCAACAACTTCCTGCTCTCCCAAAATTGCACCGCTGGCTAACACGATGTTCCTCGAACATAATAGGTTTCCTTTTCGTGTTGTCCACAGATAAAAAAAAATTGTTCTGCCTATACAGCTGTCAGAATACTGAATGGGCACAATGTCATGTTTAACGATAACACACTGAGAACATTTCGCCTCATGTACCAATCATATCTCCTGAATGTACAGAAATCCAACGATAATCATTGAGTAGGATTTCTCCGAAAATTTTGTGATATTCAATTAAACTAGATCTGACAATCTCAGTTATCATTTGAAATACTTATTATTATTATTCATTATGATTGTTCTCATTATTGTAATCTTTATCTTTGTTTTTCACTGTTTTTTATTTTTATTCATATCCCTATCAAATGTATACTATGAAGAGGTATGATCGTGTACTAGATGAGATAAATAAATGGAAAAAAATTATATTCAGCACTTAGAGAGATATATATATATATATATATATATTTTTAGGAGGAGGGTAGTTGTGACTGACTAGTTAAGGTAAAAAATCTAAAATTAAGAAAACTAGATGAAGGTTTTCTTCGTGAGGGTGCAGTCAAAGTTTTTGGCATTGAATAAGTGGACTCTTTGTTAATAAGCCGAGCTTTCGGAAATGTTTATTTCCTTTATCAAGACAATCAACGTGAGATTGAAGATGAAGATATTGCAATACATAACAGATGTAGCATTAGCGGAAACATTAATCCTGAAACATTAATCCTGATCCGAGCTTTCGGAAATGTTTATTTCCTTTATCAAGACAATTAACGTGAGATTGAAGATGAAGATATTGCAATACATAACAGATGTAGCATTAGCGGAAACATTAATCCTGAAACATTAATCCTGATTAATGTTTCCGCTAATGCTACATCTGTTATGTATTGCAATATCTTCATCTTCAATCTCACGTTAATTGTCTTGATAAAGGAAATAAACATTTCCGAAAGCTCGGCTTATTGACAAAGAGTCCACTTATTCAATGCCAAAAACTTTGACTGCACCCTCACGAAGAAAACCTTCATCTAGTTTTCTAAATTTTAGATTTTTCATATATATATATATATATGTTATATCACTTAAATCACTTTGGACTTTTTAAAAAGGATTTTATTTTATTGAATACAATATTGAAGAAGAATGTGAATAATAATAAATTGTTACAAAAGTATGACTTGACTTGAGACTGGTTTGAGAAGAACTGCCGGTGGTCGTTCTGGTCTCTCGAAGGAAGGCTCTCGAGGTGCTGAGTCGTCAAACACGTGTAGATGGTGTCAGCATTCTCGTGTGGCTCTGATACTCTGGTTGCTGGATAACCTTGAGATCAGCGGTAATGTGATATCCCTGAGATGATGACATACGCAGGAATGTTGATATAACAGCTCCCATCCTTTTGAAAAAGTTGTTGCTTTGTGTCGACAACTTTTGGAAATTGGATCCTCAGGCGTTGAGGTTGATGGATCCCAAATCTTCTTCTTAATTTTTCTGGGTCCTCAGGTTCGGGCGTATTTTTGGGAAAACGGCCCTGATACTTCTCATGGTTCTGCATCCTCTAGGTAGGGGTGATGGTGGATCAGATGGACTAACAATAGTTTTCGATCTCCAATACTTGAAAAATATGTACAAAATTATTAGTGTCACGATTAGGGTAATCGTGAAATAGGTGAGCCAGGATATGTTCTTCTTCACAAATGGTTGGTGGATTAAATCGTCTAACGTCTTGGAGTAGGAATCAAGCTTATTTTTGGCGCTGTCCAATTCATCAACATTCAAATCGCTCAATTCTAAAGGTTTCAGTTTCGGAAGATCTAGTCGTCTCGGGAGGTCGCTGCAACATTCGTACGGGATTTCGATTGGATGTGTTCCGTACGAAACAATTGATGTCTTCGTTGAGGTGGCTTGGATTTTGGTAATTCCGATGAAGGCACTACATTCGTTATGGAGGCTGATCACAGAGTTTCCATAGATGATTCGGGTTTCGATTTCTTTCGATGGGCAATTGATCGAGATCCGTACTGGTTCTGATAGAATCACTAACCAGTAATTTTCGGCTAGTTCTTGGACCTTATATCCTTTACTAAGGATGAGGGCATTTTGGCAGTTGTCTGGTACTGATTGGAACGTTTTCATCAATTGGGCTTCACACATGGCGTTATTGTCTATGGGGTATGCAAATACGTTGCTACACATCTTTATTTCTGGTAGTAGAGTTCTGCATTTCTTCAAGTCGTTGATTGGAATGAACATCAAAGAATCATCATCTTTCGCGATAAATTTTTGAGAGATTGAAAGAATATGATGTAAGCCAGTTCTGTTATCAAAAATTGGTATTGGGTAAAGTCTATGAAGGTGATATGTTTTAGGTTCGATCAAAGGGATTTTTAGAACGAAAACAATTTTAGAATCAATTTGGAATGCTTGAAGTTGGATAATGTCGAGGTATAGGGCAACTTTATCTAAATTTGCTGGTAAAGGTAAGTTATTTCTGTGCAGATTTTGGGAAATTTCCTGTAGAGCACCGACTAGGTGATCAGGAGTGATAATTGAGGGATGAATAGTGTTTAATCTAGCAAATGTAATTGAATTTATGATTGCATCGAGACTTTCCTCAAGATACACAAAACTCTCCATAAGTTTTTCACATAAGTCATAAAATTTGACTTTGGCTTCAATGGCTCTAATATCGTAACTCATATCATTTATAGTTTTTTCGATTTGTTTGATGTCTGTATTGAATATTTCTTCGTCTATTTGAAGTTTTCGAATGGTTGTATTTACACTTCTTATTACTGATGATGTGACTGATATTTGATTCTTGAGAAGGTTTTCCAGTTGATGTTCATCGTCATGTAATTTATTGATACAATTTGAGTGATATTCGCCGTCTGAAGCGTCGAGATTGCCAGTGATTGATTTGAAAATACTACCTATTCCATTAATGAGTCCACGTTTGTATCTCTTTGTATCTAAGGTTATTTCAGATAATTTCGTTTTTATTGACTTTGAAATTTGAGTAAGTGAGCTGATACGGTTCTTGACTTCTACTTGAAAAATATTTAGTTCGCGTAAAGGTTTCAATTGTGCTGTAGCTAAAATGGTATCTAATATTCTAGTGTTATGTTCTTAGGCTGTTTGAAGTAAAGAGATGTCTTTATGAACGAGTAGAGTCCAGTGGTCGTTTGTAAGTACGATGTCGTCGTCTTGATGGTAGTATACCCCTAGAGTGTTATTGATTGGTTTGATTTTGAATTGACAGACTGCTGATCCGAACAGCAGGGTGAACCTGAAAACAAATCAGTTTTCAGAATACGGTATCATGCGATCAAAATTTACTTTTGTTCGTTGATTCGTTCGTGGATTGAGTAATATTGCTGAATTTTGAAATATTTCTTCGATTTTGAATGGTCCATTGAATTTGTTCTGAAGTTTATTTTTAATTTGGGATTCCTTGATGTGAACTTGTTGTCCTATTTCGTATTCTGTTTGTCCTGATACTGTTTTGTCAAAACGTTCCTTCGCTTTTGCTTTCTTTTGATCTGTTTTCGCTCTTGCTACTTTATAGAAATAAGAAATTCGATTGTTCAAGTCTCTTACGTATTTTGAACTCAGATCTTTTTGATTATAAAGTGTTTCTGGTGATCTACTTGCTGTATGTCCGAAAACTAACTCATGTGGACTGAAACCGTGGGTTTTATTTGTGGAATTGTTGTAACATATGATTGCGTAGGGGAGAATATTAAAAGGATGTTCATTAGGGTTTTCTGACATATTCACACGGATCATTTCTAGAAGTGTGGCGTGAAATCGTTCGACTGAACCGTTGGATTGTGGATGATTTACGCTAGAGAAAGAAATTTTGATATCATACAATGTGCATAAGTCTTTGAGCAATGTATTGTCGAATTCTCGTCCGTAATCGCAATGGATTCGTAAAGGGGTTCCGAAATGTTGAAAATATAGTAGGAGGCTATTTACGACGGATCGAGCTGTTTTATCTGGAAGTGCGTAAGCTTATGTAAATTTCGTTCGTCTCGTATAGTCAATGCATAATTTCTGTTTGGAACTTCGACGATGTCTATGTTGATTCGTTCGAAAGCAGTACGGGGAGTTTCCGTTATGACTAATGGGTTGCTGAGATTTTTCCTACAAATTTTGGTCTTATGACATATTTCGCAATTTTTAATTAATTTTTCAACATCTTTGGTTATACCGTCCCAGTTATATTTTTGCCGTATGCGTCTCAGTGTTTCGTTTATTCCGCGATGTAAATTATTTTTCCCTTTGTGATATTGGTCTAAAATTATAGGTATTTGATCTTGATCTGGAGTTCTTACTATGTTTTGGCATACTTTAATTTTTATATCCTTTTCAGCGAATATGAAACAAAGCATTTCAAGTAATGGCA
Organism: Gastrophysa polygoni; assembly: GCA_963576655.1. NCBI lineage: Eukaryota > Metazoa > Arthropoda > Insecta > Coleoptera > Chrysomelidae > Gastrophysa > Gastrophysa polygoni. The sequence continues at coordinate 26,698,338 of OY755083.1, forward strand.
ATTCGGGATTATCTTCGATGCAATAATAATTGAGTGGGTCCATCTCATTCTGATTTTTATATAAAGTCAAAAAGAGGTGTTCAATCACTGTTTCTGGGTCATTGGTTAGAGGGATCAAATAATATTTACGATTTTTCACTGATTTACTGGAAAGAATATTGATTTCGAGATTTTTAAAATCAAAGTGTTCTTCGAAAAGGTCTCAATTATGTCATAGTGAAATTGCGATAGTTTGTTTTGTTGCATTGGAATGAGAATGTGTCTGTTCGATTTGTCTAGAATTTGGCATTGATTGAATTGAACTTTAGAGTAGTCTACACAAGTTCTATACAAGTCTGAGAATATGTCAAATTCTTCTTGAATTTTCTCTATTGATATTTCGTCTGATTCGTTTTTTGGTTGGGTAGTTTCGGTATCGTTATGGGGTGATTTGGATGTTTGTGGAATGTCATGTTTGGGATGATTTTCGATCGGATTCTCGATAATTTCTATATCGGAATCATCTTCATTCGTTGGGAGGACTAGAGTTCTCGAATGAAAAGCAACACATTCTTGAATGTCATTCACTTTAATGCGAGATAGAGCATCTGCATTTTTATTGATCTTTCCGGGTTTGTATATGACTTCGTAGTCATATTCCTCAAGTTTGAGTCGCCATCGAGCTAAGCGACTACCAGGGTCTTTGATCGAGAAAAGCCAAGTGAGGGGACGATGATCGGTTATTAATTTGAATTTTCGACCGAAGAGATATGGTCGGAAGTGTTTGACTGCCCATACTATTGCAAGCAATTCGCGTTCTATCGTAGAATACTTAGATTCTGCTGAACATAATGTGCGAGAAGAGTATGCGATGGGAAGGTCTTTGCCAATGGGACCTTGAGAAAGCACAGCGCCAATAGCGAATGCACTGGCATCCGTGGTGAGAAGAAAAGTGTCTTCGAAGTTTGGGTAAATGAGAATGGGTGTAGAAATGAGGGTTTGTTTCAAATTTTGGAATGCATTTTTGCAATCGGAATCAAAGTTGAAAGGAGTATCTTTCTGAAGCAGTTTAGTGAGGGGTTTGGAGATCTCGGCAAAGTTGGAGATGAATCGGCGGTAATATCCGGCGAGGCCTAAGAATGATTTGATTTCTTTTTGATTCTTAGGTTCTGGGAAATTGACGATACAATCGACTTTTGATGGGTTCGGTTTGACTCCGTCACTGGTGATTAGGTGACCAAGATACGCTACTTCCTTTCTATCGAATTCGCATTTATCTGGTTGAATCTTTGAGTTTGCATTTCGGAAGCGTTTGAATACATCAGTTAGTCGGGAAATATGATCATGTATCGTAGGGGAGTAAACGATGATGTCGTCCATGTAGACGAGACATCTTTCGTTCTGAATGCCCAGGAGAATATTGTCCATCACCCTCTGAAAGGTAGAAGGAGCATTCTTGAGTCCAAAAGGCATTCGGACAAACTCATAGTGTCCATTTTCGACTGTGAAGGCAGTTTTGGAAATATCTTTTGGTTCGATTTCGATTTGATGAAATCCGGACGCTAAATCAAGGGTCGTAAAGTATTGGCATTTGCCAAGTTGATCAAGGAGGTCTGAAATCATGGGAAGGGGATATTTGTCATCTACAGTAAGCTCATTCAGCTTTCTGTAGTCCACAACAACACGCCACATCTGTTTCCCAGAGGCGTCGAGTTTTTTCGGTACCACCCAAACAGGGGATGACCAAGGTGAAATTGAAGGACGTATGATGCCTTGCTCAAGCATTTTCGACATTTGGTTCTTCACTTCATCTTTGTGGATTCGTGGATATCTATAGAATCGGGTAAATACGGGTTTTGAATCTTTAGTATCAATAGAGTGCTTAACTTCATTGGTGAATGTCAAGTTGTCGCCTTCCAAATAAAATATGTCTGAAAAATCTAAACAGAGGTTCGTGATAAGTTCAGATTCTTCGTCATTCAAGTGTTCTAATCGCAATTGATTTTGAATGTCGGTTGTCCTGTCAGTGTGTGTATTTGTTCGTGTATCAGAAGTGTTAAAATTATTAGGACTGAAATTTTGAATCGGTTCCAACTGAAGATTATCGAAATTGATTGAAATTTCCATCGGGTTTGCATTTATTACTGACGTGAAGAATTCACCTTATTCATTGATTTTGACTAGAGCATTTTTGTTTTTCTTGAGCTAGCAGTATAGCATCAGTGTTACATAGGTTACAATTTAGTTTGACAATTTGTTCGGTTCGAGGTTCGAGTGTGATTTTGTTATCAAATTCGCAATTTTGTGGAATTTTGTCATCGGATTCAGAATCACTAACTTTGAATAGAGGGACTGTTTTGAAATTGGTAATGAGTTGATTATTTTTCAAATCGACTATACATTTGTAGTGTTCTAGAAAGTCAGATCCTAAGAGTCCGTCGAAGTCTATGTCTATATTATGAACATAAACTTTGTGCGGGTCATTGTCAGTGAAAGGAATTAATACAGATTCGTTAATCATTATTTTTTGGTCAGGTATACCTTGAACTACAACGTTTTCAGAAAATCGTCTAGAATAATTCTCACAAGTTTTAGGCTTGAAAATCGATAGTCCAGCGCCTGTATCGATTAGAATTTTAAATTTGTTGGTAGCATCCTTAATGTTATATAAGTTCTTAGAGTTTACTGTGAATGATGGATTTATAGAAATTTGAGTTCCGGGAAATTGAGGTTTGGGTTGAAATCGTTCAAATTCATTGTCTGTATTTGTGCTTGAATTTGGTCTATGGGATCTGAGGATTGTTTGATAGGAGGGGCACTCGATGTAGGGCTCAACTGAAAATCCTGATCATATTGATCATCATATTGTGATGGAAAATATCCGTTCTGATCGGATTGATCTGAATATTGGTTTTGATACAAATCAGAGTTATAGTTTTGGTAGTCTTGATGGTTAGCAGTATAACCATCTGCTCGAAAATTCTCAGAATCTTGATAATTAGCGGTATAATTATCATATTCGTAACTATTGGGATCATAATTGACACAATGGGTTCTTTGTGGGTTGAATCTTTGAAAATTCGGATAAGACTGACTCGTTGATGGCCTTTGTTGATTGAAATTTGGATTTGGTTTGATAATCGATGGTCTTGATTGGATATTATTCTGATTTTGAAATTGCGGTGGTCTCTGAGGAATACTTGGTCTGAAATTTTGTTGAAAATTGGATTGATAGTTTGGTCGGAAATTGGGTTGAGAAATAGGGTTGAGATTAGGTCTAGGTCCGAGTTTTTGATTGGGATTTTGTTGCTGACGTTGTCTGCATTCGTTTACTGTATGGCCTTGGCGTTTACAGTAATTACACAATTTTTGTGGAGGTATCATTTTTCGATTTTGATTTGAGATTGAATTTTGACCAATTTTCGAATTTGGAAATTTTTGTGATTGGAAATAACTTAATTGTAGTTCACGTTTAACTCTCAGAGTTGCTGTGAATGAATCTGGAGGATTTCCAGCACGAACAATGCGTCCTATGTCTGGATCGATTCCTGTTAATAAAGTATTTAATGACATTGATTCGATTAATTTTGACTGTGATTGTTTTTCTTCTGATGTAAGCAATTGCTTTTAAACAGATGCATGCATTTTTGCATTATGAGTCTGTAGTCTATTAATGAAGACTAAAGGTGATTCTCCAGGTAGCTGATGGATACGTTGGAGATCTTGTATCAAAGAAGCTAAATCACGACTGTCACCAAAGTATTGAATTAAAAGTGATCTTATTTCTTCCCAAGTTTGAGGATTTCTTGAACTGATTAATTCAGCTGCTTTGCCTTTCAGTTTATTTTTTATATGGAGAATTGTGAGAATCTTTTGATCTCGTACTGACATGTGGTAAGCAGTATTACACGCATTTATGAAGGTTGTTAAGAATATTTGATCCCCGTCATATTCTGGTATTATACAGAAAATTTCGTTCAGTCTGTATGGTTCGATTTCGTTAGTTGTTGGAGTAGTTGGAGTTGGAGGAGGTGATTCTGTCATGATTGATTTGGGGATAATTTGACAATAGAACTGATAGAATTATTGAAAAAAAATATTCGAAATAATGAGATGATTCGTTTGAGTTCTTACCAGAAGATCGTTCTCATTCGGAGGATGAAATCCGGCTTCACAAGCGTTGCTCCAGCGAAGTTAGCGTGCGCGTGTTGAAGAGACCGTCCTTCCGATGTTCTCGATGCTGTATCCAAGTGTAGGTTTCTTCCTTTGAAGGATTAGGATCCAAAACCCTCGGTTAGGCTGTCCGTGTTCCGTGGATATGAAGGAATCCTACCGACTGCGCCAATTTGTTATATCACTTAAATCACTTTGGACTTTTTAAAAAGGATTTTATTTGATTGAATACAATATTGAAGAAAAATGTGAATAATAATAAATTGTTACAAAAGTATGACTTGACTTGAGACTGGTTTGAGAAGAACTGCGGTGGTCGTTCTGGTCTCTCGAAGGAAGGCTCTCGAGGTGCTGAGTCGTCAAACACGTGTAGATGGTGTCAGCATTCTCGTGTGGCTCTGATACTCTGGTTGCTGGATAACCTTGAGATCAGCGGTAATGTGATATCCCTGAGATGATGACATATGCAGGAATGTTGATATAACATATATATATATATTTATACTGGTCTCAAAGTGTTGGATATATATATATATATATATATATATATATATATATAACTTAAATAACCTTTTCGTCAAAGTTACTTTTTAAAAAGATTTTTATTTATGTCTTACAGAGAAGTGAACAATTCGGATTCTAATTCAAGACTGATTATACAAGAAAGAACTATAATGTCATGGCCCAAACTGATTTCCGAGAATAATGTTGATGTAGCGTTATGAGGTGTCCTATTTCAGTGATGTTGGTGGTTTCCATGGTCGTCGATGATTCTCACGCGAATATAACTCCTCCCCCATTAGAATGAAGCTTCCTCCGGAAGGTTTACTTTTCTATCGGTAGAAATGACCTCTGGAACTTGATCTGCATCTTCAAGTTGATTCGTAATTTCTTACCATCTTCGCCAAATGAGGACTGCGCCTAGTACAGCTAAACTGATATACAGGGTTATAGTCCAAAGGCTTGGTTTTCGGTAGTCAAAACCTTGATTTATAGTTGAGATTATTCTATTTGTTGGAATCTCTGAGATTTTTAGCGTTTTCAGATGGATCTTGAAATCGGTGAAATTTTCTTGCTTCAAGTCGGATATGAGTTGGTTCGCTACCAGGGGCGTCCCGTATGTTTTGTCTTGGAAATTCATTTCTTGTTCGTGGAAGAATATCTTGCATTTGGAGTTTTTCACAAGATATATTCCTGATACGATTCTAGTTTGTATTTCGTTTTTCACATTGGAGCTTCAATTTTTCTTCTCGTGGAAATACACCTAGATATTGATCGATCTCCGGGATTCTCTCCATTTGGCTTTCTGATATTTCCAAGCGGCTGTATTGACAGTTGCTGTTATTCTCTCCTAGAATAATCTGTTCCTCGCATGTTGTCTTTAGATTCCTCAGGAGGTGACTTGGACAGTGAAATATTTTACCTTGGGTACATATGTCACTTAGAGCTTTCATTGTATTGTCCTTTGATTTCAATAAATAATTTGAATTCGGGATAATTGTCAAAAATTCTGATTCGTGCTTCGTAGGTATTGGAAGCAGGTAATATAAATCGAACATTGATTCAAAATCGATAGGAATTGATAGGAAATAATAAATTATATTTCTGTCTACTTTGCATTTGACATCTAATATTGATTCGAAGTCCAGAATATTCTCGTAATTTAGATCGAATGGAAGTTGGTTTTTTATAGTACAGTGAAATTTTTTCTAGTTCTACAAACAAGTCTTTAGGCTTCATGATACTAGGATGCATGGTTCTGAGTTTACAGAATGTCAGAGAGTTTTCTATATCTTGTAGAACGTTGACAATGCCATTGAGAAGAATGATTATTTGATTGAAAAGCGTATAGGATGTGTTTATGTTGAATTTCTTGTTTGAGGAAGGCTTTCAATTGTAAAATTCTTGATGTCAGTTCGATTTCGTTGTGTTGGATGTCTCATATTGTATCATTGAATTTTTGGACAATTTGAGTATTCGAACTGTATTGCATTTTGAGTTGGCCTTGGAGATTTATTTGGTTTGACTTCAGGTGATCTAAAATATCGTTGATTCTTTCGCCATCTTCAGCGTTGAGATTTCCTGTTACACCTTTCAGAATCAATCCTAAACCATTAATCAGTCGTCGTTTATTCCTGAGTTTTGGAGATGAGTGTATTTGAATATTTTCGAATTTCTCATTGATGCTTGCTCGGATGTATTCAACGATTGTTACGTAGTTCTCTACAGATCGGACGTAAATTGAGTTATCTTGATATTTGCATTGACATTATTATACTGAGAGTTCAATCCATTGGATTCATCGAAAAGCGGCTTGATATCATAAAAATGAGTGAATGTGTGTTCTGTTCTTTGTAGTTTTGCAGGGCCTAACTTGATTGGAAGAATTCCTAGGTTGTGTGTTATATTTTCTAGTTTCGTTGCGTGTCCGTAGTAGGAGTAGAAGGACCTGAAATAGTTTTCAATTTAGTTTGTCGTCTGGGTCTCTTGATATTTGAAAGATGAATTTTGTCTACGGTGTTTTTGTGTGTTGGCACAATTTTCGCAGTTTTCAGTTCTGAATCGACCGTTTTTATATTTTCGCGTTTGAATTTATTCAAGGTTTTTCTTTGCTTCTGTTTGTTTTTCACAAATACAACTTTTGGAATTTCGGTTGGAATCGGTTCCTTATTTTGGTTAGCTTTCTGAATTATAATTTCTTTGCCTTTCTGCAAATCGTTATTCAATTTTCGATACAATAATTTTACCTTGTCTTTGTGATTCGAAATATAATTATTAACTAATTGTTTTTCTATGTCTATATTGAATGGACAATCGGTTTCTAGATGACCAGTGACTATTTCATAAGGCTTCAAGTTTGTTGCAGAATGAACACTGTTATTGTATGCCAGAAGTGCGTAATCAACCTTTGATTCTATCGGATCGTCTTTGTATTCATTTTGATTATTCAATAGTCGAATGTGCTCTACGAGGGTCGAATGAAATCTTTCTATGAGTCCATTTGATTCAGGGTGCTGGGAACATATGAAATGAATTTTGACTTTATGGATTTGTAGCAGTTCTTTAACTAGTGAATTTTTGAATTCTAAACCGTTGTCAGAAACAATTCGATGTGGAATTTTATGATGAGTGAAATACTTTATCAACTTGTTGACGACTTCTATTCCTTGAGTAGAATCTAGTTTGTATGCTTGAGCATATTTGGAGAAGGAATCAATGATTGTTAAAAATTTGGCGTTTTCCAAAGTTATACTATCCATATACAATATTTCGAAAGGTTTGACTGGTGTGGGTGTTATATTATATTCCAATGTCAATGGTTTCCTGTCGTATTTTGTCACTAGACAAATCTCACATTCGTTGATATAATTTTGTATTGATCTTCTTTGATTTGGCCAATAATAAGTTGATTTGATACGTTTTTCTGTTTCGTCTAATCCCCTGTGATTCGTTTCGCCTTCGTGATATTTCTGAATTATTTCCTTGATTTCATCGTCGGAATTTACATCGATCAATTTTTTTGTACACCTAACTAAGTTGATTTGAGAATGTTTGAAGAACTTTTGCAGAACGTTGGAGAATTTTTCGTATATCGGATCTTCGAAGTAAACATAATATTTGATTTTAGGGACAATGAATTCTTTGACAAATGTGAGAATATCATGTTCGTAGTGATTTCGTGAAATTTGTGTGAGTATTCTCTGTTTTGTTTTATACAGTTTTATTACGCTAGGTGTTTCCGGTTCATAATTGACTTCAGAGATGATGATTTGATTTTTTCCGAAATTTACTGGACAGTCGATTATTGGGATGCCAATAATCGGATTTTCAGAATTCGAATGGACGGTTTGATCATTATCTTCTTCCGCATTATTCTCGTTATCCAAATTGTTAGCTTCAGCAATCATTGATTGATTATCGGTTTCGATACTGATTTTATTTTTTTCAAGATCGTCGTTGAATTTTGTGATAAAATCAAAAATATTATCCGGTTCTTTGTCTTTTGTTTCGTTCATATTCAGTACTATTCTAGGAAGAGCATCCGCGTTTTTATTCTGAATTCCCTTTTTATATTCCATTTCATAATCGAATTCCTCTAGTTTCAGACGCCATCTGAGTAATTTCGAATTGGGTTCTTTCAATGAAAAAAGCCATAACAATGGTTTGTGGACCCAAACAACTCTAAATTTTCGTCCAAAAAGGTATGGTCTGAATTACTTTACAGCCCATACTATCGCTAGCAATTCTTTCTCAATAGTGGAGTAGTTTTGTTCAGATTCGTTCAGTGTTCTACTAGCATATGCTATTGGTAGATCTGAGCCGACTTTACCTTGAGACAAAACTGCCCCTATCGCAACATTGCTTGCATCTGTTGTGAGAACAAAATCTTTCGTAAAATCTGGGTATTGGAGGATGGGTTCAATAATCAATAAGTTTTTACACATTTCGAAGCATTTTAGATATTCTGGATTCTTTGTATAGATGATTGCATCTTTTTTGAGGCATTTGGTCAGCGGTTTTGTGATTTTGGCAAAATCTCTAATGAATTTCCTATAGTATCCTAATAGTCCTAGAAAGCCTTTGATTTGTTTTGTATTTTTCGGTATTGGATAATTTTGTATAGCTTTGATTTTGTCAGGATTTGGTCGAACACCTTCAGGGGTTACAATATGTCCTAAATAAGCCACTTCTTTCCTAAGAAATTCTGACTTATCGAGTTGTATTTTGAAGTTGAAATTTCGCAATCTCTCCAACACTTCTCGTAAACGATTAATGTGTTCTTGGAGACTTGTGCTGAAAATGATGATATCGTCGAGATAAACAAGACATTTCTCGTTTTGTATACCTCTCAAAATATTGTCCATAACCCTTTGGAAGGTGGCTGGAGCATTTTTTAAACCAAATGGCATTCGTAGAAATTCGTAATGACCATTACCAGTATTGTAATCGGTTTTTTGGATATCATCTTCAGCCATTTTGATTTGGTGGAACCCCGAAGCCAAGTCGAGTGTCGAGAAATATTGGCATCTGCCAAGTTTATCGAGTAATTCTGTGATATTTGGCAGAGGATATCGGTCACCAATAGTTTTGTCGTTGAGTTTCCGATAATCCACAACGATTCGCCATATTTTATTCCCAGAAGCGTCTAACTTCTTCGGTACAACCCAAATAGGTGATGGCCATGGCGAATGAGACGGCCTAATAATATTTTGACATAACATGTTCTAGATTTGTGAGTTAACTTCTTGTTTGTGGATTTCAGGGTATCTATACGTCTTAGTATACACTGGAACCTCATCAGAAGTTTTTATGACATGTTTTACGTTACTCGTGAATGATAATTGATTACCATAAATATGAAATATGTCAGAGTATTCTTTAATTAGTTTCATTATCTCGTGTTGTTCCTCTGAATTCATATGTTCGGTTCGAATTTTTGATGTATCAAATTGAAACTTTTCGAATTTGACATTATTAAAATTTGGACAAGAAGTGGGCTCGTATTCATCGAAAACTTCGGCGTCCATTGGTTCGGTCATGTCAACGAATAATTGAGAATTTGATGAATTCAGTATAGAGCAAATAGCTTGATGATTTTTCACAACAGTTAAACATTCTGGTATTTCTAAGTGTGAAATTTTTGTATAAGGGATGATTGCTTGTCCATCACTTATGTTTCTGATATTTATCTTGATTATTTGTTCGGATCTCGGTGGTACAACTATGCAATTCGTACACGGAGATACTTTGTGAAATTCAAGTTTTACTTTGGAATTTGGAGTGATCAAAACATTTTCTTTCAAATCAATAACAATGTTCAGCAATTTCAAATTGTCAAGCCCTAGGAGACAGTCAAAATGGACATGAAATTTGAATAGGTGGAACTTCAGAGGTACACTAGATTTATCGAGTATTTTGGAACAGGGTATCATAGTACTATATTGTTCAGTTGATGTGCCATGTGCAGTTGTGATTTGGAAAGGATCAATTTTAATTAGTGATTTGAAATAAGTCTCAGCAATATCAGGTCGATTGAATGATTTTGTACTGCCGGTATCTATTAAAAATTTTAAATTATCTTCTGGAAAAATAATATGAGGAAGTTCGCTTGTATTATTTGTTAGGTTCATCCTTCGATCATTGAACAGACTAGATAAGTAATCCACACCCCTGGCAATACAGTTTGTTTGAAAGCAACATCTATAGTATCTATCTTTTTCTGAACAAGGATAGCAGGAGCTGATTCTCCCAGCACCAGTGCCGTGTTGTCAGAGGGGGTCGAATTTATTATTAATTCATGATGAAACCAAATTGAAAATCCGTAACAATTTCAGTGGTACTTTTCAGCATTTCTTGGTGGGAAAATCAACATCCTTATACTTCCTTCACATTGTTATGAAAAATTCGAATACGTACAATCCTATGGTGATTTTTGTAACTTGCTTGTAATCAATAAACTTATTATGACCACGTCACAAGGAAAGTTCAATTCTCAACGCCATGTGAAGCAATATACTCACTATTCAGTAAACAGTGTGTCTACTTAGTCTTAATCATAAATAACGTTCAATTTCGATAATGAACATTTATATGTTTGGCGATCAGTGACGATTTACGATTTCAAAGTTCAGTACCTACTAGTGGAAATAATTTTCAAAAAAGTGAAAAACTCGTTTTCAAGGCAAATAGATATGATTGCATATTTGAATGTAATTTTCAAATCTGAAGATGAAAATTTTTTATATCATTTCACGATATCGTCAAAAATGAAGGAAGTTTCATCTTGCGCAGAATTCTGACGCAAAAAATTGATGTCTGATTATTTCATTTCATGTAGATAGATGAGAATCGATAATAAATATGTGTAGACAAGTATTATGACGAAATGTTATATCAACAATAAAATCATGATGTGAAGATGTAGCAAATAGCAGTGTTTCTTATTTAAGTTGAATCTTTCAATTTATTTGCCTCATGATGGAGTCTTACAGTGAAATATTTCTTCAAAATTAGTTTGACTAGTTCCATTGGGTGATGTTGTGGAGGGCCAGGGTCAGTGTTGTTCAAATGCATCAAAAACAGTCAACGGTAAATTTGTCATTGTTGTGTGTACAAGAAGTATAGAAATATCCTTATATTTTTTATCAAAAATATTAATTGAGTTCATCATTATTCTCAGTGATTTTTCAACAGCTTTGCATATTTTGACTACAAATAAGGAAGCATTTATCAGTGCTACATATTTCACCACAAGACACTGTCGCAGCTGACCTATGGGTATAATCAATATAATCTAATCAATTCAATTTAAATTCATTTTTATCCATTCCATTTGGGAAAATGCTTCAAAATCTCGAATGATACGACAATGGTAACTCACCTATGAAATGACGTGTTTTGATCGCCGGTTCAAATTGTCTTTAACACACCTCACAACGTCTCACCATTATATCAAATCACCAAAACAGGAAATAAACTGAGTTTCTGATGAATTCTGAGTACACAAAACTGAATACAAGTTGAATAATATCGATAAATCAAAACGTAAATAATGACAGATACCAAACAAAGCAATAATCGCCGTTGACTGTCAATATCAAATTGCGGTGTTGCAACGTTAAGCAAAAAGTATTCATGATACCCATGCTGCTCCTCGAGCCTCCAAGAAAGTAAAATTGCTGAGTCTCAGAATAATGTAGCGATCTTCTATTAATCAGAACCGATTCATTATCGTCATGACCCAAATTTATTATTATATTTGTGCATTGAACTACATGAACTCATAAAGGACTCTAAATATTATGGACTATTAATCACTTTTTGATGATTGAATATTACAACACTGGCGACGATTGGGTACTAATATTATGATAATTCTGGGAATTCATGTAAGCATCAGAATATTTGTTTTGTGATCCTTCTAGTGGGTTTGTTGTTCGGAGGGTTCATCAGTTCGAAACTATTTAATTTTGTGTTTCCGAGGCTTCTTGATCTAAAAAATGTTCATCGTGATCTTGATCTGACTCTACCGGGTGTTCAATTATAGACTGATCATCTATATTAAACAATTCTTCGGCAATATAATTCGGCCTATTTCGTCTGAAATTTGGGTTCTGATTTAATCTATGATTCTGGTTCAAATTTGCTTGATTAGGTCTCCAAGTATTCCTAGTTGAAACACTCATTGGGGTCGGTTTTGGGAGGTTTTGTGATTGATTTGGTCTGAATGCATTGAAGTTTCTATTTTGATTTTGGAATGTGTGGGATTGTTGAGATGAATGGTTCGGTCTATTATTCAATCGAGAGTTTTGAGGATAATTCGTGATTTGCAGTGGTTGAGTAATGCGCGGTTTATTTTGGAAGTTTTGAAATGATGGTTTCGTCTGAATGTGAATTTTCGGTGGTCTTTGATTGACCGCATCTAATTGAAAATCGTTCGTGAGCATATTTAATGCTTCATTCGAATCTTCCGGATTTTTCGTTTGCATTAGTGAACCAATTGGATCTTTCAATCCTCGCAACAGAACTCGAAGTGCGAAATTTCGAACGTATTTCCCTAATATAATAAATTCTTCTGCAGTTGCGCCTGTAGTCAACTGAGAGATTTGCAGATTGAGAACATGTTGGATTCTATTGTAGAATTTAAAAGGTGTCTTGTTGACCTGTTTTAGTTCTGTCATCTCAATATTCAATGTAAAAATATCGCGTTTATCTGCGTATGTGTTCAATAAAGCATTCCTCAAATCTGCCCAATTTCTTATGATACAAGACGATATTTTTGAAGCTGCATCGCCTTTCACCTTTGCTAGGATACTAAACATCAGATATTCATTCTGAAAATCGTTCACATCCGTAACATTGTAAAATTCATTTACTAACTTCTCTGAGATTTCGATGAATCTCGGTAACAATTCCATTTCACCATGGAAATCGGGAATCATGTTGAAATATTCTTGTTTCAAGACAGCCATTGTGTTTGTTTGTAGGACTGAACTTGCAGTAATTGAAATATTACTAGTTTCTAAAGTTAATTGGGTCAGTTGAGATTGTCTTATTGGAATTGATGGTCTCGAGCGATTCGAGGGGGTTTGAGGGATGTTTGAGTCCGAATCAGAATTATGTGAATGTTCAAGATTTTCAGAATTGTCAGAATCGTACTGGTCTTGAAATGCTCTATATGACATGGGTACTTACAGCAAAATCCAAATCCACTTCATCGGTCCAAGGTCAGGCATCGGAAGAAACAGCGATTGTACTTCTCGGTTGCTGCTGATGGTGGAAACGAACGGATTCTTCTCGTCAAGCTACTCAATTCACCTGACTGGATTTTTCTACCGTACGCGTACCGATTTTTCGAATAGGTCGATAAATAGTTGAAACGAATCAACTTGTTATATCCACCAACAGTTGATCAACCTATCCTACCGACTGCGCCACTTAAATAACCTTTTCGTCAAAGTTACTTTTTAAAAAGATTTTTATTTATGTCTTACAGAAAAGTGAACAATTCGGATTCTAATTCAAGACTGATTATACAAGAAAGAACTATAATGTCATGGCCCTAACTGATTTCCGAGAATAATGTTGATGTATCGTTATGAGGAGTCCTATTTCAGTGATGTTGGTGGTTTCCATGGTCGTCGATGATTCTCACGGGAATATAACTTATATATATATATATATATATATATATATATACATTTTTTTTTCTCTCAATATTAACTTTGTGAGAACTATTTGCTCAGGATTTGGCTGAAAAATGTATAAAGCAATGTCATATCCTTTTGACATTCATACATGTATTCATATATATGATCTGCCAATGAATTATTATCATCATTATTTCAACGGATCTATTTTTCATCACTTCACAATTCGTGCATCAGATATGAAATAATTTTTGAATATCAGGAAACATTCATTTTGTTTGTTCATGAGATTGTACAGTTTCATATGATAGATGATTTCGGATGTTACATGAAATTAATTGTTCATTGGATAAAAATGTTACATGCTTTTCATGGTCATGGATCATTTGAACAGAACCCAAAAATTTCAAACTGCAACCAAAACAAAACGGTGGAATGTTGAATTAATGTGACACTCGAATCGGATTTTCAAATGATTGTTTTTGGAAGATAGTTTGACGAAATGAATTCCATCAGCTGTAGAGAATTGATCTCAGAGCTCTCTTGGAAGATATTAGTTCATCAGTCATAAAAATTGATTCAATTCCTAGTTAAGATCGGAATTTGGTAGGTGATGAATCGACAAATTCTTCAAACAATCAGTTCCATGTTCCGTATTCATGAATTCTTGTCGGAGTTTTGCATGAAACATTTTCATTCATGTAACATTTTGATTCGTCAATCTTCCATACTAGCACTTCCTAATGAAAAACAGAATTTTCCGACGAATTAAATTGTCTGTTGATTGACTGTTGATAAATTCAATTAGGCGCTGAAGTCGAGCGGATTGCTTCTGAACCACCTACTTTTCAATGCTATTCCTCATTAGAACAACTACTTCAAACCGCCACACGATGCCAGCGCCGAATTAAAAATATCAACAATGATATTAATTCATGCAAAATGCAATTCTCAACAAACATTTTGATTCATGTATCATTAGAATAGATGCCATCATCATGATAGATGTAATGAAGTGTTCGTTTTAGAAAGAATGATGAAATGAATTGCTTGCTGATGATTTCAATTCGGCGCTGGAGTCGAGAGGATAGCCACCGTCTTATTGGCGTTGTATGATCTGGCAACAAGGTATAGTCTCGTGCACCAGCAGGTTTGACAGATGAAATCCATCCCCACTTTTCCGATTTACTTAAATTTCCATTTTTCATAGTTTCCATCGAATTCAAAAGAATCCTAAAAGAGTTTAGAGTATGCCTTAGATGCTGTTGAGGAATCCACCAATGAGAGGGAAGAATCCAATTTCACCTGTAACTTGATAACTGTACTATTTTAACAAAGTCATATCTTGAACCACAGTATTTCATTTTAGTATTCTATCAACTGTAGGTTCAAATGAGCTTCAGTGAGCAGTCGAAAGAAGACGTCAAATTGAAATGAATACAAATAGAGTTACAAATATGCCTTCATTTTTTGATGTAGAGGAATCCACCAAAAATGCAATGAGAGATTTTCAGGTGACTGTTTCACATTGCTCTTGGGAACTGTACTGTTTCATTAAAGTCATTATATCTTCAACCATGGTATTTCTTTCCAGAATCACATCTTGAGTAGGGTTGAATAAGAAAAGAGAAGACATGGTAGCTGTAGTGAGTTCAGTGAACAGGTGAAAAAGATCTGACGAAGTGATGAAATATATATTATAGATAGATAGATAGATAGTTTATTCGTCTTCCAGGTGTATTCAGAATACAAACAAGATACGTCTCTAACAATAATATTATACCTATCTGTACATATATATATACATGTCAGACTAATGGCTATGAGATAGCTCAAGGTAAATAAATAGCATGAAATGCATTAAAATACAAATAATGATCAAATCAGGCCACAATAGGAACATTGATAACTAAAACATGTTATAAATATAAAACAAGTAAAAAACAAGTAAAATCCAACAATAAAATTAGCTGGCAAGTGACGGTTTATTTGGCATAGACAGTAGGGCAGTTATGTATTCCTCGATTGTGTAGAATACATTCGAGTTCAGATAGGATCTCATGTGTTTTTTGAATCTGTTGAAGTCAAATTCCTTGACATAGGAAGGTAGTATATTATAAAGAGTTACATCGAGGGAATTCCTACTGGATTTGTGCAATCTTAATTTAGCATTGACTGAAATTTATAAATAGAGGGTACTGTCATGACCATAGACTTATTATCCTGAGGAGACGGAACTATTTACATTTAAAGAAGATCAGACATTGCCAATATCTGGTCCACTGTAGGATACTATTGTGACCGATTGGAAAGTGCCGTTGCCATATTTCCAGATTGAGAACGAGATTTGCAATAATTATTGACACGTTCATATCATTTTTTCATTGTATTGCAAGTAATACAGTCTCGATGGAACATTTTTCTGAATGGTATTTTTATACATAATGAAAACCTGAAATGTACACGTTGGAATTACCGAATATTCATTTTGTGAACTATCACATTGTAGCATCATAGGATTTGTTACCCGCAAAGCGACATCGGCGCGTCCAGGCCACGCCCATTGTATGAATGATTTTTACTACGAAACTACGATCTGCCCATTTCTCGTTGCGGTGTTGTAGACGAGTGATCTTGTGTTTTGAAGTGTTGTTTTTAGTGATTTTGAATAGATATTGTGGAATTCAGAGTGAATTTTTGGACAATATGGTCCGTCACTGCAGAGTGTGCAAAAAACTTGACATTTCCAGCCCTGATGTTTCTTTTCACAAGTAAGTTGGAATACCTAACCTCCAAATTTGTTTGTTATTCCAGTGGCGTGAATATATGATGATTAGGTACTGTTTATTCATGATTGTTAATGATTTAGGTAGTGTTCATGTTTCCATGGCATAGACTTTCTTGTTCATTGCATCAAAAATTCTAAGCAACTTATTCTTGTTAACCTATTTCTCTATTACTTCAGGTTTCCCGCTGATAGTGAAAAAAGGAAAATTTGGGCATCTCTTCTTGGCTGGCAGGAGAATCGTCTGAGCAAATATCTTTATGTATGTTCTGATCATCTCGATTCGAGGATGTCATAACAAAGAAAAGTGGTAACAAATACTTGAGGCCAGATGCAAATCCACTACCATGCCATTCAGCGTTTCAGTTCGCATCTGATAGGTAATTTGCAGTTAATACTCCATTGTTTCAACATCACATTTTTCCAATACAGTACAGAAAAACAACAAACTATGTTCACGAGCGACATCATTTATTTCCTTTGTGAATTGTCCTTGTATTTAATGATATATTGTTTTGTATAAAAATCCAAAAATTATTTGCAGTTCAATTTGAACCAACACCTTCTTTCCAGTAATGAATCAAAATGTGTCATCATTATCCGAATAAATTTGTTGTATTATATGAATATTAAAAGTATGAAAGCTGTGTTTTTTGTTTTTATCAAAGCGGAGAAATCTGTGTGCAAATTATAAGGAAATTCAATTCAACTGTCTGAATGCATATGATATTGCACTTGTTTCAGTTGAACATAATATCGGGAATTACAGGTACTGACAAGAATCTGGTTATATATTTCCAATGATGTTTCATTTTTCAGAATGTTGATTGACAAATACAAAGAGAAATTACATGTTTCCATTGAGAGTACATTCGTAGCTTGTTCATAATCAAAAAGAATTTGTTTGTCTTCCTAACTAACAAACACGACGCTTCCACTCCGTACAGAACAATATTTAATAATAAAGTTATAGATAAAATATATTTCCAAGTCATGGAACCATTAGGACGGTACGCCACTGGCTGAAATCAGGGAAACAAGACACATAAACATAACAGCGTTGCCAACAAGTTGGCGAAGACAGAGAGGTTCGATCGGTAGTCTTTCTCATACTTGTGCAGTTCATTTTCAATCATTGCTTCAAAACAAAAGCAGTTTTATGAATGAGATGTTCCGTCTCCTCAGGATAATAAGTCTATGGTCATGACTCTCATATGAATTGAGGTCTACAGGAGTCTGCATATCCTACTCCAGATATTATTCTTATAGCTTTTTTTGTAATATAAAGACATTCTTAGCGTGGACACTGTTTCCCCATAGTATTGTGCCATAATAAATTCGGGAATGGAAGAAGGCATAATACGCTGATAGTAGGGCATGCGGACTGATAATGGTTCTTAATTTTCGCAGTGGAAATAGGTGTTTCGAGAGATTGACACACAGCTGCTCTGTGTGAGTTGACCAATTTAGTTTGTCATCAAGTTTGATGCCAAACATTTTTACACTATTACCATGTACTTCAGTGGCACTGGTGGAGAATAGAATGTGTTGTGTTTTATTAGTATTCAATTTGAGGTTATTTATTCTGAACCAAGTTTCAGCTCTTTCTAGTGCCTGTTTTATATTGGTCATTGAGTCTGCCTTATTATTGCAAGAGCTTGTGAGGGTTGTGTCATCCGCGAAAGCAATACAACCGTATGGATGCATATATGGAAAAAGGTCATTCATATATTTTATATGATAAATAATAATGGACCAAATACGGAGCCCTGTGGAACCCCAAATTTCATTACCTCAAAGTCGGATACATTATTTGAGAGAAACGCATACTTGTCTGTTCGATGAATAGGATGAGAAGAGGGAGAGAGTTACCCCTCTGATTCCTTATTCCTCTAATTTTTTCAATGAGAATGGAGTGTGATACGCAGTCAAACGCTTTTGTCAAGTCACACAGAGCAGCCGCAGTGTGTCTACCCTTTTCAAAACTCCCTCAATACTATCATCAACAAATTGGCTTGGGTTCAGTGAATTATTTTTGTGGAAATAGCTGTAGAGCCGGTTTTTAGAGATTATCTCGAATATTTTGCCAAAGATGGGAATTATTGATATGGGACGGTAATTTTCGATGTTTTCCTCGTTCCCTTTTCTAAAGACTGCGAGGACTCTAATTACCTTGAAGTCATCAGGAAATCGCCCTTCCTCAATAGGGCATTGGAGAGTATTGCTAGAGGCTCAATTAAGTATGAGGCTGTTGCCTTAATTATTTTACTATTCAGGTTATAAATATCATGTGAGTTTGAATTCTTTAGTTCAAAAATCGCCCTTTGGATATCCTTGTATATGATAGGTTCCATGAAAAAATGATCCTGAAATATAGTTCAGTGTGTTCTGATATTTCCAATATGTTATTATTTGGATTCAAATGAATTAATGATTTTCTATCTGATTAGATATACAAGAAAATTCTGCCACTGCAGACTAAACTTCATATATTGTTCAAGTATAAGTAAACTCTCCACTAAATATGTATTTCTTCGAAAACAGTTGATTTCTGTTTCCTGAAAATTTTTGTTCAACACAAGAGAGCTGACCCTGGAGAAAACACAATCTTGAAATCACTTTTAATTTTCATAGATTGAAGTAGACATCATGTGCTCATTTCTCTAAATATTCAATATGTTTGAAAATAGGTTATTTTCGAAATAACCTATGCAACGAATGCAATACTATGATGCAGATGCAGCAATACATCTTCATTCCATTTTCACTGTTTTCTCTGATGTGTTTCAGAAAAGCATAACAACAGAACATAATGAAAAACAGTGATGAATAGGTGTTTATTCATATTCCTACATTAATATATCAGAGTAATGATTTGAAAGTCATACTCAACTCCGATTTCAAATATCAACATGCTACATGAATTATTATCTCTAGTCATTCACATCAAATTTCGGAGATTTCAACAGAGTAACCTCGAAAGCAACCTAATAAGATTCCTTGACTTCTAATATTTTGTTTTATCATCCTTCCATCTCAAGAGAGTTGGAAACTCTGATAATTGCTAATTTGAACAATTTTGTATCTTGATAGTAACCCAATGGTCACTCAATTTGGATAACCCTGTATATACACATGTACCTGATTATTTCATTCCACATATATCATTAATTGGAATATGCAACTTTCATATTTGATCCAACTGCAAATAGGTAGTAATTCTGAACAGAAGTTACACAGAGAAAGTGCTTTTGATACTTATATTTACAGGGTGCCCAAGAACATACAGACAAACTTCGAGAGGAAAGAGGGGGTATATTTCGGACTGTGAAACAATGAAAAATTTTGAATCATACAAATGAATATTGAAGCAAATAGTCAACATCTTGAACAATTTATCTGAATCATCATTCATTTGTTGGTACAACAAAGTCCAACACGAACAGAAAGTGATTAATTGATGTCCTCCGAAGCATATTTTTTGTTAAATATCATTCTTTTCTTTTTTATACCAAAAAGGCATATGTTCACTGAATCAAAGATGTTTCTTTTGATTTCCCCTTCTACCTCTCATGGTATGTTTTTGGAAGGCCCTGTATATGGATGGTTTGATGAAAACTGAATATATCATACAGAAGAAAACTTTTATATGGTGATTCAACAGAGATCCGATACAGAACATAGAAATATAATATCTATCCACAGAAATATAATATAAACCGCGCTATCAATGAGCTTTTTGACAGCGCGAAGAATGGTTGGGCTCTAGCTTGGTACCTAGTCTCCTGAAGAGATGTAGAGAAATAATATATATCATCCTCTAGGAAATGATTTTCCTATACTTTCCATTTTACATAATTTCGTTTATTTCTGTTCTGTCATGACTTTTTTCACAATGATTTTGTACTTATATTCGACATGGGTGTATGAACATTCCCAACTTAAGTCTTCCCTATTGATGGAATGAATGATTCCGAAAGCTTGAAATAACTTGGAAGAGTAAGCTTTTTACTTCGCTACATTCCTCAATATTCCCTAGTTCTACTAGTCAGCAACGACTTCCTATATATATATATTTATTATACAGGGTAACTCACGATCGATGGTACGTTAGACGTTTATGGAGAACGCAAAGCAGGATTTTTCTGAAAATTTCGCATCTTACATTCTATCACCTGTTAAATCGATCTTAAATATTTTTGAAATCGCGACGTTGCCCTTTCTATCAAAAAGTCCTAGCAACTTCATTTTTTTGAATGGAACACCCCTTATATTAGCAAATTTTCAAAATTGCCTTTTCATTATAATACTCTTTTGTTAATAAATCCCTATACCTATCTCTATCGGTTTTCAAGATAAAAAATGATTTGTGTTAAATATGATCCGAAACATATCCCTGATTGAACATATGTAAATCAGGGCTCTCGAATCATAAAGAGTTGATATTCTAGTGGTGGTTTGGACAGGCTTGATGTATTCAATTCACACCGAGAAGTCGCCTCCATATCATACAGGGCGTGCTGAAATTATTATTATATCCGTTGTTCATACAAGTGGTCAAAATTTCATTTCTCAAAATGGTACTCACTGTTTTTACTCAATGAATTGAAATGCGAATGAAAATGCTACAAGATGACATAGCATGTCCCTATACCTAAATCATCAAGTTTTCTTAATAAAGCCGCTTTTTGTGAAAAATACAATTTTATGAAAAAGTTAATTTTTAATAGCCATGGAAATATCAAACTCATGACAGTTCGGTGACATTAGTGAGTAATTCAGTAATTGTAATTGACAGTGTTTCAAAAAATCTCCCAGAATGAACGCGAATATCGATTATTCAAACGAAGTTCCTATGAAGTTATTTATCATACACGGACAATGTGATCAAATCATTGCCACACCTTGCAGAAAATTCAACCAAATGTATCCTGAATTGATACCAATGAACAGGAGGAAGTTTGTGAGATTACAAAATGATTTCACCAACTATGGCTCAAAGTTAAAAGCGCCTCCAACATTATCAAAACCTGTTGACGTTTCGGCATATTTTCATGCATATCCAGAAGCATCCATTCTTAGTGCAGAAAAAGATTCGGGTGTATCACATGCTTCAGTACAAAGAATTTTGGGAAATCACAAAATGCATCCGTATTAATTCAGTAAAGTTCAAGCTCTCAATGCAGAAGACTTCGAGCGGGGAGTGCATTTTTGCGAAGCCCTTTTAATGCATACCCAGGAGGATCCGCAATTTTTGTCGAAAATAATTTGGAGCAACGAATGAAAATTCACGAGGGATGGGATTATCAATAGAAGAAATAAGCATTTTTCGAATGATCATAATCCTCATATAACAAAAGAAATGGTTTTTCAAGTAAAATTTGACCTCAATGTTTTCTGTATTTCAAAAAATAATAAAATCAGCTTTTTCATTTACGATGGCACACTGAATGCTGAGAGAAATATTCAAATATTGAGGACGACTGTGACAGATTTCCTCGAAAATTTGCCTTCAGAGGAATATAGGAATTCATAGTTCCAGCTCATTCAACTCAGGAAGTTTCCAGGAAACTTAACACGAAATGTTTGAGGATCGTTTGTCTGGCCATTTTGGTCCGTGGGACTGGCCACCGAGATCACTTGATCTCACGCCGCATGACTCTTTTCATGGGGTGTTTCAAAAGAAAGGGTGTACAGTACTCCAGTGTCTACCAAAGAAGAACTGCGACGGCGAATAGTGTGGTGTATTGAAGATTTGGATCCTCATGAAATTCAAAAGGCAAGC
Organism: Gastrophysa polygoni; assembly: GCA_963576655.1. NCBI lineage: Eukaryota > Metazoa > Arthropoda > Insecta > Coleoptera > Chrysomelidae > Gastrophysa > Gastrophysa polygoni. The sequence goes on from OY755083.1 coordinate 26,720,710, forward strand.
ACGAGTCGCTTACAAAAGCATATTTTAAAATGTTCAGAATGTAATGGATAACATTTCGAGCATTTATTGTGAAAATGTGATATTTTGTTCATACTTCACTTTCGTTCCTCCTAATTCTGTTATTTTCTGTACTTTCACAGTGAATTCAGCTTTTTACCTAGATATGCTAGATAAGCTTATTTTTGATAAAGTTGTTGGAAACTTCGAGCCATAGTTGATGAAATTATTTTGTAATCTTACAAACTACCTCTTCTTCATTGGTGTCAATTTAGGATACATTTGGTTGAAATTTCTGCAAGTTCTGGCAATGATTTGATCACATTGTCCGTGTATAATACATAACTCCATAAGAACTTCGTTTGAATAATCGATATTCGCGTTCATTCTGGGAGATTTTTTGAAACACTGTCAATAACAATTACTGAATTACTCATTAATGTCACCGAACTGCCATGACTTTGATATTTCCATGGCTATTTAAAATTAACTTTTTCATAAAATTATATTCTCCACAAAAAGCGGCTTTATTAAGAAAACTTGATGATTTAGGTAGAGGGACATGCTATGTCATCTTGTAGCATTTTTATTCGTCTTTCAATTCATTGAGTAGAAAACAGTGGGTACCATTTGACAACATGAACTTTTGACCACTTGTATGAACAACGGATATAATAATAATTTCAGCACGCCCTGTATGATATGGAGGCGACTTCTCGGTGTAAATTGAATACATCAAGCCTGTCCAAACCACCACTACAATATCAACTCTTTATGATTCGAGAGCCCTGATTTACATAGGTTCAATTAGGGATATGTTTTGGATCATATTCAACACAAATTATTTTTTATCTTGAAAACCGATAGAGATAGGTTCAGAGACTCATTGTCAAGAGAATATTGTAATAAAGAGGCGATTCTAAAAACCTGTTAATATACGGGGTGTTCCATTTAAGAGAATGAAGTTGCTAGGACTTTTTGATAGAAACGGCAATGTCGCAATTCCGAAAATATTTTAGATCGACAGAACAGGTAATAAAATGTAAGATGCGAAATTTTCAGAAAAATCCTTCGTACCATCGACCGTGAGTTACCCTGTAGAATCTTCATAGCTTGTTGAACCTGTAACCTTTTTTTTCTCCAAATAAACATTATTATCATTATTATATTGAATTATGATCATCGAAGGCAGGGAAACCGACCAATAGTGCTGAATTTGAAGTTTACTTTCTATACAAAACTATTATAAAAAATTCAGACAAGAAGCAAAGGAGCTGAATTCAATTAAAAATGTCAAAATATGACGTTCTTAGTGGATTATAAGGTTTCGGATCAATAAACACCACAATATATCATCAAAGACTATAAACGTTACAGTTAAATATTCTTTGATTATGTATCATATGAATATCATAGATTCTATAAGATAGTATACTGTGCTCACACCAACAATTTCTACATCGTTCCCGCACTCCACATTGTGCATACAGGGGATGCACACTTTCGTAATTATGCCGCCCGACGCCAGAGCCGAATTGAAATTATCAACAATCATATCAATTCATGCGATTTGAAATTATCAACAAACCTTTTAATTCATGTATCATTAGAATTGTGGTCAATATTATGATAGATGTTCGTTATTTTCGAAATGAAGATGGAATAAATTTTTCGTTGTTGACTTCGAACCGCTTGAATGAATATGATTGTTGACAATTTTCGTTGTACTGTCGACCTCACAGTGCTCTTTCTCTGTAGTATGGTTGCATCAAACTGAATTGAATTATGGACAAACATTTCAATTCATGCAAGTTACAATTCGATTCTTCATTAGATCAGCGATATCTGAAGCCACCGCCGATACGGTTTCCAAGAGTTATCATGCAATATGCTGACTTTGCTTACTTCACTACATACTTTTATAACATTTTCATTTCAGTCTGACTTAATAATTCTAACTATACGATGAAACAACAAGCTGCAATAATATCAGATGCTATATCTAAATATAATTAATTACATTCAGCTTTGAAGAATATCTAGGAGAAATTGAATATGAATATTGAAGAATTCAATAACACTGCGGGTGTATCGAACTCAATATTGCACACTCGAATCATAACAGATAATGTCAATTTACTGGATCAAATGATAAATGAATTGAATGAGGAATATAATATTGTTAAACAATCAATATTGAACATCTAAGAGATGAACTATACAAAATAAAATTACCTTCTTACACGGAATTGCCTATTCATGAAGATGATTACGACTCAATTCACGAATTTTTCAATTTCAAATTCATAAGTAATTCACAACAAGAAACTTGCGATCAAAATACCACTAGTACAAGATCAAATGTTCACTATATATAATTTGATTCCACTACCTTCTCCATTCATCGACATATATTCCCATATGTATAGACCTCTCATATCCCTATTTGTTACTGAGTAACACTAGATCACAATATGTCAGATTTGACTTCACCACAGCCATAGGATTTGACCCTGGTTGAGTTTTCCTTTTTCTCCATCGCATTTCGCCTATCAATGTTCTTAGCTCCGTCAACGTGAATATTTGCTCTTGCAGACATGAGTGCTTCTAGCTCTTCTTGTTTTTTTTTTCACTCTCTGTTTCCGGCGCATATCATCAGATGTTAGAACACCTTTCAATATTTCGAGTGTCTGCTGATCTTCAGGTCTCGCCCACCATGCCTGTCGGAGTCTCATATTCATTTGGTGATGTATGCAATAATTAGCTATCAAAGGTAGTTTATCGTTTATCGTTTATAGTTTATCAAAGTTAATGATATGTGTAACCATATCATCCATTGGATTATTTCTGAAACTGAAGAATTCCGCATGAACTGTGTGCGCAGAAGAGCCATGACTTTGGAATCCAAAGATCTAATGATAATTCGGCTTGCTGCACGATCTCCTTCGTCCCACAATTTCAGATCCATCTGATACTTGCTAACTCTTTCAGCAAAAGCATTTTCTGCTAACGGATTCGGTTTTGACGATTTTCCCATTGCAGACTTCGTATGCTCTTTTGGCTCCACGCAGTAGATTATTCACAGCAAATTTCCAAATGGTCCAATTTCTAGCACCTCTCAGTTTTGTGGATCATCTCATTTCCCTCACTTTCTCAATCCCAAATGAGATGAATTCGGTGGAATGAGGTCAACTAAACCTAATTAACTGATTGATATACAATTTTGATGGTATGTAACAGAGTCAACAAAAGCTTGCGCAGGTGATTCATAGAAATTTGGCGTTTGGCGACCAAGAAGTGCAGTTTCATATTTGCATTATAATATGTCAAGAAATCATATACTGGGTATTATTGAATAGAATAACCAATTCATATATGAACAATCTAAATCTATTCAAGCAGGTATCAAACATCTCGGCGATTTTGAGTTTTGATTGGGTGTTGATAAACGATCGGAACTGGAACAATAATGACCATTTTTCCTTCACTGCACTACACTTTGAGTGATTCCCTTGGTGCAAAGAGTGAGTTACGAGGCCTAGGAAAGAGATCCCTCGCGTTGGTGCTCTCTTCTGGGTCGTCATGGTACAGGACTGTTTGAGTTCCTGGCCTTCTTGATTTCTGACTTAGCTCAGTTGAATAGCTGATGGTTGAATTTGGCTGTTGCTAACAGTATTATGACTGTTGATACAAATGTCAGCAAATTTGATTGATTTCGGACAGAATTTTCCAATTATTGGAGTCCATCGGCAACAACAAAAATAAAAATTTGTCAATATGATTACCATCACTACGATGCCAAATAGAACATTGTATCAATTGGTATGTTGAACGATGAATTGCTTGTTCAGGTTCTACTGCAGAATTTCATCGAACTGTCTGGGTTTATGCTGTCATAGATCGTCCAAATTGATGTTGTTCAATTACAGTGGTTCCATCTCGCTTGATGTTATGTGGATTTGTTTCTGGATGCGAGTCATCCTAGTTGATATCAACTTCGGGAATGAAGTTGGTGACGTTTGAGGACTGGTTCGTAGTGAATATCAGGAGTGTTGAGACGGTATAAAATTCACATGCACACCTGGTGGCATAGTAGTCATTATCAACTCGATATCAGATTCTGACTCCTAATAACCAAATGTGCCATTCGCCTCACCTATATTGAGTATGGAATTGGATGAATAGAAACCATGCAATTCTAATCCGTACTTCTTTTTCGCATCGAGCTCTATGGGTGGATAGAAGTCGACACTCAAAATACTCCAGAGATGGTGGACGTTTGTGACATGTTATTTTTCGATGAAATGATCGACTGGGAAATGAGTGCTGCAACAATGGAGAATGCTCTGGTTCTCGGTATGTATACTACTGATATTGGAATCATTATCCGATGCTACACTCACATCATCCAACTAACAGAAACAGCGAAACATTTTTCTCAGTATCGGCCAATCATTGGCATCATCGATTTGTTGAGCATCCTCTTCACCTCGATGTTCACGACAGGACTGATATTGCGATATATCTGAGTCGTTTCGTAATTCATCTGATAACTTGTCCCGTACAATAGCTATTCCATATGAGGCGCACCCAATTAAGAGTTCTTTCGGCATATCTACAAGTTATTCCTCGTTCATCTTCAACATACGTTTGATACTCTCCCTATATATCCATCATGTGAAGCTACTACTTGTTGAGAGGAATTTCCAACACAGATGCCCACATCAGACTGTGCCGTGAGCTTGTTGTCGTTCATAATTATACATTATTATGAGGTCTTCTGACGACTTCACCACCTTCTTCAGATATCTTAACAACTATTGGGGTGATGGTAGATCTCCATAACTATCATAATATCTCTCCACACTTTTCGTATGCAACTCAATGTGTGCCATCTCCTTCAATACTATCAAGATTCATTGTGGCAGATTCTATGCGATTTGGGCCGGACTTCGGAAGTGTGGAAACCTCATTTTCGCTATGTGGTGTGCGAGATCGATGTTCGTTAAAGCCCTCCGAGGTAATGTTGCTTTTTTTTTGAATTTCGATATGGCTTCAGAGAGTCTCCTTTGCCAACCTCTCCAAGAGCAATAGCCTCCATGTATTGATTGTGGCGTTTTGCTTAAGAGAGTTGCTCCTTACTTTCTCTAGCTGAACTAATAGCGCGCGCTATACGCGCGCTACCTGCGGCCAATCTCCCCAATGCTGATAAGCCAGCAGAAAAAGGTATAAGAGGGAGAATCCCACCAACCTTATGAATTGGTATGAATTGCACCGATTGCCATGAGGCGTAGCCCATTTGGCGTAGCACATTACGGACTTTGACCAAAAGCAGTTTTTCTCCTATGCGTGGTTGATTTCTTCTTCCTAGGAACTCGGCGATTCTTCGTTTCATCATTCTTGCTGAATCCCATGCTAAAGCAACTTCTTCCTCCTATTATGCTGGTTACTAACCAAAATGCAGCCTTTTACCCAAGGTATCGTCTCTCGATTCAGCTCGTGCCCAGGCAGCTTCTTCCAATTTTCTATTGGTCAAAAAATGCCTAGCAGATAGATTGGTTGGATGCCTGAGGTATGATATATCGTTTTCTTTGCAAGCTCCATCCAATTGATTCATTGCCGTATCACCACGAGCTTATTTCACTTGTAGTTTCGTTCCAGGTTCACAATATTGATAGCCTTCATGAATGTGTAATTCGACGGGTGATTTATTGATTGAAGTGTCAACAAGTCGATGTTTCATGCGAAACACAAGATGTGATCAGATGTCATTTCTCTATGGGGCGTCATAAAAATTTGGATTGTTTTTATCTAGCTCAGACGTATTACAGAGTCTCCAAACATTTGATTCGCGACAACTCCAATATCATAGTAATGTTCAAACAGGATGACACCAATTTACATCCTATTTTCTCCGACCACGTATTCCTTCGATGTGAGTTTCAAACAATTCCAAGATATGTGTGCGCATAGTTGGACAGATGAATATGGATTTGTCATTATCGATAAATATAGTAAAATACGTGGAGGTCGATATAGTGAAGGATTTGACAATTTCATATATCCTTGATGTGATTCATTGAATCCTCATATATCGCAATGAGCACATCTAACGAGAAAATGGGAGAAATAGCCTCTCAAATTCATCTCAAAGGCGAGCTTGTTGAAGAAACTGATGCACTGAGAACAGAATTCACGCTACATTTGCATAATTCTGAATCTGGTGATCGCAATTATGATACAGGATTTGGTGTTAGCATATATACCGAAACAGGGGAATTCAGAATGGAAAATATGGGAATTCGTTTCCCACTGAACAAAATTCAATTATGGAGCGAAGCATGATGTTTCCGGGTACATCTGAACTATTTGATATTCACGGAACATGTACCGAAATCAAGTAAGGCAGGCATAAACTGCTCTACTAGATAATACAAGAGCTGCATATGAAAACTACAATATCAGAGAGGGACTGAACGCTAATACCAAATCGAAGGAAAATTATCAGCAGATCATCGAACCAATAATTGGTACACCCCATGAAATGAGAACTCTGCAACAGCAGCAGCAGCAGCCCAAATCAAAAGGTGGTGAAGGAATACTGCGAACAATACCTCCGAAAAAAATCTCTGAACATATCGCAAGGAATTAATTCGTATAATAATTTCCATCCAAAGCATACATTGTGATGTTTAATAACGATAGTGTCTCAGTCAACTCATTAGTATATGAATATTGATTGCGGTGATCACAACAACTATTTCTGAGACGTGAAGAGGAAAAACATTATCATGAAAATAACCGCTACCAAGAGACAGATTGTTGATGAATTACATAGACCTTCGCGCCGCAACTTCAAGAGTAGGAGAACGATTATGAAAGCCTTCGCAGACCTTTATCAAATTGATTCGGCTGATATGCAATATTATTCTGAAGATAATGGTGGTTACAGATATATATTATACGTCATCGACTATTATTTTGAGTATCTTTGGACTTAGCCGATACTTGAAAAAAACGGCTCAGAATTGACACATGCAATGCTGGGAGTATTGAAGAGAGCAGAATACATACCAAAGAAAATGCAGAGTGATCAATTCTATAATGTGCACCTCAAAAAATTGATGGTGAAAGTCATTTTGGACCATTTTTCAACGTTCAGTGTGATGAAATCGGCAATCGTCGAGAGTTATGAGAACTTTGAAGAGCTGGATGTATAAGAAACTCTCTGCAAGAGGCGAATTCAAGTGGCGTGATATTTTGCCTCATCTTACTGACGAATACAATAAAAGAAATACATAGAACGATAGGTATGAGACCCTCTTACACCTCTCACAATACTAAGCGCCTATGGTCACCCGAAAATGTTTTTGAAGGCGAAATATTAGGTCGGTGATATAGGTGGGATTTTAGAAGAAGTGTTTCCTGCAAATTCTTCCACAGAACTGTTCAAATATCCGAAGCGAAATTAACTTATACCAGAACTTACGAACTCGAAGATATGGAAGGACACCCAATCGACGGGTGTCTTTATGAATTGGAATTATTGAAAACTGAAAAACTGAACGTATACTTGGTGGAGAAGGTTTTGGAGACGAACACAAATGTATGTCAAATGGCTTGGATTTTTTGACAAATGTAATTCTCGACATTCCGGGATGCCTACTGGAACTTAAAGCGACAGCAGGGTGTATTGCGCGACGTCGCGTTAAATTTCTTCAAATTTTATCTGTTCATCGGGTGATGGCGCTACATTATTTAAACTTGAAGCGACAGCAGGGTGTAATGCGCGACGTCGCGTTAAATTTCTTCAAATTTTATCTGTTCATCGGGTGATGGCGCTACATTACAACGTTGCCAAACTTATTTTTCACTCCCATATACCCTACCTACTAGGTTACGAAATTGATTTCCACCGGAACGAATTTCATATCCACCGTCAGTAGCAGTAGAGAAGAAAATAATATAACCGTCGCTATATATTCATATTGAATATTATTTTGGAACTAGATGGAGAAGTCAAAATAATTGTGCTAGACAGAATAATTACGAGAAGACATAAGCATAAGAGACTGTTTCCTAGTGTTAGTGTACGTTTCATTGTCATCAGACTCCAGTCATTTTCCAAAGGACGTTAATTATCATTTATCCTGTTCTCTATGTGATCTGGCTAACATACATAGTGTTTATTATCTGTATTGGGTGGATCCATTATATTATTTTTTGTATACAATTGTATTCATATCTTTAATAATGAATAGGGGGTGATGAAATCATCTTCATTGCTGTTTTCAAATGTAGAGACCAATAAGCTGGAAAATAATACTTCTTCATTCAGTCCTCAAGGTTTTATAAAGTTACGACTGATATTGAGAACTGTCTGTGGTTAATCGAGAAGGTGGTATATTGATTTTCATTTTATAATTATTATAATTTCTATTGTCATTTCTTGAAAGGATGACAGAAAATCCCAAGAATCTGTAAAAATGAGGAGATATATTGAAGTTCAAAAAACTTCGAATTGATACAATAATGATTCTATTAAAAAAATCTCTAGAATTTGTCTTCCAAAGTTATGAATTATCACTAGGTATTCAAATTATTGGAGGATTTATATTCCTAATAACTGACAACCATGAAAATTTCAGCATTTTTGTACTTTAATATAGAAAAAAAGATATCCTACAATAATATTCAATGATAGTCATAAATTTCAAGATAACTATTGCAATAGTTATCCTTCAACTAGACAGCGAAGCATAGTAGCCGATTGTTCAAATATATTTTACAAATCACTACAATTCGCACAATCTCTTTATTTTCCCTGTTATGTCACATCATCAAAGAAAGCCATAGAGGCCAATCATTTTGCAGTGAATCAAAAATATAGTACTAACAGGAATTGAAAATTATCATAATCATTTTCACTGAAAGAAATATCTCACCTACTGCAAATACAATATCAATACGTATGACCTATATTATCTTGAACAAAATCTAACGTCAGTATTCTCAATCAATCCTACGATGAATCAGAACATTTCACAATCCTCAATATCTGTTGATATTTATATATTCTTGTGGAAACTTTGGAATGTATTGGATATTTCACCGCCAGTGTTAATACTTTGAAAAAAAAAAGTAGCAGTAAAACTTTCAAACTCACTGATAAATAGAAATGATATCATATATTATTGAAGAGACTCTTCAACTTTAGGAAGCAATGCATATGGAAATGGTTTGCTGTTTATTTCAAAATTCTTCATCCTTTGGTTTGCTCTCTTGCTCTCGCAATTCTCACATTGAGCAATACTTCTGCATTTGATAATTGTGGTTGACTTTTCGTGAATGGAGGCTGAACAACACCAATTTCATAAATGAACATTTCATATTCATTTACTAGTTCTGTAATCAAGAAGCCTTCATGATATGAAAATGCTTTTTGCATAGAAATGTAAGTTTTTCAATTATGCTGATTTGTCATGAAATTTCATTAACTGAGGAACATCCTCCATAATCTTCACTAATGTATGCAATGGGACCAGCTGCAGAAACTCGTGTCATGAACTTTATTGTGTGCTTTCGTTGTTCTGCCCATAAGTTTTCAGTCTACAATATAAACATTTCAAATATTGAATTGGAATCGGTATTGCAGTGCAATCAAGTACTACTCCAATCTGAAATTCTTGGAAATGAATTGACATATTTCTACTTTCATTTCCTTTTTAGAAGGCCATGATGTAGCTGGTTCTGATATTTTTGAAAGCATTATTTGAGTTTCATGAGAAATTATTCTACATGTCCATTCACTGATATTAATAAAAAGAACCTAAAAAAAAACATATAAAACAACATACCTCATATCTGTTTTAAATTTTATGAATTTGAAAATAATATATTGATTGCTTGGGAAATCTAACACATATTCCGACCATAACCTTCAATAATTCAAATGATGATGAATTTGCCATTATGATGATAAGAGGACTCTGTAATGATTATTTCTATGACAGACCTATTCACAGAAGAAAATCCTGTTTCCACTTCAATACTTCTGGTTGTTTAAGAATCATCTTTTGTATACATTCAATTTTCAACTGTAGTATTCTACAGGTGGCTATTCTTTCTTCACTCACAAATATAGTGAGGAATACATCGGCATGATAATATATATGTGATCGAACTTGATATAAAAGGTGAACACTATTTGAAACATATTCGTGAGAGAAAAACATTGATGCTTCCCCTAATTTGCCACTAGTGAATGGAACAGTACCTATCACCAATAAAAAATACTTCATGATGTGATTATCCAAAGAAAAGGTGTGATTTCTGAGATTACTCCTTACATGTACATCGTTCCAATGTCCGCTACTTTGAAGTGGAAGGTACTGAAATGGTTTCTTCAGCTCTCATTTACCTAATTAAAATGATCAGTATCGAAAACTTTCTTTCCCCACTTTGCTGGAACTTCGAAGAAGAATCCGAGAATAGAGCTTTTGAGGTTGAAACTGCTGACTTTTTCAAAAGTGCCTTATATGATGTGTAACCTGCAATTAATCATGAATAGTCCATATTCTCGTCCTAATTTTCAACTCACCTACTTGGAAAAAATAATTGGTCCTTAGTAAAATGCAACGAACAAATACGATTTGTTTTCGTGATTTGTCTTGTAAGATTTCTCTTGATACACGCATCACGTCTGATCCTCCACAAACACAAAGGACTGTTTATGTTTCGGAAAAATGTGAGATGTTTACACTACATTGCTCTTCTTCAGCAATATATATACCATGCTGCAGCCATCAACAATACAGTATGAGTATTATAAATGCGCTGTTTTCGAAATTTCGAAATCAGATGCCAAAGGCGCTGAATTCAACTTGAATTGGTTTTGTTTGTATATCAGCTGTGTACATGACCAAGTTAGTTCAAAAATGACCACCAGATGCATCGCATCGTCACCTTCCCAATAGATAATTTTTATAGGTAAACAGCCTTTTTGGTGCAACTTTATGCTAGTCGTTTTCAAATGAAGTTTCGAGGAAAACGGGCCGACAGGCATACATAGAGTGAACCTGAAATTTCTGTACAAAATGATACCACGGTCTACTGAGACCAAAATAAGATTATCGAACTAAACTCACCTCTATACCTCTATATGTATATTGAAATTGAATATTTTTTTGGATTTATTTCAATAATTCAATATTCTCGATAGATAACGTTCTGAAATTCAGTAGGTAGACTGAGAAGATTATTTTGCATGAGAAACATGTCATACCATTTCGATTGACTCACAGGGTGTTACATATTTTGAATACTGTCAATTGAAACATTAATGGAACTTTTTCTGAGCACGCTACTGACCAGATCTCAGTGCTGTTTTATACTCTCTCATTCGTTACCTAACTTTCAATCCTCTTGAAAGTTTGTGATATTTCCTATGGTTTGCGAGTGAATTGACCAAATTCAATTTGATGCAATTACAAATTTTAGTCTTATACCTTTTAGAGATATTCAATTATTGTAGGTTAGTACTTTCTTCTCGTAGAAAATTGACACTGATCATCATTCAATACAGAAATCCTTCACCGATTCTGAAACGAAAGGTGAAATTGAATTTTGTCAATTAACTCGCAAACCAAGAGAAATATCACAAACTCTCAAGAGAACAGAAAGTTAGGTAATGAATGATAGAATATGAGAAAGCATCGAGATCTAGACAGTGGCGTACTCATGAAAGTTCTATATATTGTTCAATCGATACTATTCAAAATATTCCATTTCAATGCCCTGTACCGACTAAACGAAGTATTAGGTATATAGTTCAGGGTTTTATTGTATAGCTGGTTTCCATCACAATACCATTATCGTTTCTTTCATTGGTTCCTACTTTGTATCGGTATGTAATCAGCGCACAACCAGTGACCCATCATATTGATTTCCCTAGAATTGGCTGCATTCGGCCAGAATTTCCCGCAAGTTCACTTTTGCTGAGATACTTTCGCCATCTGTCGGGGGATGGTATAACGCACATTGTTGGCAACACACGGTTTCCAGCAGACAGGCAACTCTAAAAACTACCACTAGATGCTGTCGAGCCATCATAGAAACAGCAAGATAACATTTTCCATATCTCAATTTTTTTCTTGAAAAAAAATCACTATGGAGAGCATCTCATTGCAGCCACATTTCGTTCGAGCTACAGTTCCTTGGCCCACAGTAGGGATATCAATAACGGGTGGTTAACACCGAAAAACCGGTGTTATCTTTCCAGTTGAACGGTCAAAATCAGTTATTTTTTACCACCTATTATAACCGGACAACCGGTTTTTACATCCAGCAATAATCTGTGAAAAAAACACGTAGACTTTTTCGAATGTCTCACTCTCTCTCTCTCTCTCTTAATCAAATAAATTAATTCAATAATGAAATATCCAATAATTTGATCAAGCAGCAAAAGGCCGTATAGTCATGGCAGCTGAGGCAGTTGAGAAAAGAAGTCAGCGTGAACACTAACAGTGAACCCAACCTAATTGTTTTGGTCAGCAACGTAGCTCGTATCGAACCTCAATTCAGTAAATTTGTGTTAGTCAGTTTTTTGTGTCATTTCTGGTTTTATAGTGTTGTATTGTGAATTTTCCACAATGGAGATATGTATACTTTGTGGTATTATTGGAGAAATGTCCTATCGTTCCGTTTTGCTGCGAATTAAAATTGAATTCCATAAAAAGGACAATATGTTCATTCTCATATATACGGGGGCAGATATGGTGAGGTCGTTTTTCTCGAAATGCACGATAGACACACAGTCGGCGCACAATCCTATATATGAAAATAAGCCTTAACCGAACAACCAGTTAACCGGGACAACCGGTGTTTTATATCAGTTATAACCGGGCAGTTAAAACTGGTAGTAAAATATCCGGGTAATTGGAAAACCAGTGTTCTCAAAAAAATTGACATCCCTAGCCCACAGTTTGTTACATAGTCAATGCCCACAGTCTCCGACCAAACCCGAAGGATGCGTGGTTGCCATATATAATGTGAATACTCCAAGATTTACGTCTCGTTTGTGCCACATCTCTTTCAGACCACATTTCGTTCAGGTCATATCTCGTTGCAGCCACATGTCGTTCGAGCCACATTTCATTTAGGCCACATCTCGTTGTAGCCATATTGCGTTGGGCTCTCAGTATCCAAACAAACCCGAACAATGCGGTGTGGCTGTGAAGATATGTGGTCTGAACGAAATGGCTTGAAATAGATAGGGCTCGAGAGAGATGTTAGTGAATGTAGCTGATCCTGGATTATATCTGACAAAACTGCACCGTTCGGGTTTGTTCGGGGACTATGGGTCCAACGAAATGTTGCTCCAATGATATGTGGCCTGAACAAAATGTGGCTTGGAAGATATGTGGCTTGAACGAAGTTCAGGCCACATCTCATTGCTACCACATTTCCGAACAAACCCGGACGTTGCTGTGTTGCCATATATAATGTAATACTTAAGAATTTGCTGAATTCACGTACGGCTCGTTCGAGCGACATCTCTCTCAAGAAATATTCATTACAGGCCTCATCTCGTTGCAGCCACAATTCGCTCGAGCTTCATTCCGTACGAGCCACATTTCTTTCAGGCCACATTTCGTTGCAGCCACATTTCGTTGGATCCACATTTCGTTGGACCCACAATCTTCGAACGAAACCGAATGATGCGGTGTAGCTGTGTATATGTGGCCTGAACTAAATGAATGTTCAAAGAGATGTAGCTCGAACGAAACGTTAGTGAATGAAGCTGATCGGGAAATATCGGATTATATGTGGCAATACTACATCATTCGAGTTTGTTCAGGGACTGTGGTCCCAACAAAAGAAGTGGCTCTAAAGAAATGTGGTTTGAACGGCATGTGGCTTGAACGAGATGTGGGTTCAACTAAATATGGCTCAAACGAGATGTGACTCGAACGAAATGTGGCTTGAACGAAATATGGCTTGAACGAAATGTGGCTGGAAAGAGACGTGAAATGTGGCACGAACAAAACTTTTTAGAATATGTATGACAAAATTGTTTCATTCGGAGACTGTGAGCAATGAGTAATATATGTGTTATGTGCTGTGGGCCCAACAAAATGTGGCTCCAACGAGATGTGTCTGCGACGAGATGTGGCCTGAACGAAATGTGACTGCGACGAAGTGCACCCGCTAAGACATCACTTACCATGTTCCACTTAGAAAGGATAATACATTTTGTTGGTAACTAACACACCAACATGTTATGATGTCAAAATGATAGCCGTCTGGTTTCAATTTCAAATTTTATTTTACCACGATGAATCACGGGTCATTTTCAATTTGTTCAAACTGTTATTCACCTCTCATGGAATGATAATCACTAGCTTGCATGTCTTACTATCGAATGTAATCGAGCCCCAGATCTGAAACATTTATTCGCGAACACATATTTCAAAATTGTAATTCTTGCGTCAAGATGACTAATGACAGCTATCCGCCATTTGAAAAGAACGCCACGGTGCCATGAACACCAGAATGAGTGTCAGCTGTCAAAATTCGTCATTTAACTTTACACCAAACTGTCATGTTTAGCAAGAAAACAATATTGAATCATTTCATAGTATTCATCCAGACTAGCTTCTTGATACAAACCGCTTTTCTTCAAGTACTCCCTAGGTTTTTTTAATAATTATAGAGATTCGCGATTTATAAAACCAACAGATCTAGTGACGTCAGTGTCCGATTTTTAAAGTGTTAAATTAGTTATGTAATATGTTCTTATGACTATACATATATTTTGTTCAGTCGCTAATGAACAACCTCATACTGAGTTGCACATTTCCAATATTACTTCAGTATCTTCTGTCTTTTCCATATATTAGCAATCGTTTGGGACTCTGCTTACACCGATCCATTCGGCCACCAACCTCATACAGAGATGAACCACAGTATATTATTTTATAGAACAAGATACTTGAAATCAATGCGAAAATTCCACGTTTCCGCGCTTCCACATACGTTTTGACTATACCGGGTGTCCCAACAAAAACTTTCCACCCGGATTTACTGGGAAATGACAAATTATTTTCGGAAACGCTAAAACAGGTCGATTTTCATTTCTAGGGGGACACATGTTAGTAATGGATTTGCATCCAAAGGAACCTCCTCCACAGAGGTGAACCGATCACGGCACTGAAGCCCGGAAACCAAATTTCTTAGTTTTTATTCTGTTGACTTTTTCATAGACAAAAAATATCTGTTTTTTATGGTTCGCCTGCGTTTATGTTCTAAGAATGAATTCACAGTCCACATGATTCTTATGGAAATATCATTTGATTCGTATTCTGTGAGTCCTGAAAATGGTTTACGCATTAAAAGAACGAATTGAGTTAGTGAAACTTCACTACAAAAATGATGATTGTCTAAAAGCTGCAGCTAGAATTTTCAATACAAGGCATCCAGGGAAAAATGCATCTCATACCTATGTTCAAACGTTGATTGATAAATTCGAAAGAACTGGGTCTGTGGGAAACCAGAAACATCATCCTGAACGTCGGATAAGGAACGAGGCTGTTGAGGTAGCGGTTTTGGGACACGTGGCTATGGATCATACTCAAAGTATTCGAAGCTTGGCTGTAGCTTCAGGTGAAGCGCGATCGAGTATTCAGAGAATTCTCAAGTCACATCGATTCCATCCATACAAAATCAAACTTGTACATGAACTGAACGAAGACGATTTTGACAGATGTCAACAGTTTTGTGAGGAAATGTCTGAGCGTCTGAGAACAAATCCCAATTTGCTCTTCAATATTTGTTTTTCAGACGAGAGTACATTTTTTGTTGATGGAAACGTAAATCGTCACAATTGCCGCTACTGGAGCGATACCAATCCCAGGTTAATACGTGAGGTCCACACACAAACTCCGCAGAAGTTGAATGTTTGGTGTGGTATTTTTGGCAAAAATATCATTGGACCACTTTTCATAAATGATAATTTGAATGGATAAATGTATTTACATCTTCTTGAGAATGCCATCGATCCCATGATAACGGATATTATCGAAAACGATGGAGATTATTCGGCAGAGAACCTCCATTTTCAACAAGATGGAGCACCACCTCACCATGCAGTAGCGGTTAGAAACTTTCTGGATGAACGATATGCCAATCATTGGATAGGGTGACGAGGACCAATTGAGTGGCCAGCTAGATCACCGGACCTCAACCCGTTGGATTATTTTTTATGGGGGCATCTCAGAAGCAAAGTTTTTGCCACTCTGCCAGAGTCACTAGAGGATCGACGTGGTCGAATTGTAAACGAGTGCGACAGGAGGGGCTCATTTCGAGCAATTAATAAATTGAATTTCGATAAGAACAGGTACGATATTGATTATTTAAATCAAACCCATTACCACACTCATCTCAAGTATCAGTCATTCGATTTTGAAAAAATAATAAACGTTCGGATAGAGAATGAAGAGAGCTTTCAGATGATGTATCACTCGACCCAAGTTCCTATGATGATTCGCATCGCCCCTGTCAGGGGGATGAAGTTGCGTGACTAAATTCATCACTGGCATGTGACCCCCTAGAAATCAAAATCGACGTGTTCCAGTGTTTTCGAAAATAATTTGTCATTTCCTAGTAAATCTGTGTGGATAGTTCTCGTTGGGACAACCTGTGGCACTCGTGGTTTCTGGCAGAGATAACAATACTCCTGTATGGACGGCTGGCTAGAAGC
This sequence comes from Gastrophysa polygoni, assembly GCA_963576655.1. NCBI lineage: Eukaryota > Metazoa > Arthropoda > Insecta > Coleoptera > Chrysomelidae > Gastrophysa > Gastrophysa polygoni. The sequence continues at coordinate 26,737,466 of OY755083.1, forward strand.
GTCACGAAGCGTTGAGCGTTGACATCACAGTTTCACAAGAGTCTAGCGGTAACACATGAAGAGGAACGACAATGACAGGATGCTTACGTCACCAGTTTTGAATGGGTTTTTCGATAATTCTGTATAATTTGAAGCATGTGAGTTAACTTTCAGAACGAATGATACCGTTACATGATGTTTCCATATGAGAACATAAATGCAAATGTGGTTTCAGTTGGAAATTCGATAGGTATGTAGATCCCCAATGGTAACTCCAATCCAAAAATGTGCAGGAATTTTTCGAGTCTCTTATTTTCGTTTGTTTTGTTTTTTGTTTGTTTTTTGTTTGAATTTGACAGTTTATGGAAAGAGGTTCATCTACGAGTTAGGTTAGGGAGTTGTCTACCCGAGAAACTTCCACTGCGTTAATGATCTACGTTTTCAAGGATGTTTTTCCTTCTATTCCCACGATACGCAAAGCGCATCTATCTCTTTATCTGTCTTTACAAATTGCTGCATGTCACCTGTTTCTCGATTTTTATCTCGAATTGCCTGTAAAACTCGAACTGGTACAATTTCCTCAGGATATTTAATGCCATAACGCCTCGTGTCTATTTTTTGCAATCTTTGGTATAGAATTCATTGAGTAATACTGAAGTTGACAGCAATGGCTGCAAATATCAACACAAACAGCGTTCGGTCGGTACTGAATTCCATCATATTACTGTAGACCGTCCTAATATCTTTGTTCTATTGGCCTCTCCGATTAAGATCGCAGCGCTGCAGATGGTGACAATAGAAAGCTTGCGATGGGCCATCAATATTGTTGACTTCAATACAGCGTGCGAATTAGTGTAGTATATGTAGATTTGTGTTGTTTTATTGTCTTATATCCGTAATCTTCTTGTTTCCAAACTATGTTTCAACAAAAACATTTTGTTCTCCTACTACTGAATTACGATGCCTCTCACGTTAAGAAGCACTTCAAACCAATGGAAATTACGAAGATTGTCCGATGTTGATGCTCGGTTACCTCAATGTCCGGTAGGGGACGTATCACTTATACCGATATGCTTATACACAAAGGCATATCATGATATATGAATAGTGAATGCTCTGTTGCGCTTTTGTTTCAACCAATCCGCTTTACTACGAAAGCACCTTGGTGTCACACACACACTTTTCTTTTTTCCAAAACTCATTATAATGAGTTTTATCCCATTAGAATGACTTTTTTCTCATTGTAACGATATTTTCCAGGAAAAAAATAATTGTTGCTCCATTATTGTAGAATAAATAAGCTCAGGGTGAAAAAAGTCAATAAATTGAGAAAAAAGTAAATATAATGAGAAAAAAGTCATTATATCGAGTGAGAGTAATTATTATGAGATTTCAAAAAATTAGGTCTGCCTGACACCAGGGTGCTTTCGTACTTTACTACAGCTGATGTAGGAATCGCAAGTTTTCCTCAAGAAGGCGCCATTATTCTACAGCTGTTGTACTATGCTATGAGTTTCGTTTCCACTCATTTGAATCATTTTATCATGATTTCAATATACAACAATGTTATTTTTCTGAATGCACTGAAGTCTAGGTTTCAATTCTGTTTTATTGCAAGTTTTGTAGACCTGCAGTTTTCAATGTTTTCAGTTCAGCCACCCTGAATTTGGTAGAATATTAGTGCCCTAGTGACTCCTACATTATCCTGGAGAAGCGATTTGGTTTAATTTTTGAACATTGCCCCGAATAGGAATGAAAGCAACCTGTCTTATTTCATCACTGCTACCATCCGTTATAGGTGTAAACGAGAAGAGTGGATAAGCGATGTCTTTCTGCATATTCCCAGGGTGAATACGTAGAACACTGCAAAATATGTTGAGTTTGCTCAGTAAAAAAATTTCCTTACGGCATCCGTATTCAAGAGATGAAGGGGTCTTGAAAAGAAATATGCACATTTTCCACGATTATGTCGAAACTACTATAAGCAACTATCAGCAAGCCATCTGAACATCATTCAATTTCACACCAAAACGGGTAGTACTCTGGTGAAACTCGATACTGTGTACCGTTTTCGAAATATTTTGATGATGAAAATGATGAAGTAATAATTAGGAATGGGAACATTTACTTATTTATCGAAAATCAAAATTATTATCATTATTCTAGTGCTAGGAATGTTGATTCAAAGAAGAATGACAAGAAGAAACTCAAAATAATTTGAACTAAAAAATTAACCTGAGTTATGTTTGGAAAAATTCGCTACGAATTGTGTATCTGGCGCCCTCTATGAGGGTCGTACATAAAAATAAATTCATGCGATTGGTTAGTTTCCAAAACAAATTCATACAAAACTTCATTTCGATGGTGCTAGTAGTTTCGACATAATGGTGGAAAATTTCTATATATTTCATTCAAGACCCTTTATCTTGAATACGGATGCCGTAACGAATATTTTTTCACCAAGTACACTCAACTTATTTTGCAGTGTTCTACGTATCCTAGCAACGACGTCACCTTTTTTCGAAACACCCTGTACATCTATGATGTTCCGACAGTACCTATAGATCCCTGTCTGGTAGTTACCTGTTTGCTGAAATTGGTGGGTTGCTAACAATGTGTGTTGATTATACCTTCGCCCGATAGATGGCATGAAGATATGGCTTTTCGAAAATGTACGCTTATTCTTGGAGAATATAATAAATGGAGAAAATGGAGAATGGAATATATGACAGTTCGCAGTTTGCAGTATTGGTCAAACTTCAAGAAATCTGTCAGGACGAATAACTTCACATAAAAGTGACAGTAACCTCCAAAAGAGAACGTGTGCATTAGCTGAGCATGTCATTGACGAAAATCATAAAATGAATTTCAATGAGGTCAAAATTTTAGCTCAGGAAAAAAATTATTGGAAACGCAATTTCCTGGAAATTGTTTTCATCAATAATGAACATCCAAAATGAATAACAGATCTGATATCGGCAATCTGAGCAGCATCTATAACTATTAATTGAAAATAGAACAGAACAATTGCATTCCCAATAATATTTTAAGACTCTCACAATCAGTTCCTCAACATTAACAATTTTTCCCCGCCACTGGGTTGACAACGTGTAGGTCGAGTTGGAGCCGAACGTTTCCAAATCGTTTTGCGTCTTTTGAAACGACCAACCGTCCATTTTGTATCGTCCGTCCAGAAAACTTGCTCTTATAGTTATATATCTTTTCATTCCTCGTAATTGTCCACGAGATGAATTCTCCTGATTGATTTTTCCGCTAATGCTACATCTGTTATGTATTGCTATATCATCATCTTCAATCTCACGTTAGTAAGTAGTTTGTTGTTTGTGTAATTGACATGGTTTCTATATATACCCATTTTTTCTCTCTTTTTATAGATTGTCTTGATAAAGGAAATGAACATTTTCGAAAGCTCGGCTCTCTTCACGTCTCAGGAATAGTTGTTGTGATCACCGCAATCAATATTTACATACTGATGAGTTGACTGAGACCCTATCGTTATTATACATCATAATATATGCTTTGGCTGGGAATTAATATACGATACCTCCTCCACGTAATTCTTCTATTATAGACATTATTTCATTATCATGCCCAGTATGGCCAGCCAGTCTAGAACCTCATAAGAGTCGGAGGCGACTCACCAACTCTCCAGCTTCATTTCAATATATATATATATATATAACATATTCCTGGGGTCAAAATGAGACTTTTTTTCCCTATAAACATGTGTCCTAAAATCCACCCCCTCCAAGCTACAGACATCGCGAGATGCGCAAAAAAAATCTTAAATTTTGAATTGTGGCTACAATTATGCATCAAATATTTTGAAAATTCACAGGCACTTGTATTTTTAGACGATCTATTAATTTCTTGATTCAAATATAAGGTAACTCGAATTGAAAGGGGTGAATGAGGGTCGCATACAGATTTGATGGCAAACATTCTTTATTTCCTCCAAAAAACTTCGAATTCAGACATCATCGTTGAGTTGGCCACTAAAAAAACATACATTTCAGTCTCTTGCATTTTTTTGAATTAACTAACCGTTTTAGAGAAAATCGCTGGTAAATGAAAGGGGTGTATTTTCGAATTATTATACTTAAAAAACTTGGTGAGCTATGATTATGTTTGTCACTGGTAACTTATGATTAATTAATATCTTTCATGCCAAACTGACATTGTGGTATGTCATAACCGTCATGTCACAATCGATTCACTTTCCTCAACTTACCATTACACGCTCAGAAAACGGTTCAATTACTACAAATGTTTGTAGAAAAATAAATAATAATAATTTTTCATACTGAAAATGATTTATTTAACGGTAAAAAAAACACAAAATGAAATCTACTCTAACCATAATTACGTTAAATCAAGTGCTGGAAATGCCCTCCTCTTGCTACAATACAGGCCTCCATTCTCCTTCGCATAGACTGACGTACGCGTTCTAAAATTCTAGGAGTATTTCTTATGTGGTCAAAGCCATCTATGATTCGTTGACGAAGTACTTCAATTGAAGGCACTGGGCCTGCATCATAAACTAGGCTCTTTAAATACCCCCAGGAAAAGAAGTCCAGCGGGTCACAATCTGGTGAGCAGGGAGACCAAGGTACTGCACCTGCTCTGCCAATCCATCGATTCGGAAACCGTAGGCTTAAATACTTGCGCACTGTTATTCGGAAATGCGGTGGAGCACCATCGTGCATAAACCATAGGCGCTGACGAATTAGTAAAGGAACGGAATCTAAAAGACCTTCTAAATTGTTTTCTAAGTGTAAATATGTTTCGCCATTTAAAATTCTTGGAAAAAGAAAAGGTCCAATTAGTTCATTTTCCACTATTCCGGCCCAAACATTTAGGCTAAACTGCACCTGATGACGATTTTGTCTAATCTCGTGCGGATTTTCTACAGCCCAGACATGAGTATTGTGGAAATTTACAACTCCATCTCGGCTAAAGTTAACCTCGTCAGTGAAAAGGACGAAGGATAAAAAATTTTGATTTCTTTCGCACTTTTCAAGTAACCACCTCGAGAACCGCAAGCGTCGCGGGAAATCCTGAGGAAGCAATCCTTGTACTCGTTGAATATGGTATGGGTATAAACTATTTTCGTGCAACACCCGCCAGATAGTTACATGACAAATATCTAAGTCCCGGGCAATTTGCCTAGTGCTCGATCCAGGATTTTCGTCAATGAGGTTTAAAATTTGCTCCTCTGTCGCTGGGTTACGTTCTACTTTACCGGTGAATATCATCAAGGTGAGACTCATCAGAGTTCTTCTGTTTTTCATTAATCGCATCTTCTACGTTGGAATTCAACGTCCCATAGGCCGAAGCTTGAGCGGGTTGAGAAGAGCGAGAAGAGTTTTCATAGTGGACTCCGTAAACCACTCTTGGGAAAACGTCTTCGAGACTGCCAGATCGATGTCAGGATTGAAATCGCTGAACCTAATCAATTTTCAATGAAAAATCAACAGTCGTGGCCGGGTTCGAACTCACTACCGTTCCGGCAAATCGATCATGGTTCAAACACCTCGACCATTGTGCTACGGACCCCTTATGACTATAACATTACTGCAGGAGCTTACCTCGACGGTGTGGAGGTACATACACTATACGAGTTCGATGTTGATGTGGAGCCTGGGTATAAGCTTCCAAAAGAGTTGAAAAATATTATATATCTCTAATCAGTCCGGCTGGACGTCAGTACATCGACAACATCACGCTTAGAATTTTGGATGATAATGGTCTGCTAGTTGGTTTTCGAGGAAAAAAAATTATAGTGGAACTGGAACTCAAAACGCTCACATGAACCTGCATCGAGAATGGGTTTCTGCTTTGGGTACCAATCAAAGCGTGTGACACTAGCTGAAACCAATACCAGCAACCAGAATATCAGTAAGAAGGGGAAGCAGCGAGGTGGTGGATTCATTCGAACAGAAGTATCCAGACAGGATAGACGTAGATTATCTGTGAGCGACATCGATTTTTTGGAATCAATCGGTCTGAAGTTGCGACGATAAATCAAAATCTGAAGAAACTATGGTCGCTTCAACAGTTGGAGTCTGAAACTCGCCGAACCAAGTTCTTATCAATCACCAAGGTCTACGCCCTTATTCTCCATGATACCTATCTAACATATAGTGCATTGGATAACTCCATACATATGGGAGCTATATAAACGCTATAAATGCGATGTCAATTCATCCCACTAGAATTATACATTATTTGATCTATATTTATCATCATTATCGAGTGTAGTAGTTGTTTGATAATAAATAAAAGACGTTATATACTACTATCGTATTGATATTATTATTAGAATTCCTACCCCATGACTCATCTATCATAATCAGAGTTATCATAGTGATACAGATCATTATATATATATATATATATATATATATATATATATATATATATATACATATATATATATATATATATATATATATATATATATATATATATATATATATACATATATATATATATATATATATATATATATATATATATATACAACATTCTTGAGTCTTCGTGGGAAGCAGTTGTGACCAATTTATTGAATTTCTTTGTTTGATGTCGAGCTTTCGAAAATGTTCATTTTCTTTTTTCAGTACTTCCAATATCAATTTTCCACCAATAACCAACAATCAAATAACCATTTTCAAATCTTTGCCATATATAAACGAAATAACTCCCAAATTGATCAATCTATTCAAAAATAACATTACAATAGCACAAACTAATTCGAAAACGATATCACAACTGCATACTAAATTGAAAACTTCGATACCTATGAAAAATAAATCAAATCTGATATACGAAATCCCTTGCACAGACTGTGATGAAGTATATATGGGTCAAACGAGTAGAATGCTCAAAGATAGAATCACTTCACAGAGAAGTGATTGTAGGAGATGTGTTAAATCTTGTAGTCTCTCTGAACATGTTATTGACAAGAATCATAAGATGAACTATGATAATGCAAAAATTCTTGATTACGAAAGAATTCTTAATTAACGGGTTTTTCTTGGAATGGTACATATTAACAATAATGAAAAAACTTTGAATAAACAGACAGTTATCAAGGATCTCAGTTCGATCTAGGCTTATTTATTAGAATTATATAAAGATGATAATACTTCACCTCGTCCACCTTGAGTTCATTCATTCAAACATTTTGTATATTTTCTGCATCACTCATAGCAATCATATAGTTTTGAATCAATGTCATCGATCAACCTCGATAGTTTTGTCAATGCATTTTACAGTTTTATGTATACAACTATGTTTCTTTTTGTAGCTGATTTTATATAATATTTCATGTTAGTAAGTGATTTTCCATTATCATTAGTGAATATTTATTCATTATATCCTTCATTGTAGTTAGCCTTGACAAAGAAAATAAACATTTTCGAAAGCTCGACACCAAACAAAGAAATTTAATAAATTGGTCACAACGACTGCTTCCCACGAATATTGAAGAATATTATATATATATATATATATATATATATATATATATATATATGTTGACTATCTCTTCTCCTTCCCTCTTCTTATTCTCCTTTGTCAGAAACTTCTTCGAAAACTACCTCCAGCCTATATTTCTGAATGAGGTGGTATGGTAGGAATTCTGCAATTTCCTGGAGGTATTGTCTCAAGTTCTCAAGTTCTCTCGTGATGAGAAGAAACAATTTCTTCGCTACATCTAAAATACCACTTACCGCAAAACAGATATAATGGCGATTTGCCATAAAGAAAAAAATTCAATGTGAAAATTATGTTAGAGTTTTTAATTTGTTAGAAAATAACAGAATTTGCTCTATAATTTCATCAACCTGATTGATTCTATGATTGATAGCGTCTAAATCAATTCCAGAAGATGCCATTTCCACTCCCTCGGTTACGTGAAACGAGGTCTGAAAAGTATATGAACAATTGTACATACAAGAAACAGATTACACCTTATCACACTTTTAGATTCTCACTCATCTTGGTATATCATGTATTCAGTATGTTTGCTGCTGTGAGAACTATGTTGTATAGAAGAAGGATATGGTATTTATAGGAACTTCGATATGTGATGTAGCAATACCCTACTACCGAACGGCCTTGAGGTGATGCGTACCAACTGCCAACTGCCTCTCGAGGTCACGGAACACGCTCAAGGTCACTCGCCTCAAGGACACATACATGCCAACACCACTCCTCGTTGACAAAACCCTCAAGGTCACTATCAAAGGGCGCTTTTCAAGGTCACTCCCTCCAAGGTCATACCCCTCTGACCTTGAGGGAAGACCCAAAAACGACAGACACCTCCTATTCATGAGACTTGGCTAGAGTTCCGCGGTACCTTCGAGTCCCTTATTCATGCAAATATCACTACTTAAGAGCATCGCTACAGGGCAATGCTCCTCAGGTAATCAAGTCCATAGAATTTACATCTAGCATGAAATGCTCATATATTTTAGAAAACTGATAATTCATAGTGATGTCAAATCTCTTTTCATACTTGATTCCATTCAGAAAGAATCGTCTTTCAAAATTCGGAAGCTTCTCAATACATTGAAACATTTGAGGTCACTCGAACGATTACAACGAGACAGCAACTCTTGGGGTACATTATTAGTTTATTCGAAAACTTCTGACCTAGATTTCCAATCATTGCGAGAATGAGAAAAGTATATAAGCTCGTACTGATTTTTCAGAAACAATTGAATCAAAACATTTCAATAATACAAAAAATGAACCAATTGATAATAAATCAAGAGCATTCATCGCTTCCAATGTAGTCACTAAGTATGAATGCAATTTCTGTAGAGGGGAGCACAGTATACAGGGTATTACAGAAGAAGATAATCAAGAGGGTTTCTACGTAATTTTGGCACATGGTCCACCTAATGGTATCATCTATTATTAGGTTGAATGTCTCGTTCAAGTTAAATGTCTCGTTCACTCAATTAAAATGAAAAAAATGCGAATTCTTCGTGGTATTTGAACCTGGACCTGTGGGTTGGCAAGCCAACACGCTACCTCATCGCTACCGAGGCCCCATGGATATATTTGTGCTACCAAAGGTACTGTTGCTTCTTTTTCTCGCTCTGTCATCAATGGCACTATAACTATTTTATTCGGAATGAAAAGATTTGGTGGTCCATTACTCATGATAAATTTGGTATTTCGGTTTGTGTTAGCAGATGACTGTTTGATGCGAGTCCGTTGGATATCTTTGTCTTAACAAAGTTACTGTTACTCACCGTTCTCTTTCTCTCATCAGTGGGCTATATTATTATTTGGAATGAATATATTTGGTGGTAGTTCATCACTCATAATGAAGTTGGTATTTCGGTTTGTGTGCTAGCAGATGACAGTCCCGCCCCCCGCTTAATTCTCTCAGTGGGGTAATTGAATATTTATCGTATGTAATCGCATAGGTGGAATAATCAAGAGTAGATTTCGTGAGTGAGTTCATCATTGTTGATGATAAAAATGTAATAAATTGAATATTTTGGATCGTGTGTTAACAGATGACAGCCACCGTTCCATTTTGTCAGTGGGTGATCAATGTTCTATCGCTTATGCTAGACAAAAAAAGGAGTATTTGTTGAATGAATTGATACGCTATTTGAGAAATTGAGAGGTGCATCGTATGCATCAGTCATCATTTTTCGAAAACAAGTATGTGATGACATTTTCGAAAGATGAATAAAAGATAAGTGGATGATGAAATGATAAATTCATTACATCATCCGAGTGAATGGCAAAAGAGAATGTTCAAGTGGTGAATGTCTTGGTCAGTTCGGAGGAGGTGATGGTTGTATCAATAGTATATATACGAACAAATTTTGTTCACAGATCAGAAGTATCTGACTGTTCATTTACGTTTATTGTTCCAACAGTAGTAGTTGTTGTACCAAGAAGCAACAGTGAGTTGATTTTTGTTGATATTATATTCCCATGTCCGTTCCCTTCAATCCACTGTTCCTAGACGAAAATGTTTGTTTTTCATATTTTAACAATAATAATCATTCATTGCAGATAATGAGCTCCCAGTATGAAAAAAATGTTATTCCGTAAGTAATTCTTAATTTTGATATCATATGTAAATTCAAAAATGACTTGTAGAAATCCAAATGAATATTATTGGGGACTCATTTCTGATGTAGGTGATGATTATGATGATTATGATGAAGAAAATTTTTTGTGAGTTCAAAAGATACATATACTTTATCCAAATTCATGGAAAAATATTTGTAGGAACAACGGCAGGTGTAGATATTGTCCGGAACACTGGGATTTCTGTACCTGCACGGGTCAAGAAGATTATACTCCTCCTCCTCCTCCAGAAAATTATAAAAATCAATCGATAAATCCTTCCTCTACCCCCACCACTAGCAATAAAATAACAAACTCAGAATCCCCAGAGCCTCCTTCCAAGAAATTGAAGCTTGAGAAATAAAAAATATGAATCCTATATTGCGTTATTTTTTTTTTTTTAGATGGATCTCAATGTTTCGAACTCAATCTCTCTTCTAGAAACAGATAAACCAGTAATCAAGCTACAGGATTCAGTTGCGAATAAACCATACAAAATATATTCGGCAAGATTGGTAAAGACGAAGTTTGGAGAGTCAGTCCTGCTGGAATTCGAGAACAACGTTGTGTTCCTGCCTCAGAGAGTTACCAACGACTATAGGCTCAACATACAACATTTTGTAGCAGAAAAGTACGGACTAATATTTAGAGGGACCAAAGACGTTGGAAAACCTCATCCTGCAGTATACTTTGAAATCGTTGAATTGAAATAGCTTGTTTTGGTGAGTACATTTTTCGTATAAATAATTGGTGGTACATCATGGATGAATTCAGAGGAACATTATCGAAAATTGATGAAACGCTAAAATTAATCAAAGAAAATTCCGCTGAGAAAAATGGAATCAAATTAATCAATAGACACATTGGAGAGTGTTATAAAGCTTTAGACAAATTAAATCTCACTGTGGGGCAGAAAAGTAAAATTATTACGAAAATTGGTCAACTCAAACGATTACGGTATTTACTTAAAAGTAAAAATGGGGGTTCGAGACGAAAAGTGCGTAAGGTTTATTGGGAAAATGTCAATTCTTGTTTCAAAAACAGAGTAAAGACAGGAGTCATCATCAATGTGAAGCATAAAGAAATAAAAGCATTCTTTGCCGACAGCTTTCATTTGTTCAGACAAATCATAAACAGAATCCTGAAGGAAATGCCTGCTCTGAAAGTGAATACCACTCTTTGGGGTGATTTTGTGAAACAATCAAATGATGAGGAAATAATTAGTCAAAAATATTTTGTATCACCAAATGCAATTTTGGATCAAGGAACGGATATTGTAGTGTGGTACCGAGAACATGTTGTTGATTACATCTTGAATAAATTGTCATCTTTCATCAAAATACCTCCACAAAATCTCAAGAGAAAAAGCATGCATCAACATTCAAAATTATAATGATGAAGCATGCTTCTTCTGGAGTATAGTTAGTGCCTTATATCCCCCCACAGGAGACAACCGATATACAACATCCTATCCGCATTACAGTCTCGTCTTGAATACTGAAGGTTTAGAAATGCCTATGAAACTGAATCATATCAATAAATTCGAAAGATTGAATAATGTTTCCGTAAACGTTAATGCGTTGGAATTGAGTCTCACCAGCAAAGGTTCATCTTATGAAGTAGTGCCCGTGAGGCTTACTAAAAATAAATTAGAACGTCATGTTAATCTGCTATTGCTTCAAAATCATTACTTTCCCAAACTGAATGATTACACTGCACCGATACCAGATGATGATGATGATGACGATAAAGATTCAGAATTGAAGTTTCACTATTGTTGGATCAAAAATATGTCACGTCTAATATCGATGCAAGTAAGCAGAAAAAAACAAAAAATTCATTTATGTGATCGCTGCCTGAATTATTTCCATAGTGAGGAGAAATTACGAGAGTATTACGTGTTGTGTGAAAAGGAGAACGATTGCAGAATATCATTTCCAGAATATGACTTTGTAGAATTCAAAAATTATATTTATAAACAGAAAGTACCTTTTGTAATCTAAGTTGATATTGAATCCATTTTAGAACCGTGTAATTCAAAATTATCCCAAACAACAACAAAATACCAACTTCACAAAGCATTTTCGGTGGGATATTACCTGAAGTGTTGTTATGACGATTCCATTTCTCGTTTCAATTGTTATGAAGGTGGAAATTGTATGGCATGGTTTTCGACTGAAATGGAAAATATTGCCCAATTCGTAGAGAACAAATTAACCAATATCGTACCGATGATAGAAAACCCCAGAAGAACGACAAATTTTGGAACATGTCATATTTGTGAGAAAATATTCAAATCAAATGATGTCGTTGTAAAAGATCATGATCATTTAACGGGGCAATTTCGTGGTTTCGCACATCAGAAGTGTAATTTGATTTTCAAAAAATTGTTTGTCGTGCCAGTCATCTGTCATAACATGTCGAATTATGATGCACACTTCATGATAAAGGATTTAGCTCAAAAGGGCTCTTTGAGCGTGCTTCCATTTAATAAAGAAAAATACATTTCTTTCACGCTCAATAAAAGTGGAAGTAAAATGAAATTTAGATTTATTGATTCTTTTAGATTCATGGGTGCGGGTCTTAGTGAACTCGTATCCACCTTATGTATGGATAATCTTCAAAATTTGAAGCGAGAGTTCGAAGATTTGAATGATAAAACATTCAAACTGTTGACTAGAAAAGGGGTATTTCCCTATGATTATTTGGATAATGTTGAGAAATTAAATGATAATCAACTTCCACCGATCGAAAAATTCTATAACAAATTGAATGATGAAGAATTGTCCACCGAAGATTACCTTCATGCACAAAATGTATGGAGAGCCTTCGAAATGTCAACCCTAAGAGAGTATAGTGACTTGTATATGAAAACTGATATTTCGCTACTTGCAGATGTCATGGAAAATTTCAGGGTAACCGCTTCAAACACTTATGGTTCAGATCCCGCTTGGTATTATACAATGCCTGGCTATACCTGGGATGCTATGTTGAAATATACAAAATGTAAATTACAAATTCTAAAGGATGTTGATATGATATTGTTTATAGAAACAATAAATAACAATAAATACATGCCCAACTATGATCCTTCGATACCTACAAAAACACTTCTGTATCTCGATGTGAACAATTTATATGGTTGGGCTATGTCTCAACCATTACCTTCTGGAGACTTCAAATGGGTCGATACAAATATTGATGTAACAATGATTCCAGATGATTCATCGGTGGGATATATTTTACAAGTTGACTTGGAGTATCTCGAAAGATTACATGACTTACACAAAGACTTCCCATTTTGTGCAGATCATTCCGTTCCTCCAACATCAAAATTGCCAAAATTGATAGCTGATGTACATGATAAGAAAGGGTATATTTTACACTATAGAAATTTGAAACAAGCATTGGCCAACGGTTTAGTTCTAACGAAAATACATAAGGTGTTGGAATTCAAACAGTCTGAATGGTTGCGGCCATATATTGAACTTAATACTCGCTTAAGGGCTATGGCCACCAGTAACTTCGAGAAAAATCAATATAAATCAGCTAATAATGCAGTTTTTGGAAAAACAATGGAGAATATAAGACTTCATAGAGTCGTCAAATTGGTGAATTTTTATGAAGGCCGTTATGGAGCTAGGAATTTGATTGCCAGTCCGAGTTTTCATAGTAGAACAATTTTTGATGAAGATTTCATTGCAATTGAATTGAAAAAATCTGAATTGATTTTCAATAAACCTCTTTACATTGGTATGGCCATTCTAGACATTTCTAAACTTTGTATGTATGATTTTCATTATAATTTTATGTTACCCACAGTCGGATCGGACAGTTGTGAGTTAATGTACACTGACAGTGATAGTTTCTTTTACGAATTGACTGGTTCAGATGTTTATAAAGATGTAATCAAGAAACATATCAACAAATTTGATACCTCTGATTACGAAAAAAATAATGAGTACAATATTCCATTGGTGAATAAAAAAATACCCGGATTGATGAAGGATGAGACGAACGGAAAGAATTATATCACATTTTGCTGGTCTTCGTTCGAAGATGTATGCTTTCAAGACACTTGTCACTCAGCAAGAAAGAGATCTGAAAAAAAAATTGTTGAAGGGGGGTGTTAGTAAAAAACGAATAGATATTGCGATGAAAAATTTGGGTATCAAGAAAAAATCTAAAGGGATGAAATAGTTTGTAATGGAGAATACAATAACTTTTGATGATTATGTTGCTTGTCTTAGAGAATTCAAAGACAAAGCCATATCACAACAAAGTATCCGTTCCTATGCCCACAATGTTTTCAGTATAGAACAAACAAAAATTGCTCTCAGTCCACATGATGACAAACGAATCATTATTCCTCATTCATTTGATACACTTCCATGGGGTCATTATAGTGTGTAGATTTTATTTTTTGTCATGTCTCAGGAAGTGACATTATTATGCAATCATTGAGTGAACTGTGTATCAAGACGATTTGCCAAAATATTCAAACTCTACGAAAGTTCATGGATAGGCGATTATTACCTTCGAGTTTGACTTTAGAAATTGTTAGAAAATTTAGTCATTATAGATGGATGAAAATTTTAGAATGTTCGAAGGATGGTAGCGATGATGCTTTCATTCCTGAATATATGTTATACAAGAGTATGATTTTCACATCGAAGGCACAGAGTGCAGTTATCAGTTATTGTAATTGGGAATCAAGATATCCTGAATCAAAATATTGTATATGGGTTCATAGAATTTGGATTGAGAATCTCAATTTATATTTATGTAAACCGTGTTATAAATGGCTTTTGGTGATGCTGGAATTCAATTATATAACTGTGAATTTGCATGTTATAAGAGATCATTTCCATTTGGTACACGATACACGTGACATCCACACCATATATCAAAATAGTTCTATGTGGTGCCAAAATGATTTTATGGAATTACTATTCAGACTCAAACCACGTTCTGAATGTGACATGAATTTACATAACATGAACAATAGATACAAACGTTTCATGGATTGCCACGAGGATGATTATGATGATGATTGATGTATCACAATTATTCATGGAAAATGTACTCTCACCAGTGATGTAAGTTATCAATTCATGAAAAATAAAAGACAAAAATACATATTTTTTTTTATTCATCCACTTCTGAATTAAAATTGTTCAAGAGCAAATTTACATAAATGACATCTCGATTGCGATGGCGGTGGACCGTCTACGTGCGATTGCCTTTCAGGCCGATTGTAGTGAATGAAACAGGGTAGTTTCACTTGTAAATCAAAATTAAGTCGGTAGTCTCGAGGTAACTTTTTCCAGGCATATAAGAGTTCGATTGGTTGTGCTTTTTCAATCAAATAGTGTAGGGGAAACTTTGCAAGTTCTTCTTCACTAAAGTGATGTAAACTTCGTTTGAGATGCCAATGATCTCTCAATGGATAGGTACAGTAGCATGATTCTTGATTCATTTTGGTCATCTTTGAGTGTCACAAGAGAGCAAGCAAGCAAGCAAGATATACACTGCTACTACTACTGTACTGGTCCAATGAAGTCATTTATAGGAGGAAAATATGATTCGTATTGATGGAGTGGGGAGGAATAAAGAAGGCATGGCGAGAGGAAACGTTGAAACAAGCAAGAAAAAAGTTATTAATTGCTAATATAATTTATTCATCTATCATCATGCATTATGAAATGTTCGTACAAATAGTAAACATTTGATAAAGCGCACACGCATTCATCTATATTATTATTATTGTGGTAAAAACATTTTGGCACTTCCTTCCTCAATGGTGGATGTTCATCCAATTCATGCACTGTACAGCTGCAATATTTCTTGATGAAGTTGAATTTTTCTCTTCCCTTTACATACACCGCATCTACGCCCTTGGTCAGATACCGTATTATATTCTCAAATTGATGCGAAGGAGTGAATCCTGCATTCCAATCTATGCAATGATGGTTTTTCATCAACCATGATGCTTGTTTTTTTAAATCGTGTGGTAGATTGTTGAGAGGAAATGGCGGTTTGAACAAGTAATGGCTAATACGATGATGGTCATCGAAACAGGCCAACTCTTTCACTAGAAATTCATTATTTTCCAGTTTGAAGCCTTGAAAATCAATGACTAACCTCATAACTGTAGATTTTCAAATTTTTTTTGAATCAATTTTTTCGTCTCGTAATATTCAATTTCAGCTTTGAGTTGCTCCAGCTGACGAAGGAATTCAACTAACCTGCATCTGCATTGAGCTATCATTATCAACTGACTGACTGACTGACTGACTGACTGACTGACTGACTGACTGACTGACTTCACTGTCGCACCGTTTTATTCAATGGATTGTAATAAAATTCTTTTTCGTGTAATATTAAGCAATATGCAGACACATTGTTTCCTGTTGGTTTTGAAGTTTCGAATTCAATACGTAAAACGACAGATCCGCTTTGAATAATTTCTTTTTGGTGGGAACAGTCAATGTGAATAATTGGAGCTTTGTCTCTGAATTCTTTAGGGTTGAATATAGGTTGGTTGGTTTGGATGTGATAATAACTCTCTTGAAAATTGGCAAACATTTCATAAAGCGATGCAAATCGATTCGTATCGAAATCCAAATTCAAATCTTGATACGGAAATCTCTCACTGTTTGAAAATATTCGCATATTTGACAGATTGCAGTGATTAAATTCACTCATATCTTTCAATAATCGACCTTTACAGGCATCTTGAAGAGCAATGATGATGTGTCGAGGACTCTCTAATTGAGTTGAAGTTTTCACAGACCATGTGTGACGTGTTGAGTCATTCAAAGTTGGATATTCTATCAATTCCCAACTTCTAAATTTGATGGGCAATTCCACGTTACTACGAACTATTTTATTCAAACGTAGTTGTTCGTTGATACTCGGTGTTATATGGGGTACGTTCCAATACAATTTGGTGATTTGAATTTTTGGTTTCTCCGAATTATCCGTTCCAATAACAGCATCGATGTCATCTTTTTCTCGGATGAGAACTAATTCTTGTCTCATATTCATTATGATCTTTCGATAGTCTTCGAAAAATCCCGACAATAATTTCATCGGTATGCACACATTGGAATTACCATTTACGTCAATCAAAAGTGATTCATTATCTTTTGGAAACCACCCCGCATTTTCCATTAGCCTGCTTCCATTTTCGTTTAACGATAGGTAATTTTTCAAAGTGGAAGCTAGTCCCACGTTCCGAACGGAATCTATCACAACGCCATTCAATTCATACCTTAGTTCTCTGAACAGATAAGCTATGCCATTATTGATGAATTTAAATTTGGTAGGTACTTTGTTTTGATCCGTTAATATTTTTCCCTCGATATAAATGAAGCTGTTACATGGAAGTGTGTGTGCATCTAAATCTTGTACGGAAATCCGAACTTCATCATTGTAGTTGAGGGCTCCACTATTGTATGGCTGGTAAGTGTGGAACTGGTAATCTTCTATCGTTGTATCACTAAAAGGTTCACCTGTCACGTTCAATAAATCATTGGTATTGAAAAACCATCTGACTTCTTAGCTCGTCGCTTCATCTTTTTATAGTTTTTGTGTGCTATTATGTACCGATGGAATTGTAACACCATAACTATTCGATTTTTCTAAGATGCAAACGAACTGTAATTGTTTCGCCACGAAAATTCACCAAATTACTATCTTGATCGAGCACCCTCACTGTTATACTGTTTATTGTTTTGATACTCACAGGAAAATAGAGTACAGTGAGAGGTTGCTCTACTATTTAAGTGAATAGGTTTTCCATGTATAAATGATCCTACGGCAATGTTGCAATCCACACAAATTGAATTAACTGCCAATATATTCACTTTATTATTTGAAGTATAATGTTTGTTGGGTTGAAGTTTGGTTTTCGGAAATCCCAACAGATTTCCAATGGAACGATCAATACTGAAATTGATTCGATCGCTGCTTTTGATCGAAACTGTGAATCGCTTCGTGTCTGTCGTAAAATGGATCATGGTTCCTCCTTTCTCGTACATTTCTTCCTTTATAATCTTCAAAATCTCTTCAATTTCGTAAGACCCTATGGGAATTTCAATTTCGAATTCATCATTCGGGCCCCATACCAATACATTGTTTGTTTCATTAACATTTGGAATGCTATTGAATGTATCAAAATTTACCAATCCAATTTCATAATCATCATTATCATTCAAATACAATGGCGGATTGAAAGAATCGCTCAAAATTGATGAATTTACACTAAGCGTGAAAGTATATGACATTACTGTGATGGTTTGAAAACAAATGAAATAATATTCATTAGTAACATTGATTATATAAGAATTTCAGGCAATATTGACCGCACTGATACGAATTGAATTTTTGTATTGATTCATAATTATATCTGATGATCACATCTCCATTGCTCCTGAAATATTTCACTGATTCAATAGGCGGTGGTAAATTACCGAAAATGTCAAAGTAAATGACATTTTTATTTTTTTTGGAATATGCTGTCCAATGAGTACCAGGCCCACTTTCTACATCAAGATTGATAATACCCGATTCATTTGATGTTGAAATTCTTTTTGGTAATGAATCACGCATGAATATACCTCGGAAATGGGGAATTCTCAATATTTTTGCATGCGTGATGAGATCTCTATCGGACATTATACGTCGAGGCAATTTTTTTTCTTTTGTTTTTTCCAGTATGGACTTGGTCGCTGAAACCCCCTTGACTGTCTTGTTGTTGCTTTCTCCTTTTTCAAACCGTATCCCTTGTAAGGTCTCAGATGGTATCCTTTTCCAGATTTTTGCTGCTCGAGAGCTAGGTTATGTCTTTTCTGTTCGGCCAATTGTTCACGATTGGTTTCTGCATCGTTCACCGCTTTAGCAATGCCCGCACCGCCACCTGCCACAGCCCCCAAGGCCCCCAATAATGGCAGTAAAAATGGTAAGAACCCCTTTTTTTGGGAGCACGAATAATGCGTTTTCGTCGTGACGCCGCCGTCGACACCACTCCTCTTTTCTTTTTAAGCCCCATTCCAAGTTCACGTTTTCTCTTCATCGCAGTTGTAACGAACCAAGCAGCTGCTTTCTCCCCTAATTTAGCGTCTTCCGCTTTAACTCTTTCCCAAGCTTTGTTTTCCAATATCTCGTCAGCTCGATGTCTATCACTGAGAACTTTGCTTTTAGAATAGGCGATATCGTGTTCTTTACATGCAGTATCCAAAGAATTGATGCCCAAATTTCACGTTCTAATCGTTGTTGTAATTTGGTTCCCGCTACAGAAAGACGATGATGAATAATCAAATAGAATTTTGATAATGTTAATCACTCACGTCCACAATAGTTGTATTTTGGTAGATGCAATTCAAAAGGTAGTTCATCTATTAGAGAGTTGACAAAACCACTTCCTCTCTTCCGCCTGCTATGAACTCTCACTCCGTTTTTGTATTTAACCATTCTAATCTGTTATATATGTCAGCACACCTTTATATACCCCCCAGTCTCAGTCATTATGAGGTTACGAAAACAAAACGTCACCTTACCCATCAGCAACTATGATTTGCAATGTGATGAGCAAAACGTTGGCAAACATGGCGTACTATTTGGGGGCGATTCAAAACGGGGGTTGATCGTTGGTAGTAGTGGGTGTGGCAAAACTAACATCATGTTGTCGCTAATCGAGCATCCAAATGGGTTGAAATTTGAAAATATCTATCTATACTCGAAATCTTTGAAACAGCCCAAGTATCAATATCTTCGTACTTTGCTTCAACCACTCAGTGAAATTGGATATTATGAATGCAGTGAGAGTAAAGACGTTCCTCCTGCAGATAGCATTAAAACAAATTCCTTGATCATATTCGATAATGTGGCATCTTGTGATCAAAATATAATCAAAGATTATTTCTCTTTTGGACGGCATAAACGAACAGACTGTTTTTATATATGTCAAACGTATTCTGCCATCTGCAAGCAACTGGTACGTGATAATTCTAATCTATTGGTCATATTTCCACAAGACATCACCAATTTGAAACATATATATGATGATCACGCAAATATCGATATGGACTTTCAAAAATTCAAAGAAGTAGCATCTTCCTGTTGGAAAAAAAAGTTTGACTTCTTTGTAATTGACAAAGATTGCGATTTGTCTCCGGGCAGGTATCGAAAGGGGTTTGATACATACATTCTCATATAAAGATGGGCTCGAGGAATACCACAATTAGTTAAAATGGACCCTCCATTAGCAAAACAGCTTGTGCGAGCCAGACACGCTCTTAGAAAAAAGTATAAAATTATAAAGGGCAACACAGCTAGATCACAAAATCTCATGGAAGAATCATACCAACCAATTACTCAATCATTACAACAACTGGTTTCAACATTGAGCGATGCGACGACAGCGGCGGCGGCAGAACCCAAAACCATCAAACCAGAAAAGTTCGAAAATTTTGAAGAGTCTGAAAGGACGCCACTACCATCGCCAAAATCGTATAATCAATTGACATTTGTATCTCCGGCTGCTACTGAACATGAAACTGGTACAGAGCTACCGAGCTTTTTAAGGAACGAAGAAACTTACGAATCACGCAACGAGGAGGGCGAATTGCCCGATAGAACGAGAGAAGTCGAATTCATCGATGACACCCTATCTCAATTTTATCAGACAATCACAAATCCAGATGTTTTGCAGGAATACTTCGATCAATTCGAAGCGCCATTACCACGAGAATATATTAAAGGAATGATTAGAGATACAAAAAGTAAATATGATCATATTTTAGACCTTTTCCATAATCCGATGGAAGACAAATTTTATATAGGAGATTCGCAAGTCGACTTCATAGGATCCAATGTTGAAGTGAGAGGTATCACTTACAATGGAACTGCAGGACTTTATGAGTTACTTTTTTCAAAAAATCCCATTTCTTACACCAAACAAGACATTGAAAATTATGTAGATATTATGAAGAGAACTAATGCATATCGTCGTGATAATAATGCCGATTTGCCAATCAGAAAATTTCTCGAAGATACCAAAGAAAAGTATGTTTACATCATAAAGCCCTATCTAGAGAAAACTCGTATCAGATCCGGTTCAGTACCGGCATCTTTATTGAAAGGCGTGCTCACCAGAAAGATGTCGAAAAGAGGGCAAGGTGCTAAAATGTCAATACTGACGATGATCGAATATGATGATATGCCAATTGATTATAAATATTTTGACAACTACAACGAGCTTGTAGATAGATTGCGTTTGCTTGTAGCTTCCCAAGCAGTCGGCAACACTACCGGTCACAACAATGAAATAATTTCAATCATTAAAGAGTTACGTGAAGGCGCAATAATTTCATAAATGAATGTAACTCCCAGTTATTCATATCAGTATTCAAAATGCCTTTGAACAAATTCAATCAACATTTTCTTACCACTACTTCTCCTTCTTCTTCTTCTTCTTCTACATCAAAAAATATCGTCTCGTCAGCTAGACAACTACCCCCAAATCTTCCATACTTTATCTGCCAACCTTCTAAATTCCATAGTAAATGTATCTTAACTATTCGTGGTACAAAAAACATTTCTTCTAGTAAAACACATTATATCTTGGATGATAATAGTACTACTTATACGATTCCTGTTACAGGAGAAATTGGAATTTATAAATGTTTTCCCAGTACCTTGAAAATATCTCATCAGAATCAAAACGATTTTTGGACCGATACTTTGAAGGAATACATCCTCAACAAAGGTGATGTTATTCAATTTCCCCTAGATCCCCTTGCATCACATCATTTATACATTGAATTTGTAATTCAATGTCCTTTGGAGGAAGATAAATAATATAATATGAAGGGACAAATAAAAGTTTTATTTATAAGAAAAACGATTATTAACATTTTTGAAATCTTTTGTTTCCCAATTCTTTTCCTCTTGCAGATTCATAATCTTTCTAAGATCTAACTCATGCCAGTGATGGGGATCCTCCTCCTCCTCCTCCTCCTCCTCTTTCACCTGATGTTCCTCCCTATTCTCATCTCTATTATTCTTCATTTCCTTCTTCTTCTTCTTCTTCTTCTTCTTCTTCTTCTTCTTCTTCTTCTTCTTCTCCTCTAGCCACTTTTGAAACCATTCAATTCTCTGATTTTGTTTACTGTCTGGAAATGATTCCATTTCCTCCTCTAATTGTTCAAAACGTTTCATGCACAGGCGAATTTAGTATTCCTAGGGGATCTCCTTTGTATCTACTGATCACTTTTATGGGTCTTATTTGCATACACCAACTACAAAAACCGAGCACCAAAATGGGCCTACTAACGAAAAAGTTGGCTCGTAAGTATTGAAGCTTAGTAGTTCTACAAATACAACAAACTCTTGACTGAACTACACGGTACATAGGTTCTTACTTGCTCTCGACGTGAATCTAAATATATATATTCTAAATTTTACCACTTCATCCTCATTCGAACTGTAAACGATCCTAAACACAGATTGACTCTCTCTCTCTCTCTCAAGGTTGAAGTTTTATATTTTCCATTCTATTATGCCTCTGAATAGATTCAATCAACATTTTCTTCAAACACATCAGAGAGAAGCAGTTGAAGGAGAAGAAGGAGAAGGAGCTACTTTATCCTCACCACTACAGCCACAATTGAATTTTCCTTTTTATGTTTGTGATTCCTTTAATTACCACGTTAAAGTTTTGATTCGTTTGTCAGGCACCAGAAAAATCAGTTCGAATAAAAATTATTATATATTAGATAATGGCAGTGTTGTATTTAAATTTCCTATGTCTGCTATGATAGAGAGCATTACGCAATATAATAGTCAACATGCCGGAGATGGAGAAGTTTTGATAAATAATAATACATCTTTGAAATTTCATCAACTAGCAAACAAGTCGATTGTGAAGGGAGATGAAATAATATTTAAACTCGGAACCACTCCTACGATTTGTATTGAGATATTGTTACAGTGTCCGTTAGTTGAAAATGAGTAAAGCGCAAATTGTAGCTGAACTTTATAAACCGGTTCGAATCAATTATTAAAGACGACATGTTATAGTTAAAGATTTACATGACTTGATACAAGCTGATTTGGCAATCATGAATAAATTTTCAAAAGAAAACAGAGAATACAATTACATTCTTGTTATCATAAATGCATTTTCTAAATACGTTTGGGCCATACCGGTGGAGAAAAAAACTGGAAAAGATATAACCGCTGCTATGAAATCTGCATTAGCCCAAATGACTACCACGCCAAAAAACTTACAAACTGATATGGGTACAGAATTTTATAACAGGGACTTTCAAAATCTCATGAAGGAATATGGTATAAATCATTATAGTACTTTTTCGAATTTGAAAGCCAGCATTGCTGAAAGAGTCATAAGAACTTTGAAATCATCACTATGGAAACAGTTTAGCTACTAAGGATCCTATAAATGGCTCGACATTCTTCCTGAAATCGTTGAAAAATATAATAATACCGAACATTCTACCACGAAAGCAATTCCTAGCAAAATAAATGATAAAAATGCCAAATTTATAACCTCATTCCAACACTTGAAAACTATTGACCCAGTAAAGCCCAAATTTAAGAAAGGCAAACGTGTTCGCATAAGCAAGTATCGACATGCATTCAAAAAGTCCTATACTCCAAATTGGACCACTGAAGTGTTCACAATAAAACAAATCAAATTAACAAATCCTACTACTTATATTCTAGAAGATAGCAGAAAAGATATAATACAAGGAGCCTTTTGAACTGAAGAGTTACAAAAAGCGATGCACCCCGATATTCATTTGGTGGAGGAAGTTATTCGTAAAAAAGGGACAAACTCTACGTCAAATGGCTGGGCTTTGATGCATCACATAATTCTTGGATCAATAAAAATGATATAGTCAATATCTGAATGTAATGTGGGCATTCCATTAATAAATAAAAAACAGTTATATATAGGTATTTTATTCGTTCGCACACCTTTGTTCCTATCATTTACATCAGGAAAACGATTTAAACATGTGACTGCTGCCATTTTGTTGATGCTTGCATCTTGATCTATCACTTATTTCCATGTTCAAATATGTTCATCTAGAGAGAGTTTGGGATGGCGATACGTCACTTCCAATCCAAGAGTATGTACTTCAGGATTAACTTCTTTTATTGTATCAAGTATTTTCAATGACCAATCAACTAGATTCTTCTTCACTTCCAATTGTACCATAGTCATGAAAATATCAAAACTTGATGATTACAAAACATCTATCCTATCATGAAGAATAGGTATGAGAAGCCATAGTTTCCGAAGTGATTCACAATTCAAACGAATACTAAAATCACCACTAAAAAGTCTAATATCATGTGGACTTTGTTCAAATGGTTTATATTCAATAGCAAATCTTCCAACATCTATTGGATCAACATGTAGTGCCGTTGACACCAGTAAACTATCAATTGCTTCTCTATTCTTCACTAGATCTATCCATTCCTTTTCCGAGAAGACTAAAGTATCATCACCATCATTGTCTGTAAGAACAACACAAGGAACATAGCCCAGATGTACTGATATGCAGATCGAAACATACTTCGATTCATCAGAGTTTAAGTGAAATCGACGTTCACCCAAAAATATATCTTCTCTGTCTTCGAAAAAATTCATTTCAACTGACACTATGTGTTCCCGTTCCTTCGTTTTATTTATATTACCGGAAGAAGGTACGGTTTTTTCCCTCAAGGTTCAATCAAACAACAATCTCTTCAATTATTTATTAACCTTGATTGAGTAATCTCGAATTTCTCATCGACAATTAATTAGGTATCGAGTGAAAGGTATACTTTGCGATCACCATTTTCAGTAAAATCATGAAAAATATAAAAATTACTAGAACAAAGGTCATACATAATATGAAATATATGCTGTGTGATTCGCATTGCACAACCACAGTCTCATTTTTTTTATATAAATTCACAGTTTGCCATTCTCGGAGATCGCCTTCAGAATTGTCTTGAAATATTATTTTCAATTTATAGTTGAGATGAGTTGCGTTCGTTCCTGGAATCCTGATTTGAAATGCGGGCAATTTACCATCATTTTCGTGGGTTCGACCTAATATTTTCCATGTAGTTCTATCGCATTCCATTTTCATATCTTTCATGTCAAAACATATTGCAATATAATGGGAATCTTTTGGCACATTTGTATATAGTATACCATCCATAATAGCTACCAATATTATAAAAGTTGATTTTAGCAGAGCCATTTTTCCCCGATGAGAAATATTTGTCTTCACTTCGTCATGAACTACTCTATACTGAAACTATTCCATGATTGAGAATCATTTAGGGGAATGTCAGACGAGCCAAATCCTCTTTCCCCTCTCCCCGTGGCGCCCATAGAATTGACTTCTTCAATAGTTGGAATATAATAGCGTTCACATATCAATTGACCTATTTTATCTCCTCTGGTAAAATCAACTTTTCCAAATGATGAATTATATAACAATATTTTAATAGACCCCCTGTAATCTCGATCAATCACACCAGCAAGAATGTCTATTCCAAACTCTAGTGCCGAGCCTGATCTTGGTGCTATTCTCCCGTATGCTCCTTCCGGGAGCTGTATTTTCAATAAACTATCTACGAGTAATAGTTCACCAGCAGGAATAGAAAAATCTATTGGACTTCTGATGTCGCAACCGGCAGATTCAGAAGTTGCTCTGGTAGGCATATGAGCGGCTGAATTTGTTTTCGACACTTTCAGAACCTCAAAATATTGATGTGATAATTTGAAATCGAATGCAAATGAAAATATTACCATTTTTTCGTTATTGTCGTTCATTTTTCGCAATTAATGATGTCAATTTTTGTTTATGTCTGTCTCGCACCTGAAAAAAATTCACGAGACTCAACCAAACTCTCTCAATGTCCCAAAAACGAATTATCAAGAAGAACACTCACCTCGATTTGTCCGACGATACCAAACTCACTTATTTCTCACTTATTTCTCACAGTGTACTATGCAAGTTATATTTCAATCGAATATAAATAGTCTTCCTCTACATGAAACATTCACTTTGCACAGAAAAAATGATACATGACTGCCTTCAATTCGATTTCCTTATTCCTGGGTACTTCCACGCACGACTGGTTGCATATCGTGCGGATGTTGTTTTACGACGACGCCGAATAGCTGATGCAATCAATTTATCATTATTCGATCTTCTACCTATCTTCTTGTTCCACAATAATAGCATGATGGTTGATGCATACGATGGACTTTGCAATCCCCTGAATGAAGTATTATTTCATCTAACAATAGCTCCAAACATATGCGATGGAATCTACCAAATATGATATCTATTCAATTACCCCACTGAGAGAATTAAGCGGGGGGCGGGGGCTGTCATCTGCTAGCACAAAAACCGAAATACCAACTTCATTATGAGTGATGAACTACCACCAAATATTTTCATTCCAAATAATAATATAGCCCACTGATGAGAGAAAGAGAACGGTGAGTAACAGTAACTTTGTTAAGACAAAGATATCCAACGGACTCGCATCAAACAGTCATCTGCTAACACAAACCGAAATACCAAATTTATCATGAGTGATGGACCACCAAATCTTTTCATTCCGAATGAAAAAGTTATAGTGCCATTGATGAGAGAGAGAGAAAAAGAAGCAACAGTACCTTTGGTAGCACAGATATATCCATGGGGCCTCGGTAGCGATGAGGTAGCGTGTTGGCTTGCCAACCCACAGGTCCGGGTTCAAATCCCACGAAGAATTCGCATTTTTTCCATTTTAATTGAGTCAACGAGACATTTAACTTGAACGAGACATTCAACTTAATAATAGATGAAACCATTAGGTGGGCCATGTGCCAAAATTACGTAGAAACCCTCTTGATTATCTACTTACAGAACTATGGAATCAAACTTCTAGAGGTTATTCAGTGCTTAGTAGAAATCATTTGAGTAGTGGGTCCTATGTCCGGAAAAGGGTCACTACGGCACAACGGCCCTAAGACGCGTTAAAATTCAGGAATAAAATGAATTGCCTGAATAATATGATTTCGAATATTTCTCCGGTTCCTCAGAAAGTACTAACTTGCGGTTTTCATCCTTTTTCTTTTCGCTCTCTCCAATTTCATATTAGAGCATGAAACATATATAGTTCCATTCGAAACTATCGAAAAATAATAGAAAATTGTTGTTTTTTCCAACGGTGTCATCTTGCGCCCACCACGGGATTCAAATCGACTCGATTCGTGGGAAATAATCTCCAGAAATTTCTCTTGGCCACTTTCATCATGAATATTTGTTCCAAAACTCGTGCGGCAAATAGTTTCCCAGATACAGACGGCGTCCTTTCTCAGTGGTACACCCAGTACATGATATCATCACAACAACTGTTCGAAATTCCTTCCTTCAACCTGAATTCACCGATTTGTACAACGCACATAATTTCGGCAGACTTGACTGGAAATGTGATCCTAGTTTTGAATGATTTCAAATGCTGCTGTAATTCGTCTGATTAAGTCTGGCTCTATTTCTACTGGAGTTCCGTAGACCAAAGACTTTACATGTCCCCACAGTAAGAAATCTAGCGACGTTAAATCGGGTGATCTAGGAGGCCAATAAACTGCTCCACCTCTGACAATTCAACAGTGCACAAACTGCTGAGCCAAATCTTCAAGTACTTGTACAAACCACATTTGATGTCGAACGTTCATTGGAACATGAAACGCTGGTAAATAGGTCCTGTCAATCGTTTCGGTAGGAGGTATGGCCCAATCGAATAATCATCACCATCATCATGCCTGTCCATACGTCGACAGACCAACGTTGCTGATTTTTTCTAGGAAAAATTGCATGGGGATCTTCTTCGGCCCTAAACATGGCTTTTCCTACTGTTAAAAATACCGTCTCTTGTGAAAGAGGCTTCATCGGTCCATAAAACATAGCTTGAAAAATTTCAGTTGTGCAGCGATGTGATGAAGAAGCCATCGACAAAATTGAACTCTAGGATGATCATCGGCTGCAGTCAATCCATGAACTTTTTGGAAGTGGTAAGGATGGAGTTGTTGTTCGTGTAGCACTCGCCAGACGGAACCGTAACTCGTATTTATAACCTGACGTGTTCGTCGGCAACTCGCTGAAGGACCTCTTCTCCAAATTCGACCGTTCTTACGGTTCGTGTAACACCAGTATCAAGCATGTTGGTTTCGAACATGCCTGTTTCGGAGAGCCGCCGATGAATGGCAATAAACTTTCTGTATCCCGGATGCTGTCGTTCGGGATAACGTTCTTGACACAACTGCGCTGCTATCTAGTACGGCGATTAATGTAACAACTTCGAACATCCCAAAGGATATCGTTTCAGCCAATCCTCAGTTCTATGAGCCACAAGATATAGACATATCTTCTTTGGAATATCCTATGTTTCAATCAAATTGGGTAAGAATCAGCCAATATTGCAAGAGACTCAATTTGGATGGGTAATCTCAGGATCATTAGGAATCACTTTTAGATAACTACAAGCCGCGATGAAGATGGCCGTTTCATTGTTTCAATGCCTTTGGATCATCCTCCGTCTGTACTAGAAGATTCAAAAATACGGGCAAATAGACAATTCCACCATATAGAACAAAGTCTTCAAAAAAATGAGGTCCTGGAGAGGAGATATGTAGAGTTCATGGAGAAATATCAATGCCTTCGTCATATGAGTGAGGTCACAGAGTCAGCAATCGAATTCAAATGTATCCTCTTAAGAATATTTCATGCCGTATCAGTTTCAGCTTGATTTTTGAGTACCAGATATCTCTCCGAATTAGCAAAGGAATGCGAAATGTCTATTCGAAATTAAACGAGATGATTTTTATGTAGACGATTTATTATTTATTAAGTATTGAAAAGTTGTTGCTTTGGATTGCGTAAATGGTTCTTTGATGATCTAAAAATACTCTGAGGACTTGATGCATCTGATATTCCATTCAATATTTTGAATGATGGAGAACATTGATATGCTGAAGCCTCAGGTTCAACCTGGTCTTGTCATTCTGGAATGCTGCTATTGAATATCACGGAATTCACGGAATTGAGCAGGCCTAAGAAGAGATCTGTACTATCTCATATCACTAATATTTTCGATTCTCTAGGACTTCCCAGTGAATACAAATTACTAATGCAACAACTATGGAAAATGAGACTGAATACAACTAGATTCACACGTTATATGGGATCGCCTCCAGAGTGATTTACGTTAGTTGAACTATTCAAGAATAACTCGTCTAGTAGTATATCCTAATTCTGTGGATGTACATCAGCTTCATAGATTTTCCGATGCATCCGAAAATGTATACGGAGCTTGTATGTACTTGAGAAGTATTGATTACAAGTGTCGAATAGCTGTACATTTGCTATGTTAAGAATCCAGGGTCGCTCCTATCAAGCCTTTGAGTTATTTCGAAGCGAATCATGTGTCTAAGATACAAGATTGGAGACATGTGCCTACCCAGCCGACTTAGGATCCAGAGGGCATTTTTCTAAACATGTTATCATGTCTGAACTATGGTAGTGTGGCGACTCAGCCACACTACCAGGGTTGGAATTTCCAGATGGTTTTTCCACCCTTCCGAGAGTTTACCGCACAGGGTTCAGGTAGCGAAACCGGAAGAGCTCCCAAGCGGATCTTCGAGAGACATCACGGTGTCCAGTTTTTTCGTTGGTTGTAGTATTGCTTTCATTTCATGTCAAAATATATCGTATACGAGTGTGGATTATCGTTTCAATACGTAGTGTTAGCAATCTTCACAAGTGGTGATCCCGGCGTGATATTTTTTGACCAATTTTTGGCCACGTGTTTCGCCGTCTGTCTCGACATCCATTTCTGCTGGGCGTCAGTAATAAACTTTCGAGGAATACCTCCAGTTCCAGTGTAGTTTTGCGTATGTTTTCGGAAATGGATAACTCTTACCACCCTTTGCGTACCCAAACGGTCTCTTCAGACTCACACCTACTCGCCCAAGATCAATTCGAGCAACTACAGCAGATGTTCCAGGCGCAACTGCAACAACGTGAAATTCGATTCGCCCAATAACTTCAACGCGAATATGAGCATCGATTGCGAACCCCTGCCCCAATCGAGAGCTCCAT
Organism: Gastrophysa polygoni; assembly: GCA_963576655.1. NCBI lineage: Eukaryota > Metazoa > Arthropoda > Insecta > Coleoptera > Chrysomelidae > Gastrophysa > Gastrophysa polygoni. The sequence continues at coordinate 26,767,756 of OY755083.1, forward strand.
TTCACCTGCAGTCCAGCCAGCCACCACCCACGTGGCGGTGACTTCCTCGGACCAAGCCACGCGTCTCAAAGTGCACGAGGTATCGCGTCACTTGGCATCGCCTGTTATTCCCAGACCTCAGTACAACAATTTGAGGAGCTTTCTCGACAAGTTACCATCCTTTGCACATTTGTCCAATCATCGGATATTCGACCATGCACCAGTCGCCGCCTCTGCACCAGCCACCACCCCTGCACCAGTCGCAGCCCATGCACCAGTCGCCCCCCCTGCACCAGTCGCTGCCCCTGCACCAGTCGCCTCCCCTGCACCAGCCGCCGCCGCCCCTGTACCTTCGACAACACCCCCTTCCTGGAGTTGCTCACGCTCCTCACGTCACCCGCTCCGGGCGCCGCGTACACTTTCCGGCGCGCCTCACCTCGTGAACTACGGCGCACTCTACTCCACGAGGGGGTAATGTGGCGACTCAGCCACCGGAATGGTTGTAATTACCAGAAGTTTTTCCACCCTTCCGAGAGCTTACCGCACAGGGTTCAACAAATATACCAAGTGGAAGGCAAGTCTAGGACAGCTTCGCAATGACAGTTTAGTCTTGGTTGAAGACGACCATTTTCTGCCACTGAATTGGCGGCTGGGTCGTGTATTGGAATAAAAAAGATATTCGATTGAAGTATTCTAACTTCGATGGCTGTAAACTCATTTCCTAAAATTATCCTATATTTGGCAGTTCAACGTTTTTATAGTTAGCAGTTCGATGTTTTCATAACTAGGTTCACTGATTTTGAATGTCTTCAACACAATGTCTTTTATGTAAGTCCCGTTTAGAGGAAAATTGATTTCATTTTTCCCGCACTTTTGAGTAGCCACAATACTTCCTGGGGTGATAAAGATCCATTGATTCATTTCTAATTCCTGTATTTCGTTTTTTTTTTATTTCTGTTGGTATTTGTAAATAGGTTGTATTGATGAATATTTGAGTAACTCTATTTCACAAGGAATGCTGTCTTCGATCTTCGTAGTCTGTACATCTTGGTATAAGAATTCTTGGAAATCAATTCACTAGGTCCAATGATGGCATTATGGAATTTGTTTAATTTTTCATAAGTTATTGCTACTTCATATTCCTTCTAGAATGTCATGCATAATTGATAAACTGTGAAATAACTGTTCGTAATAGAGAATGATTTTGTAGGTACATTATTTATATGAATTGTTCTGATGATTTCTTGCAGTTTCTTAATTCGAGCATTCATCATTTCTTGGTTGTGATTAGCTATTGATGTCTTTAGCATATTTTGATTACTGGGAAGTGATAGGATAGCACTATTTTATTTTTCGGCATCGCTATAGTCGAGATATCATGTAAATGCTTTCAGGTCAGATCCAAGTCTTTAGATAAGGGCTCGTTTCGGTCTTTTGTTTTATTGTGGATTCAGTTGACTAATTTGAATTGAATTATTTTCTGAAGAATTTCAATAACATGATGAGAATAATGGATTTTTTTTCATAACCAGGTCCGTGTGTAGAATTTTGAATAGCAAAATTCGTCAATTATATTCGCTATAGCGTATAGATGTCGTGATGTGAGGATTCCAAGATTGATAAACAGATCATGGATTTCAATAGGTTCTTGTTTTCCTTAGGTGATATAGAAGGCGGATCTGTTCCAACAAAAGGCTTTTTCAATTCTCTAATGGGCAGAATCTCTCTTTCATTTCATTCCTATATTTTGGATTTCTTTCACAAACTGTTCGACCTAAACGGAATTTACGATTGATTTCACTTAGTGTGTTAGGTTTTGATAGGGTTCTACGCCCTTTATCTTCTGATTCATTTTTGACCACTTGGTATACGTGCTTCTATTTTTTCTCGTGTTTCTTGGCATATTCTGTATGAAAGAGATTCGAAATGAAAATTCGGATTCCGTGAGTATGTATGACCAAAAGTGAGTTCGGATGGTACATATTCAGTTGAAACATGGATTGAAATGTATTATAGCCTAGTATGGCATAATCCATGAGGTGGTTGTTTTCTTCCAGATATATTTCGCGCAGAACTCGCAAGTGTTCTATTATTGTCGAATGGATAAGCTCAATAGAGGAATTTGATTCGTGATGCGTAATAGTGGCAAATTTAATGAAAATTCAGGATTTCTTTCAGGGTTTCGTTATTTTATTCCGTTCCAATGTCTACCACCAATGACTGGGGTGCGCCAAATATTTAACGTACGTACAAGGGTACGTCAAATATTTTATCTATGACCACTTGTGTAAGTTGGTGATTACAAACAAAAAACAGTCGCAGAACACACAGTTTTCCCAAATTCATGTAATGAGTGAAAGCACACTTTCCAAAGATAAGCCTTTTAGATTATCATCCAATATAGGTTCCCATGAATGGAGACCTCGACGAACGCTCATTGAAGTTTCCCTACTGTTGTGTCGATACTTGCGCGATTGGTATTTCGCTTATGATGCTATGAACGTTCTGATTTCTGCTTGCAATCTCTTCACACTTTCTCGCTATTCATATCTTTGAGTGAAATGTCTTCGTATATGGATGCCTTTTGTGACATGACACTGATCTGACAGTGAGTTTAATTGGTTAAACTACTATACTCAGCTATACATATGATATTCCTACCATAATATCGATCAAGTCTGTGTATGTACCAAGCGAATTATATTTTCTATTCTGTTTTTCACCTGGTTGTAATAACATGCCATCGATAATAATGTGTATGCCAATAGTAAGCACCTATTTGAGATCTAATAGATTGCTCGGTAGCGCAGCGTGTCAGCGAGCGACCTCATAACGCCCAAATCGTTGCAGGATCGAATCACACGTGCGGCTCGATTTCATTTTCTAAATGTATTGAATTTTCACCACTGAAAATGCTCCGAAATGAATAAAAAAGGTTCACTTTCTTCATTGAATTGGTTCTATCAGAATTATTTGTTGAATGAATGAATGAATGAATGAATGAATGAATGAATGAATGAATGAATGAATGAATGAATGAATGAATGAATGAATGAATGAATGAATGAATGAATGAATGAATGAATGAATGAATGAATGAATGAATGAATGAATGAATGAATGAATGAATGAATGAATGAATGAATGAATGAATGAATGAATGAATGAATGATAATTGTTCGATGCTGATTTGTTCTGTATGGAAAACCAATAATGTCATATATGGTGTTGACCAAACAATTCCACTTACTGGCTTATTTCCAAATTTCAATACAATACGATATCTTTACACGCACCTACATACACACCCAACTCCAAGGGAAATATACCAAGTCAAAATCGCTGCTTCTATTGTACCTACATGACAAATTTCTTTCATTTGTAAAAAAAATCCAATCCTGATGAAAGATGGTGCATTGCGGAAAACTTTTCTGACAATGTCGAAAATGATGATATTTCACGATTGATCGAAATTCCTTTTTTTATCCCTCGTATACCTTTTTGAAATTTCGAAATTTGATATCAGTGTGGGTCTTCTGGAATTCTACAACTTTCATCAATATTACAATTTTCTGACAAAGAGTGATGATAAAAATGTTACCCATACAGCGCAATTCTTCTGACTGTCCCTGTATTTGTGGTCGTAAAAAAAAGTATAGAACAGTGTAACTCTCTCCACTTTGTGCGTGATATGCGACTTACAACTTTTGTAACGTAATATATCATCAGCAGAGCTTTCTTCATGTGGATAGCTGTTTTTTCGGAATTGAATATAACTTGAGCATTTTTTTTGAATGCATGGACGACCATCAGTTGATTTTTTTGGTCAAAAATGCAAACATTTATATATAAAATAATTACACTTATTCTGAATATATATATATATATATATATATATATATATATATATATGATTTTTCAGTCTTGTTTCTCCCACATATTTCAGCTATTTGGGAACAGGTACAAAAGAGGTGGTTCAGTAATTCCAACTTTTTATTAATAACCACTAACATTCCAAATAATTGCAGACTCATTGATCCAAGAATTGAATTTGTCAGGAAATCCAAGCCATTTGACATACATTTTCTTTTCACCCTTCTGCTTCCTCTTCTTGTTCTTCCTTCTGATTGTTGTCGTCTCCAAAACCTTCTCCACCAAGTATACGTCAGGATTGTTAGTTTTCAATAATTCAAATTCATAAAAACATCCCTCGATTGGGTGTCCTTCCATATCTTCAAGTTTGTGAGTTCTGGGATTGGTTAATTTCGCTTCGGATATTTTGAAGAGTTCTGTAGAAAAATTTGCAGTGTACCCTTTTTCGAAGATCCCTTTATATTTACTTATGCGCACTATATCACCGACCTGATATTCCGCCTTCGGTCTATTTTCGGGTGGCTATAGGCGCTCAGTATTGTGGTAGGTGTAACTTCAGAGGGTCTTATTCCAATCGTTCTATGTATTCTGTTATTGTATTCGTCGGTTAGATGGGGCAAAATATCACGCCACTTGAATTCACCCCTTGCAGAGAATTCTTCATATATCCAGTTCTTCAGAGTTCTTATAACTCTCTCGACGATTGCCGCCTTCATTACACTGAACTGAATAATGGTTGATATTATATTTCACCATCAATTCTTTGAAATGAACGTTATAGAATTCTTTGCCTTGATCACTTTGCATAATTTCGGTGTGTATTCAGCTCTCTTCAATACTCTCAGCATTGCATGTGTCACTTCTGGGCCGGTTTTATCAAGTATCGACTCAGTCCAAAGATACTTAGATTAACAGTCGATGACGAATAAAATATATCTGTAACCACCATTATCTTCAGAAAGCCAAATCAATTTGCCATAGGTCTGCGAAGCCTTTTATAATCGTTCTTCTCTTTTTGAAGTTGCGTCTCGCAGGCGTATGTGATTCATTAACAATTTGTCTCTTGGTAGCGCTTATTTTCATGATGATGTTTTTTCTCTCCACGTCTCAGAAATAGTTGTTGTGATCACCGCAATCAATATTCACATACTAATGAGTTAGCTGAGACTCTATCGTTTTTATACACCATAATGAATGCTCCGAATGGGAATTATTATACGATACCTTCCTCACGTAATTCTTCTATTATAGACATTATTTCATTATCATATCCAGTATGGCCGGCCAGTCTAGAACCCCATAAGAGTCGGAGGCGACTCACCAACTCTTTAGCTTCATTCCAATATATAAATTCCTTGCGATATGTTCCGAAATTTTTTTTAGAAGGTATTGTTCGCAGTATTCCTTCACCGCCTTTTGATTTGGGCTGCTGCCGCTGTTGCAGAGTTCTCATTTCATGGGGTGTACCAATTGATGGTTTGATGATCCGCTGATATTTTTTCTTCGATTTGGCGTTGGCATTCAGTCCCTCTCTGATGTCGTAGTTTTCATATGCAGCTCTTGTATTTTCTAGTAGACCAGCATATGCCCGCTCATCTTGATCACTAATTGATTTCGGCACATGTTTCGTGAATATCAGATTGTATAGTTCAGATGTAGCCGGAAACATCATGCTTCGCTTATTACCGCGCCATAATCCAATTTTGTTCGGTGGGAAACGAATTTCCATATTTCCCATTCTGAATTTCCCTGTTTCGGTATTTATGCTAACACCAAATTCTGTATCATAATTGCGATTACCAGATTTCAAATTATGCAAATGTTGCGTCAACTGCTGTTCTGAATCACTCCTGATTGTGCCATCGGCAATATCATCAGCGGAAATGTATGATAGTGACGATGTTAGCGGCGTATCCATTGTAGCTATATAATCAGGGTTCGCTTGCAGTGATGATGGTGGTGATGATGATGATGATGCTGGTGATGGAGAAGAATTTCTGAAAAAACTGTTGGGTTCACTGATTTTTCTAGGGGTTTTCATAACATTCGATTCATCTTCATGCAACGGTGTGGAGTGATATGTGGTATGATATGGAGTGATATGTTAAGCCACCATTGTCTCTAGTGCTGCTGGATTGTTGATGTTTTTTGTTTGTGAATGTGGTGATTGAGGTATTATTACCAACAGCTGCTGCTGCTGCTGCTGCTGTTGCTGCTGACATGGCCTTCAACGGTTTTGTCAATGGTTCATATATATTTTCAAGCGCCGTTTGATTACCCATACGATCACTCCTGATACTTGTGAATTTTCTTCTTACTGAATTAGTTGCTTCAACAAGCTCGCGTTTGAGGCGGATTTGAGAGGCTATTTCTCCCATTTTCTCGTTAGATGTGCTCATTGCGGTATCTGGGGATTGAATGAATCATTCATCAACATTATATCAAGGATATATGAAATTGTCGAATCCTTTCCCATATCGACCTTCATGTATTTCACTATCCTTATCGATAACGACAAATCCATATTCATCTGTCCAACACTGTGCACACATATCTTGGAATTGTTTGAAACTCACATCAGGGGATACATGATCGGAAAAAATATGATGTAGATTGGTGTCATCCTGTTTGAACATTACTATGAAATTGGAGTTGTCACGAATCAGAGGGTAGAGGGTAGAGGGTCCTATTATGAGACCGCGAATGGTGTTTGGAAATAGAGCTCCATGACGGCGATCTGCATCAGTTTGATTCCCTAAACCCACTTTCTCATCGAAATTGTCTACATCGAATGTTTCTTTCTGCTGAACAATCCGCATTGTATGATGGTTGGATGATATATAATGAACAACGAGAAAGGTTCTGCACATTTATATCATGGAAGTGAAACGTTACACATCGAAAAATAAAAGGGACAAGAGCGCTCGAAGAAATAAAAGTGGTGAAGGAATCGTTAACACTTTGATCAATAAATTACCTGTTGAATCACACATTCCTGGAGGCTATCAATATTGTGGACCTGGAACAAAAGTACAGAAAAGATTAGCTCGTGGTGATACGGGAATAAATCAATTGGATAGAGCTTGCAAAGAACACGATATATCATATCTCAAGCATCCAACCGATCTATCTGCTAGGCATTTGGCTGATAAAGAATTGGAGGAAGCTGCCTGGGCGCGAGATAAATCGCGAGACGCTACCGTAGGGAAAAGGGCTGCATCTTGGTTAATAACCAGCATAATGAAAGAAAAAAGGCGCTTCGGCATGGGATTAAGTAAGGATGGTGGAACAAAAAAACGTCGTGTTTCTAGAAAGAAGACATCAACCGCATATGGAAAAAAGATTGCTTTTGGTTCGGGAATAGTACACAAAGTCCGTAATGTGCTACGTCAAATGGGTAAAAAGAAGGAACTCGTCAAGAACAATATCCGAACACCTCGAATTATACCAATTCCTAAGGTTGGTGGGATTCTTCCTCTCATGCCGATTTTCGCCGGCCTATCAGCATTGGGGAGTTTGGCCGCAGGTAGCGATGGTATAGCGCGCGCTATTAGTTCGGCTAGAGAAAATGAGGAGCAACTCTCTGAAGCAAACCGCCACAATCAACACATGGAGGCTATTGCTCTTGGAAAGGTTGGCAAAGGAGTCTATTTGAAGCCGTATCAAAAGGGGCTAGGCATTTATCTGAATCCTCGAAATTCAAAAAACTGAAAACATTACCTCGGAGGGCTTTACCGAACATCGATTTCGCACACCACGTAGCGAAAATGAAGTTGCCGCACTTCCGAAGTATATTCATGAGAGATACTTTACCTAAGTCCGGCCCGAATCGCATAATAAATCTCGATAGTATTGAAGGAGATGGCACACATTGGGTTGCATATAAAAAGTGCGGTGGAGTAGTAGAATATTATGATAGTTATGGAGATTTACCACCACCCCAGGAGTTGGTTAGATATTTGAAGAAGGGGGTGAAGTTGTCGAACGACCTTAAAATAATGTATAATTATGAACGACAACAAGCCTACGGCACAGTCTGGTGTGGACATTTGTGTTCGAAATTCCTCTCAACGAGTAGTAGCTTTACATGATGGATAGGCAGAGTATCAAACGTATGGGGCACTCATTACGAACCTATTCAAGATCACGCACATTGTTGAAGATGAGCAAGAAACAACTTGCAGATATGCCGAAAGAAGTTCTAATTGGGTGCGCATCACATGAAATAGCTCTTGTATGGAACAAGTTATCGGATGAATTACGAAACGACCCAGATATATCGCAATATCAGTTCTGTCGTGAACATCAAGGTGAAGAGGGTGCTCAACAAATCGGGGATGTCAATGATGGGCCGATACCGAGAAAAATGTTCTGCTGTTTCTGTCAGTTGAATGATGTGAATGTAGCATCCGATAATGATTTCAATATCAGTAATACACACACCGAGAACCGGAGCAGTCTTCATTGTTGCAAGCAGCAATAAGGTTGTTACTGGAACAGACGAATTAGCATTCATTCTCCAGTTGTTCATTCCATCGAAAAAACATGTCACAAACGTTCACCATCTCTGGAGATGATAGTATTTTGAGTGTCGACTTCTATCCACCCATAGAGCTCGATGCGAAGAAGAACTACGGATCAGGATTGCATGGTTTCTATTCATACAATTCCATACAATATAGATGAGACGAATAATACATTCGGTTATTGGGTTGAGTCAGAATCTGATATCGAGTTGATAATGACTACTATACCACCAGGTGTCTATGAGATAGAAGAAATAAATGAAGCTATACAAAAAGCGATAGCTCGTGAAACACCGCCGGCTGAAGGGGAGAGTATGAATGATATGTTTCTCCTTCGAGCTAATAACAATATACTGAAATGTGAAAAAGTCAGTGTTTGCCATAAACTTCTACGGATCAAAGTCCATTGCCAGCGTATTGGGATTCGAAACGAGGTATTACTCAAATAATGTGTTACACGAATCTACGTTACCGGTGAATATCATCAAGGCGAGACTCATTAGAGTTGACTGTAACATTACTGCAGGAGCTTACCTCAACGGTGTGGAGGTACATACACTATACGAGTTCGATGTTGATGTGGAGCCTGGGTATAAGCTATCAAAAGAGCCAGGAAGTATTATATATCTACCAATCAGTCCGACTGGACGTCAGTATATCGACAACATTACGCTAAGAATTTTGGATGATAACGGTCTGCAAGTTGATTTTCGAGGGGAAAAAATTATAGTGAAACTAGAACTCAGAACGCTCACATAAACCTACATCGAGAATGGATTTCTGCTTTGGCGTGTGACACTAGCTGAAACCAATACCAGCAACCAGAATATCAATAAGAAGGGGAAGCAACGAGGTGGTGGATTCATTCGAACAGAAATATCCAGACAGGATAGACGTAGATTATCTGTGAGCGACATCGATTTTCTGAAATCTATCGGTCTGAAGCTGCGACGAAAAAGCAAAAACTGAAGAAACTATGGTTGCTCCAACATCGATAAGCTTACAACTGGAAGTATTTGCTGAACCAATTTTCGATCACTCCCTGATAAGTCTACATGAGCACACTTACAAACCATATGGTTCACCATCATTCAAGAATTCCGATGAAATAAGAATCGCCATCAACTTTCAGGATCTGATACTCGATATTGCTGAAAGCTATATTTATATCGAAGGAAAATTCATTCCCAATGATGTGACTAAGAAATGCTATCTATCCAATGATGCTTTAGCATTTCTGTTGTATGGTTCGAGAGCCCGGCATTACCACCACCATGAAAAGTATGGTGAAGCAAATGCTAAATTCCTGGGAACAGTTGAATGGGGCCTCAGCAGTGAGAAACAGGTGATTCTGGATAAAAAAAAGTCACATATTCAGCGGCAAACTCCCTCTCAAATATTTGATGGGATTTGCTGAAGATTATAATAAAGGTATTCTGAATATAAAACAAGAGCTGATACTTATCATATCTCGATCATTCAAGAACTCCTATATGGGGGAAGTTGATGCCAATATAGAAATTAACAAAATCGAGTGGAAGATAAGGCACGTAATACCGTCAGATCAACAGAAATTGAAACTTCTGAATCGTGTGAATCGGAGTGCAGCAGCAAGAGTGAAACTTGCATACAGGGTGTGGGATCTGTATGAATTACCAACCATTCGTGAAACGGCTTCCGATATTTGGGCTGTCAAAACTACAAATAGTCTCAAACGCCCTCGTTACATCGTGATAGGCTTTCAGAGATCCAATATTGCTGATAATAGATCTGAGGATGTCACACAATTCATCGATGCTGGAGTCAACAATATAGGTCTATATTTAAATTCAGAAGTTTATCCATATGAACGCTGGAATTTGGATTTCGACAAGAAGTTGGATGCAGTAGCATATTATGCATATGATAATTTCCAACGCAGCTATCATGGCAAAGATATGAGTGAACCAATGATGAGTATTGAGGAATTCCGAAAAATCCGCTTTTCATCATCGACTGTTGCCACCAACCAGAAGCTGTGAAATCCTCAACTGTTGACATCGAGTTGGAGTTTGAAACCCGCCGAACCAAGTTCCCATGAAACACCAAGGTCTATGCTCTCATTCTCCATGATGCCTATCTAACACATAGTGCATGGGATGGTTCCATACCTATGGGAGCTATATGAATGCTATAGATGCGACGTCACCTCACACCTCTACAATTATACATTAGTTGATCTATAATTATTATCATTATCGAGTGTAGTAGTTATTTTATAATAAATAAAAGACATGATATACTAATATTGTATTATTTTTATTAATATTATTATTTCTACTTCATGGTTCCTCAATAATATCAGAGTTATCATAGGAATACAGATTATTTTATATACGTCAACTATCTCATTTCCTTCCCTCTTCTTCTTCTTTGTCAGAAACTTCTTCTGGAACCACCTCCAGCTTATATTTCTGAATGGGGTGGTATGGTAGGAATTCTGCAATTTCCTGGAGGTATTGTCTCAAGTTTTCTCTAATCATTGCTTCGAGGAACTGATCTAAAGTAATGCTGCCGTATTCGGATCTCTCGCACAGGATCCGCCCCCATTGATACTGTTCAGCTGTTGTGTAAAGGTGTTGAATTTTTTCTTCATCGAAGCACACACTCACATCATAATTTATGACACCTCAGCTGCCTCACAGATGATTCGATGTCTTCTGCCGCTGGCCAGCTCTGACTAGAATAGTGCATCCACATGTCTGGAACACTTACGATGATTCCATAAATGAATAAAATATTCAAGCTCGCGAATAGTGACAAGAAGTTATAATTTCCTCCCTACATCTAATATACCACTTACCGCAGAACAAATATGAAGACGATTTGCGATAAAGAGAAAATGTAAATGTAAGAAATATTATTATATAATTTTCGAACCCTTTTCACTCTGACGTACATAAAAATTGAATGAATGAGGATATATACATTTGACTACGATGCCTTGGTACCGAACTTGATCAGAGCTCTCGTTGTTGCACCCTCAAATACTGGCTCGCTCTGACCCAAGTATGTGAGAGTATATAATCCGTTAGAAGAATTCATCTCAATAACATCGCTCTCTTTCATCTCTTCTACAACTCTTTTTGGTAGCCAGCATTTGATACAAACTTCAGTTTTTTCATCACACAATATCACAGTACCGCTTTTACCGAATTTGGTCGAAAAAAACGATATCTTCTTGATTATATAACTTTTATTCAAGGGTAGCGATGATAACAGAATTTGCTCTATAATTTCATCAACCTCATTGATTCTATGATTGATAGCATCTAAATCAATTTTAGAAGATGCCATTTCCACTCCCTCGGTTACGTGAAAGAAGGTTTAAAAAGGATATGAACAATTGTACTTACAAGAAACAGATTACACTTCATCGCAATTTCAGATTTTCACTTTTCTTGGCAGATAATGTATTCAGTATGTTTGCTGCTGTGAGAACTATGTTGTGTAGATGGAAAATATGGTATTTATAGGAACTTCGATATGTGACGTAGCAATACCCCACTACTACCGAACGGCCTTGAGGTGAGGCGTGCATCTCCAAGGTCGCTCTCTACGCAATAATAACCTTCCAGGCCAACATCCTCTCGAGGTCACGGAACACGCTCAAGGTCACTTGCCCCAAGGTCATATACATGGCCCACACCACTCCTCAAGAACAAAACCCCCAAGAGCGCTTCTCAAGGTCACTCCCCCCAAGGTCATAGCGCTCCTCAAGGCCACTCCCCCCAAGGTCACACCCCTCTGACCTTGGGGGGAAACCCAGAAACGGCAAAGACCTTCTACTCACGATCCTATGTGCCTTTCGTTTTTTTTCACCAACATAGCGTCACGCCGTCACATTTTTTCAAAATTGTTTTCTCCCTGTTCAAAATATAGTGCACATTATCCAATTCTGTATCATTTTCTTCACCTTTTGATAACACGAAACGCTTCAACAACACTACATTTCTACGATGTTCTAGAGAAGTCAATCAGTGTAGTATCACCGACTTGAAAAATATAGTTCGAGTTCAAGCTCGAAGCTCAAGTTTTCTGCATTGAACTCTGTTAGATTTTCGTGTTCCCATTTCGGAATTCTTACCAGATCATCATTCTTAGTATCTGTAATGTATTTACTATTTGCTCAAGTAGGTACTTAATGTTGAGCATGGCAACGTTGTGGCAGTACAAGCATGGTCGTTGATACGGTGTTCACGCGAGGCTGTTTCGGTACTGATAATACTGTAAAATATCATTGTCAATGTGTTTTGTATCATCAGAATTATAACCAAGTGGAAAGTAATAACTCCGAGTAATTATTCATATAATAATATAACATCGAACATCACATGGTGGCAGCGGTTGAAGAACGCGCTTAGGTTATGTGTTTTTTGCGCCAGAAATCGGCTGATTGTTTACGATTCGGACACAGAAGAAACAGGTGATAGGCGTACATCGTGTACCTACAGCGTACTGAAGAATATTATTCGTTTGATCGGAAATAGTCTACTGAAATTGACTTGGTGTACATTCCGGTACCAAATAAAAAGTGCAGCTACGATGGCAGAACAAGGGAAAGCTCCAGACGAATTTCGTTTTAAAGGAAACGTTGCAAGTAACTGGAGGTTGTGGCGACAAAAGTTCGAATTGTTCCTCAAAGCAGCCGGGAAAACGGAAAAGCCGGAGGATGTTCAAATTGCAATTCTTCTAAATATCCTGGGAGATGAAGGGATTCAAATTTATAATACCTTCGAGTATGTTACGAATGAAGACAGAAATAAGTTAGCAGTCGTTCTGAAGAAATTCGACGAATATTGTGATCCGATAAAAAACTTGGTTTACGAACATTTTGAATTCTTTAAAAGAGATCAGTTACCCGGTGAGACATTTGATCAGTTCGTTACGTCGTTAAGACAGTTAGCTAGTTCTTGCGAATTCAAAGAAAAAGATGTACTGATTCGCGACCGAATTGTAATCGGTATACGGGATGCTCGTATACAAGAAAAACTTTTACAAAATCCAGATTTAGGATTGTGTGAAGCAATAAACATTTGCAGATCTATGGAAACGAGTATGGCCACTCAAAAAGAGATCGCTAAAGACTCTGTGTTAGTGAGTGAAATAAATAGACTTCGTTTCGGGAAAAAAACCCTAGTTATGGTGACCAAAGTGAATCCAGAGGTGATGCAGGTAACTCAAGAAATAGGTACCTGGAACGAGGTAAGGGATTAGCCGAAAAAAAATGTACATGCTGTGGAAATAAGCATCAAAGGGGTAAGTGTCCTGCTTTCAACAGAATATGTAGCTCTTGTAACAGAAGGGGGCACTACCGTGAACTTTGTAATATCAAAAATGTGCATGGTGTCCTCAACTCGTCTGATGATTCGAGTGACGATGCCATTCAAAGCGAGGAGTTCCCCGAGGAATACAGTTCTGCCGGCACTTCATTTAACTCTGCCAACAATATTGTGTGGACTGTAAACACCTCGGACATTAATGCAATAGAGTGGTTGGAAGAACTAGAAATTTTCGGTTCCCGAATAACGTCGAAAATTGACACGGGCAGTCAGGTCAATATACTGAATATGCGCGATTTTGAAACTCTGAACATACCCCTAAATAAACTTTCTCCAGTGTCGTCAGTGTTGTCATCTTACTCTGGCCATAAAATTGAAGTCCTTGGACAAATCGGCATACCGTGTAGTTCAGCTAAAGTGAAGAACATTGAACTTTTGTTCCACGTTTTAAATTCTAAAAAACAGTGTTCTATTTTAGGACTTGACGCTGTGTATGAACTGAAAATAATCGAAAAAAACATACACTGGGAACACTGGGACATTGGGAACATTCTAAACACTTATAAATCTCATTTTTCAGCTTTTGATGAGATTTTCTCTCCTCGTTTCTAAAAAATAGAGTAGAAGTTATTGAAAATTATTGCAATATATTTGTAGTAAGGACAGATTTAGGATCTGTCCCAAAATGTCACTGCGCTTGAAATTAAACCTTTAGATACCTAAAAGAGAAATTCTCTATTGGTCAGTGACACCTTGTTTTTGAAAAAATTTGGAAATACAAATATATTTAATAATAATAAAACCTCTACTTATCTTGGTGGACGTTTCGGGAACGAATCTGCTCCCGTTCTCAACACAATTGGAATATTTTTCTTCGTAAACTTTTTTCGATGTTTCCGATTTTGACACTGAAAAGTGACAATTTGGCAGACGGAGGAATTCTGGTTACGAGGTGTTTTCATTAATTGATATTGAATTTTCCATTTTCATATTCAAGTTTCAGAAGTGGATGCCAAGTTCTATCTATATCAACTGAACAAGAAGCAATATTATTGTCTCCGTTCAGGAGAATGCAAGCAGACTCTTTGATTTTCCGTTTTTGGTTGTTGTCTTCTTTTCCTATGATCTCAATATTACTCCAACCGGCCATATGTTGTCCATTCTCAGTAAGGATATGCTCAGCTAATTTTGACTTGTCAGTATATCTTCTCTTTATATTGTTCTTATGCTCTTTCATCCTTACTGATAGAGGCCTGCTGGTTTCACCGGTATAATATTTTCCACAAACACATGGTATACTGTATATACAATTTTTTGATGACTGTTTTTCATTTCTCGGTTTTGTATGAGTCAGAATCGATCTCATTGTATTTTCTGTCTTGAACACTGTTTTCACTCGAAACTTGTCACCAACACGTTTAATTTTTTCAGATATTCCGGGAATGTATGGGATTACATTTGTTATCAGTGTTCGTTGTCTTTGTGTTTGCTGTATATTCTGTCTGTTCTCAATTTGGTGTATTGTTTTGTCAATGAAATGTTTCGGATAAGTGTTGAGTTGTAGAACATCTTTTATATGGTTCATTTCGGCATTGAAAATTTGGTGGTTCGATGATATGGATTTGGCTCTATCATGAAGTGATTTGATTATTCCTTTCTTTATACTTGTGTGATGATTCGATTGAAAATTGAGGTATCTGTCGGTGTGTGTATTTTTACGATATACACTTGTTATCAAATTGTTATCTGATTTTTTAATGAGGACATCTAAGAATGGTAATTGATTATTACATTCGATTTCTAAAGTGAATTCGATTGTTGGTTCGATATTGTTTATATAATTTAGAAAATTATCTAGTTCCATACGGTTATGTGGCCAAATAATGAAAATATCATCCACATATCTCCACCAAGTCTTTGGATGTTTACTGAATTTTTTCACAATATTCTCTTCAAAATCTTCCATGAATATATTACTTAGAATAGGAGATAATGGTGAACCCATGGCCATACCAAAATTTTGTTGATAAAACTCATGATCTAATTGAAAGTAAGTTGTTTTGAGACATAGTTCCAAAAATTCTAAAATGCCTTCTACACTCAGCTTAGTTCTTCCAATGAGTTTTTCACCATCTTCCAGTTTCTTTTTCACTATTTGTAAAGTTTTTTCTATAGGAACATTAGTAAATAAACTCACTACATCGAAACTTACTAAAATATCATCTGTATCGAAATGGATGTTATTTAGTTTCTCCAAGAAATGAACAGTATTTCTAATGAAACTTTCACTATTTCCTGGTAAAGGTTTTATTATATCTAAAAGAAATCGTGATAAATTTTGACAAGGAGATCCTATGGCCGATTGGAGTAATATTAAGATCATAGGAAAAGAAGACAACAACCAAAAACGGAAAATCAAAGAGTCTGCTTGCATTCTCCTGAACGGAGACAATAATGTTGCTTCTTGTTCAGTTGATATAGATAGAACTTGGCATCCACTTCTGAAATTTGAATATGAAAATGGAAAATTCAATATCAATTAATGAAAACACCTTGTAACCAGAATTCCTCCGTCTGCCAAATTGTCTCAAAATCGGAAACATCGAGAAAAGTTTACGAAGAAAAATATTTCAATTGTGTTGAGAACGGGAGCAGATTCGTTCCCGAAACGTCCACCAAGATAAGTAGAGGTTTTATTATTATTAAATATATTTGTATTTCCAAATTTTTTCAAAAACAAGGTGTCACTGACCAATAGAGAATTTCTCTTTTAGGTATCTAAAGGTTTAATTTCAAGCGCAGTGACATTTTGGGACAGATCCTAAATCTGTCCTTACTACAAATATATTGCAATAATTTTTAATAACTTCTACTCTATTTTTTAGAAACGAGGAGAGAAAATCCCATCAAAAGCTGAAAAATGAATGTACCACCTCCTCGAAGAACTTACAGACAGTATTTAACAAATAGGTATGGGCCTAACATCAATCATCAGTTTCGGAATCTTGAAAATTTATACATAAAACTGTCTCACACCGAAAACAGTTTAACTTTTCTTCGTAAATGTCGTGACAATGGAGCGATACCAAGAGGGTTACGTTTGAAAGCACCATTTTATAGTAAGAAATGTGAATGGATAGTTCTGAAAGCAAGTAAGGCATTGGTAAGAGAAAGAATAAATTTCCACAAATACAACAAGGTAAGAACAAGAAATATCATCTCACAGTTAGAACAAACTTTATACAACGTTTTACACGAAGATGATTCAACAAATATATTCATTTCTCTGAACAACTCATACAAAAAAGAGAATGACAAGAATAAATTGATACACATAGGAAAATTCAATAAACTCATTGAAGAGAGGAATTAAAAAAAATTGAGATTAGAACATCGTCAACAAAATTTCATGAATAGAACTGTTATAAACCTATCCTCAAGAACATTAACAGATTCTGAAAAATTAATACTGTCAAAAGGTATGAATTTTTCAATCACTCCGAATCATATTCCAAAATTAGATTTGATAACAGCTATTGAACAAACTGCACAAAGACTTCCTGATGAATTTTCTAATGAATATAGAATCAGAAATGAAATAATTATTGAGAAAAAACATGAAATAACACCAAACATCACAAGAGAAGAGAAAAACACACTTAATAATCTTAAACATGATGATACAATCAAAATACTTCCAGCTGATAAAGGCAACGCTACAGTCATTATGAACAAAAATGAATATAATGATAAAATAATACAAATTATAAATGAAGGCAATTACACAAAATTGAATAGAGATCCAACAGCAAACATAGAGAGAAAGATACGAAACATAATGAAAAAACACGAAAATGAACTTACACTAACAGATAGGAAACATATATCCAGATACCATAGCAAACCCCCACATTTCTATGGACTTCCAAAAATACATAAACCAAACAATCCATTAAGACCAATCGTGAGTTCGATAGGATCTCCTTGTCAAAATTTATCACGATTTCTTTTAGATATAATAAAACCTTTATCAGGAAATAGTGAAAGTTTCATTAGAAATACTGCTCATTTCTTGGAGAAACTAAATAACATCCATCTCGATACAGATGATATTTTAGTAAGTTTCGATGTAGTGAGTTTATTTAATAATGTTCCTATAGAAAAAACTTTACAAATAGTGAAAAAGAAACTGGAAGATGATGAAAAACTCATTGAAAGAACTAAGCTGAGTGTAGAAGGCATTTTAGAATTTTTGGAACTATGTCTCAAAACAACTTACTTTCATTTAGATCATGATTTTTATCAACAAAATTTTGGTATGGCCATGGGTTCACCATTATCTCCTATCCTAAGTAATATATTCATGGAAGATTTTGAAGAGAATATTGTGAAAAAATTCAGTAAACAACCAAAGACTTGGTGGAGATATGTGGATAATATTTTCATTATTTGGCCACATAACAGTATGGAACTAGATAATTTTCTAAATTATATAAACAATATCGAACCAACAATCAAATTCACTTTAGAAATCGAATGTAATAATCAATTACCATTCTTAGATGTCCTCATTAAAAAATCAGATAACAATTTGATAACAAGTGTATATCGTAAAAATACACACACCGACAGATACCTCAATTTTCAATCGAATCATCATACAAGTATAAAGAAAGGAATAATCAAATCACTTCATGATAGAGCCAAATCCATATCATCGAACCACCAAATTTTCAATGCCGAAATGAACCATATAAAAGATGTTCTACAACTCAACACTTATCCGAAACATTTCATTGACAAAACAATACACCTAATTGAGAACAGACAGAATATACAACAAACACAAAGTCAACCAACACTAATAACAAATGTAATCCCATACATTCCCGGAATATCTGAAAAAATTAAACGTGTTGGTGACAAGTTTCGAGTGAAAACAGTGTTCAAGACAGAAAATACAATGAGATCGATTTTGACTCATACAAAACCGAGAAACAGTCATCTAAAAATTGTATATACAGTATACCATGTGTTTGTGGAAAATATTATACCGGTGAAACCAGCAGGCCTCTATCAGTAAGGATGAAAGAGCATATGAACAATATAAAGAGAAGATATACTGACAAGTCAAAATTAGCTGAGCATATCCTTACTGAGAATGGACAACATATGGCCGATTGGAGTAATATTAAGATCATAGGAAAAGAAGACAACAACCAAAAACGGAAAATCAAAGAGTCTGCTTGCATTATCCTGAACGGAGACATTAATATTGCTTCTTGTTCAGTTGATATAGATAGAACTTGGCATCCACTTCTGAAACTTGAATATGAAAATGGAAAATTCGATATCAATTAATGAAAACACCTTGTAACCAGAATTCCTCCGTCAGCCAAATTGTCACTTTTCAGTGTCAAAATCGGAAACATCGAAAAAAGTTTACGAAGAAAAATATTTCAATTGTGTTGAGAACGGAAGCAGATTTGTTCCCGAAACGTCCACCAAGATAAGTAGAGGTTTTATTATTATTAAATATATTTGTATTCCCAAATTTTTTCAAAAACAAGGTGTCACTGACCAATAGAGAATTTCTCTTTTAGGTATCTAAAGGTTTAATTTCAAGCGCAGTGACATTTTGGGACAGATCCTAAATCTGTCCTTACTACAAATATATTGCAATGATTTTTAATAACTTCTACTCTATTTTTTAGAAATGAGGAGAGAAAATCCCATCAAAAGCTGAAAAATGAATGTACCTCCTCCTCGAAGAACTTACAGACAGTACTTATAAATCTGTTTTTGATGGAATTGGTAAAGTGAAAAGACAATATAAAATCACTCTAGAAGAAAACGCGTTACCTTCGATTAGTGCTCCCCGGAAAATTACCTTCGCCATGAAGGATAAGGTGAAAGAAAAGCTCAACCAAATGGTTAGCGATGGCATCATTGAACCCGTATCCGAATCAACCGATTGGGTGCACCCAATTGTTGTCGTCCCCAAACCCAATGGCGACATACGAATCTGCATGGATCCACGAAATTTGAATAAATACATCAAGCGTGAACGATTTCAGATACCGACGCAAGATATCTTATTTTCACAGCTTGCCGGATCCAAATTCTTTAGTCTATCAGATGCGTCATCGGCATTTTTGCAAATTCCGTTGTCACAAGAAAGCTCTCGTATGTGCACTATTTCCACGTGTTTTGGAAGATTTCGTTATTTGAGGCTGCCTTACGGAATATCATCCGCGCCAGAAATTTTTCAAAAATTTATGCATGACACCTTAACTGGTATCCCAGGTGTCATAGCTTATTTCGATGACGTTCTAGTTTTTGGTCGCACGAAAGAGGAACACAACAGAAATCTGAAAGTTGTGTTACAACAAATTAAAAATAGTGGATTGACACTAAATATGGAAAAATCTGAATTTTTTGTGAATAAAATAAAGTTCCTAGGACACGTAATCAGTGACATGGGCATAGCTCCGGACATTAAAAAAACTAAAGCAATTTACGATATGAAAGCACCTAAAAATAAAAAAGAACTACAACGTTTCCTCGGAATGATAGTTTACCTAGCAAAGTTCATTCCGAACTTATCACAAGAAACCACCCAGCTGAGAAAATTTCTTAGTGAAAAATATGAGTGGCAGTGGACTGATGTGAAAGAAAAATGCTTCACTAGGTTAAAGAAGTTGGTATCGTCTGCCACAACTCTGTCCTATTTTGATCCGGCTAAAGAGACTACACTGTCTGTTGACGCAAGTCCATTCGGTCTTGGTGCAGTTATAATTCAAGATGGCAAACCAATTGAGTTTGCTTCAGTGTCTCTCACACCAACCCAGCAAAGATATAACCACATCGATAAAGAGTTACTTGCTTTAGTTTTTGGCTGTGAGAGGTTCCATTATTATCTTTATGGAAAAATTTTCAAAATAGAGTCAGACCATCGACCACTTTTGGGAATCTTGAAGAAACCACTTGATGAGTTATTCCCAAGGATACAAAGATTGGCCATTCGACTTTTGAGATACCAGTTCCAGTTGCAATACGTTCCTGGTAAGCAGCTACTAATTCCGGATACCCTTAGTCGAGATCCAACATCCGAAACGATAGATACTAGTTATTTAGACAACAATCTCAGGGTCTATTCAGTAATTGCAACTTCTGAGGAAAATGAGAGCAGATTGCAAAGTGCGACAAGAGATGACCCCATCTTACAAAAAGTAAAACATTATGTCCTCACTGGTTGGCCTCAACACAAAGCTGATGTTCCTAGTGATATCAAAAGATTCTGGGAGATAAGAAACGATATTCATGTACACAAAGAAATATTATTTTATAAAAAACGAATAATGGTTCCTAAAATTTTACAAAATGAACTATTGGCTGTTATACACCAGTCACACCAAGGGCTCGCATCCTGTAAGAAAAGGGCCCAGGAAGCAATTTATTATCCTGGAATGAATGCCGACCTTGAAAAACTAGTCCTGAGCTGTGCAATTTGTCAAACCTATTCCGCAAATAACCAACGAGAACCGTTGTCGCCTCATGAAATTCCTGTGGTGCCGTGGCAAAAAATTGGCATAGACTTCAAATCTCTTGTACGCGAGAATTTCATTGTCATTGTGGACTACTACAGCAAATTTGTGATTGTTAACAAAATCTATAGTAAGACAGCCCATAGCGTGATTTCAACACTGAAAAATATTTTTGCCATACATGGACTCCCATTAGAAATATTTTCTGATAATGGCCCTCCCTTTAGTGCTCATGAATTTCACGAATTCGCTAGGAATTATGATATAAAGCTATAAACATCAAGTCCACTTTATTCGCGTTCTAATGGAATGGTTGAACGTCACATCCAGATTGTGTGAGCGCTGTTAACTAAAGCCTTCAGAGATAACCAAGACCCATTCCTCGCAATTCTTAACTACAATGCAACCCCTAAACAAGACTTACCAGCTCCTTCTCAACTGTTGATGGGAAGAAGAATTCGCACAATATTACCTGTTAGTTTTGAATTCTTAGAACCAGACTTCCCAGTAAAGAAAGTAAGGAAAACATTAGAAGCTTGCCAGAAGAAACAGAAAATGTATTATGACAGGTCGACAAAAGTTCTTCCAGAAATACAACCTAATCAACAAGTTTTTGTAAGAGACAAAACTCGGGAATGGAGGCCAGGTACAGTTGCAGGAAAATCAGGACCTAACGATTACAACGTCAGAATTAATGACGTAATATATCGCAGAAATGGACAATCCTTAAGGAAAGCTGAAATCCAGCTTTCCGACAGCTCGTCTTCAGGAGATAAGGTCCCAACCGAAGAGATCCCAACCCAGAACTTTCTACGATGATCTAGAGAGGTCAATGATTTGGTGAGTATTGTATCATCGACTAGGCGAACAGCTCTCTTCTGGATGGGATCTGAGATCTCTAGCGTATGTTTGGGGGCTAAGCTCCGAAGATGTGAAAAGTACTCCAAGGACAGGTAGAATTTGTGCTTTGTAGGTCAAAAAAAAGTTGCTGGGATGTGAAGTACCTCTTCGCACGAAATAGGAGACCAAGTTTTTGTGAAACAATTTTCGCAATAGACCCCACGTAATCGTCCCATGAAAGAGTGCTGTTGGTGGTGACTCCCAGTATGCCTTCTTAGTGAACATACAAGCTTGAGTTTTTTTTTTTCATTCAACTGTACTAGATTTTCAGATCCCCATTCCAGAATTCTTGTCAGATCCTCATTTGAAGCATCGACCTGTCTTCGTCTTGCACCTCTGGCCGTCCTCGTTGGATGATATAAGGGCTCTAGAAGAAAAGACGGAATGAAGTGTACTGTCATGCGTGAAGCTATGAACTATGCTGGAGGTCACATCCAACAAATCATTGATATGGAGCAAGAAAAAAGATGGTGCTAAGATAGATACTTGTGGAACACCAGCATTGATAGTCATGGTATCAGATGAGACCCCATCAACCACCACGTAGAGTGATCTATCTGCAAGGAAACTCGATAGTAGAAGACACAGTTGGGGTGGCAAACGATACCTTCATGTAAGATTCTATCGGAGGAGCAATCGCACGGCCCTTTGTGCCAATTGAAATTCTCCACCAAAATGACGTCACGCCGCCTTCTTCATTCGAATATTCACTTCTTCCATTCATGAGAGTACCAAGGGCATGTCATTTATTTTGATGATTCCAAATTCCAAATTTTCATTTCGGTCGGAACAGGAAATCGCGTGAATCAGCATCCGTCATCTGCTCACAAAATTACATGAAGGAATTTATCGTATAAGCCGGGTCCTACATCATATTTCTCATGTAGTTGCATACATCTCAGAATAGTATCATCATCGAAACAAATATTTATATCATAGTTGCTGGAATGGAGGGCATCTAAACACAAATCATGGAATTCACACCGCAGTCGATTTATTGCTGTCTTTATATCTTCGGCTGCTGGCCATCCTTGTTGTGAATAGTGCATCCACATATTGCGAGGTGATGAAACTGAAATCGAAAATAATAACCTCAGATCAAATTTCCACTCGATTCAATATGATCATACTCACATTAACTATAGGTTTATAAACATTTCAAAATAATCTCATATGTATCTCATTGGAACATATTCTACTTTAAATATTACTCCCACTGATTATCACTTATACGGGGTGACCGAATGAAAACGAAACAAGGCCGATTTGACATAGTTATCGTTCTCGAACCGGTTGATTTTCATTTTGAATCTAAAAAGAGATAAGGGGTCGAGTGATAGATCATTTTGAAGGTAATCGAAATCTCTTCAAGAGAACACGTTCATGAAAATAATCGGCTGGTGATGGAAATTAACGCTTTTTTCCCTTTCATCACTATTTCTCATTTTGTAGTTAGAACGATGTTCATCTCAGAAGTGCCTCATGTTTTTTTTTTTCAATCCTGCCCTATCCAACATCACATGAAGAATCATTTATTTCAACGTCAGTTCCTTGATCTCTCATTAAATGCATACCTTGTTTCATTTCCATTGGGCTATCCTGTATGTATATGATTGACTGAGTCGCCACAATTTGTGTGTGTGTGTGAGAGAGAAAAAAAATGTAATCACTTCAATTTTCAAGACGCTGCTGGGTTTCTTTCACGACGTCACCTCCCCTCTATATACGATGGAATATTTGGACCCGTTAGATTTTCCAGATGCGGCCTATGAACTGCTGCCACTCAATGCGGTAGAAATCAATGCTTTCTCCTGAATTCAGCGAAATGGATTCACCAAATTTTCCCGTGAGCAATTTCGCACCAAATATTCGATTGCCTAACCCAATAGGTAAATTCTTCAGCTGAACAATTGGTTTTCTATCCACCATGGTGGATTCGTTGATTCTCGCTAGATCCTTCTAAAGAGAAAGGCGAGTAAAAGTATTACTATTATGGATCATTTGTCGAAATGGAAATTACGAAAAAAAGAATAATCAGCAGAATATCGAATGAAAACTCTGTATAGGAAAATATTTATCAAGAATACTTACTAGTCTTATCGCTGTGTGCTATAGATGAAGTAACCAAAAAGAAGAATGGACTCTGCTGCGGAGGGGAAGTAGCCAAAAGAAGAATGAGATCTGCCGCTGCTGTAGCTACCTTGAGAGACAATGAATGTCCACGGTGCCTACTATTTCATGATTCTGCGTTAGGTAGATATTTTTCTAGAATACTCAGCATACTTCTTGAAATGTTGTAAACATATTGTTCTGGTGTTATCTATTCCTGATAATTCACCGCAAGCGAGCTTGTGGCGGATATCGATGGTCTTACTGAATCGAGAATCCGGATACAGGATGATGAAAATTGAATAAAACAAATTCATCTCTCAATAATTCCAAAATATTGAATGAAATATCCAACTGGTAATGCTGAAATGGCATACAGTGAAATGTATGATACATCATATTGTATTGTTTTTGATGTGGGAGGTGTTCTCGATGGTGGTGACGGCGGCGGCGGCGGTTGTGCCTCAATAAAACGCCATTGGTCCAAATCACCGTAAGTCCTATCTTTGAAAATCATCCGAATTTTATATTTCGTCTCATTATCTGGTACTTGTGTTGAAAAAACTTCCATCTGACCATCTTGGTCCTATGGTGACTTCCAATAAAGCGATTTTCGAAAAATTCCTAATCATCAGATGCTTATCCTAATGACATCACCGTTGAGTTCTTCTGGAATTCCTACAGCTGTAGTTCATACTCTGCCACAGACATCTGGTGACAGATATGAACTATTCGACTATCCCATTTTTTTCTCGTGATGTGCATTCGCATCTGCAGTAACAAAAATGTTTACATTCTCTACATGCCATTCCATCCACTCGATCATCCTCATATGAAATGAAGAAACATTTTTTCTGCAACAATAGCGTTTCGAGGTCTCGGGACAGAAATATTCTTGCGTACTTATCGTTATTAAAATCAATAATGAAATTCTAATTGGTGATAACTACTCTTGTTTGAATGCTAATTTTATCCACATGGATCATTATATATCTGTGATCATTAGATCACGTGTTACATCTGAATTATCCTCAATGGATGATCAGAGATTGAAAAATCGCAAATACCATATAATCAATACTATATCTATAAAATACTATATGTAATCTAGTTTGACAATATTTTTGAAACTTCAACCAACATATCACATCTTCTATCGGAAATTCTTATTTTGTGCTGGAAGCCTAAGTGGAAAACAGCCAATCGTCGATTATAAACATATTCTCATTCATAGCCATAACCTACACTTGAAGTCGTTTCATTAGAGAACCGGAATAATGATAATAATAATAAAGTGTCTTTATTCATCAGTAAACAATACATGACGATGAAATGGCGAAGCATCAGTGTTAACTGCTTTTCAGCTTAACCAGAGAGAGAAACAAAAATTGTTGATACACATTAATATACATGTATACACATTCATATAGATATATATGATCGCATTCAGAAGTTTTAGATCATGTTTCAACCTTCTTTTGGAATTTGTTAGGCTGAAGTGTCTGTAATTTAGTGATGAACAATTATAGAGTTTACTAGAGCTGTAGGAGAAAGAGCGCGTAAATATAGCCGTTTTGTGTTTCGGTAGAGCAAAGAGTTGGGTTTTACGGGTGATCACCTCATTGTCCTCTTGAAGTTTCAGCTTGTTCCGTGAATATTGAGGGGTTTTTGTCAGAATCTTGTGTGTAAGTGTGCATATATGAAGTTGTCTGGTCTGATGCAAATTCAACCAACCCACCTCGCTGTACTTATCGCTGATACGGTGGTACTTTCTCAAGCTTGTTGCGAATCTTAGACAAGCGTTTTGCATGCGTTGAAGTTCTAATGAATCAGCTTGAGTTAATGCCGGGCCATTTACGGTGTCACAATAGGAGATTCGAGATAGAATCAATGTTTCAAATAGCTTGAGTTTGAAATCAGTTTTCAAAAAATCTCTGTGGGAGTACAATTTTTTGAGTGTTCCATACATCATTTTCGAAACATAATTCACATGTTTACCAAATTCATTCACAAGCCAAGGTTTTTGCATTCAGTCATGATAGGCAATACCAAATAATTGTAACTCCGGTGAATTTTCATGATTTTCCACGATATCACGTTTGCATTTCGAGCCGAAAAATATTACCGAAATGTTCATTTTCAGGTTATGGGCCATGGAAGTGTCTAGGAGCGCTTTTAAATCGGCATTTATCATCTGAAATGTTTCTTCAATATTATCTAGTGAAAAACCACATTGTAATTGCGTGTCATCTGCATAATGATGTATTTTGCAATATGATATACACTGATGAAAATCTGATATGTATATGGAAACAATAAGGGACCCAAAATAGACCCCTGTGGAACTCCTTATGTGGCTGGCAGAAAATCTGACATGTTATTATTGCCTAATTTCACACATTGAGTTCTACATTTCAGATAGCTGGCTATCATTTGACAAGAGTTGTCACTAAAACCAAAGTGGCCGAGTTTTTTGCATAGTACACTGTGATCTATTGTGTCAAAGGCTTCACTGTAGTCTAATAATATAAGGCAACTTACTCTATTTCCATAGGAATAATTTTGTTATCGAAGACATATGACGATATTTGTTTTTTTGTATACTTGGTAGAATACTAATGGGCCTCAAGTGACTCAATTCGGAAGGATTTGTGATTTCTGCCAATGGAATAACATATGCTTGTTTCCAAGCATCTGGAAAGGTGTTGGTTGTCAGTGAAGTATTGATTATGTAGGTGATGTGAGGCAACAAGTTAGAAGATATTTCCAAGAAGTGTAGAGATATTTGATCCAACCCTACCTAGTTACTCTTTATTTGGCCTATCGCTTCTTTCACTTCTAGACACCCCACTTCCCCAAAACTGGAATTATTGGTTTGTGGGATTTCATCGTATTTTTCTAAGAGACTGATTTGATGCAAAGTTTGATCTACCGAGGGAACGTTTCTGAAAAAATTGTTGATGGAATCGGCGTCATCAGATTGTGCTGGAAGGGTATCAAAAGTTTTATTCCTAACTACGTCCAGAGATCTCAGTGTCTCCCACGTGAGTTCACAGTTTTTTTGCTGCACTACGTATGCCATTTATGCACGTTTTTCTCTTTTATTTGCCACGGTGACATAATTGCGGAGTTCTTTACAATGGTTCCAATGCAATGGGGATTTCATTTTCCTATATTTGTTTCATATTTTATGTCAGCCAAGGTGAAAGAGGTTTCTTAACTCTGACTTCTCGAATTTTCTAGCAGATTTTTATTGAAGAAGTCCACTTGTGAATCAACAACTGTCAGGGTATATATGTGATCCCAGTTAACTCGGTGTAGATCATTTTTGTATTCTTCATAGCTGAAGTTTTTGAAATCGCGAAAACTGACTCATTTAGTGTTTGATTTTGGTTTAGCGTGTTCAATCTCCCACATTACTGCTAGATGATCTGTAATACCTTCCAAGTCGAAAACATTGTATTTGGAACACTCTTTGAAATCAGATGTGACAATGATATCCAGGAGAGTTTGTGAGGACTCAGTGATCCTGATAGGTTCGCAAATGATTTGATGTAGATTGTGTGCGTATAGGAAATTGTTGACATGATCGGAAGCTCTGCATTGAGAAAGCATATCAACGTTCAGATCCCCAGTGAATATAACTGTGTCAAAGCTGGGCATGAGCACTGACATTCTATATTCTAATTCTGTTATGACATCCGTTATACTCGATTTTGGTGGCCTATAAAGTGCGCCGATTGCACATTTTTTACCCATAATCTTGGTAGAAATCCAAATTTGCTCAAGATAATAACTTATGTGACTGAAAATAACTTCAAATTTCGAACGATTCTTAACGTATAACCCAAGTCCACCACCACCGCTATCTCTTGCCTTCTGCACAAATGAATAACCCTCGATTGAAATATTATCAAGATCCTAGTCATGCGATAGTCAAGTTTCAGTAAGAGCAAATATATACAAATCATTATCCAGCATGAAGTTTTTTAGTACATTGAAACCAGTGTGAATAGAACGAATATTGGCATTCCCAATTTTCAGTAGAGTTTTCATTATATATTTTGAAGGAAGAACAAATGATTATATATGAAAAGAAGAGGAAGAAAAAAGATTACACTCAATACTATTGAGAGCTTAATAACCAGAGAAAAATAAATGAAGACTGAATGTATTCCAAAATTATCCCTCCTTCTGGGAAGACGATGGTTTGAAAATGCTCCTTGTGGATGGTTTTCTATCCCTATCTTTCTGTCGTGTCTGTCTCTTCCTAATGTCTTTATTGGTTACTATTTTTGTTTCTTCTCATAGCTCAGTGGAAGATTCCACATCATCCCCTGTTGGCGGACCGCCGAATATATTTCCTGATCTCAGCACACCCAGGGTGAAAGATTCTCCTCTGTCCAACAGAATAAGTTTGTTTCCTTTGATTTTGGAGGGTATATTGTTTTGAGTTGCCTCTTGCATGAATGTCTTAAGATGATTCCCTCTCTTCCTTAGTGGATTTTCCATTGAGTATTCTTCAATTCACTTGAATTTGGAAGAATTTCATTCATTTCAAAATAGCTTACGAGCTCTACTAGGACCGGTTTGTTGACAGTTCCTTTCTTTCCTAATCTTCTTTCTGATGTCGTTGGTAAGAAAATGTACTCCCAGAGTATCATCAATGAGTGTTGTTACGGCGGTGACAATGTTTTTTTCATTATCTGGTATCCCAGCTACAATGTTGTATTTTTTTCTATTATTTTGCAAAATTTCTTTCTAAAAGTTCATCTTTATTTATTCGAATGGTGTTTTTTACTTCATTCGTGATGCTAGAGGCTGACGTATCATTTTGGGACCTAGTAAGATATAGCTTATTCGCAATCCAGATGTGTACTGAGAATTTATAACTCACGATCACAGGTGTATCGTGGTGGATGTATTGATACAAACGATCGAGTTCACTAATTAATTGTTCCAAAACTGCCACATAACTTGATATAACTGTGCACCCTTGATCACTTTGAAACTCTTTTTGGACGACTTTTAACCGCTTTTATCACTATTTATTGAGGACATTCATCACGTCGATGTGTGCTAGCACTTGAACTAGGTTGGATCTACCATAGATTGTTGATGGTCTGCTATCTCTCAAATTTAGCTTCCTATGTCCTTCTTGGTTTCGTCAAGTGCTTGGTCACAAATCTCGACCTCGAGACGAATCCGTTGTTACCAAAATCACCAAAATCGAAAGACCGGAAGTGGAAACCGGAAGTTGTCATTTCATTGTATATTCAACATCTAGACCTCGAGGTTGATATTGATTGAACACTAATTTTCGACGGCAAAGTTTTGGAATCCCATGCCTAGTGAAGTCTTTCCTGATGTTTACAAGAAAAATTCCAACACCTTCCTTCTCTCCCAAAATTCCACCGCTGGCTAACATATCTAACGATATTTGAGTTCCCCTGTGAATGTTCTTCAATTCACCGTCTATATGTTTTTTGACCACCTTGTAGTGATTTCGTACTCATTGATTTATTCAGTATATGTATCTTTTATCATTTGAGTTACCCTGTAGATATTTATTGATCCATCCTGTAGATATCTTTTTGATCCACCCTGTAGAATTTCTCACTGACTGATTCGTTCTGAAATCCCGTCGACGCTTGACGTTTTTGCCGTTTCATCGTTTCGTCGTTTTGACGTTTCGTCGTTCTGACGTTTTGACGTTTCGTCGTTCTGACGTTTTGACGTTTCGACTTTGTGACGATTTATCGTTTGCACGTTTCGTTGTTTTGACGTTTCGTTGATTTGACGTTTCGCCGTTTTGACGTTTTGTCGTTTCGACGTTTCGTCGTTTTGACGTTTCGGCGTTCAACCGTTAGGGAGGGTTGGGGTGAGTCATGGACCATTGGGGAGGTGCGGGGTAGGTCTGTGTACCTTCGAAAATATGGAGTACAAAAATCACTCATATTGTCAATATATTTTTTGGTCCAGCCGGTATATATATCTCTCAAGCGTTCTGTAGATTTTTTCATTGACTGATTCATCCTGTATATATTTTCTCCCATTCTCAGATACCCTGTAGAATTTCCATCTGTTTATTTTCAAATTGATTTTGATTCGCCCCATAGATGTGTTTTGACCTACCCTGCTGATATGATTCATCCCATATATATTTTCTTTCATTCTTAGATACCCCGTAGAATTTTTCTCTGAGCAATACATCCTGATCATTTTTCATTCAATTCTGAGCCGCTCTGTAGATATTTTTTGATTCACCCTGTATTTATTTCTTTTTTTGATCCACACTGTAGAAATTTTTCACTGACTGTTTCATCCTGTATATATTTCCTTCCATTCTAGACATTCTGTAAATGTGTTTTTGACCCATCTTGTTGGTATGTTCTTGATTCGCACCGTAGAAACTCTATTCATTACATGTATATAATTTCTTTCATTCTGAGACACCTTGTAGAATTTTCCTCTGTTTATTTCTGATTTAATTTTGATACGCCTCGCAAATGTGTTTTTTATGCACGCTATAGAAAGTTTTCGCCAAGTGATTCATCCTGTATATATTTTCATTCATTCTGAGACACCCTGTAGAAGTTTTCTCTGACTGATACATCTTGTTCATTTTTAATTCAATTTTGAGCCCTGTATATATTTTTTTCGATCTACACTGCAGAAATTTTTCATTGACTGATTCATCCTATATACAGTGTGGTCATTTAAGTGTGCAACATATGGAAATCTTTTTAAAGAATTGCACAACCAAAATACAGATAGTGCCGAAAGTTGGTGCATGTTCATTTCAGGTACACTTTCATAAGTTGATCATAACGAAATCAGTTGAGCATACCTTCATTCGAATTCGAGCATATTTGTGCAATCAAATTGGATTTTAATTTTCTTAGGGAATCACAAACTTTATTTTTGTTGCAACGATTTTCAGCTCAACTTTAAAATTTCGCAATAAAAAAACAAATGAGGGTTGGCAGTGAACATTAATTTTGGTGACATTACCTTCTCATTCTTGAATAATTATCGTTTGATTATTGAGGTTATTTGATTTCAAATGCCTCCTTCAAGACAGTTAACGTTATCCGAGAAGGCAGAATTAGTTTCAATATGTGGAGATAACTATAAACGAGTGCGTGAAGCAACACATATATTCAATGAAAGTCATCCAGAAAAACAAGTGCAGTATTAAACTGTAAGGAGACACGTCGATGATTCATTTCTCACACATTCGATAATGGTTGAGTTATAATGAAAATACGCCGATGAAAATTTTCAAAACCATTGGCATCGCTTTCAAATACAATTGAAAACATTGTATTATTCCTTTCTGATTGTTTTGTCGATATTGCCTGAATTCGAACGAAAGTATGCTCAAATGATTCTGTTATGATTAACTTATGAAAGAATCAGGGAAAAAAATCACAAATTAAGAAATTATTAACGAAAAGAATTGAAAAACTGAAAAATGTCTTAGGAGGCCATGTTTTGGTATTCAGGCATAACTTCCAATTGTTAACAACTTTTGTCGATAACATTATGTTGAATTTTCTGAAATGAGAGTACTTCACTATTGAGCAGTTTTTATATTTTTCGACCTACCCTGTATGCTGATTACCTTGCAATCATTTCAAGTGCACTCAAAATGATTTCCTAACATGCACCAACTTCTGGCACTATTTGTATTTTGATTGTGCAATTCATTAAAAAGATTCCCATATGTTGCACACTGGAATCACCACACTGTATATTTTCTCTCATTCTGAGACATCCTGTAGATGTGTTTTTGACCAATCCTGTTGACATGTTGTCGATCCGCACTGTAGAAATTCTATTCATTACCTTTTTTTTTTTTTTTTTTTATCTGTGGACAACACGAAAGGGAAACCTATGATGTTCGAGGAACATCGTGTTAGCCAGCGGTGGAATTTTGGGAAAGAAGGAAGGTGTTGGAATTTTTCTTGAATGTTTGGAGGTTGTAAGCATCAGGAAAGACTTCACTAGGCAAAGAATTCCACAACTTTGCCGTTCTATTGATGAATGATGCTTGGTATAGCGATGTTCGACAGGTCTCGAGCCTGACAGTGTCGGGGTGACCAGCTTGAGCTCGTCTGGTTTGTCTACTAGGAATCGCGCGTGGTGGCATAATAGATGATATTTCCGTTGAGCACCGACCGTGAAAGTACCTATAAAAAAGGCATAGATCGCCGACCTTTCTACGATGATCTAGAGAGGTCAATGATTTGGTGAGTGTTGTATCATCGACTAGGCGAATAGCTCTCTTCTGAATTGAATCTAAGAGCTTAAGCGTATGTTTGGGGGCTGAGCTCCAAACATGTGAGCAGTACTCCAGGACAGGTCGAATTTGTGCTTTGTAGATCATAAGCAGTTGCTGGGATGTGAAGTATCTCTTCGCACGGAAAAGAAAACCGAGTTTTTGTGAAGCAGTCTTCGCAATGGACCTCACATGATCGTCCCATGAGAGAGCACTGTTGGTGGTGACACCCAGCAAGGATATTGACGACCTCATAGGAACAGTGGTACCCGACATCATCAAATTGGGCATTGTGTGATCAGCCTTCTTGGTGAACATACAAGCTTGAGTTTTAGTTGCATTGAACTGTACTAGATTCTCAGATCCCCATTTCAGAATTCTTGTCAGATCCTCATTTAAAGCATCAACCTGTCTTCGCCTTGCACCTCTGGCCTCGTTGGATGATATAGGGGCTCTAGAGGAAAAGGCGGAATGAAGTGTACTGTCATCCGCAAAGCTATGAACTGGGCTAGAGGTCACATTCAACAAATCATTGATGTGATTCATCCTGTCAATATTTTCCTCATTCTAAGACATCCTGTAGATATGTTCTCGACCCACCCTGTTGATATATTCTTGATCTGTACTTTACAAATTTTTCAATGACTAATTCAGCCTATATATTTTTGATTCAATTTTGAGCCGCTCTGTAGATATTCTTGATTTGCCCTTTATATATGTTTTTTGATCCACACTGTAGAATATTTCCACTGAATGATTCATCCTGTATATATTTTCTTCCTTCTAAGATACCCTGTACAATTATCGATGTGTTTCGTCTTATCAAACCCTGCGGTTACACTCACTCGTCGGCAATTGTGAATGACCTTGAATGGAACCGTTTTTTGACAATTTGGAGATCAAATTTACTCAGAGATTAACATGGGAGAATGGTGCAAGATGAGCCAGACCTGCTGCAGCCCATTTACTTATATAACTCGGACAAATAACGCGTCAGCCCAGCCAGCCGACAAAAAGAAGCTAACACTAGTGGGCAAAAAAAAATATGAATGTCCAACCCTGGACTGATGTCACTTATTCCTGAGTCAGATATCAGGGCAATCAAAAAATTCATCATCACTTTCTTCAAATAGTTCGGCACAAAATATTTATACGAACACCATGGCATCTGGCATTTCAACGAATATGGCCATATATTGGAAATCCGTCCAATGGCCCATGTAATCGGATTTGTAGAAAACTGAAAAATTGACCCCTAGTTCATACGGGTACTCATCCCACTTTTCCCACTATAGGCAATCTAATACCGGACCTAGGCAGTTTTTGACCAAACGGACTGAAGCAGTTTCTCCTGGACCCTTTTATGCTCACCTCTGACATAATAAATGAACAGATCAAAAATAATACCAACGATTTCACAGAATTCAGTTTGATCCAGTTATCTGTAGAAATATCCCAATCTTATTAGAACTTCGAAGCAACAGTTTCTTTGTTTTGTTTCAGTCAAGAACTTGTTCACATCTTGTGAATTGAAACGAAAAATTCTGAAAGCGTGCCAAACCACCATTATTTTTTTTCTCTTGAGAATTACTGTATGTCGAAGGCCACATGAGGATGGAGAAATGAAAATCTATCCTGTATGTCCGTTAATTTTCAAAAAATTTATAGATACCAATTCGAACTCACAATGGTATCGGAAAGACCATCCATACTATGCTAAATATTATGTTTTTTTTCTGTGATGACTCAAAAAACTGGAGAAGTCTCTTTTATAAACTTTCTGTTACTTTGTGAGCAATGATGAGGACTGAACGCGCCGATATAGATATAGTCAAATTTTGCAATATCGGAAACTTTATTATCATCACCTATCCATACTATCACCAGATAATGTGATCATTGTTTGGAATTTTCAACAAAATTCTGATCATGGTCGAAGCAAAAAAGAAAATGCATCAATTCATGAAAATATATCATTATTCCACATTTTCCAGAGGAAAATGAAATGCTCCAAAATACATCCAGTGACAAAATGAATGAATGAATTGATTAATGAAAAATAATAATTGGAAAGCCTTGTGAGTTTGGTCAATCTGTAACAGCATATCTTATCACCCTCTGAAAATTCTCTGATGTCGAATGGAACAGACGTTGCTCTAACATTATTATCATTCATTTCGCTTGAAGAATTTATGGAAAACGAATATGAGAACTCACATAATGTTTAGTTTCCTTTATAGAACTGTCCCCTGAACAGATTCTTGCTGACGATCATCTTGATAATGGGCGGAGAGATCATTGCTGATTCTTCTCTGACAGTGTGCATAACGTAAGTTCCGATTCTCCTCATATTTTGACTGAATGTACGGATATCGAAGATACATTTTTACATTATAAATAATCATGATGATTACCTTCTTTGTGAAGCTCTATCTCAACAACATTGTTTGAAAGTCCATTTATCGTCCATCGAAATCACGTCTCCCAAATAACTGTGATGGATAAAACATTAACACACATGTCAAGCAAGAGATTTGAAATTCGTTGCGAAAATGTTGATCTCAAGTTGATGGATCCAGGCAAATGAGAGAACTTTTCGTTTTCAGTTGGTATTCCTCAGTATGAATCATGCTTATTTCACTGCATCGCCAAAATATCACCCCGTAGAATTTCTCATTGCTAATGACCTGCTGGAAACGAAAAACGTCACTTTCAAACATCATCAACTGAAGGCTATTCGCGGCAAGTTATCTTCCAGAAATTTCGTAAACCCTCATGAAATCAGATCTATCTCCAGAAGCGCCTATTTACATCCCACCTCCTCTTCGCAATGTGACCCCTAAAAGGTATCCTTCCTCACAAAAGTCCAACACCAGCCTGAAGGAAGTGGAGGCACAATGTTCAAGGTATTCAAGGAAGTCCATTCGATCGTTCAGCGTATCTCCCAACAGCCCTAGGCCGATTTTGGGAAATAAGGTACCATCTCCAAGGCCGATTTTGGGAAAGAAAGATGATCGACAGACAGACGAAGCTGACGAGTTCATATGTAGGGAGTTGAGGAAGAGTTTTTCGAGAATGCAGGTTGCTGAATCAAGTCCTTGTGAAAAAGATCACCATGGTTCTTGAAAATCCATAAGTTGTTCCTACACACCTGTAGTATTCCTGATATATTGTGATTATTATTTCTATATTATGGGACAAATGATTTTTGAGAAGCTATATATGTATAAATATCTGCAGTTTCATGAAGAAATAATAATATTCTCTTCCCAGAACATTGATACCCATAAATACTTCCACTAGCCTGATATTTTTGGTGTCTCATGATCGCTCAATTTCTAAATCGCTCAATTTCTAATTTTTCTTGGATCAATTTTCAATTTCACGGTTGGAGAACTTATATTGCGGCACTACCAGGATCAAAAAATATCCAATCTCGGACTAGGGAATGCATGAGATTAGAAGAAGATCATGCTGAACCAAACATATAAAATTATCTAATAAAAACTATATGAAAAATATTCTCCAGTGGTGTTCTTCAGAGATCTCTATAACTGTAGAAGCCATGCGAAAAATATAAGAACTGGTCATGTTATTTTTTTTATATTTCATCTGAATCATTGACATTGCTGGCATATTCTGATATACCTTGCATATTATATACTATGCGTATCGTAATATATGGAAATGATACATTGGAAACAGGAATGAATTCGAATGAGGATCCCATCAAACAGGGGTATGAATTTTCTACCGCTTTATGTACGAATTTTTGTACGAGTGTTTTGGAAAATAGATGTACGTCAACAACTGTGGATGAAGTCACTGAAACCAAAGATATTATAATATTATGTTTTGTCCAGATGCACCCTTGCCCCATCTACTTATGAGGATCATTGAAACGAACCTAAAATAATAAAGAGTTATCGATTAGTCTGGATGTTCGAGAAAGAAAAGTGCAATTCTGCCAACAGTCAGCTGATTACTGCTGGTTGCCTTTCTCTCGTTTGCTGTTTTCATTGGTTGGATTCTTCTGTGTTTCTCTAGGCGCGAACTGGGGTATATTTGGAATTTCGTCGATATCATTCAATAAATAAATGAAAAATAGAAACTCCCACACAGAAACTAAAAAAATGATCATATAATAACTTATGAAATGATATATTTTGATCTGAACCGGCTGGACCACCACCGATTTTTGATATTCAAACAAGTAAAACTGAGTAGATTTGTTTTATCACAGAAGCGGACCATTAAAATTCGCTGACAATAGATTCGAGTAAATAATCTCATACTATCAACTCGATTCGATATCTGATAATGTCGTATTCATCAGTCAGCTTTTTTATTGTCGTTTCAATTCCTTCCTCTCTAAGCTCGATCCAGTAGTGAATTCAATATCATATAGGGTGTTATTTGATTATTAAAGAATTTCCGTCAAGCTGGACCTGGATTTCATTTTCATTCCTAACCTCAGAGAATTCGACAAGTGATGAATATCAAGTGTGATTCACAGAGTATTCATGAGTTGTGGATCGATAATGAATATGATAGGTATGGGTATTTTGCAACAAAGTTAATAACTCCCATTCACATCATTTTCAAATGAGAAGCTTTTCATATTGTTCATTAATTGAGCAAAAAAGGGCAATCCGGAGAATGGAAATTGCTGTAATTTGAGAATCTATTGGAATATTCTGTCTGTGAGTTATTCGAAGACGAAGACGATTTTTATGTACAGCTTTCATATGGGATTTCTTTCATTCGTTTCTAAGGAATGAAATGGAAGGTATCATAATCATATCTTCATATTCGTAATGAGAACAAATTCGTATCCAATTGGAATATTTCTTCAAACGTTCAGATTGATCAAAATCAGTCGAGGGATAGGTACCCCACCTGAGGTAACCTCATGGAAACCGTTTCGAACGCATCCTCCTTCTAATTATCTATTGATAAATATTATCGAATTCTGAGTTATAACTCGGGATATTATAATAAAAATTGCATTTAATATAAAAATTCAGTAATATTCCGAGTTGCAGCTCAGAATTTCATGGAAAAATTAAACTGACAGAATATTGGCCATTTCACACTTCTGTACAATACTGTCTAATTTGTTTTCCTTTCTTCTCGTTTCATTTTTCAGAAACTGTGTGCAGTGCAAGGAGATGTTCGGCCCTTATTTCCAAGGAAGGGTATGTGGAGAAGCTTGCCTGGTCACTAATGGTGGAATAACTCTAGATTGCAACAATCCTAGGACCCTGGAGAGTTTTTTGAAACGCATCTACTGATTGAAACAAGAACAAAATTCTTCGTGTCCTTGAATTGATGAATTTGTAAGATGAAACTGATTAGATGAATAATACATTGTTTTTTTTATTTTTTTCAATGCATAAAGTTACTAGTGTCATGCGAATGCAGAACGATAAGTAAGAGCACCTACAGATACCTACCTTATAAGTATTCCACATCAGACAATATGATGTAATTCATTTTGGAAATATCAATAAGCGTTAGTCACTAATAAGCCGATTGAATTGAAAGCCCTTCAAAATGATTTGCCACTGGACCCCCCTTTCCCTTTGAGATTCTAAGGGTGACATCTACCCCTCCTAGGGGGTTCAACCTTCAGGGCTGAGAATATGCATTTCGAGTGTCACTCTCGAAAATAAAATTGACCTGTCTCTTTGATTTGTCATAGTATTTACTGGAAGGGAGATATCGAGTGGTGGTGGATTTGGAGTGGTGAGCAATTTGCTGAGATATCCTTCGATCAGTTGGATAGTGCAAAGGTCCTCTGGATATTAGTCCCCCATACAGTGATACGTTTTCTCAAGTAGTGGACATAGGGATGATTCAACCAAGTTTTTCGGAACTGTTCGTGCCGAATAAGGGTATTTGTGGATGAAAATATGGTGGTTTTCTATATACTGGCGATCTAGTGGCGATCAGATGCAAACCAACTCATGAAATAAAACTCATATCGGAGTATATCCATATCAAATACCCGGAAATATCTCGAATGATCCAAGTGATGGTGGAACTAGTGATCTTCCATGAAAATCAGTATCTGATAAACAGAAAACCATCATAACTAGAAAATGGAATTTTATGAAATCAATCTTCAAGGAGTGAATCGAACGAGCCAAACCAAAAAACTACGCTGGCAACAAAAAGTAAAATGGATACGAAAACGATACCACATTAAAATTCCAATATATTCTCAGCTGTCAGTCAAACCAACATAAAGGGAGATGATCAGAATTCCGAGAATACAGTAGCGGAACAAAAATTCGGAAAACGATGGAAGTAACAGCAAATCTAAATCAAGACACAAAACGTATGCCGAGTCACTTTGTCCAGAGAAAATAACGGATCAAAGGAATATATTGGATGCTATTGCAGAACCAACAACACAATCAAAAATCTCAGAAAACCAGCCGTGAAAAACACCTCCAACAATGAATAAACATAAGACATCCATTGTGATCGAAAACATTAACGACCCAAAAACAGCTCAAACAAGGAATGGATGTGAGGGACAATTGAGTGTGAGACAATTGAGAAGCTCAACAATCGTAGTAAAAAGTCACACTGTAACCTTTTTCCTTACCCCTTAAGAATGGTTATGGCTCCGACAGCTTTTAGAGTCGAGAGCTGGGTCGTGAATAAGGACTGTGTTGTATTTGTGTATAAGTTTACTTTTATCAGATTTTTATTTTGGGCACCACTTGACTTTAGAGTTAAGAAAAGAGAATGAGTTTCGTTAAAAGTCAAGAAAAGGAAACTTTTGACTGGGTGACAACATTCAACATGAATTACTACAAGGGGTTGATAAAGTCCACTAATTTTTCTTTCAATAGTCCAACAGGAGTGGGGGTGTGAGAAATACAAACGAATGAATTTTTATAATTTTTTTTTAATACTAAACTATTCAGAAATACCGATTTGAACAATCCCTACTATAGCTTCACAAGCTATAGGTATCACAATAAAGCGTACATTTAAGTATTGAGAAAATACTGAGGAGAATACATCCAAACGTAATAAAGAAAGGAAAATTACAGGTTTACTCCTATCAATTCTAGATTATCCTCGATTCAGAGAGGATATTACATGTAAATGAGAACTTCTTTCTCCAGGCCTTGGGACCCACCCAGTATACTGTGTGTTACGCAGGGTAGAGAAATACTCTTATCAAATGTGTGAAGAAGTATGTGATAATGAGCGAATGATGTTTGGACTCAAATTGATGTTATGAAAAATTATCCATAGCAAAATATCTTATAATTAAATGATGGCTTATCTGTGATTCCGGAATTGTCCAAGGTCCAAAGGGTAGCTTCTGAGCTCAGGTAGATACCATCCCCTGACAGGTAGGACACCAGGTGATAGTCTGCAGCCCCTGCAGATGGATGCAGAATATCGGCGATATCCCTTGACTCCAAGTACACAGGAGTTAACCAAAAACTGATGGGGTCCTTCCCCACAAAACCAACTGAAATATGCAGCGTAGGCTACTCATCGAAAAGAAACATGCCTAACTCAGGCTCAACCACAAAAAAAAAATTTGCCTAAACTAGGCCTAGCCAAACAACCCTGAAAATACACATAATTATTTATCCCTTGAGGGTAAAACAAGACATGAAACTTACCTCACCCTGGAGGGTTGTCTCAAATAAAAAGAATGGCTTCTGCCATAATGCTCAACATATACCCATAACGATCCAGATAGGAGTTCCGAGAAACGGCGTGCATGTCGATCCCTTGGGCGGCTTCTGCAATGGCGCCTGACTCTAACAGCACTGATGCTAATCTTTATCACCGCAAGAACCCAGGCACATAGTCTGATGATTCTCACAAATCCAGGCGATACACCAACTCAACGGCCATGGCGCAGCTCGATATCTCTGATCACATCAGCCACCTCAGGAGTCGATCTCCTTGAACATCGCCATTTCCTCGATCCTCTCTTGCCAAACCCCCCGTGACCCCCCGAGGACTCTCTATCGGTAATGCAGGATACAGAAAAGGAAACTACAACGTGAGATGCAGCGCCCTTCAGGAACCAAGGTTTTCCACAGGAAGTTAGGAAAACACTTGAAGGCGAAACAGGAGAACGATGGACCCGACAATCTAGGACGAAATGAATGACTCAACAGGTGAGTGAAAACCATTCCCAATCCAACATGAAACAACTGATTTTCAAGCTTTTCTCTCAATAACTTTCTTTTCAGGTTTCATCCCTCTATGCAAGAATAATGGAAATAGCATTCATCAACATTGACGTATAGGCATTAATAAAATGGTAATCTGTAATCATTGTTTTATTTAAGATTTCTTATCAATTAATGCAGATTCACACTAGCCGCCACCTACTAACGAAAAACGCAACTGTGAAAACTAGTGCCCATACAATTTGTAAATTACAGAACCAACTGATCGTGCTACTAGGAACCAAAATTATATCTAGGCGACTGTATTGCACGTTTCTAGAACCCCGCTCACAGGTTGCGCACCCGTCCATACAGGTTGTATACCGGATGGAATTCCGAAACGCTACAACACCAAAAATTGACAAGAGAAATAAAAGAAAACTCCACCACGAAACAATGATAAAATGGTAATAACTGAAGCGAAGAGCACTAATCTAATGATTATGATCACAGGAATAGATAAAGTTCTCACCAATGAGGAATTCATAGAAGAAGTGATAAGGCTCAACAAAGAAATAGCAGCAGACTCAGAATATGAGCCAGACAAAATCAAAGATGGATTAACGGAGATAGAAAAAAAGCAATCTTGTAATATAGTGGAAGGAAATCAGATTCTTCAAGCACCAGCAATCATTGCCAAATGCTTCATGAAGAAAGGAAAAGTAAATTTCAATCTTGTCAAAGTCTACGTTCAAGAACATGTGTTTTGAGTGTAGTCGATTTGGCCACGTAGCTGAATACTGCTCAGCTCAGACAAACTCTCCTGTCATAAGTGTGACGAAGAACACACAGGGACGCCAATTATTGTGCTTGTCCAGTGTATCGTGGTGGGATAGATACAGACATAACATAAATCACGACTCTTTTCTCTATCAAAATGGAATATAAACCTCATGCAGAAGATGGAAATTGATGAAAAAGATGTACGATCGAATGTAACACAGTTCAAACTGCACAAGAATGAAATTCGTGGACACCAACCACTCCGCTGGAGATATACGTTACGATACGATACGATACGATACGATACGATACGATACGATACGATAGATAGAGATACGTTGTCCACTGTATGAATCGCAGTTGGAAAGATACAGACATAACATGAATCACTATTCTTCTCCATCAAAATGAAATATGAGCCTCGTGCAGAAGACAGAAATGAAGTAATTGGAACGTTATGTGAGGAAATGAATTGAAAAATCAATGAATAGTGATTTTGATATCAGGGAAAATTAGAAAGGAATCGCAAATGAATACAGTTAATATTTATTATCTGTAATTTCTGAACTACTGAAGAATCTATAGAATGTCCTTTTCCATAGTCACATACCAGATACCGATCAGTCCACGTACTTGAGGCCGGTGAATGAAAAGAAAATAGTTGACTCTACGAGAAGAATCAAAAATTATATGAGAAGTTGTTAGTACTGGTGAGGTTAAAAGGTGTGTTATTCTTTTCGATTGATAACCCAAACACGGCATAGTACCAGATCTTTTGGAAATTGCACTCATAAAGCTACTATACAAAAGAGGCGATGCCGAAAATATGAACAATTGCAGACCCATAAGCTTGCTACCAGGTATTTCAAAACTATTTGAATCAGCTATGTGCCACCGTCTGTTAGATATCATGAGAGAATGTCATCAATTCAATAATAATCAGCATGGATATTTGAAAGGTAGATCGGCACAAACGGCGATCTATGATTATATTCGAACAATTTTGAACTGTCCCTGGAAAACGCAGACTTAACAAAGAGTTGCTAGTCAAAAAAAATTGGATTCATATGGGATGAGATCATACTTCAGAGGCAGAAAGCGAAAGGTATCGATAACATAAAATGAGCGTTGTTCCGTTCTTGTCATGTTATGTCCTTTCGTGTCAATTCTAAAAATGAAATAAAGTCTTGTTGACAATATCGTCAGCGGAAGCTCGTCTCTTGAATTCGTTCTGTCTCTACGAACTCACATAATTCAATTACTTGTACGGGCAGGACTTGTATTGCGGAAATGGGCAAGTAACGACGTTTCTATTCTAACCCATTTCCACCCGCCTATCGAGGGATCGGTCCAATTTCTTTTGAACCATCACCCGAAAGTTCGCATGAAGTTCTGGGCCTTCAGTGGAACCCTCCTCCAGACTATTTCAGATTTTTCGATCTGATGAAAACTCGTGTACAAAACGCAATCTTCTTTCAAATTTTGCCTGTATTTTTGACCCCTTGAGATTTCTGTCATCCCTCATTTTACATTTTTTCTGTAACATTCAATCCAACTCACTATGAATATGAGAACTCGAGTAGGATCAAGAACCCTCAGGGGAAATCACTCGACTCTGGGATAAATATGTATCCGAGTTTTGATATATATCTGAAATCAATTCCACTGCTCCGCATCCTGAATCTTGTGGAATTCATTGCTTTGATGACGCAAGTGAAGTGATTGTATGTGCAAAATCTGAGGTTGCACAGCTTGCAAAGATTTCACTTCCGAAACTAGAATGTGCTGCTGTTCTATATAGCTGCTCGGCTAGATTCATACATTCGGCGAGTCTATGTGGCTGAAAGATTTGTTAGACTTCGCACAGAATATTTCGACGCCGAAGTATACAAGAGGAACCACATGGACAGAATGTACTGCACGACAGTGTCGATGTGGTCGGTGGAAACCAGTGAGGGTGACAAATATCTCTGTCACACCTGCTTTAGACGATATGCGATGCTGCCCGCTGTCATCGATTTTTATGCACAGTCCTCGGCGCATACCACATCGGAGTTCTTGGACATTCCAAGACATTTCTGCGATGTATGCGACGACCCCCTTCATCAAATCCATATGGTGGAAGTATGTCCATTATGTAATTGTATTGAGGACAAAGTGTTAGTTTAAGATCTATATTTGTGATAAATTTCAGTAGTGATAATAATAGATATAGGACTCGTAGCTATCAATATGTATATATAATATAGGAGTAAATTTGGTTTCATGAAAATTTTCGATTTTTTTTGCGAATCTATGGTA
The DNA here is from genome assembly GCA_963576655.1 of Gastrophysa polygoni. Classification (NCBI taxonomy): domain Eukaryota; kingdom Metazoa; phylum Arthropoda; class Insecta; order Coleoptera; family Chrysomelidae; genus Gastrophysa; species Gastrophysa polygoni. The sequence continues at coordinate 26,811,538 of OY755083.1, forward strand.
TAACGAGGTCTTCGAACTTGAATTTGACATCGATTCGAGGTTTTAGAGAAAAATGGAGGATTATCATAACCATTCACATTATGGAAGGTGTGGGTACCATAGCCGCTCACATTATGGAAGAATACCGGTACCTAAAAACGTCGAATTTTGATTTTTTTTTCAACGAATCTAGAATGGAACGAGGTTATTGAATACGAAATTGATATCAATTTTGGAAAAAAATGCCATATTTCCTAGGCGAATGAAGGAAAATAGGTGTTTTATGGACTATGCGGGATCGATAGAGAAAAGTCTGAAAAAAATTGTGCACCTATTTTCACGAGTTCAAAATTTTCCAAATTTTGAAATTTTCATGGGGAGATGGAACTAGAGGTCACAAATTGGACTTGTTTTTTTTTTTCTCGAAAAAATTCCTCAAAATTTTTCCAAAAATTTTTCGAAAATTTTTTTCAAAATTTTTTTTCAAATTTTGTTTTCAATGAAATTTTCCAATTTATTATTTTCATCCATAATTCATAATTTGATGTATGCAAATGATTTCAATGAGACAAAATAATATGATTACATCATGAATATTCGAATCAACACTTCTTCTTCTCTGACTGCTCGGACTTGCGTCTCATTTCACGGCCTCCACCTGCTTCACATCTTTCTAATACGTGGAAACATTGCTGTTCTCCATAGCTTCAGCCACTTGTTCTGCTAGCACACGATTCTTCAATTTCTGCTCAAAGTTTGTAACGACTTCTTCAATTCTTACAGAAAGTTCATTGAACAATTCCAATACAGCGCAATCACCATCTCTCAATGGTTTTCCAACGTTTATCAAACGCTTACCCTGCATATCATAGTCTCCATTTTCATCGAGTTTGAAACCAATACCTGGACGACCTTGAAGAAAACTCAAAGACTTGCTCCTTTTACGCCCAAATTTATCGATAGTTTCATGAGACATCTTGCAATTGTGATAGTTGAAGTGTAACTGAGCAGATCTGAGATGAATATCGGATTATACATCCATAGAATCATAAAACCTAATGCCAACGGCTTATTTCATTTGAAGAAATCGATCGTTGTTTGCAGTTGCAATAGAAGATTCAACGAATTTTTCGAAATATATTTTTTGAGAAAATAAGGAACTGTGATGTTTCCATGAATTTTATTCACTCAAATATGAATGTATGAATATATATATATATATATATATATACAATATATGAATATATGAATGATGGAAACTATAAACACAATGAATACATATCCTACTTTATAAAATTCACCGAGTCATTAAATTAGTGCGCTCTCAAGTACTCAATATCGAGATCATCATAACGCTGATGGCGAGTTTTATTTTCTCGACATTCTCGTCGAAAATTTCCACCCTTTACCAGCTGTCGATCACACTCGTCTAGCTGTGAAAGCAACGCATCTCTTATCAATAAAATCTGACAAGATCTGCCTTCACTAGCAGCGATGAGTGTATCAATATTCGCATTCCACCGCTTCAACTCATCATGGCAGCTAATGGTGCTGATGGAGGCACTGGAATGCGCATAGTGATGCTCGCATTATGCTTATCTCTCACACATTCTTCGTCACCGACATCTTCATCAACATTCGCCAAAAGGTCTTCGCCAACATCATCGTTAACAATATTCGCATCATCTCCGACACCCTTGTTGGTCGGGTGCACTATATCTACACGAATGAGTTTAACCCTTCCTTCAGAGCGCTCCGAATGCTGTTTCGATTCAGTTGGCGGAGATTCGGATTTTAGGGCTTTGTACAAGCTAGGTCTTTTTTCACCTCGCTGGTACGGGTTGATCTTGCCACGATTAGAGAGAAACTCCTTCAAAATACTCGGAGGTGTTGAGGTTACCGATATTCCGTTATTATTCTTCCCGCCTGAAGGAGTTTCTCGCCAAATGGATTTAGATTTCACCTTATATGATGATGATGATGATTGCGACGATGATGATTTCTTTCCCAACCATTTCCCTACCTCCTTCTTAGGCGGTGGTGGTGCGAAATCATCATCATCATCATCAGCAAAGTCATAAGAGGTGATATCTAACTGAGGTCGATGGCGATGACAGTGAAGATATTTTCGGTGTATTAGATATTTTCCCAGTTTTCGAATACTCCCCATCATCACCACCTATTGGTGTATTTATTGGTAATGAGGGACTATCTGAAATACTTGTTACTTGAGACCGCACTAATAAATCAAATTCGCAAATGTCACCACTGCCCCAAGCTCCATCGCTCTGCAGACATTCGCGAACCGCTTGGCTGTACCACTCCCTCTGCGAGTCCTTACAAAATTGGGACCCGCATGGTAGATGAGGTCTACTTGATGTTTGTGTTGGGTCAGCTTCTTCAACAATATTAGCTCCGGTGGCAGATCCCATCTCCTCACGAAAACCGTTGACTCCATCCATATCTGTAACATTAACATTTCAAATTGTGCACTCATATAAACGCAAACATCTCTTCTGAATAGTTTTTCTGTGATGTAATCAGAAATCGAATGAATGTGTACTTACTTTTGCGGAATATTTTCCTCGGGAACTGTAGTCGAAGAGAAAAAGAGCTGGTTCAACGAGAGCTGGTGCAAACTATAAATTGGAGGTAGATCGTACAGCGGTGAGTGAGTAAGCGAGCAATATCTGCTAACGGAATGAGGAGTCGATGTGTACGGGTCTGGTTTTATACAAAAGTTCCCACCAATATTCCCACCACTTGTACAAACAGCGTGTCAATTTCAAGGGCAAATATCGTGACACCCCTCCCTTTCTTCAAGGTTAATGCAGTCCACGATATTGTTGGGAAATGGTAGACCCTATTTCTGAAGGTCTTCCATACATATAATTATATAGCAAATGAAACGCGGAAATGTGTTTGGATGATATTTATTTTCTCTCTCATTCATATTCATAATAATTTCACGTTCACAAAGCAATGCATAGTAAAAAGGTATTCATCGGTAGGTGCAAAATATATACATGTGCATAGATGCGGTAAACCTACGTTGGAGAGTATAGAGTTCACGGTGAAGTAGGTGACTATTCCATCAACATTTTTATCAACTCCTCTAACTTATCATCTGAATCTACTATTCGACTTGTTTCCGCATTAGAAATTATTGCCCGCTGTAACCAAAGCATATTACCTTCAGGGCTCGTTTGATAGAATTCGATATCGCTATGTCCCCACGGTAGAGTTTCGACAGTATTCGGTATAATCGGTATAATCGGTATAATCGTTTATCGTCATGATAGGAAAGGGCGACTTTATTTTTCATTTCAGTATGAATATCGTGGCGATCGCTGCGAAAACAATTCATTTTTCTAAATATCAAACCACTCTTTCCCACGATATTTTTATGATCGCAGACCGTTAATTGGTTCCTAACGACTGCTTCAGAAACACCCTTCGCTTTTTTCAGTTCTTTACCCAATGATTGAACATAATATGCTTTGGCCCCGGTCCCGTAACTAACAATAGGGTCGTTTGGAAATTCATCTTTCATATTGTCCACTACCGATTTTGTGATTGGAATATCAAAATCGTTATCGGCTGGATAATTAGATGTATCGAAATAACTTATATTCTCCTTCATAAAATTATAAAAGTTTCTGTTTCTATTTTCAATATCAATGAATCTGTATCAGTATACAATAGTTGCGATTGAACACCATATTTCTTCTTGATGCAATCATATAAGAAATTATATATAACGACTTTCGATACATCTAATATACTAAAGCCTAAATACAGCGGTTTATCATAATGCACCTTGACTCTTCCCATATGGATCGCGACAAAATTCTCGTGAAATACTATGCAGGATTTGTACTTGGGGAGAGCTATCAATGCATTGGCACCATTCTTCGATTTGATACTCTCCCAATGGGTAACCAGTTTGATATCGCTCCTTTTATCAACATTCTCCATAGTTTTACCGTAAACTGAATTAACCATATTCTCATATAAACACTTATCCGCTTTACTTCTGCTCTTATTGCGCATTTCTGTATTCAAATCTACATATTTCTTCAACCAATTAGACTGACTGAATTTCAATACTCTATGGACTTTGATCAGAACTAAACCATTCCTTATGGCTTGTTGTAGGTTTCTATAGTATACAATCTATTTCATTTCATTCGATAGATTAGGAATCAGTTTCTTCTGCTTAGATTTTGAACCTGGCGGTGCGATAGATTCCACAAGAAAAGGTAGATCAGAATGTGCATCGTGTAGCTCTTGAGGATAATATACATTCACTTCGAGGACATATCCACATGAACTATCATCCGCCACACGCATTATATCCAAAGTCGCTATTTCATTATCATTACTTGTGAGCCACCTGAAATCACGTGTGGGAAGCGGTTGTGACATGCTATGGCCGTATAAGTTAGTCGCATCCACAAACAATATGTATGAAGAGGGCTCAGTTGGATTGAAATTCGGTAAGGACTTATTGTTCGCCACATGACTTCTCAAGCTGCATTGACTTATCCCACCCCTGATACCTTTTTTGAAAAAATTAATCATGTCAATAACTGTTAATAACTCCAATCTGATTCCCGTAATTTTCAGCATAGCATCCCAGGATAAACCGAGTGCTGTGTAATATTGACATGGATCTAATTTGTACGTTTCCAAACAAACCTTTCGAAAGTTTACGAAAACGTCGCATAGTAAGAGGACATCTGATTTTAAATAAACATCCGAATAGTCACCCAGTGATTTACATTCGAATAACTTCCATACACGTTCAGCTCTTCGATAATCCTCATCTGAAATATGCTTATTTGATAAATTATCATAGGAATCATATTTTGATGGTAAATCCTTATGATCCAGTTGACTCATGGATGTTATGAAGCTGTATGGAAAGACACCTTTCTGCGTCATATATTCGAATTTCTCACGATCTGGAAAATATCTGGCAGTTTCTGTGAACTGATTTTCATTCAAATTTTCAGCCAGTGATTAGAGGGGTTCCGCGAGGAATCTGTAGCTATCTAAGAATTGGAGTTTCAGAAAAATGTCGTGGTGATCGCCATTTTTTCCTAAATATTCCCCGACTAAAATATGTTTCGTGAACGGAATATATTTTTCATTAGTTCGAGCGACACAGTCCACCCTCTCTTCACTGTTGAATAATTCTTTCATGAACAGATGACTATCATAACCGCTCATATTGTGGAAAAAGACTGGTACACACATCTCCGCAAACGAAAGGTATGCCGCAAATACTGCACTCTGTGGTATTATCAAATGCAGCCTCTTCTACTTCGGTTAATTATTTCATTGGAATTACATTTTTCAAGTATCTGTTATATATTTCTTCTGAATCACTAACCAAACTAGATACAAATTCTTTGGCTGCATTTTCCCCACGGAATGTAACAAATTTTGTGATTGAATCATCGAAAGAGCATTTGATGATCTATGCGAGTGAGTAGGGTTCATGTATGAATGTTCTATTAGTATATGAACTTCCTGGATCTGGCTCACTAGTATGTATCGGTTTCAGAACTGATTCAAAATCTGCGTACACAACAAAGGGTCCTTCAACTGTCTCTCAAAATTTTCATATTTCAAAGTATTTTCAGGTACCGATCTCCCAAATTTATCAACTTTCATTGGCGTAGATGGTGTTGTAGTGAATGTGTGATTATTAGGCTGGTGGCGTAACAGTCTAGTTTCATCTGCAAAATGTATCAAACAACCATCGCAAAAAAACGTTTATGTTCATTTGCAGAAATTTGACTAGACACCAGTCTAGATGAATTCTTTATCCAACAATAGTGGCTATCGCCGAAATCATCTGTGATGAGTAGGAGATTGATATGTTTACTCATTTTTTTCTTTCGGGAATAATGAAGCGGACCGACTACCTGACATTTCGCTTGACGGTTCTCAATCACATCTTCTAATCCGTAAACGTTAATGGAACAATCATTGAGGTTTTCAAACTTTGGAATATCACTCACTTTCATCGGGAACTCTATACCACTCAAATTCAAAACTGTAGAAAAGTGTGGGTACGGATCAAGAATTTCCCTATGGTAAATCCTGCCTGTCGTAAGAGGCGACTAAATGGATACCCATAGATGGAAGATGATGGTTCCCATCATCGCCCGGTGCGACACCACTACATCGACAGAGGTGCTGTGAAATGGGTAACTCCCATGTTTCAGTATTTGGTCGATGCTTCCGGTCATCTCCCCATACCCTATCTCCTTCTTCCCAACCCAAACCGCCCATTTCAGCTGAAAAAAAATCTAGATGATGAATTCTCCTAGGGTAAAACACTCCGGAAGTAAAATACCTCTCCATTCGGATTTCCGGGTGAGAGGTGCTCGAGGGGGTTCACCATCGAAACATGTCGATTTGAAAATAGACCTTTGTAACATCCGAGGTCTGAACAAGAATATAAACGATGTTCATTACCATCTACAGGCTGAGAAACCAGATATACTGGCTTTAACTGAGACGCAGGTCAACTCATCAACTAATTCGACCTATATGCTCTGCCCTGGATATGAGCTCCATACCCGTTTCAGATTCAGAGGAGGTTTATGTCTCTTTTCCAGAAATGATCTCTCATGCCATCGTGAGGAGGAACTGGAACCAAAAGAATTCGATGTAATGTGGCTCAAGATCGATAACCACAAACAGACAAAGTTCATCTGCTGCCTTTATCTATCACCAAAAGAACCAACTCCTGGTTACCTCTTCGAATTCCTTTCTCTGAGACTCGATTTCATCCAACAGAACTCGGATCCCTGATATCAGCAATCATTATACCAATACGCTCGACCGGTTCCTGACTAACAATCCAGAACCGTATGAAGTGAAAGTCGGTGCACCACTAGGAAACTCAGACCACACACTCATCTCCACGATATGTCCTTACATCACACCGCGAACCAGTCCAACACCCCCACGCACTGTTTGGCATTACAATTCAGCCGACTGGGATGGCCTTCGCATGTTTTTTTTCTGAGTTTCCTTGGAGGAGAATGTGTTTCGAATCAGGAGATCCCACAAAATGTGCTGAAGAGATCTCGGAAATCATCATGCTGGGAATGGAAACTTACATACCACATAGCACCAAATCACGAACCACTGGTGAACCATGGTTCAATAGAACCTGTTCTAGGGTCGTCGCTCTAAAGCAAGCAGCATACCGTCGTTGGCGCAGAAACCCAAGCCCGCAAACTAGAGCTGAATATGTTGAAGCTAGGAATACATGTAAGTTTGGAGGTTGTAAGCATCAGGAAAGACTTCACTAGGCAAAGAATTCCATAACTTTGCCGTTCTATTGAGGAATGATGCTTGGTATAGCGATGTTCGACAGGTCTCGATCCTGACAGTGTAGGAGTGACCAGCTTGAGCTCGTCTGGTTTGTCTACTAGGAATCGCGCGTGGTGGCATAATAGATGATATCTCCGTTGAGCACCGACCATGAAAGTACCTATGAAAAAGGCATAGATCGGCGACCTTTCTACGATGATCGAGAGAGGTCAATGATTTGGTGAGTGTTGTATCATCGACTAGGCGAATAGCTCTCTTCTGAATTGAATCTAAGAGCTTAAGCGTATGTTTGGGGGCTGAGCTCCAAACATGTGAACAGTACTCCAAGACAGGTCGAATTTGTGCTTTGTAGATCATAAGCAGCTGCTGGGATGTGAAGTATCTCTTCGCACGGAATAGAAAACCAAGTTTTTTTGAAGCAGTTTTCGCAATGAACCTCACATGATCGTCCCATGAGAAAGCACTGTTGGTGGTGACACCCAGCATGAATATTGACGACTTCATAGGAACAGTGGTACCCGACATCATCAAATTGGGCATTGTGTGATCAGCCTTCTTGGTGAACATACAAGCTTGAGTTTTAGTTGCATTGAACTGTATTAGATTCTCAGATCCCCATTTCAGAATTTTTGTCAGATCCTCATTCAAAGCATCAACCTGTCTTCACCTTGCACCTCTGGCCTCGTTGGATGATATAGGGGCTCTAGAGGAAAAGGCGGAATGAAGTGTACTATCATCCGCAAAGCTATGAACTGGGCTGGAGGTCACATTCAACAAATCATTGATGTGGAGCAAGAACAAAGTTGGTGCCAAGACAGAGCCTTGTGGAACACCAGCATTGATCGTCATTGTTTCAGACGATACCCCGCCTACCACCACGTAGAGTGATCTATCTGCAAGAAAACTCGATAGAAAAAGACACAGTTGGGGCGGCAAACCATATGACGGAAGTTTCGCTAGGAGGCCTTGGTGCCAAACTCGGTCAAATGCTTTGGAGATATTCAAGGCTACAGCCAGAGACTCCCCATGTTTCTCTATCGACATCTGCCACTCATGTGTCACATAGGCAAGCAGATCTCCAGTTGACCTCTCCTGACGAAAGCCATATTGCCGGTCGTTCACGATTCTTGAGCTCTCTAGATATCGGATGAGCTCGATGTTGATTGCTTTTTCCATTACTTTAGAGATCACAGATAGTAGTGCAATCGGTCTATAGTTGTTAGGGAGGGTTTTCTCGCCCTTCTTTGGAATCGGTTGGACCCTAGCTTTCTTTCAGTCAGAAGGAAATACGCCGAGTTTGTACGAAAGGGTGAACAACCTGCAAAGAACTGGTGTTAGTTCTGGGGCACATTTTTTGAGAACAATAGGCGGTATTCCGTCAGGCCTCATAGCCTTCTTGACGTTGAAGCTAAGCAGAATGTGTCTGATTGTGCGTTGCCGGAAGACAATTTCTGGCATACGGTTATCGATGGTAGCGATTTTGGGAAGTTCCTGACCTCGTGAATCCAAGGTAGAATTGTCTGCAAACATTGTGGCGAAGGTGTTGGCTTTTCCATGAGGTGTTATACCCAATGTATTATCATCCTTCGTGAGGGGAGGAAATGAGCTAGAAGTGAAATTTCTCCCGATTGCCTTGGCAAAGGTCCAAAATGAACGGGAACCATTTGGACACTCTATGAGCTTTGATCTTATTTTCGCGTTGTATGCCTCTTTAGACTCATTTATTGTTCGATTACATGTATTCCTAGCTTCAACATATTCAGCTCTAGTTTGCGGGCTTGGGTTTCTGCGCCAACGACGGTATGCTCCTTGCTTCAGAGCGACGACCCTAGAACAGGTTCTATTGAAACATGGTTCACCAGTGGTTCGTGATTTGGTGCTATTGTAACGTTTCAATCTTACCCTAACCTCAACTTTCCGTTACTGGATAGCCTATCTGTAGGCGGATGCATTTGCCAGCTCACTCAATGGAGACGGGGTGAGTCCCAGAATTATGTTGTGTCTTCAATAGGGCGCCAGGCAAGTTATTGACCTCCAAATGCATCATCCTAATCAACTACCATTAATCAACTGATGATAGAAGAGATATAAGCGTACGAAAATCAAGTAAAGCTTCAGGATAACATCCCACATTTATTATTTTCAAACGTAACAGAAAAGAGTAATAAATTGAATATAAGTGATCCAATCGAGCAAGTACAGGTACGCGCACCACAAATGCCGGAAATTGACCTGAGTACAACGACTTCTATGTAGTTACACCAAATGAGCTAGTTCAGCAATACATACATAATATATACCTATGGCTAATAATTAGAGTTGTTGGGGGAACACATTGTAGGAGGATGATGGTTACAACCGACGCCATGTGGACAAAGAGGGGGGACTAGAGAACACTCCAAAGGTATATGATATAAGTGTACATATATATTTATAGATATCTGACAAGTAACTACACTAGGTGAAATTAGCAGAAATTAAATTAAATCAGAAAAAAAAAACGCGAGGTATATGATACCGCCGTTAGCTGTGGGCTCAGAGCGAAAAGCGTAGGAGAGCGTGTTGCGTCGTGGTGGGTTAATTAATTTCCGCTATATATACAAAAGAAAACCAATAAAATGTACTATATCCCCTAACTGATTATTACGTCACAAGGTTACTGAGGGGGGAGGTGGCTAGAGTCATGAATCACGTGCATCACACAGAGACTCCGTATAAAAAAAATTAGTTCTTCAAAAGACCATTTGGACTCTAATGATAGGGGTACTTGCGTGTCCGGCACTCCCTGTAGTTGATTGGAACGGCGGGGCTGTTTCAACGATGGCAGTAGCTTGACACTACTGAGTACGGAGTGAGACAGCTTCGCAATACCTGACTGTCACTCTGGCATCCCACTCCTCGACGTAGAAAAAAAAACCCTTCGAAGAGAGCGAAAGGAAATATATCAGTACCTAACGTGACTCTCATCATGATGTAATCAGAAACGAAATAAAAACAAATCTTGCCCTAATACACACTAACTCCCTGTACATGGAAATTGAAGTGGGATAACTAATATGATACCCCCTGTAATATTAAACCGGCCAACAATGAATATTTTATCAGCCTAGACCCCCTTAAATAAAAAGTGATACGTCAATGGGTTGGACAAAAAAAAATGTGAAAAACAATGAACTGATTTGATGCAAGTAACCATCGAAAAGTCTGTGGTGGCAATAATTTTCCATACCAAAAATAGTTATTGCTCATTTGCCCCAGACTGAGGAGTAAACAAAGTAAATTTTCCAGACTATTCCCCGTGTTGCTTCTGAATGAAGTACTAGAAAACAGCTACACAGATTCACTACAATGATTTGATAATAATAAAAAAAATCGGAGGAACCGTCCTCCACTGAAAGACAATGTACCCCGAACAAGAATTCAGCGGTTTTACAGCAACAGTGAAATTCATTTGGAATGAAAATAACCGTATGTACATACATACCTCCTGTTGCTGGAAGGTTTTTTTTTGTCTGTGACCTGATGTCCCTTGAATTTTGCCTTTTTGAGAAATATCGTCCTTCGTTCACATAGGCATTTATCGGCCCTTTGGTGGTGGGAATCGAATGAAAATTGAAGGCACTATAATGATAGCCATTAGCGGAATGAAAAAAAGGTAATTGTGGATGACTCACGTTGAGTTCAGATAATCCTCATAAATGAGAGTGAAAATGCCAAATCACGGCAAAATATCTGCCACCAACAATACAGAATATCACTGGCAATCTTTTCCACTATTTCTTTCCCTGGAGTGATTTTTCCCGAGAAGGATGTTTCAAAAAAACATAAACTTCCACTACCAAGAGCTGAACTTTATGAAACAGACATCAACAAACCCAATTTTACCAACGGAAGGAGTGATAGTTAATCCTTTTCTATCCATGGTAAAATCCTATTCAAAAAAAAACACCAAATGTATACGAGTTGACGACTCACAGGTTTGGACCAATCAGAACACAAGTAACTGAGAGTTACTATGTCCTTCATGGCGATTTACTTGTCTGGTTCACGAATGTCTCAAATATCAGGCCCAGATAATTAGGGAGACTTGCTGAGCAATTAATATTGCCTAATTTCCACCGGAAATCATGATAATATGAATAAAAACAAGATTGGTGATATACGGACGGACGGTTGGCAGCACCATCTGACTTGGCCAATAAGAACGCAGGTAACCAGAAGTCACTAGACTAATTCTTTTCTGATTGCCTTCGTTAGGGATAGTTATACTAGATCGAAAGAGAAATCCTAAATAGGGATAATAACCCTTGTGATTTCCAGGCAAGGACTGAAAATTCAACAAAATCACGTTGCCTATAGTTGGTGGTTTCACAGTTTCTCCGTTGGTACTATAGTACGTCACCCTCAACCTGACAATGACTAAATCAGATTGCCCAGCTGTTTCTCTGTCATATGGAGAAGTTTACTACTTTATTTACGTTCTAAATCAGCTAACACATCCAAGGACTATCAGGTAAGGACTATATGGCCATAAATAATCTGTTTTGTTGAGAAACTGGGATGTTCAAGACGGATTTCAGCCTTCTACTCTAAGAAATAACTTGACTATGACGAAAGGTCACCATCACTGAATTATGTCTATTTTCCAGGTTCTAGAATACTGTCGGCGGAGATACCCATACGAAGATAGATTTTAGACGACGGGCCACTGCCTTGAGAGTTGTTACACTCACCCAGGAACTTAGAATGAAGGAAGTGGTGATATTAACCTCTAATCACAACATTCCATTACTACTGCAAAATATACACAGAATCTGCGCTAACCACAGTCCTGCCTTGAGAATAGTACCCCAAGATGACAATCACACCCAAAAAGTTCAGCAGATCCCCACAGAAATAACGACAAAACTGCACATGTAGTTTCAATCAATCGCTGCTACCTGCCTCTACCACAAATATAGCAAACTTCCATCTGGAATCATTTCCACAGGTGCTAAAACTAGTTAACATACAATTGAACTTCTGATGTGCTCATGATTGTTGATTTTTAGGGGTTGAAAGATAAGAATTTTTCCCCCTTGGACTTTCCTGAATGTTTGAGGAATTCCTGACTCGAACAACGAAGGGAGAAAATCAGAAATATTTGGGAGGGTGAACATATTGGTGGAAGATTATGCTGTATCGAGTTGTGTTGTTATATTGTGCTTGTGTTAACCTGAAATATAAATCCTAATATTCGATTGTTTCTTGTTTTGTCATCGTAATGATTTAGGCAGAAACTGAACCGTTACACTATGTGGTATGTAAGTTTTCATTCCCAGCATGATGATTTCCGAGATCTCTTCAGCACATTGCGTGGGATCTCCCGATTCAAAACACATTCTCTTTCAAGGAAACTCAGAAAAAAACATGCGAAGACCATCCCAGTCGGCTGAATTGTAATGCCAAACAGTGCGTGGGGGTGTTGGACTGGTTCGCGGAGTGATGTAAGGACATATCGTGGAGATGAGTGTGTGGTCTGAGTTTCCTAGTGGTGCACGGACTTTCACTTCATACGGTTCCGGATTGTTAGTGAGGAACAGGTCGAGCGTATTGGCATAATGATTGCAAATATCAGGGATCCAAGTAGGTTCATTTATCAGTTGCTCAAGACCATAGGTGATAGCGGAAGCCTCGGCCAGACGTCCTGCGTCATCTGTTTTATTCGAGAATTTGAGCCAGGTGGAGTTGTGGACATTGAAATCCCCCATGATGATGATTCCAGCTGCTGGGTGATTCTGTTGGATGAAATCGAGTCTAAGAGAAAGGAATTCGAAGAGGTAACCAAGAGTTGGTTCGTTTGGTGATAGATAAAGGCAGCAGATGAACTTTGTCTGTTTGTGGTTATCGATCTTGAGCCACATTGCATCGAATTCTTTTGGTTCCAGTTCCTCCTCACGATGGCATGATAGATCATTTCTGGAGAAGAGACATGAACCTCCTCTGAATCTGGAACGGGTATGGAGCTCATATCCAGGGCAGAGCATATAGGTCGTATCAGTTGATGAGTTGACCCGCGTCTCAGTTGAAGCCATCATATCTGGTTTCTCAGCCTGTAGATGGTAATGAACATCGTTTATATTCTTGTTCAGACCTCGGATGTTACAAAGGTCTATTTTCAAATTGACATGTTTCGATGGTGAACCCCCTCGAGCACCTCTCGCCCGGAAATCCGAATGGAGAGGTATTTTACCTCCGGAGTGTTTTACTCTAGAAGAATTCATCATCTAGATTCTTCTTCAGCTGGTTGTTCACCCTTTCGTACAAACTCGGCGTATTTCCTTCTAACTGGAAGAAACCTAGGGTCCAACCGACTCCAAAGAAGGTCAAGAAAACCCTCCCTAACAACTATAGACCGATTGCACTACTATCTGTGATCTCTGAAGTAATGGAAAAAGCAATCAACATCGAGCTCATCCGATATATAGAGAGCTCAAGAATCGTGAACGACCGGCAATGTGGCTTTCGTCACCAGAGGGCAACTGGAGATCTGCTTGCCTATGTGATACTTAAGTGGCAGATGTCAATAGAGAAACATGGGGAGTCTCTGGCTGTAGCCTTGGATATCTCCAAAGCATTTGACCGAGTTTGGCACCAAGGCCTCTTAGCGAAACTTCCGTCATATGGTTTGCCGCCCCAACTGTGTCTTTTACTATCGAATTCTCTTGCAGATAGATCACTCTACGTGGTGATAGACGGGGTATCGTCTGATACAATGACTATCAATGCTGGTGTTCCACAAGGCTCTGTCTTGGCACCAACTTTGTTCTTGCTCCACATCGATTATTTGTTGAATGTGACCTCCAGTCCAGTTCATAGCTTTGCGGATGATAGTACACTTCATTCCGCCTTTTCCTCTAGAGCCCCTATATCATCCAACGAGGCAAGAGGTACAATGCTTTAAATGAGGATCTGACAAGAATTCTGAAATGGGGATCTGAGAATCTAGTACAGTTCAATGCAACTAAAACTCAAGCTTGTATGTTCACCAAGAAGGCTGATCACACAATACCCAATTTGATGATGTCGGGTACCACTGTTCCTATTAAGTCGTCAATTTCCATGCTGGGTGTCACCACCAACAGTGCTCTCTCATGGGACGATCATGTGAGGTCCATTGCAAAAACTGCTTCACAAAAACTTGGTTTTCTATCCCGTGCGGAGAGATACTTCACATCCCAGCAGCTGCTTATGATCTACAAAGCACAAATTCTACCTGTCCTGGAATACTGTTCACATGTTTGGAGCTCAGCCCCCAAACATACGCCCAAGCTCTTGGATTCAATTCAGAAGAGAGCTATTCGCCTAGTCGATGATGCAACACTCACCAAATCATTGACCTCTCTAGATCATCGTAGAAAGGTCGGCGATCTATGCCTTTTTAATAGGTACTCTCATGGTCGGTGCTCAACGGAGATATCATCTTTTATGCCACTACGCGCGATTCCTAGTAGACAAACCAGACGAGCTCAAGCTGGTCACTCCTACACTGTCAGGCTCGAGACCTGTCGATCGTCGCTTTACCAAGCATCATTCCTCAATAGAACGGCAAAGTCATGGAATTCTTTGCCTAGTGAAGTCTTTCCTGATGCTTACAACCTCCAAACTTTCAAGAAAAATTCCAACACCTTCCTACTCTCCCAGAATTTCACCGCTGGCTAACACGATGTTCCTCGAACATCATAGGTTCCCCTTTCGTGTTGTCCACAGATAAAAAAAAAACATTACACAGGGTTTGCTGCTTGCTGGATATAGGGCAGATATCACAGCCCAAGCAAAACAATGCTGGTCCTGATTCACTACGTTCACTACAGCCTTCTTATTTGTGATGAAACTTGGTAGTTTCATATAGGAACATCCTCGTAGCGGGCTGTATTTATTGCTATTGATTTCAAGGAATAATATTTCTTCTAGAGCCCAACCTGCAACAATGAAAACGATGTATATTCACCGTAATATAGACACCTCATATTCCTCAGATTTTGAATCAATTCTAAGTCTTCAACTCACCGGAATCACGTTCCTCGAATTCTGTTGTTTGATTTATTATAATTTCCTTGGATGTGTCGACGACAGCTTCTTAATTGAGAGATGAATCTATGATGTGATTTGGTGCCATGAAAGATTTAACATCGTGAAGATCTTGAGCTTGTAGGACATATCTACCAAATATTTCCATGTTGACCTTGATAGCATGATGAATGGATAGTATATTCTCCAACAAGGATAATATCGTCGCCTCGTTTTCAGCGATGAACGTATTATAATCCAATACCCCTGTCGTACATTACAGTCTATAGCTGATGATGCGACATTTGAATGCACTTTCAATCACGTATACACCATCTCTATATTTGATGCAAGCATTCATACGGTGTTCTAGCGTCCTTTTATGCGACCTCATTCTATCCATTGGGACGTCTTTATTGCAAACAACGCATGTTGAGACACCCCTAGACGTGGATGTGTGAGAAGTGATATCGCTTAGGCGCGACTTCTCCTTCGCAACGGGTTGGCCTACATGTCTCACACATGCTCCTGTCATTTGGTGTCGACGTAAATTGTCCGTGCGTGTGAAAGTCTGGAGACAATTGTTGCAGGATAACATTTTCACCAGTAATCGATAGTAACAATAGGATTGACTTGAAAGCTAACGTAACGACAAAATTGCGCTCTCATTCGTTCGACAATTATTTTTATGGAGGGGGAGCCCCACCCCACTACTACGGAACGGCCTTGAGGTGAGGCGTGCATCTCCAAGGTCGCTCTCTAACGCAATAATAACCTTCCAGGCCAACTTCCTCTCGAGGTCACGGATCACGCTCAAGGTCACTCGCCCCAAGGTCATATACATGGCCCACACCTCAAGGCCCACTCCTCAAGGACAAAACCCCCAAGAGCGCTTCTCAAGGTCACTCCCCCCAAGGTCATATCGCTTCTCAAGGCCAGGTCAGAGGGGTATGACCTTGGGGGGAGACCCAGAAACGGCAAAGACCTTCTACTACTCTCGAATAAATATGCAAAATTTGCGAAGCTCTTCACGTGTTCTGGTCTGAACCAAAAAAAATAATTGAGACTTTTTTCTTCTGAATTACAGGTTTGCTGAAGTTGGTGAATTTTTAATGTTTCAATGTGTCAAGTCACTGGTCATTCACATAAAATCTGACATGACAGGGTTGACAATGTAAATAAAGGAAAATTCACGAATTTTCGTGGGAAATATTTTTGAGAACCACATTTCAATTTTAAAGGCCAACTCTAGGAAAGGTATTTAAGTTACATTCCACAGAATACAGTTCAGTGTACATGGGTGCATGTGGGGTTGAGTGTACAATTGTTTGTTTACCTTTTGTTGATATATCTCATTTCATCTCAGTATCAAAAGCCTGGAAAACGGCATAGAGGAAAAGAATGGGAACAGTACAAGAGAAGGGAGAGATATACCTGCTGAAGATTTTCAAGCATTACGAAGGGTATACATGATCAAGCTGATGAGAGATGTAATGGCTCCACCTATAGTGATACATAGCTTCTATCTGAGGCAAGAAGATTGAATATTCGGCTCCTACTGAGTGGCAGAAGGGGTTTGTTCTATATTCCATTCAGATCTTATGGATAACTTCTTCTTATTCTGTTTCAGGGTGATCAGGGAGCCATGAGCATCTCGAATGTGCAGTTTATGTGAGGTGAAGTACAATGAGCATATCGAAAGGTCATTAGAGATCCGAATGGATTCCTAGGGGCTGTCAGACCGTAACAATGTTGATATGCAGGAATAATTTCCTCCTCACATCTAATATACCATTCACCGCAGAACAAATATAATGGCGACTCGCGATGAAGAGGAAATGTAAAAGTCATCATTATATGATTCTTTGACCCTTTCCACTCTAATTTACAAAAAAAAAAAAAAATTGAATGAATGAGGACATATACATTTTGACTTCGAAGTTGATCAGAGCTTTCGTTGTTCCACCCACAAATACTGGCTCGCTATGACCCAAGTATGTGAGAGTATAAAATCCGTTAGAAGAATTCATCTCAATAACATCTTTCTCTTTCATCTGTTCTACAACTCTTTTCGGCAACCAGCATTTGATACAAACTTCAGTATTTTCATCGTATGATATCACAGTACCGCTTCCACCGAATTTGGTCGAAAATAACGATTTCTCCTTGATTATATAACTTTTATTAAAGGGTAGCGATTATAACAGAATTTGCTCCATAATTTCTCCAACCTCATTGATGATACGATTGATAGCGTCCAAATCAATTTCAGAAGATGTCATTCTCCTTCCCTCAGTGACGTAAAAGAAGGTCTAAAACGTATATGAACAATTGTACTCACAAGAAACAGAGTACACTTCATCGCACTTTTAGATTCTCACTTATCTTGGTAGATTATGTATTCAGTATGTTTGCTGCTATGAGAACTATGTTGTGTTCCCCAAGGCCATACCCCTCTGAACTTGGGGGGAGACTTAGAAACGGCAAAGACAATCTGCTAATAGGTAATGAGAATATTTCAAGATCATGGTATCTTCGTGCAAGAGAAATACTATATACTATATTTATATACACTTTATACTTCCTAATTATACGAATAGTGAGAGAGAAAGCTTCGGAACGGAATCGAAGAAAGACTGATAAAAATACGTTAGCTCAGCAAATCCCTGTGACTTTGAATACTAACATCGGATAGTTCAATGCTGTGAAGACTCGATATACCTTGATAAAAATTGAAGTCCCCAGAATTCACAATATATCGCAAGATCTGAGAGAAACAAACATATGTCGAAATTTCGAGTGTTTTTCCACTTGTAACACAAATGTATACTTGTGTATATATATACTTGTTTATGCATATACAAATGTATTGTGTATATATATATACATAAAAGGTCAAATGTCAACGCACAAAATCATACTTTATGGGCGTCGATGAGATATATTTCATGAATTTCTTGTTATACACATCTTTAATATTCCCTGAGACACTTTTTGGATATCCTTCGGGTATCCAAATATAGTCCAAGGATATTCCATGTATATGGATGAACTGGGCATGATTTGGACGTTGATGGAATATTCCGTTTGATGGGTTGGTTCTTCGATGAATGGATATTCGGTTGATTGGAACTGCATACTTATCCGTTTCATAGATGATATACAAATGGGAGTAGAAAGGGAAATAAAAATGCACTCAGAAAAGCAAGATGGTGGTATCTCGAAAAGGAAACGTTGGATTCTGAATGCGGTAACAGTATTTTGTAGCATAGAAAACAACAAAAGAGAACTTATAGTCATATTTCATTTCTTCGAAGAAGTCCAGGCAATGATTGAAACGATTTTACGACTTTTCTCTGGATTTTGTTCAGCTTGTACAGGGGGTGCGTCTCTCAAAATTTACCACATCAGCTCTCTTGTATTTGAAGATATGGAAAATTGGGTGCATGAAATAACTCGAATTATGACGGTTGATAGATCTTTGAATGAATGTCAATATATTGTTACTTCATTAGCGGTGTTTATATTTCAGTGGAGTGATGAACAACTCCCAAACTCAAGATTCCGACGTGAACATCAACTCACCTACCTACCCATCGCGACATAGACATAGCCCATCCGTGCATTTCATATTATATTATTATTTTATATTACTATTTTATATAAGCTACTAGTTGCTACTGTTTGGAGCTCAGTCTCCGAACAAAGCTAAAGCTCTTAGATCCAATTCAGAAGAGAGCTTTTTACCTAATCGATGATACAACACCAACCAAATCGTTGACCCCTCTGAAACATCGTAGAAAGGTCGGCCATCTCTAACTTTTTTATAGATACTTCCACGGTCGGTGCTCAACGGAAATATATCTATTATGTCACCACGTGCGATTTCTAGTAGACAAACCAGACGAGCTCAGGCTGGTCACCACTACACTGTCAGGCTCGAGATCTGTCGAACATCGCTATACCAAGCATCATCCATCAATAGAACGGCAAAGTTGTGGAATTCTTCGGCTACTGACGTCTTCCATGATGTTCACAACCTCCAAACATTCAAGAAAAATTCCTCATTTCCTTATTTCTCTCCCAAAATTCCACTGCTGGCCGACACGGAACATCCCAGACAGCACCGGATATTCCATGAATATTCATAGAATATTCTTTTTGGGATATTGGAAAATACTTAAATGTAACAGGGATATTATGTTATATTATATTTTTGTATAATATTATATATATATATATATATATATATATATATTTATATATATATATATATATTATATTTTTTGGAATATTCCTAGAATATGCTGGTGGGGAAGATTTTAAATATTCCAGGAATATTCCATGAGGAATATCCCGAATATTCCAAGAATATTCCAGAAAGAATATTCCTGGAATAGCTTCCGGGGATATTCCTGGTATATTCAGAATAATTCAAGAACATCTCAAAAATATTCCTGAAAGAATATTCCTAGAATATCATCTAAGAATATTCCTGGTATATTCAGAATATTCCCAGGATATTCCAAGAATATTTCCAGGATATTCCCAGAATATCTTCAGGGTACATTCCTGGCATATCCAGAATATACCTATAATATTAAGAATATTCCATTGAAATATTTCTATGAATATTCAAAATAATTCACGAACATGATAGACCTAATATTCCCTAAATATCCTAATAGGTTTTCATAACAAAATCCGTCACTAAAATTTCAGAAATTTACAAAATATCTGTGATATAAAAGGTTTTCATCATGAACTTCTTCAATTAAGTAAATATGTCTGACAATTCAAGCAATGTTCAACTCAGAAAATAAAAATATTTCATTTGCAAGCTGCACCCTTTCCCTACAAGTTGATAAAACAACATGAATTTGAAGGAGTCTATTTGTACATAATTATAATAATAATTACATTTATGCAATGCAGCATTTTGAGCAGTTTCTTCAGCGATGACTGCAGGGATATCTCTGGAAAACAAGAGTTGCATGATTAGTTATGTCTTAAATTGCTCTCAAAATGAATCATGCTAGCTTGGAAATGTATTGAAGAAATGAAGAATTACTCACTGTTGTCTTTTCAGTCTCTCATTGGATTTGGCCAGATAGGAACTTACAACGATTTCAATGTATTTTAGAGTAGTTTCTCTATTACAGCGCTGTATCGCCTCTGAAAATGTCAGAATCAAAATAAAAATTGAAGTATGCATAAAAATAATTTCAATCTAACTACGGGAATCAACATTATAAAATATACGCAATTATAGAGGAACATGATTTACCCAAAATGCAGGAACATATCTTCAGTGACTTGAAAACTTTCTTATGCTTATGCATAACCAGACTATACTCGGCTGCAAATTTGTCATTCAGATTTTTCTTTTGGAATCTTCGACTGCACTCCTTATAGTCTTTTCCAACAATTCTGGTAAGTCCATCGATCTGAAAAACAAACAATTAAGTTGTGTTGAGAAAATTATCTTTGAGAAAATCGAATAAAATTAAAAAAAGCTTTCTTGCTCTCACATCTAATGGAATTGAAAGTACTACTACTCAACTTAGTTTGGTATCAATAATTGATGTTTAAAACGGGATCAACAATTTTCTGCTCTAACATTTGGCCATTTTTTATTGGAAAGTCCAAAAAGAAATCCAATATCATATTGGTATTTTCAGTAGGTGGCAATGATTTCCCTTTCAATGATTCCGTGAGGGTGTCAACTTTTTCTGAGAGCTCCTGGAAGTTTCGGGTGCATTCCTTTATCGATTTGGAATTTTTAACCAATATTTCGATGCAAGTTTCTTTGAATTTAGAGTCTAAAATGTATGAGATAAATTACAACAGTGCTACAATATAACTTGAGAGTAAAAGTACCTGAAGAAAGTACACTCTGTACCTCAATGTTTTCAATTTCCGTACCTATAACAAAATTCAGTTATTTAAAAAAGCAACCTTTTGCTCATGGAAATCAGAAATATTCAAGTAAAATAGAGGCAAAACATTATATGATACTCCTTTTGCAAACTCGTATTGAATCAAAATCAAATATGAGTAGAACATTAGCAAAGATTATGCTTGTCGTAGAAGTCCATATTGTCTCGAAGTGGAGTAGTGTGATTGAACGATGTAGGAAAACTCGAAGTCATCTCCACAAGTTCAATAATGATGAATTATTTTAGATCAAAAAGTACATGTTTCGAACCCATATAGACTCATCTCCAGCTTGAAAAGTGAACTTATGGAGAACAAAAAAGGGGGGGAGAATGATTAGGAACTATATCTAGATGTAATTTGAGAATACATGTTCAAGTGGATACATTGGAAAAACATTTTCAAACCTTTCTCAAGATGAAGAAGAAAAACAAAAATGTATCCACTCGAACATGTTTTCTTAAATTGCATCTAGATATAGTTCCTCATCATTCTCCACACCCCTTTTTTTGTTCTCCATAAGTTCACTTTTCAAGCTGAAGATGAGTCTATATGGGCTCGAAACATGTACTTTTTGATCTAAAATAATTTATCATTATTGAACTTGTGGAGATGACTTCGAGTTTACCTACATCGTTTAAGATTATGCTGACATTGAGAATAATTACTTACCGGGATCACAAGAGTCAGCTCGATTTGATTTGCGCGAGAAATTTGTGTCCATGTGTGGTGCTAAAAAGGAAGAAAATATAATATATCCCCTACTGATATATTGTAGTAGATATCAACCAAAACAAAAACACGTTAACACTAATGGATTCCAAATTGATACTAGGTAAGAAATTTAATTTTGTCCTAAATAATTATGATTGCAAATGAGAATCAAGTCTCACCAAAGTCTTCTTGGCTCTCTCCAATATTCTTTCTTGGCAGATTCGTTCCTGAAACGAAAAAACATTATATTGAAAGTACATAAGCTCATTACAATTATTCAACAGTTAGAGAAGGAAATGTGGACAAATAACCATAACTTACTTTTTCTTGCTCGTGGTTCTGGTATATCCAAATCATACTGTCTTCTTCCGAAGTATTCACCTTCTTTTTCGGCCTTCTCTTATCGGACAAATATTCAGGCTCAGATACTTCTGATGTGGATGCTTTTGAGCAAGCTAGTCTGAAATTTTCGTATACAGTGTCTCTCATGAGAGTGACACTATACTCTCTCCAATCATTACCCGGATCGAGCTCATTTTTAATGGCCTTTTCCATTCTATTTTTGGGGAAGGGAGGGTAAAAAATCGTTTTTTGAGAACTGTTGTACCAAGATGAGGGCACAGCTTCAATTTCCTCTGAATCGCAGAACTTTACAATAACCCAAGGCATCCTAGAAATATGAAAAAATATAATAAAATTGAAATTACTGAAATTATGATTGGATTTTCGAAGAAAAAAATGTATTCATTAATGAAAAACAATGCAAACTGTATGCCTCAACTGAAGAAAACAGCATGAAAAAGATATCGAAAACAAATAAGAATTACTTTGTGTAAATATTTATTTGAAAGTTTTGAAGCTACTGGTTTGGTTGACCACTGTCCAGAATGAATCACGGTCACTTTAAAAAACAAAAAAATATTGTTTGTCATGAATAAATAACAAAGAAACAGTCAGACAGAAGACAGTAAAAGAAACAGTTACCCTAGATACTAAACCATACAATTGTTATTTATTGATATAATATTCATAGATTCAATTTCAATTTTTATGAGCATGAATTAAAAGAAAAACTGTGAAAGCATCACCATATGGTATTCTCACAAGTTTATGAGAGATATCTTTTAGAGGCCGAAACTTATTTTCACTTAAAGCATCAACACAGAAAATATTCAATGTGGATAATGATAATGGATAATCAGAAAAATCATATTTTTCCATATATTCTTTTCCAATCACAATATATTCATTTAACACCGGGGAAAAAGAAAAAGTTTTTATTTCAATCACTGTACCATCCTTCAAAGCACAGCTTGAATCTCGAGGAGTGCAAGAAAGCTTAAATTCTGATAAACAACAGATTTGAACTCTGGACCAGAACACCCTGATATCAATGGACCATCACAATGTGGTTTGTTAAATAAAAAATCTGACAATTTTTCAGAAACATGTGCTCCTTTCCCACACTCAATCAACTCATAATAACGACGAACTACTTGTTGCAATGGTTTGTCATGCTTTCTAACTAATTTTCCTAAATACTGAAGAAAATTTTCACTCTCAAAATTACAAAAGTTATCGAGTACTCCAAATTTTCTAACATCATCTACTAAATGCAATAAATTATGGAAATTATGGAGTCAACAAATGCGACCCGTAAATATGCTTGGTATTCTTCACAAAACAATTAAGTAATTTTTCAGCATAATCAAGGTGTGCACTACAAAATGTTCCACTCAAAAGAATTCTGATTGAGATTGAGAGAATCAAAAAATGTTGATATTTTTTTTTGGAAGAATATTCATCAGTACAACCGGTCCTGTGTACAGTAAGAATTGGCGGAATTCTGTAGCTTTCCACCTCTTTACCTCTTTGAGAGACCTAGGCATTCTAGCAAAATCTGAAGGAATGAAAGGAATCAAACTTATCAAAAGTTCTGAAACTCTCGTAAACTGGATACTGGAAAATTTGTTAGGTGGTGGTCCATTGCACCAGAGCCCACATAATAATTTTTTAACCACTCCTAATAAGACCAGATGCATATAGTCCAAAGGAACATCTGCTATGATATCAATATTTGGAATATCTAATAGGATGGAATGCCCAGAATGATGACATGCATCTGTCTGTTGAACAAAACTATCATGTGTTCTTTTTTCAAAAGTCAATAGTTGGAAACAAACACGGTCTTGAATGCATTCCCCATGCTGAGAACATTTAGTGCAAGAACTATAACCTGCATGGCCCTTAATGGCTAATATGGATGCTTTTGCCACAGCGTCAAATAAAAATTCAGTTATTTTGAAATTGTATTTCTGACCAAATAATTCAACACCATTGTCACTCAGCTGAATGGCTTCTTCAATGAAGTCTGAGAGAAATTGATTGAAATTTTTTGGTTTCTCGTAGCCATGATATAATCCAATTAAAAACACATCCTCAGATTCCAAACCAAGTATGGGATAAAACTGGAACTTTTGGCTATGGGCAGTCCATCTATATTTATACCAATTCCAATGGAATCTGTTGGTTTTCTACAATTTTTTCTAAAAAGGTCCTCGAGTGATTTCTGTAATCCAAAATGATAATATTCCCCAGGATCTACTTTTCGGGAAACTGTTGATTTTGGAGTAGCTAAAGAAAATCTAGCATCTCTAGGTAATTCATGAAAATCATCAGGTTTAGATTCTACTAAAATTGCCAAAAGTTGATTAATGGCACTCAGTGTCACTTTATTTTCAACAGCCCACTTCTTGAGCTTTTCTACAGAGTTCGATGAACTGTGACTATTAGGAGTAGGAACTTCTTTAATTGAATCATTGGGTATTGAAAACTGTTGAGAACTCAAGAAGTGTTCTGATGAATTTTCATCTAAAATTTCTACGCCAGTGATACCACAATTTGAAACACCGCTAGTACTATCCGAATCAGAAAAACTTGAATCCATTCTATCACTAATAGTTTCAACTTGATCACTTATCTGTCCATTGCTATGCTGTACCGGAGTTTGTGTGAAAATTGCATCAATAATATTTTCAGTTTCCTGGTGTACTTCCCCATACCAAGCACTGCTCCTTTTTCTTTTAGGCATTTTGAAGAAAACGCCTTGAAAATGAAATGATCAGTGATGTATCAAATGGATTTTTCATTGAATAAAATAAATAGTATCATGAATGTGTACTTACTTTCAAGTATGAATAGGCACACGTGATGTTAACTATTGTTAACTCGAATCTCAGAACTTAGCACTAAGAACAGACCATGTATAACATGACTTGAATGACAAGAACAATAAACGACCGGGTAAACCATCAAGCATCAAGCCCACGCCTCACAACAAACATGAAACATGTCAAACGTCAATTTAATCTGCAATCAACTTTACACCTTTGCCATCGGGTTAAGCTATGACCACAGATGACTGTACGACTACGGACAAACGACTGACGCGGTATGAATTTGATTCGTAAAGGTGTTCCTTGATATTTCTCACCAATAATAAATTGGTCAGTACAGTCATAGCGTATTTTTCTCAATTTGTCTGAACAAAAATTCTGCTTGAAATTAAACACATCTATTGGCACTTTTTGTTTGAGTTTTTTTTCAAACTTTTCATATATTTTGAACTCGAAATTATGATTGGTGATCCTTCCACAGGAATAGTGGAGAATATTCTATGAATATTCCATGAATATTTATAAATGAATATTCTATGATGAATATTCTATGAATATTCATACAGGAATATTCATGTTATATCCCAGATAGCACAAATTCGCCTAAGGTCATCCTCAATGTGTCGCCAATAGCCTGCAGAGGACGTCCTATTTTCTACAACCTAAGAACGTTATTAGGCCTAAGATTCACGCCATAAATGTTCCAGATCAATCCTTTCAGCGACAGCCTGAGGATGTTGAGTATTAAGGTCCTCAGGATGTATTCAGATGACATTTTGAGAAACTACTGACAGCTCTCTGCTGCTACTGATAGTACTGATTCATTAAGACGCGTTCGTTTTGGAAACATTAAATATTTTTTGTAACATTATTTATTCCAGTTGTGATAGACAAAATGTGATTCAAATCTCAACCAGACAACCAAAAAGGCACCAAGAATGATTTCAATTTGAAATCCTTTGTTAGTGGTCTTTAAAATCCTTGGGGTTGTGCACATGTTGTGAGGTTGACAGATAATAAGTTATTGTGGGAACTCATGATTACATTATTTGCTCGAAATGTCGCTTGCTGTGCGTGTACTGAAGAATAAAGTAAGTCGATAGAATATACAAATAAATATAAATATAACACTAGTGCCTAACCTAAAATATTCCTTTCCCAAATGTTCCA
This sequence comes from Gastrophysa polygoni, assembly GCA_963576655.1. Taxonomy (NCBI): domain Eukaryota; kingdom Metazoa; phylum Arthropoda; class Insecta; order Coleoptera; family Chrysomelidae; genus Gastrophysa; species Gastrophysa polygoni. The sequence goes on from OY755083.1 coordinate 26,837,922, forward strand.
AACTTAGCAAAAAAGGAAGAAATGGAAATGTTCAAGTTGACGCTTGGTGGCTATATAAACAGATATTCAATGAGAAAACCGCTCGAGGATTACTGTGAAGCCAGTTTCGTGGTTTTCTCTGATGCCAGTAAAAGAACTGTGCTGATTACGTTTGAATACGATTTAATTGATGGTTACATAATTATGTTGATATCGAAAATGTTTCCGAATCTTTTTGTTTGAATACATATCTGACAAGAATGACGTTTATTATGTCAGTTTTTCACGTCCACTTTAAAAAAAGATGTTTATTATGTCAAATGACGTCGTGCGTATCATACTTTTTTATTTTTCCGTAAAACAAAAGATAAGATGATTGAAAATCAAATTATTATTTGAATAATCGCGCACCATCAACATTGCACGAATTGACTGCGTTAATGCAAGAAGTGGTGCTCTGGCAATTTTCAATCGTTATATCAACAGGCATCATTGAATTTTCGTCCATCAACTGGCTACCGCCACCCTTTTACTTATATGTGTGTTGGTATTGCACCATTGACGTAATGCTAGACACATTCATTTGTCGTCTGACTTGTTTGTCGTCTGTCGTTAGTATCGTTACGTTTGTGTTTGTATGGTTTTGTTTAGAGTTCGCTGTGTTTGTTGTTGGTTCGCAGTATTTTATCTGTTGTGCTTTGTTTTCGGTCACGACAGGTTTTCTGTAAGTTGTGCGGTTAATATAGTTATTTATTCTATTTCTCAAAATGGCACGAGCACCTCCTGCTAAAAAGGCACTACTAATGAATGTTAACCGTTCCATGCATAAATTGCATGAAGCGGAATGCATGCCGGCGTGTTCTAGTAGTGGTACTGATATTTCAAAGAGTAATGTTGAGGCTGAGTCTTCATTAGTTACTTCACCGCCTGCAATCAACTCTTCCGATATACCTCATTTTGATCTGGATAATAATTCAGGAAATGAGTTAAGCGAGGAGTCAACCGAATCAGAATTGGTAGTGGATAATGAACTACTAGCCAATAAACATTTTCAGGAAGTTCAAAGTAATTCTGAGATTAATGAAAAGCTATGTCAGTGGTCTATCAGCAATAATATAACTCATTCGGCACTCCAAGGACTTTTGAAAATTTTGAAGCCCCATTTACCAAGTTTGCCATCTGATCCCCGTACGCTGTTAGCAACTCCAAGGCAAACAATTTCAAAGAAAGTCATTCCACCTGGTGAATATCATCATTTGGGCTTAGAAAAGTGTTTGTGTTATTTGATACAGATGAATAAAATACAAGAGTCAGTGTGTGATATTTTAGTTAATATTGATGGACTGCCACTCAGTAAGAGTTCCAGTAGTGAGCTTTATCCTATTTTAGTGTCATTGTATAAGTATCCTAATGTTGTGGGTTTGGTAGGCTTGTATCATGGATACAAGAAACCAGAAAATCCCAATTCATTTTTGGAAGATTTTGTTCAGGAAGCTTCTCGATTGGTCAAGTTTGGATTTCTGATAAATAATGTCAAATACTCCGTAAAAATCAAAGGGTTCATTTGTGATGCTCCAGCAAAAGCATTCATCAAGAATATTAAGTACCATACAGGTTCATTTTCTTGTACAAAATGTGAACAAGAGGGAGAATTTATTAACAATAGAATGTGTTTTCCTGATTTACATTCTATAGTTCGCACAGACGAACATTTTCTAACAAAAAGGAATGAAGAACATCACAGAGGAACTAGTATATTGGAAAACATTCCTGAATTTGGTATGATAACTGGTTTTCCTCTGGACTATATGCATCTGATTTGTTTGGGTGTGATGAAAAAACTTATTTCAGGATTATGGTGCAATGGTCCTCCTCCACATAAGTTATCTGCACATCAAGTACAGGAGTTATCAGATTCATTAGTATCTCAGTCAAAAAATATTCCTATGGAGTTTTGTAGAAAGCCTAGACCTCTCAGTGAATGTAAACGCTGGAAAGCCACAGAATTCCGGCAGTTTTTATTTTATACTGGTCCTGTTGTCCTCAAAGCCCACTTGCCCAGTGATAATTATATCAACTTTCTGTCTTTACATGTAGCACTTTCCATTCTGGCCAATGCCAAGTCTTCTGTTCAAAAAATAGATTACGCTCATTCTTTGTTGATCTATTTTGTACAAACCTTCATAATTCTTTATGGTAGACATTTAGTTTCACATAATATACATAATTTAATCCATCTCACAAATGATGTGAAATTGTTCGGTAATTTAGACTTATTTGGTGCTTTTCAGTTTGAGAATTTCATGCAAGTTTTCTTGAAATACACCAGAAAACCAGATAATCCAATCTCTCAGATTGTGAAGCGTTTTCAAGAAACAATGAAAGCAAATGAAAATGTATTGAAATCTGACATTATAGTTTATGGGCCTGCAAAGGAACACTCTGCAGGTCCCCTCACTGAAAATTGTAATTCTCCCCAATACAGTGAATACAGGTCTCCAATATTTTGCATTCAAATTACACATCCTAATAATTGTTTGGGATTGAAAGATGGATCTATAATTGTAGTAAGGAATATTGCATCGAAAAAAGATAATATCATGGTGATTGGGCAGAAATACAAAAATTGTCGAGATTTTTATCTACAACCCTGTCCTTCTTCTTATGCAGGAATATTTGAAATTTCTAACATAGGTGAACTTGAATGTTGGCCATTGAATGATGTTTCTATTAAATATGTAAAATTAAGTTTACCTAGTACAGATGTTGCCATACCACTACTACACTGTGAACAATGATTTAATTTCATATATAGGGTATGTTTACTAAACTTGTGTCAAAAGTCCAAGGGATGATATTCCTTGGGTCGAAAGAAGAAAAAAACTTTCTATCACCATTTGTGAGTACAAACATGTATACTTAATAGGAAATTTGAAGAACTACTACCAGTTTATGGGTGAAGTGTTCAGTAATGAAAACAGCTGCTTATTTTGACAGTATTTTGTTTTCATGACCTATTTGATTTATTTGTCATGTTTTTTTTGTATTGGATAAGATGGATTATTTGAATGTTTGCTGCTTGCACTTTATAAAGTGCACTTATATTACACCCTCTGAATATTTTTGGAATATTGTATTGCAATGTATAGGACTATAAAGATGGTGTTGTTTCCAGGGAAACCTGAAGTTGAGTAGTGTTTCCCTTGACTAATGGAAGAAGTATAACCAGAATCCCATGCATATACAAGAAATCACATTTTAGTTTCATATACAAATGAAATCTTGTATTAGTATTTGATTAATTTGTTATTAGTTTGATAAGTTTATTAGTATTATCAGTATTTGATTTAGTATCAAAATTGAACTTTTTCATGTAAAATATATTTTTTTGATGCAGAGCTTATTCTGGAACACCCAAATTCATAACTGATGTTTCATCATCAACAAAACTATTTGGATCAGTCTTCTTGAATGGTCTGAAATTTGATTTATTTCAATTCTGTAAGTATCGATTTTTTCAGAAAAATTAATAAAATATGTGGACTGTAGTTATATTCATTGAGGAAAATTCAATTGAGACTGTTCCTCTGAGATGGCTCTTAGGAACTGAAGAGAATTTGAGCTTGGCCAGCAGTGAAGGGTGTAAAGTTGAATTCCATGATTGTCAATTGTGCCGAACCAACAACAGATTGGGAAATTTTTGAAATTAGATTTCCAAATGATAACAAAAAAATATATGGTGAGATATATTCCATTTTCAATACAAACAAAAAACAAATATTGATTTACAAATTGTTTGAATTATGTCAAAAGTTTTCTGAATAATTTTATACTGTGAATTACTTCAATATCACCTTGTAGATAATTTCCTCAAGGCTAGGGTGGCTTGCAGTAGGATGGCTGAAGAATCAGATATTCTTTCTGATGGCGAATCCCTTAAGAGATCAAGGAAACCGAAGAAATTTTTTAGTAGTGACGAGGAGGAAGGTTGTTCCCAGAGTCGATTACCAAATCCACCAGCTTTACCTAACAATTGTAAGTAGAAAAAATAAAAACATCATGGAATCCATATTTATATGAACATTCTTAAAATATGAATGTACTGAAAATTACAGCTTTCGTATCACCATTGACCAGTAAATCAGCGCTGACACTGAATTCAAGAATTGATAAAGACATTTCCTCACCAAAAAGCAATTCCAAAGTTGATATAATTGGTAAGCTTTCATCAAAATCTGTATTATGAACTAGGTATATTCAATTTTGGATCCCTTTCGTGATTGTAGCAGAATATTCTAATGTCATATAAACTTTCACTGAAAATTTGATTTTACTGTATGTAAAATCTTTCAGCTTTTGTGCCACACTTGACTAGCACTTGCTCAGGGCTTGTTAATGATGATGTAGAAATTTTATCACCTTCAACGACAACAAGTACCTCCACTGTTGAAATAATTGGTATGTATGCAACATGAATACTGTTCAACAAAATTTTTGAATGCACAATTATTTGAATTTCAGATCATTTGTCAGATGTGGACACAATCAATAATATGGATGATATGGGTAAAGAAAATTTAGAATCAACTCCATCAAGATGTAGAACAGTTACACAAGTGCATGGAACACCAAAAAATGTGAACCACAAGGAATTTAATCAGTCGGGTGAGTTTGGTACATTTTTTCATTTATTTTCAGATGATAACAGTGGAATATTGGACTAATATGAAAACTTAATTCCGAAAAAAAAATATTTTTTTCAATTTGAACATACCAATCATATTGACATTATTTTATGAGTATAGGATGAAATATGTTTCAGATCACCGCATACTACGACAGTTAGTTATATTGAATCACAAAGTTGATATGCTATCCTCAGACGTAACAAAAATATTAGAAAAAATGACCATGGATAACACATTAATCCTTGAAGATGTGGAAATGGAAAATTATTTCCCGATAAAAACTGACGAGGAACTCAATAATTTTGAACTCTTTTTATCCAACGATGGAAATCACCAAAAATTCGTGAGAGACTTACTCAATATTCGAGTTGAAATCTAATTTTGATAATGAAATATTTTTTTTATATATTGAAGATTCATTATGTCACCAAGTTGGGAGGGTCAACTTTACCTGAAGCAGTAAGAAGAGCAATGGAGAGGACAATTCAAGATGAACTTATCCAGCGATTCAGCTGGATGGGTCAAAAACAAAAGAACAAATATGGAGTTCTGAAAATGGCCCAAGCAATGAAAGGTAATCCAATTTTCTGATCTTAACATGGTAATTGAAGTTTGAAAAATATTCAGATGGGATCAAGAGAAACCCAATACTGAAAGATTCAGTTACTGAAGCGAGTATAGAGTCCTGCATGAAGAACTGGATGAGACATGCTAGAGATAGATTGCAAAAGAGAGCAAAGAAAGCCACAATGAATAATAGGTGAGCTGCACTTTTTTTTTCAATGCATAAATACTGGACTTTTTTATGATTGTTTAAAAAATCGACTGAAATACATTTTTTGCTATATTCATTATCTATTTTTTTTCCAGGTGAAATGGATTTGGTAGATACCTTCTCATTTTATGAATTTTGTACCTGAATTGATTGTAACTTTTTACTTTTATTCATTTATTTATTTTACTTTTATTCGTTTATTTATTTTACTTTTATTCTATTATTATTATTATTTTATTCATTTCTTATCAGAATCTATCTTTTATTTTGTATTATTCTTATTATCATGTTATTTATTTTTTTAAGCAGAATGCTTTTTTACTTTGTGTCATTATTTTTATTATCATGTTATCAATCAATTTTCAATAAATTTTTGTTATTCTACTGATTTGTCTTGCCTTCATATTCCGAAGGGGTAAAAGAATTAATGCAAAAAAATTAAGAGGTAATTTTTTGTTGAAAAATGGTGGGTCTCTTACATAAAAAAAAGAGCAACCCTTGTTTAGAGAGGAGGCAAAAAATCAAAAATCAAAAAGTTACAAAATGGACTAATTTGATATTTGCCCAGGTTTGCAATAAAAATGTCTATATGATAAAGTTCATTTAAAATTCAATTATAGGACAACACCATCAAAATATTCATTCAATGCACTGACCATCGTAAGAAGTGTCTGCTCAATTTCCTTTCTGTAACTTTTGTTTTTAAGAAAACGAATTTTACATTTTTGCTGCCCTCCGGGGACTGAATCTAAACAGGGGTTGCTGAAATACATTTTTCTCATATGAAAGAATCACCCTTTTTTGCATTCATTCATTTACACCCTGCATATGCATGTATTCTCCCATTTATCTTGAATATCCCCAAAAAGTCATCAAAGGATGTCCGGGGGACATTTTTGAATACTGCCTAGAGTTGCACTCATAACGTCCTATGCATTTCCCAGAAGACCTTATAGGGATGTCTTGAGACGTTATTAGGACGCAGATATCGGTAACAGGAGGACGGCCTAGGGACGTCCTCAGGCTCGCCCTCGACGTCCTGAGGACATTATTGTGAACGCCTCAGAAGGGCCTCATAAGGTAATTGTGCTATCTGGGATTCTCCCGGGAATATTCCAGGAATATTCAATTTGGAATATTCGTAGAATATGTCAGAAACGTTCGAATATTCTAGGAATATTCCATGAATATTAGGAAAATTCTTTTCTCTTTTTGGATATTAAGAGAATATTCTTCACGATGTGCATCATCATATAAGTGTGTGATGGCATACAAGATTTCGTTTTTTCATCATAGTTGGCTAGAAGAGATGGAAACTGAGCAAAATAATAATGATAATAATAATAATAATGATATTCATTCCTCCTTCAAGATCATTCACATAATATAGGATGAGTCATATGTATATATGGGTCAATAAAGTGAGAAGTTAAATATACACAAAAAGTAAATGAATAGAAGTATATAAAACTGTATGAACTGAAAATTCTCACAACATTCACAAATACAAAATGAAATGAAATACATAGTGATTATCAACGAACAGCTCGATGATATTCATCAACATTGTTGTAAGACTTGACACCAATGGAATAGGGTGATCTTTCAAAAAGTGCTGTTGAATGCTTTGGTACTGTTAGAAAGCTTTTCTTCCTGGTTGAGTATTTATGGTAATCCGAGTTGGATGTGAATTCTTCTACATTACGTTCGACGTACAAGAGAGTTTTAAACACATATATATATATATATATAGAAGGAAGTGTTGAAATATTATGGCTTCTGAAATGTATTCTACAGGTTTGTATCCTTTCTATATTGAATATCATTCTAATTATTCTCCTCTATTGAATGAAAACATCATTTGTCTTTAATGCATCTCCTCAAAGTATGATATTGTAGGATATATGTGAATATACTAGAGCATAGTGAACATTCAGTAACTGATCAGGAGTAAAAATTGATTCCAGTTGAAGAATTGCGAAATAAGCACTATTCAGTTTTTTGCAGACGTGTCCTACATGTGTTTTCCACTTCAAATCACTCTCCAGAAGTACTCCCAAGAACTTAGTTTTTTTCAGAAAACAGTGAAATCTCAGTATTCACCATTATCCTAATATCACTGGCGATTTGGGTCCTATCATAAAATTGCATGCATATAGTTTTTTTTGAGTTGACAGTAGAAGGTCTTTGCCGTTTCTGGGTCTAAGGTCAGAGGGGTATGACCTTGGGGAAGTGACCTTGAGAAGCGCTCTTATTTACGGCTTTGGGGGTTTCGTCCTTGAGGAGTGGTGTCGGCATGTACGTGACCTTGAGAGCGAGTGACCTTGAGCGTGTTCAGTGACGTCGAGAGGAAGTTGGAAGGTGTGGAAGGTCATAAGACTGGTGTTAGAGAGCGACCTCGGAGATGCACGGCTCGCCTCAAGGTCGTTATTTCTGTCGTTATTCATTACGATATTTCGGTTCCAAATGGCAGTATATGGTGCACGATGGTGCACTTCCAGCTTCACCTGATATCGCAAGTGTCAATCTTGCAGAAAAACATTCCTCATTTCCATTGAGATGATACACCGGGCAGGAATACGTCCTTTTATGTGTATGTTGTGAAGCGTTGACATATAACCATGGCAGAGGCAGTGACCTCTCCTCCGAGAGCGAGTAGGTCATTATTTTTCAATATGATGAATTAATAGTTTTTGGTGAGTAGTTGATAGATCAACGTATAACTAGTATCCGTATGGGGACGGATCAAGAATTTCCCCATGGTAAATCCTGCCTGTCGTAAGAGGCGACTAAATGGATACCCATAGGTGGAAGATGATAGTTCATATCATCGCCCGGTGCGACACCACCACATCGACAGAGGTGCTGTGGAATGGGTAACTCTCATGTTTCAGTATTTGGTCGATGCTTCCGGTCATATCCCCATACCCTATCTCCTTCTTCCCAACCCAAACCGCCCATTTCAGCTGAAGAGAAATCTAGATGATGAATTCTCTTAGGGTAACACACTCCAGAAGTGAAATACCTCTCCATTCGGATTTCCGGGCGAGAGGTGCTCGAGGGGGTTCACCATCGAAACATCTGAATTTAAAAATAGACCTTTGTAACATCCGAGGTCTGAACAAAAATATAAACGATGTTCATTACCATCTACAGGCTGAGAAACCAGATATACTGGCTTTAACTGAGACGCAGGTCAACTCATCAACTAATACGACCTATATGCTCTGCCCTGGATATGAGCTGCATACCCGTTTCAGATTCAGAGGAGGTTTATGTCTCTTTTCCAGAAATGATCTCTCATGCCATCGTGAGGAGGAACTGGAACCGAAAGAATTCGATGTAATGTGGCTCAAGATCGATAACCACAAACATACAAAGTTCATCTGCTGCCTTTATCTATCACCAAACGAACCAACTCCTGGTGACCTCTTCGAATTCCTTTCTCTGTAACTTGATTTCATCCAACAGAATCACCCAGCAGCTGAAATCATCATCATGGGGGATTTCAATGTCCACAACTCCACCTGGCTCAAATCCTCGAACAAAACAGACGACGCAGGACGTCTGGCTGAGGCTTTCGCTATCACCTATGGTCTTGAGCAACTGATAAACGAACCCACTCGGATCCCTGATACCAGCAATCATTATGCCAATACGCTCGACCTGTTCCTCACTAACAATCCGGAACCATATGAAGTGAAAGTCCGTGCACCACTAGGAATCTCAGACCACACACTCATTTCCACGATATGTCCTTACATCACTCCGCGAACCAGTCCAACACCCCCACGCACTGTTTGGCATTACAATTCAGCCAACTGGGATGGCCTTCGCATGTTTTTTTCTGAGTTTCCTTGGAGGAGAATGTGTTTTGAATCGGGAGATCCTACGCAATGTGCTAAAGAGATCTCGGAAATCATCATGCTGGGAATGGAAACTTACATACCATATAGCACCAAATCACGAACCACTGGTGAACCATGGTTCAATAGAACCTGTTCTAGGGTTGTCGCACTGAAGCAAGCAGCATACCGTCGTTGGCGCAGAAACCCAAGCCCTCAAACTAGAGCTGGATATGTTGAAGCTAGGAATACATGCAATCGAACGATAGATGAGTCTAAAGAGGCATGCAACACAAAAATAAGATGGAAGCTCATAGAGTGTCCAAATGGTTCCCGTTCATTTTGGACGTTTGCCAAGGCAATCGGGAGAAATTTCACTTCTAGCTCATTTCCTTCCCTCACAAAGTATGATGATACATTGGCTATAACACCTCATGAAAAAGCCAACACCTTCGCCAAAATGTTTGCAGACAATTCTACCTTGGATCCACGAGGCCAGGAACTCCCCAAAATCGCTACCATCGATAACCGTATGCCAGAAATTGTCTTCCGGCAACGCACAATCAGACACATTCTGCTTAGCCTCAACGTCAAGAAGGCTATGGGGCCTGACGGAATACCGCCTATTGTTCTCAAGAAATGTGCCCCAGAACTAACACCAGTTCTTTGCAGGTTGTTCACCCTTTCGTACAAACTCGGCGTATTTCCTTCTAACTGGAAAAAAGCTAGGGACCAACCGATTCCAAAGAAGGGCAAGAAAACTCTCCCTAACAACTATAGACCGATTGCACTACTGTCTGTGATCTCTAAAGTAATGGAAAAAGCAATCAACATCAAGCTCATCCGATATCTAGAGAGCTCAAGAATCGTGAACGACCGGCAATATGGCTTTCGTCACCAGAGGTCAACTGGAGATCTGCTTGCCTATGTGACACATAAGTGGCAGGTGTCAATAGAGAAACATGGGGAGTATCTGGCTGTAGCCTTGGATATCTCCAAAGCATTTGACCGAGTTTGGCACCAAGGCCTCCTAGCGAAACTTCCGTCATATGGTTTGCCGCCCCAATTGTGTCTTCTACTATCGAGTTTTCTTGCAGATAGATCACTCTACGTGGTGGTAGACGGGGTCTCGTCTGATACAATGACGATCAATGCTGGTGTTCCACAAGGCTCTTTCTTGGCACCAACTTTGTTTTTGCTCCACATCAATGATTTTTTGAATGTGACCTCCAGCCCAGTTCATAGCTTTGCGGATGATAGTACACTTCATTCCGCCTTTTCCTCTAGAGCCCCTATATCATCCAATGAGGCCAGAGGTGCAAGGCGAAGACAGGTTGATGCTTTAAATGAGGATCTGACAAGAATTCTGAAATGGGGATCTGAGAATCTAGTACAGTTCAATGCAACTAAAACTCAAGCTTGTATATTCACCAAGAAGGCTGATCACACAATGCCCAATTTGATGATGTCGGGTACCACTGTTCCTATGAGGTCGTCAATATCCATGCTGGGTGTCACCACCAACAGTGCTCTCTCATGGGACGATCATGTGAGGTCCATTGCGAAAACTGCTTCACAAAAACTCGGTTTCCTTTTCCGTGCGAAGAGATACTTCACATCCCAGCAACTGCTTATGATCTACAAAGCACAAATTCGACCTGTTCTGGAGTACTGTTCACATGTTTGGAGCTCAGCCCCCAAACATATGCTGAAGCTCTTAGATTCAATTCAGAAGAGAGCTATTCGCCTAGTCGATGACACAACACTCACCAAATCATTGACCTCTCTTGATCATCGTAGAAAGGTCAGCGATCTTTGCCTTTTTTATAGGTACTTTCACGGTCGGTGCTCAACGGAAATATCATCTATTATGCCACCACGCGCGATTCCTAGTAGACAAACCAGACGAGCTCAAGCTGGTCACCCCTACACTGTCAGGCTCGAGACCTGTCGAACATCGCCATACCAAGCATCATTCATCAATAGAACGGCAAAGTTGTGGAATTCTTTGCCTAGTGAAGTCTTTCCTGATGCTTACAACCTCCAAACATTCAAGAAAAATTCCAACACCTTCCTTCTTTCCCAAAATTCCACCGCTGGCTAACACGATGTTCCTCGAACATCATAGGTTTCCCTTTCGTGTTGTCCAAAGATAAAAAAAAAAGTTAGAATGAGCAACTTGGATTCGTTTCAGAGCCGATATTAATAGACGGGCAAGGAGAAGGATGGGAGTAGAGAGAATGGGATGAAAAAAATATACACTCACAGTATTGTTATATTCTTCATTATTCAATCATTAAATCTTCAGTCCAATCACTGGATTGATGAATGGGTACTCAACTTGTATAAACTTTATTCTAATGCCAATCACGAACATTCGAGATGATCTCGAGAATCGACATGTTGGCTGCTGTAAATTCGTTCACCTGTGAAATAACCTGGTATCATTTGATGGATATGTCAAACAATACGTAGGTGGGTTCTAGCAAGAACTGAGACCCAAAAACTAACAGTCAATCAATAATTGTGGTGTCAGCTTCCCTTCGCCCGAATCCGAGGAAGATTGGAAGGTATGATGTCCTGATAAAAAAGCTCGAAAGGTATGGAATTAGAGGAGTTGCCTTGAACCTCTTTTCGTCCTACTTGGCAAATCGTACACAGTTTGTAAAATCTGAACACCAGACATCCGCGTGTCATGCAGTCAACTTTGGTGTCCCACAAGGGTCCGTTTTAGGGCCCTCACTATTCATTATATATTTCAATGACCTGTCCCCAAATCTGGACCAGAAAGTTACATCAATTTTTTATGCTGATGATGCAACCTATATATCTAGTGAATCCCGCGAAAATATCGCAGCACAAACTCTCAACCAAGCAGAAGAATTATCAAAAAACTGGTTCAATTGTAATTATTTATTCCTCAATGATACAAAAACACAAAGTCTTGTTATGAGCACCACTTCCCCATCCGCAGACCGCGTTAAGCTTTTAGGGCTGATATTGGATAGCAAACTAAGTTTTGCTCCTCACATTGAGGACTTATCTAAGCGCCTCGCGAAAGCTACCTATGCTCTCAGGCAACTAAAGCTGCATGTTGATACAGACCAACTAAGAATGGCATATTTTGCTATGTTTCATAGCATAATGACGTATGCCTTGATAATCTGGGGAAACACATGTCATAGCCACAAAATATTCACTGCGCAAAAAAAAGTCATCCGAATAATAGATTCCAGTAAATATGATGACCACTGCAAACCACTGTTCAGGAAATTAAGCATCCTGCCTTTACCATGTTGCTATATTTTGGAGTGCCTCCTCTATATAAAAAAAAACATAATACGTCAAAGACTTCAGCACAATTATATTCACTCTTATAATACTAGGAAAAAAAGTGATCTCTGTCCTCCATTATTCAGACTCACAAAAACACAGAATTCCTACAGATATCTGGCCATAAAATTGTATAATGCTTTGCCACAACAATTCAAAGATGACAATATGTCTTGTGCCGCATTCAAAATTAAAATCCATAAATATTTAACACAGCACTGTTTTTACTCGGTAGATGATTATCTGGATCATGTAGTTACATGTGCATGTGAGTATAGATAATCCTATTTTCATTGATATCTCTATCCTTTTCTATTCTACATGTTCATACTCTTTGTCTTGGATCATGAAATACCTTGTCACTTGTATGTTCGTTATGTCTTCATGTGAAGCGTATTTTAACTCTATTTTATATTATGTGATGTAAATCACTTCTGGACGAATGTATACATGTCTCAATTGTTTACATGAAATAAATATTTCTATTTCTATTTCTATTTCTATCCCAGATAATACTCGGCATCTGTCCACTCCAACTATACGTAGGCAAAAAAAAATTGTCAGTCGGTGGTTTGAAAGGCCGGCCATCTAGGGAGAGATATTTGAATCTCCCAAGAGATGTTCTCCCGAGAGTAGGTTCTCAAAAGCTTAAAATGTGCAAATACTCTACCTCATACCTCAATAATTTATAGTTGATTGTCTTTCTTGTGCACACTGCACACCTCGAGGTGAATTCATAAAACATTCATCATCATATGGCACTGAATAATAACTCATAACCATGAAATATGAAATTCAAAAATAATGGCTGTGAACATGGAACGAATTGATGAATTCTAATTATAATAACGATTTGAACACATGACAGTTATGACTGTCATTATTAATGTCATTTTAAATAGGTAAACTATCAAATAACACACTGGTGTGTTATAATCCATAACTCACTAGTGTTATAATCCATAACTCACTAGTGAGTTATGGATTATAACTCACTAGTGTTATAATCCATAACTCACTAGTGAGTTATGGATTATAACTCACTAGTGAGTTATGGATTATAACTCACGTTCATATTTAAAGTAGAATTCTATTCATTTATTACCATTTCAAGCAGAATTCACATTGATATTGAAATTAAAGGGAAAAGCTAACGGTTTATTCGAATTTGAAGTTATTGTAAAATTGGTTGGTTCATTGGAACCAGACGCTCCCATATCGGTACAGCTGTTGATAGTGCTGGAAGACGCCGACACATTGGAACCTTGTATTTTTTCTGCAATTTGTATTTTGTTATGCACCGATTCTTCTAGGTATCCTTCTGCTACCGTCGAGGACTTCCATCCTCCGTGACGCTTCAAAGTAGTCATGTTAGCCCCTGCATTGGCCAAAAGAGTCGCCGAAGACCTTCTCAGGCAGTGACCGGTGTAGAGCGCTGGTTCCTCCAATTTCAAAAACATTGCAATTCTTGAAGGTATCTTCGACAACGTATTTATTCCCACACACTGGCTGGTACACCTCCCATTCTTGTAAAAAACAAAAAAGCGGCTAGAAATAGTATTCTTTTGGTCTCAAAGACATGTATTTTTTACACAAATTGATCGGGTTGACTGGAAATCCTTCTTCAAGTATGGTGAAACTTCTCGATTTGTTGGTTTTAGTGTCTGGCAAAACTATGTGAAAATATTTCCCTTTGTCTTGAATATTTTCTATTTTCAAATTGACTAATTCATCGCATCTACAAGCACCCTTAATCCCCATTATCAAAGCCACTTTCATCAACAAGTACTCGTCATCGGGAGCTTCGTTCAAAAACTTCTCTATTTCAGGTCGTTCCAATGTCTTGGACTTCTTTGGTTTGTATCCCTGTGATTTGCTTCTCAAAAAGCTCGTTAGTTTGCCATATTTCGAAATGTCGATATTTTTATAAAGGTGAGAAGTCGAGCGAAGCATCGAGTATTTGGTCCACAGCGACGATGGGGCTAATTTTTTCTGCAAATGTAAAAAATAAGCCAATAAAACATTTTCGTCGAAGTGTCAAAATTTATTTAAACATTTGCTACAATGTGTTATGCCCGTGGCAACTGAACAAACAACCTACCTTGAGCAAAATGTAAAAAAGTCACTGTCAAGTCATTCTGACATATACAGGGTGTTGAGACGCAAGTAGCTTTGATTTGATCACAAAACTTATTAATTATTATCTCATAAAAAAATGATTTCTTCCACTTGTTGGATAAAACATTGCATGCCACTCGTGTGTTATGTTTCCTAAGTCACTTGAGAATTTATACCGTGACTTATTTTCAACATAACACACTAGTACCATGAATAACTATTATCAAACAATGATATTTATGTTAACAAGTTTGTATGATTTCATCTTCAAAATGATGATGTTGTGCTAATGTAAGATGGGGAATATTTCATAGATTCACCTTTGATTGAAGAACTTCATCAATTAATCGAAAAACTAATCTCTGATTCATATTTATTCGTGAAAAATAGCGACAGGGTGTCTGATAACAAGAGTCTTTTGATTCAGGCAAATCAGATTGTAATGTTTCCAATCACAGTTTTCGTGAAAGATGAGAACAGGTATTTTTTCCACTACTTCTGAAATGAACGCTGAAACTATAGATTCGACTGATCTTGACATTTTTTCCCTAGAGTCATATCACACGAACAATTGTGAAATAATTACAATAGAAGATACAAAAGTAGCAGTTGAAATGAACTGGATTCCTACTCGAATACTTGATTGTGAATGTGGAAAATCAAGGACGCTTGTTTCTGTGAGATTGTTGTTATTTTCAGAAAATCTCATAAAAGTTGAACCAACTAACTATCCATTGGTTACGTCAATAATGAAACAAATATTCTTCATGGAGATAATGAATCAAACTGGTAGCCTTTTTCATATGGGATTGTCTTCAGAACAGAAGTCAGAAATTTTGCATAGAACCCTATACTTCTAAAGAACTCTCATTCAATCTATAATAGATACTCAAAATAATCCCAGAATTTCATCTGAAAGCCATCACCGTAATAGGGAATGTTCTCTTTTTGTTCAGGAATTCAGCAAATCTATAAGATTTTCTGATAGAAGGTCGATTCTCCCCTCTCAAGTTATGGGGCAAGTGAGACATATGTACAATTTTAGGATTGTCTTTGAATATGATGAGTCAATGATGAAAGTAAACCTCGATCAAATATATTCCAATTGTCGTTTACCTAGGACGTACCTACATTATAGGATATTATCCTTCTTGTGCACACCGCACACTTTGAGGTGAATCCATTATACATTTATCAACATATCGAATGGAACAATGCATTTGATAACTATGGAAAATTGAAATCCCAGAATTTAATAACAGTGAACATGTATATGAATTATAGCATTCAAATAACAATAACAAGTTTTTATGCTTCCATCTCCCATAAAGACGGTGTAATGTTAATGTGATGATACGGAATATTTTATGAATTCACTTTTCATCAGACAACTTTTTGAACGAATTGAATAACTTATCTTCGATTCATTCTAATCAGTGAGAAATAGCGACACACTTTTTGTGAAAGATGAAATATGCATTTTCCCACTACTCCTGAAATGAACACTGAAACTATATATCCGACTGATCTCAACTTTTGTCTGTCATCTGAAGTCCCATTACTCGAACAATACTGCGAAAATTACAAAAAAAGATAAATAACATAGCAGCTGAAATAAACTGGGCTCCTATGTCAATTACTTCATGCTTGAATGTGAATGTGGAAAATCGAGGTGTATTCTATAGCTAGCCTTCTTATCTTTCCTATATTATGTAGTGAAAATCTGAAACGACACTTTTTCATGCGAGATTGTTGTTATTTTTGGAATATCACACATTATTTGAACCAACTAACGTAACCTATAACATTTCATTGTGAACAATTCATATTTTTCATGAAGATAATGAACCAAACTAGTATCCTCTTCCTTGTGGGATTGTTGTGAATGACTTGGGTACGAAAGTTGGAAATATTGCATAGAACCCCATACTTCTAAAGAACTATCAGTCATTCTATAATAGATAGCTGAAATAATCTCAGCATTTCATCTGAGAGCCATCACTGTAATATGGAATATTTTCTCTTTGTTCAGGAGTTCAGCGAAGCTATAAGTTTTTCTGATAGGAGGTCGATTGTCTCATCTCAAGTTATGAAGCAAATGAGACATATGTACAATTTTAGGATTGTCCTCAACTGTGAGGTCAGTAGTTGGATAGAAATTGATTGAATTTATTGACCTAGGACGTCCAAGAGGATGTTATCGAAACAATACTGTTGACATTATGATATGAATTTAGTTAATCACAACTCTCCTAAAATCACATGAATTAACATAATATTTGTTGAAAACTACTTCTTTTATGGTATAGCAACTTGTTTGTGAGCATATAAGTTTGTGAGATCCTCTGGGTAGAAGTTGAAACAGCTTCCATCAAGCGGATGAAAGTCAGTACTCGAAGAAAATTGCCAAAATTTTAACACATATTTTGTGGCATTATTGAAGAAATATATCACTCTTATTCTGAGAGCACTATTTTTCCGTGTCATGATATTACCAATTATATTTGATGATTTGCGTTACTATCTAACTGATCTCACTAACGAAAATAAATCGTGTATTGACAGAAAGATTGAAAAAATGATTATTCCAAGAGAGTTGGGCTCTTCATCGGAAGGAATGTTACATTTTCAAGAGAATCAATATCCTTCTGGAGCTCTATACAATCTCGAACTGTGTTTAATTGTTTGAATAGCTTCAAATCATCAGCAAAAAGTGAGTAATTAAAAAATTGAAGATAAGAGGGTAGATCATCCATGAAAAGTATGAATTGAAGAGGTCCTACATCTGTACATGTACATCCATGATTCATAGGTTTCCAAATATAATTATCGTTCCAGACTCTCTACTAACAATCAATAATGAATTTTAGGTACATTCCATACATATATATTACACAAGGTTACATTGGTGGGTCTAACCGAATTTTCTGTAAATCATCATGTTATCTTCGAAATCTGTCTACTCGCAGGTTTTTGAGTTCAGGTGGATACATTATTGCTCATAGAAATGAAACTAGTACACCCCAGTAGTGTACTTATATAGTGAGTGGGAATGTTACATCTTCAAGAGGATGTATCATTTTAGTGAACATGCCTTGGAGTATTATGTAACGATTTCAGTATACGATGAGGCATCTGATCGAAATGAATGAAGAGTAGTGTATATCTTTTTAGGTAGACTTCCCAAATTTCCGTGATTCAAACATATTCCTCAAAAACTTACTACAATAATTCATTTTCACTTCATCAAGAACTGAGTATTTTGTTTGAAAAAATCCGAAATGAACAAATTCATGGATTTTATGTCTGAACTTCTGTACATGTACATCCCTGATTCATAGGTGTCCAAATATAATTATCGTTTTAGACTCTCTACCAACAATCATAAATCATTCCAAGAAAAGTGACATGCCAACGAGCGTTCTGAATGGATACTGAAGAAATGTGTTCTTTCAAATTATATCAATTTGATAAGTTCTCACACCTGCTATTCTCGACACCATTATAAGTTCAACGATAGAATGTACATAGAGATGAAATTTAGGTTCATTCAGAAATTATAAATAAACAATGGCATCACAAAAGCAATAGCATATGTATCGCTTCTGCGTGATATAGTGAATACTGATTCTGAAATATATTACATAAGGTTACATTGGTAAGTCTAACTGAATTTTCTGTAAATTATCACGTTATCATCGAAATCTGTCTACTCGCAGGAATTTCAGTTCAGGTGAATACATTATTGGTTATAGAAATGAAACTAATACACCCCAGCAGTGTACTTATATAGTGAGTGGGCGAAGTTATTTTCTCATATTCAGAACCTGCGATGGGACCCTGCAGAAAGTGATCGCATGATACATAATATATTCATTTTTTCTCACACATTTTCTAATGATGCTATACAGGATGTACCACCAAATAAAAAGAATATGAAATTTTTGTGGTTGACACATTCGAAAAATGCCGAGCGACGACCTTGGTGGGATTGAATTTTTCGTACCCAGTGTAAGATTTTGTGATAGTTTTCACTAATCTCTTGAATGTATGACGTGGACTGTATTTGAGCGTGAATGATTGAAGTCTTGAGAATTTAATTGATAATTGATTGAAAATACTGCTGGAGAATGCATATATTATAATGATTCAAATATACATGCACTGACATTGATTCTCAAACATTCTTGTACATCACAACGACAAAAAAACGGAGCCCGCTGCAACTATGGGCATATCCATACAATAATAATACAGAATATCATGATGCTTGGAACTGTACATACCGCCCGCCTTGAAAGGGTTGGCTTTCAAAGAAACCTCAGTGGAACATTTCAAAATGAACATCATTCAATAATGGTTCGATATAATATGTAACTTACGATCATGAAACTATCAATGAACGATATCTAAATCAAGTGTCAATTGGCAAAACACACACTTTGGGCACGGCTCTTTTGGGAACATCAGTATTGGTTTCTACATTAACAACGCGTACAATATCATCGTCCCCTGGAAAAACTTCTACAACTCTTCCTAATTTCCAATAAAGAGGAGCACAATTCTCGTCTTGGAGAATTACCAAGGCACCGACTTGAATATTAGGGGAAGGGGAAGATTTTTCCCATTTAGACCTTTCTTGCAGATGCGAAAGGTACTCATTCGACCACCTCTGCCAAAAATGCTGCAAATACTGTTGCAGTAGTTGAAAATGAGTTAAGCGATTTGAAGGTACTGTCCTGAGATCTTCTCAGGAAGTGGGATGGAGTTAGGACATCCATGTCATTAGGATCGTGGTATGAAGGTATCAGAGGTCTCGAATTGAGAACTGCTAGAGAAATGGACATTCCCAATAATTCTTTTGATATGAAATTTGAAAGATTTGACACTGGCTTCAGTTGAACCATTGAAATTTGGGGCATGTGGTGGAGAAAAATGCCATTTTATGTTGTTGAAACTCGAAAACTCCTTGAAGCATTGACTAACTTCAATTGCTGATAATACATGCTTCAACTCTTTTTCTGCTCCAATGAAATTAGATCCATTATCTGAATATATATTACTGCAAATTCCCCTTCTTGACACGAATCGTTTCAAACAATTCAGGAATGCTTCTGTTGATGAATTATCTGCCAACTCAATATGAGTAGCCTTAGAGATGAAGCACACAAAAATACATGGTTTGCTGCCCCAACTGTGTCTCTCACTATCGAGTGTTCTTGCAGATAGATCGTTCTACGTGGTGGTAGACGGGGTCTCGTCTGATACAATGACGATCAATGGTGGTGTTCCACAAGGCTCTATCTTGGCACCAACTTCGTTCTTGCTCCACATCAATGATTTGTTGAATGTGACGTCCAACCCGGTTCATAGCTTTGCGGATGATAGTACACTTCATTCTGCCTTTTCCTCTAGAGCCCCTATATCATCCAACGAGGCCAGAGGTGCAAGGCGAAGACAGGTTGATGCTCCAAACGAGGATCTGACAAGGATTCTGAAATGGGGATCTGAGAATCTAGTACAGTTCAATGCAACTATAACTCAAGCTTGTATGTTCAACAAGAAGGCTGATCACACAATGCCCAATTTGATTATGCCGGGTACAACTGTTCCTATGAGGTGTCAATATCCATGCTGGGTGTCACCACCAACAGTGCTCTCTCATGGTCGATCATGTGAGGTCCATTGCAAAAACTGCTTCACAAAAACTTGGTTTTTTATTCCGTGCGAAGAGATTCTTCACATCCCAGCAACTGCTTATGATCTACAAAGCACAAATTCGACCTGTCCTGGAGTACTGTTCACATGTTTGGAACTCAGCCCCAAACATAAGCTGAAGCTCTTGGATTCAATTCAGAAGAGAGCTATCCTCCTAGTCGATGATACAACACTCACCAAATCATTGACCTCTCAAGATCATCGTAGAAAGGTCGACGATCTATGCCTTTTTTATAATAACTTTCACGGTCGGTGCTCAACGGAAATATCATCTATTATGCCACGAATGATAATCAAGAACGTGAACGTGATCAACGTGAAACGATTCGGCTGGCAATAAGTGACTTATTTTGATGGGAATAAATTCGATATCAAAAGTGAAAATTATATCAAAGTGATCGTTGAATTGTGCCCTATAGAACTATAAAATATGACTCACTGAATATATCATACAATCGCATAATAACCGTGAATTGATGACAAATTATAATAAAATACACTGTGCCATAGTGTGAACAGAAACAAAAAGTTATCTGCTATACCGTTTTCACTCAGCGACATCAGGTTTATTAGAACTGACCTCTGTATACGAGGGCGGTTCATATATTGAGGATGGACCAAAAAGAGATAATACTCAAAGATATCTACAAGCTACTCGAAACAGTGAACACAAATCTGAGCAATAGAATTGAGAAGATCGAGAAAAAAACCGAGGAATTCATTCAAGGTACTCAGACACAAGTAGAAAATCTGAAAGAAAAAATCAATACCCTAGAAGAAGAAAACAAAAATACAAGTAAAAAGGTGTGAGAAGAAACAAGAATCAATCAATTTGGTGTTATATGGCGTACCAGGAGGACTTGAAGGAGCAGAAGAAAAACAAGAAGATCTCATGAGATCATTCATCAGTCTAATAAATAGCCAACTACAAGTCAGTGTTACCAAGGGAGATATCAACAGTATTTTCAGACTGGGAAAGAACGCGCAACACAATAGACCAATTCTTGTATCGCTGATTTCTGATTTGAAGAAAGGAGAAATACTACGCAATTGTTCAAAATCAAAGGGATCCAGAATTGTCATTAGTGAAGATTTGAATCAGGAAGAGTTACATGATAGAAAAGTCTTATTAGAAGGTTTGAAGGAAGCAAGAAGAAATAATAATAAAGCATATATCAAAGGAAACGTACTAATAGTTGACGGACAACAGTTCACAGTAGATGATATTAAGAATAAACAATACACTACAAACGACTACTTCGAACCCCCCGAAAGAAAAGTCTCCAGTGCTCCCACCACCCCCTCGCCAAACGAGATAGACCTCAAAGAGAGTGAACTACCAACTGCGACATCAGATCAAATATACGAAGAAACCTATAAATTAGAAGAGAGAATAGGTAGCGGAGATCAAGGAACACGGAAATCTCGGAAGCCAGTCAGAAAAAATTCAGTTTCAGATACTCCCAAGAAAAATATAATCCCCTCTAGGCTCCTCAGGAACCCAAGGAAATAACGAATTTAGTTTTAATTTATGTTAAGTAAGTTTCCAAATCATATTCACTAGTTATATTCATATTCATATTCAGCAGTGAAGAAAATACTCATAAAATAATGGATACATATATTAGAGACTTCTCTGTCAAAACCATTGAAACAAAGACAACTGATGAGGTAAAAATTATCGAAAACATGTTGAATAATACACCAAATGAAAATATATCAATTTTCCATTGCAACATAAGATGTATAAATAAAAATCTCGATGAATTGAAAATAATTCTCAGTCAAATAAGTTTTCAATTTCAATTCATAATATTGTCAGAAACATGGCAAATACAACATCTTCCACTTCATCAAATTGATGGATTCGATTTAATATATAATGACGGCAGCAAAAAAACCAGAATGACGGAACTGTTGTTTACATAAAAAAAGGAACCACTTACCAATATAACATTGTGGATATAGGTATCGTTAGGGCTATCAAAATTAAAACTCAATTCGAGGACAAAAATGTTCTAATAACAGCCCTTTACAGACTCCCATCAATCAATATAGTGGAGTTCAACACCAATTTAGAGAACTATCTAAGATCTGCACCGAAATCTGACAACAATATTCATATTTTTGTAGGAGATATCAATATAGATATTCTACGATCAACCAATGAAGCAGACGAATACCTCAACATTTTGAGCGAATTTGGTTTCATCTCTGCGATCAATAAACCTACTCGAATTCAGGAAGAATCCAAAACATGTGTAGATCATCTGTTCATTAAACATAAATTAAACTCTCTTGATATTTCATCTACTGTTTTTGAAACAAATATAACTGACCATTTCTCGATAATAGCTCGCATCACATCACCTGGAATAAAAAAAAGGGAAAACCATCTGTACCAAAAAATTCCTCAACGAAAATAAATTGAAATCCCTTCTAGAAAAAGAGTCATGGACGGATGTCTATTCTGAAGGAAATGATGCTGCCACGGATCTCTTCATAAATGAACTGAAAAGCTATGTAAATATTTGCACCACTATTAAACATGTCAGAAGTAATGAGAGAAAAAAAAAAGATTGGATAACTACAGGTCTCGTGTGGTCTGTTAATACAAAAAATGAATTATTCTCAAAAATGAAGAAAAATCCCACTGATGCAAATAAAATAACTTATAAAACCTTCAGAAACAAATTGGTCAGTTTGATTGGACAGGCAAAAAACAATACTATCAAAAAGAAATTTCACGCTGCTCGGCAAGTTCTGCCTCCTTGTGGAAAGTTGTAAATGAAATTACAGAAACGAAATCCAGTGATCGGGAAATATCAAAAATCCGAATGCAAAATGGCAATATAACTGAAAATACGGATATAATCGCGAATGAATTCAATACCTACTTTTCGACAATAGGGGAGAATTTGGCAAATGATATTTTGAAAAATCATAATATCACACCTGACACCCAACAAAACATTAAACCCAATACAATTTTTCTCACGGATACGAACGAAGAAGAAATTGCAAACACCATATTCAGCTTGTAAAATAACAAAGCTCCGGGTGTGGATGGCCTTACATCGGAAGTCCTGAAACAAATTAACAGATACATATCCAAGCCTCTGACATATATTATAAACCTAAGTTTTAGAACAGGAACCATTCCAGATGCATTCAAAACAGCAGTAATAAAGCCCCTGTTCGAAAGTGGTGACCGCACAGATACCAGCAACTACAGACCTATCTCGCTTCTTTCTAAAAATTTTCGAAAAAATAATGAAAAATAGATTACTTAGTTTTTTGAATAAATATGAGATCCTATCGAACAAACAATTTGGCTTTAGGGAGAATAAATCGACAGAAGATGCCATCGCCAATGTTACTGCTAAAATAAGTGAATCTGTTGATGAAAAAATTCCAATACTGGGTATATTTGTTGACCTTAGAAAAGCATTCGATACAGTTTGACACGAGAAGCTGATGAAAGTAATAGAGAGCATTGGATTCAGAGGATTGACATATGACCTTCTGAAAAGCTATTTAACAAACAGAAAACAGCACGTGAAAATTGGTGATAGTATCAGCTCAGAAACCGTAGTTGAATACGGAGTTCCCCAAGGAACAGTTCTCGGACCAATGCTCTTCAACATATATATCAATGACTTGTTCAAGATCGATACGGAGGGACACGTCGTGAGTTTTGCTGATGAAACAGTTATATTATACAAAGCAGCTGACTGGTACGAACTCAAAACAAAAGTTGAGAGAGACTTTGTCAAAATAATGATCTGGTTAAGTAACCGTCTTCTCACTGTTAACTTCAACAAAACATACTACGTACCCTTCTCATCCTATCCTAAGTACCTGCCATCTTACAAGACGCTGAATATTATAAATCAAAATACATCTTTCGAAATATCAGCAAAATCGCATATAAAATATCTTGGTATTTTCCTCGATAACAACTTGAAATGGGATATACAAATTAATAAACTTGTGAGAAAACTAAGATTCACACTACAGAAATTCAAATATCTGAATAAAATACTAGATCAACAGCAAATGAAAATCTTGTATTATGCGCTGGCCGAAAGCCACTTACGTTATGGAATGATAGCATGGGGTGCCGCCACTAATAAACCCCTTAAAAAGAATACAAAACCGCATAGTAAAACTGACATATTCACTTCCAATTATCTTCTCAACTGAAGAACTCTATACAAAAACAGGTCACCTTGACATAATACAATTATACTTCTTGAAAACTGTTTCTAGGCAACACTTTCACAGAACTGAACTAAGACTCCCAGACCACACTTATAACACTAGAAATAGACAAAACTCCTATGTAATCCCTCGGCCACGCAAAAATACTTTACAGCATAGTTTCGTTCACTTAGGACCAAAATTATATAGCGTCATTCCAACCGACCTGAAATTAATTAATGCTCAGAAACTTTTCATATCCAAACTAAAGAGGTGGATTAAACAAACACCGAGACTGAGAATCCATCAATTTGTTGATGTTAAAAATATCCACTACTAATGTGCAAAAAGCGATAACCAATAAAAAAAAAGACTTTATTACTATAAGTATATGTTTATTAATTTGTGTATGTTCCTCAATATTATGTATTTGCTAGTATGTGATAATATGCCAAAAGAACATCCGAATGTCTAAAATGAGAAAATACTAATGTTTATTTATTTATATTTGGAAAAAGGTTACTACACCACTTTCAAGGACTATCCTTTAGTGGTTACTGCAATTTATTTACCATTTCATTTATATGTATACATTTTTTTCTTTTTACACTTATGTAACTAATTTTATATGGCAAATAAATAATTATCATTATTATTATTATTATTATATTATTATTACCACGCACGATTCCTAGTACACAAACCAGGCGAGGTCAAGCTGGTCACCCCTACACTGTCAGACTCGAGACCTATACCAAGCATCATTCATCAATAGAACGGCAAAGGTATGGAATTCTTTGCCTAGTGAAGTCTTTCCTGATGCTTACAACCTCCGAACTTTCAAGAAAAATTCCAAAACCTTCCTTCTCTCCCAAAATTCCACCGCTGGCTAACACGATGTTCCTCGAACATTATAGGTTTCGCTTTCGTATTGTCCACAGATAAAAAAAATATAACATTTCATTATTTGTTTTTGTTTGCTCTTTGTTTTGCCATCCTCGATGAAAAAAAGTCCAGCAAAATCTACTCCGACAGTTAGAAACGGTCTCCGAGAGATAAGCCTTGATGGGGGCAAATTGCCCATTTTATATTAAACATCATTTGGTTTGGCCCTTAAACAAGTCACACATTTTCGAATGACTCCACGGACAGTATTGCGCCCATTCAGAGGCCAGAAATGCAATCTCACTGATGCTAAAGTAGCTTGAGTACCTGCATGTAATAACCTTTCGTGTTCTCGACTGATAATAGAATAGAATAGAATAGAATATTTATTTCACCAAGTTACAAATGCTATGTTTTTGGCAGGTCAGATACAATAAGCATGTTAAAATGTTGTACATAAAAAAACACATTAAAATGTATTGCATAAAAAAAACACGTTAAGGGTAGTACAATAAAGTCGTATATACAAATACAATAGATCTAGTAATAGAACAGACTGATATCAATGACATATAGTTAGCAACAATCATTCATAAGGACTCATCAAGGGGCGTCCTCAAATATTCGTCAATGGAATAAAAACAGTAACGGAGAATGTGGCGTTTCAATTTTGATTTGAAACAATTCAAATTCAAAACCCTGAGTTCCTGGGGCAAAAAATCATAAAGGTTAACATTCAGTGAATTATTCTGAGATTTGTTCAGTCTGTAGCGGGATGGCCTTAAATTATTTGCATAACGAGTATGGTAATCATGAAAATCAGAGTTCGCAGCAAACGAATTTCTGTTTTTGTGAATCTCTACAACTGTAGCATATATGAATAAGGATGGTACAGGCATAATAAACAGTTCCTTAAATATTTGTTGACAGTGATCTCTGTAACCAGCACCAACGATAATTCTGATAGCTCTTTTTTGCATTTTGAAAACCTTCATAGCGTGACAAGAGTTTCCCCATAAGAGTATGCTGTAACTCATGTGAGAATGGAAGAATGATAAATAACATGTTCGAACAGTATTGAAGCATAATTGGTTTTTCAAATTACGTAAGAGATATGTCGACCTAGACAGTTTATGACATAGCTGATCAACATGAGATGACCATGTTAGTTTGTCGTCTATAACAACTTCAAGAAGTTTGACAGTTTTTCCAATGCCTGGATTTCTAGTCGAAAAAAGCAATTCCTGAGTCTTATCATTATTCAATTTCAAATTGTTGGCACTGAACCAATTCTGTACTTTCCTGAAAGAAACTGCCAAACTGAAAGACTGTCTGCATCAGCTCCAGTATTGAGCAAAGTTGTGTCATCCGCATAAGCTACACATTTATTTGGAAACGAAGAGTGAAACAGATCATTTACATAAACGATGAATAATTATGGACCCAAAACCGATCCCTGAGGTACCCCGTGTAGTATATTGGAAAAATCTGAATAGGATTGATTAATAAATACTGCTTGCTTTCTGTTGTGCAGGTAGGATTGAAACAGGTCAAGTGGTACGCCTCTAACACCATAAAAACGTAACTTTTCAATAAGAACCGTGTGTGAGACACAATCGAAAGCCCTCGAGAGATCGCATAGAGTAATAGATACATTCATGCCCTCCTCAAGGCCTTCGACGATCTCACTAACTATTTTGAAAACCGCCTGGGTGGTACTACATTTACTTCTAAACCCAAACTGGCAGCAGTTGAGGAGTCCATTAGATTCGAAATATTTCATGAATCTCTGCTTCAGTAGTATCTCAAAAACCTTTGATATTATTGGAATAATAGATATTGGACGATAGTTTGCACCCTGTGAAACATCCCCTTTCTTAAATATTGGTATTACTTCAGTGACCTTTAAAATATCGGGAAATTTCCCTTCAGTGATGCATGCATTGAAAAGAATTACCAGTGGATAGACTAATAAATCGATTGTTTGTTTCAAGAGTTCACTATTCATTCCATACACATCGGTACATTTTGAGTTTTTCATATTACGCACAGCTTCGATAATTTCATGTTCCGTTACTGGTTCTAGAAAGAAGGATGTACATGGTGTAGGCAAACCGTTTAAGAAACTCTCAGGGTCTACATTATTGTTTTCAATGGTCTCTATAAGGTTTTCTGCAATAGTGGAAAAATAATCATTGAAAGAGCTAGCAGCTGTCACGGGCCCTGTTGTCAGACTCACTAATGAATTTATCGTGAGCTGCCTTTTTACATTCAACTAATTTTGAGTGATAGTGCTTTTTTAAAACAGTTCAATTGCTGAAGTCTCTAGTGATATTACAAAATAATTTGATTTCCGATAAAGTGTCCCTGAGAGTTCTCAGTTCATCGTTGAACCACTGAACTGGTGGTTTTTCGACAAGGGAACATCTTTTCAATGGACAATGTCTTTCAATTAATGAAGATAAAATATCAACCAGAAAACTAGCAATCGATGAGCAATCCCTATCATGCAACCCGACATTATCCCAGCTAAATTCTGTCAGAGATGATCTGATATTATGGATGCCTTTTTTCGTAGTGATTCTTCTTCAAATCACCTCATCATTTTGTTTTTTCTTATTTGAATTCAAAGATATTACCTGAGCTTGATGATCTGAAAGACAAGGATCTATAACTACTGAGCTATAATTTTTCTCATTTAGATTGGTTAGAATGTTGTTGATACAAGTAGATGATAGATTAGTTATTCTTGTAAAATCAGAGATTGTGATAACAATACCAAATGAATGCAACAAATGGGTAAGTTCAGTGAGTGCAGAAGAACAACCACGAAAATTAGATTGAAATCTCCAGCAATAATTATATCACGTCGAAATGTTGAGCAGTGTAGTATAAGTTTTTCCAATGAATCAATGAAACTATTTATGTCTCCATTAGGAGATCTATAGAGGTCTATTAATATAATGTTATTATCTAGGAGCTCAATTGCACAGAATTCCGCCTGTAACTCATTAGAAAATCCCATTAAATCTAGTGATTTACATTTGATTTTTTCTTCAACGAAAATAGCGACGCCCCCATGTCTCAATTTACTTCTACAGAAAAATGTGGCTAGCCTATAATTTGGAATTTGGATGGATTGAATGACAGCTTCATCTAACCAATGCTCCGAGAAACATAAAATTTCAAAATTATTCCTGTCTAGATATAGGTTAATCTGATTCGATTCATTTGATAAACATTGAATGTTGACATGAAAGATTCTCAACAAATTGTTATTCCTTTCAAAACAGTAGGTACCTGAGTTTGAATTCGATTCGTCCGAAGCTACAATGCCACACGGAGAACTATTTGTTACTTGGTGATATTTTTTGCCCCTCTTGAATGAAAAAACTTGTTGACCCATGCGCCTGTTGGCCAATTTCCTGGATTCCATGCTGCTGACAGGTTAGATTCATTGATAGTAACTTTAAAAGAAGAGTAGTATTCTGGATACATTGATTTCATCTGTTCACAAGTTGCCTCCGGAAAAACTGGTTCAATAATTTCCATTAGTTCTCCAATTTTGAAGTCAGGATGTAGTTTGAATACATGTAGAAATGCTTTACTAGGCACAACTTTTGTAGTGAGAGAACTGTTACTGCCAACGATCGGTTTGTTATCAGATCTTCTTCTCCTATGTCTCACTGTTGTGTGAGGTTCTTCATTATTTGAATCTGAATTTATGATTTCCTGACACTCAATCTCAGACACTGCCAGTGATATTGCATTCGAAACAGCTTTCCCTGTTATTCCATTCGATGTTGATGAGCCTTCCTCTTTTCGCGCGTTACCTTTTTTGGGAGCTCCATGATTAGCAATTCTTCTAGCGTCATCTGGTTTTGAAATTTGGCACACTCGATTTGTCGTTTTTGATAGCAGACTCCTTTTTACTGGTATCGTTGTTAACGCACTGTGAATCATTTCCAGAGTTTTTGGAGGATGATAGTTGCTTCGAAAACTGTGTTATAGATGGCGAGATAAGTACCTCATTATCGGAGATATCATCATGATTTCCAAATTCCAAAACTCTGTTTAACAGGATAATTTGTTCCTTGAGGGACAACACTAGGTCACTTTGATTATTGATTATAATGTCTTTTTGTTTAATTAATTCCTTCAGATAAAAAACTTCACTTTCACTCGACTTCATCACTCTTGTTTACAATCGGTAATTCTGCTATTACACAGCAAATTATTCTTTTTTCGTCGATCACTTGAATGTTTTTTGAGTTTGCTACACAACTATTATGTGATGTGGTACCACATGAAACACACTTTAGGCCACTTTGGGCCACTTTTTTGCACTTCTTACACGGTTTCGATGTGAGCGAAAAATTCGTATCAAGACCACCAGCCGCCATCTTAGTATCATGAGTTTTGTGAGATAACCCTCACTGGGTAAAATAATTGGGTATCGTTGTTCATATTGAATATTAGCATTTTTCAATCGACCTTCAACTCTAATAATTTTATTCTCATCCAGAAATGTATTGAGCGATAATATTTCACTATTTTACTCATGAAACTAGTTTCATTTTGTTTTATAAAATGTAATTCTGATGAAAACGAAATTTCTTGAACTTGTTTACACAAAAATGATAATGATTCCCAATTCTGCATTAGTCAATGTCCTTGAAATAGTCCTTGAAAATCTAAAGCAATAGGCTATGATGCCCTGTAATTTTCTGAGAGATGAATATGTTCCAAGAATATTATGGAAATCATTTGATCGAGTGATAAATGTCAAATCTTTCTTCTTTCGCTCTAGCGGCTCTGGTAAGATTAGATTTTCAGATGATGGCCATGATTTTTTTTGTTTCGATAGCCAATCTGGACCAGACCACCAAATTGAATGAACCACTAAGTCTTGAGAATATAAACCTCTAGATATAACGTCTGCTGGCTTATCAGCACTCGAAATGTGCTTCCATTGACTATTTGATGAATTATTTTGAATTTCTGTCAAGCGGTTTGCTATGAAAGTTTGCAAGGAATTGGGTTCTGTAGGAATCCATGATAATACAATCGTCGAATCTGTCCAATAATGAATAGCATGAATATTAATATTATGTAACGCCTTGAGAATCTGGAGTGTGAGTCGAATTGAAAGAACTGCTCCACAGAGTTCTAATCGAGGTAGAGATATTGTTTTGTGAGGCGCTACTCGCGATTTCGCGCATACCAGATGAACGTAATTTTCATTAAATTCGTTGGTAGAGCGTGAATAACAACAAGAGCCGTACCCTTTTTCAGAGGCATCACTGAAACAATGCAACTCAATTGAAATGGGGTTCGGACAGATTACCTGTCGCGGGATGTTTATCTGATTCAAGAAATGAAATTGATTATAAAATTGTAACCATGAATCATGTAATTCCATTGGTAGACTCTCAGCCCAATCTAAACGTTGCGTGTTTTAGTGGTAAAGGTCCAGACAATATCCAGCCTAGTTGAGTTTTTTGTAATATAGTATTCCCATTCGCGAGTGTGGATTGACCTATACAAATGAGTTTCCGAAAAATAGAAGCTCCTATCAACATGTTAATAGGCCCAGACTTGTTGGAATTATTTTCACCTAAGATGATGTTTGAAGGTGTGCTCAATTGCTTTTTATAAAATGAATGAGTAGGTAAATCTTTAGCGATTTGTGGAGATACCAGAAATGTTATATCCTTGAGCATGAAAGAATTTACAGAAGATTTCATTGAAGCCTTAGTTTTATGAAATATTGAAGTTACGTTTGAGCCGAAACCTTCAATTTCATGGGTTATTTTAGAAATTGGTAGCTGTAATTTATCATATAGATCCTGAGATATGTAATTTGACTGACTGCAATTATTGTCGAGCAATGCTCGACACTTATGTGGTGTGTTTTGTCTGTCAAATATGATCAAATTTGCTGTGGATAATAATAGATAATAATCTTCTTCAGCGAACATTTTTTACAAACATATGGATTTTTGCAGTCTTTCTGCAAATGACCTTTACGAAGACGATTTATACAGGCTCTTTCCTTTATGATATGATTGAGACGTTCGTGTGGCTTTATATAATATATAAATATATATATATATATAAATATAAATAACCACATTCAAGAACATAGTGATCCTTATGACAGAAAATGCAGAAAGGTGTAGTTGTGACATGAGTGAAAGATACTAGGCTGCGATGATTTTTTGTGGAATGATTTTCGATTCAGATGAGAATTTGATGGTTTATCATTTTATTTCATATTTTCCAATATTTGGCATTTTTTATCCAAGAAGAATTTTAGATCTTCAAATGAAGGCAACTCTGATAATAGATCCAAAGAATTTTCTTCCCACTTCCGCCGAGTGATAGAATTTAATTCTGATGCAGTTAAATGTATGATCAATATATCCCATTTGTCCACGGGTAACCCTAAGGACTTGAGGGCTCTTGAATGCTGTGTAAGACTATCAATCAGATGCCTCAGTGCCAAATGAGATTCCTTCTGGATCATTTGGATTTCAAAAGTTGCATTCAAATGCGACTGAATAATTATTATTTCATTTTCAAACCGTGTAGTCAAAAGATCCCAAGCTACGACATAGCTTCAGATATTTCCAATCCTGATAAGAATACTGGCTGCATCACCTTTGAGACAAGATTTTGAATACCAGAATTTTTCGACCTTGCTGAGTGAATCATTTTGATGAATCATAGCCTTATATATGTCTGAGAATTGAAGCCATCTATCGTAATCTCTGAAAAATTCCGGAAAACTCAATTTGGGTGAGTTTGCATAATCTGATGATATATTATGATGTGGAGCAGAAGAAGAGATAGCTGAAATATCTGAAAATGGCCGGACTTGAATCAACTTATCTGTGCACAGATTGATCTTCATGGAATCGTCATAGGTATTGTTTTCAAGTCATCTAACGAATTACCGCTCGAGTATTTTTCTTGATAGTCTGCCAGCCACATTGAACATACTGGCCATCGTAGACACTTTCATAGGGCTGCTTCTTTTACAGAGATATTATCAAGATGGCGTCGACTGAACAGTTGGCGATCAGAACCAAGCTGAATAAATTGAACAAAACCGAACTCATTGAAATTATAATCAATAGAAAACTTCCCTATAACCTGAGTGACTGTTCACTGTTGAGTTATATGAATGGAAAGTGTTGTGACGAAGCTGGAAAAGTTGATCATTTTGCAGATGCTTCTGACAAAATTGACAGTGAACAATTATGTGCTACAGAAGTGAAACATCAGGATACTGCCACCAGTAAGCTCATTCATCAACTAGAAAAACGTACATTACAACAAGAAATGCTGATCGATTTGCTCAAAAAGGTCGTTGACGATCAGAAACTGAGAAGTACGAAACAAACATATAGCGAAATCATTCAAAGGCCCACAACAACTAATACAATGAATAGTCAAAAAACGGACAGGACAAAAAACAAAAAGTTTCCTCTGGATGATAAAAACTATCAACGAACGCACAGGTCAGTGACCTGCCAGACACAGCCGCAAAAAACACAAACATTGCCAAAGCGATCTCCTATCAACAGGTGAAAACAGCTGTTGAAAATACGATGGAAACAATTAAACGGAAGTTTACTCCAAAGCGAGTTTTTGGAACAAATAATTCTTCGAACTCAACCATAAAGTCAGTACATAAACTAGGTTATCTACACGTTTCTCGTATCCATTCCGAAACGAGTGAAGATGACCTGAAGCAGTTCTTGACTGAATCAGCGCCTGACATTAACTTTGACTGTAAACTATGGAAAAAAAAGGGAAAATAATCCTTTTTTTTTAAATTTCTTTCCCTATCAAATACGTCCAGAAAGTCTATGATCCCTCAATTTGGCAGTGGAAATTTTCGCCAGGACAACCCGCAGATCGTCCGAACGAACTGACTTTAAATTATGAGTCCTTCACAGACGAACATGTTGATGATACAAATTATCTGATTGAAAGAGTTTCAAATTCATTCGTGAGTGGAGTCATCGAACTGTTTCTTGAAAAATTTAGTTTTAACGTCCTATGCTTCTCAGAACACTGGCTTAATTTTACCGACCTAAAGAACATTCGGATTCCTGGATATTCACTCATCAGTAATTTTTGTAAAAGTAATAACATACACGGCGGTGATGCAATGTTTTCAAAGAGTACAGTAAAGTATGAAATCTTAAATTTGGGAGAATTCAGCGAAGAAATTCACTCAGAATTCTGTGGAATAAAATTAGCGTGTACCAATACAATACAATAGTCATCACCACATACAGATCATGCTGTGGGAATGCTGACACACTTATGTGTAACTTTGAGCGGAGCGACTTCTCATGAGACATACAGAACCTTCCATGCATATAATGGTTTTGGGTGACTTCAATACAAATTTCAAAATGAATAGTGGTATTTTCAGAAGTTTGACAAATTTACTGCATTGTTTCGGTCTTGTAGCTACAATAGCAGATTACACTAGGATTAGTGCTAATACATCAAGTTGTATTGACAATATATTGACCGATATGAACCCAGACTCTATCATGACAGGTGTCTTAGATCCATGTATTGCTGACCATCTGGGCCAGTACATCATTCATGGGAGGAATGATCTCACACATACCAAATCTCAGGAATATAGGCCATATACCCATAATGGAGCACGAAAATTCAAAACAGCATAGGATATGAATTGGTCCATTCACGATGACAATCTTTGTGTAGAATATCTGGCAAACCATCTGACAACTACATACAATAGTCTTATACTAGAACATTTCCCATTGAAACGGGTTAGCGATACTCGCAAGAAGCCACCGATAAGATGGGATAATGATGACTCGAAATCAGTTCGAGAAACACTCTCCATAATGAAACACATAAGTAACGTTAGTAAAGATCCTACTGCCGAGTCTGCCTACAAGGTTCTGAAAAAAGATTACAATAAACAAATCAAACAAACAGAAAAAGCTCCCCACGAAAGATATATTACTTCATCTGAAAATAAATCAAAAGCCAGCTGGCAAATCATAAATTTTGAAACAAACAAAATTAAAAATACACTAACCACGGACAGTATAGCAGCAGATGATTCCAATGAAAACTGAGACGGTTATTATTTACCTATTACCTAAGTTGCATAATCAATATTTCCTAAATTCAAATTTTTTTTCCAGACCCCTGTAGCTCTTTCTTCTCAAAGCCCGTGACAATATTTGATGTGAGAGAAGCCATAGCAACATTAAAAAACTCGAATGCAGTTGACTGCTTCGACCTTAGTAGTCGTATAGTGAAGGAAACGTCTGATATTTTGGAGAAACCACTTACTTCTTTAATAAACTTGATATTTTCAACGGATGTCTTTCCTGATGTCTTCAAATACACCAGGGTGATCCCTGTATTTGAATAAGGTAAATCCTCCAGTTCAGATAATTATAGACCTATCTCAATAATATGTATTTTCGGAAAAATTATCGAAATGATATTGGAAAAAAGATTCACCAAATATTTTGAGGGCAAAAACTTCTTGAGCGACTCTCAGTTCGGTTTCAGAGAGGGTCGTTCGACAATACATGCTCTTTAAGATACCATTAGGGGCATAATCGAGGGTCTGGAGCAGGAGAAAATCACTGCACTTGCCCTATGTGACCTCACTAAGGCCTTCGATTGTTTCTCCCATGATATCCTTATAGAAAAGTTAGATTTCTATGGAATTAGAGGAATTGCATTGTCTCTTATGAAGTCATATCTGAGTAACCGTCTACAATGTGTCTGCCTGAATCATATCAAATCTGACTACAAAATTGTCAAATATGGGGTACCTCAAAGCTCCGTGCTTGGACCTCTATTATTTGTCATATATGTGAATGATATCTGCAAGTACTTGAATCATAGCAAATGCATTCTGTTCACGGATGATACATCATTCATAACCTCAGGAAATACTATAGAAAAATTATCTTTCACCACTGAAGAATCAGAAAACCGGGCTGAAGAGTGGTATTCATCAAACAACTTGAAGATGAACAAAAATAAATCTCGAAAATTATATTTTTCAACAAAACCGACCTCTAGTATCAACAATAATGAATCAGAAAATACTACAAAATAGATGACAAATTAGGTTGGAAAAGTCATATCGATTATTTGAGCAGCAGATTATCTAGCCCTATATTCCTGTTACGGCAATTGAAAAGTATCACCAACATTTCTACAGTTAGAACAGTATATTTCTCCATGTTCCACTCCAGAATGGGCTATGGAATCATCCTTCGGGGAAACTCGGCGCATGCCATGGATATTTTTCGTCTTCAGAAAAAGGCAATCTGGTTAATTGCGAATGCTGAATATCGTGAACATTGTAAACCGATTTTCATAAAACTCGGGATAATGTCCCTTTCCTCTCTGTACATTCATCATACGCTAATTGAGATACACAGAAATGTCGACAGCTTCACCCTTCAGTCAGATATCCATAAGTATCACACAAGAAAGGCATATCATATTCAAACACCACGCTATAGATTAGTCAGATCACAAAAAAACTCTCTGAATATCCAGTTATACAGGGTGTCCTTAAAAGGTCTTTACAAAAAGCTACCACATATTCTTCACACCAAAACAATTCGATACAAGCAAACTTACCTCAGTAAAAAGTTGCTTAGTTTGGGCGCTAGACGGCTCTGAAGTTGAAATTTTCAAATCGATTTTGCTTCATAACTTTTGAACGGCTCATGAGATTTTTTTCAAATTTGGTACGTTGGCATAGACTCATCGGGCAATGAAACTCATATCATAATCATAATGAATATCATTCCATGGGCGTAGAACTTGATTTTTTCAGTAAATAAACATCTAAAACTCCTACGCCAATGGAAAAAAATTAGTTCCAATATGAAATCTAAATTATTCAACTCATTCACTACAAAAAAGGTACTCTTGACAAAAGTCGATTCCTCTCATGGTTTCGACAAAATTTTAATTTTAGTGATTTAGAGCATAATTAATAATAAAACGATTAACAGATATTTCATAAAAATTGTTCAAAATGTTCACCATTTTCACGTATACAAAGATTTATACGACGCAAAAAGTTGAGATGTACTTTTTGCATAGGTTATTTCTATTGAAAATAAGTAGCACTGGTTTTTTTTCTGAAGACTATTATTATCTGCTCGAAAACAGTGATATTCACATTCTTGGTTTCCATAGTTTCATCTGTGTTGATTTGTCGAGTTTTATTGACGTTGATTGTTGATATCGGACTTTTCTGATTTATCATGGCCGTACAATACACCAATGAAGAATACACCGATATGTTATTGGTATTCGGATATTGTCAAGGAAATGGTCGAGAGAGTGTGAGGGTGTATTCGGCAAGGTTTCCAAATCGTCGCGTACCAAGCCACCCAACCTTTGCTGCAGTTGAGAGACGAGAGACGTCTTCGGGAGACCGGTCATTTTGCTCCTAGAACTGGTGATTATGGAAGACAGCGTTATGTAGGGATTCCCGAAGTCGAAGTAGAAATTTTAGACCGTATTGAAGAAAATCCAGAATTGAGTACTAGACGGATAAGTAATGAACTAGAAGTTTCTAGGAATGCCGTTCATGAAGTACTAAGAGAACAATTATTATATCCATACCACAAGACGCCAGTTCAAGATTTATCAATCCATGATTCACAAAGTCGTCTGATGTTTTGTAGGTTCATTAATTTGCAAAGAGAAATGAATCTGAACTTTGGAAAGAATATTTTGTTCACTGATGAAGCCTGTTTCACGAGAAGAGGAATAACTAATTTTCATAATGAACACGTTTATGCAATTGAAAATCCTCATTCCATTAAAATAAACCATTTTCAACACGAATTCAAAATCAACGTTTGGGCTGGAATAATAGGAAATTTTATAATTGGTCCTGTCATACTTCCACAAAGATTAACAGGAGACATGTATTTACAACATCTACGAAATACGTTGCCAAATTTGTTGGAAGATTTACCACTCCAACATCGGGTAGATATGTGGTTTATGCACGATGGAGCTCCACCACATTTTTCGGTGGATGTTAGGAATTTTTTGAACCAACAGTACCCAGACAGATGGATAGGTAGAGGTAATGATGCACCCGTGAATTGACCACCACGTTCTCCAGACTTAACACCGATGGATTATTTTGTATGGGGTTATCTCAAGTCTACGGTTTACAAGACCCCTGTGAATACTGTAGAACAATTATGGCAACGTATCCAACAGGCGACGAATAATCTTACAGGCGATGAAGAAGTTATGCAAAGAGTACATTTCAACTTTTTGCGTCGTATAAATCTTTGTATACGTGAAAATGGTGAACATTTTGAACAATTTTCATGAAATATCTGTTAATCGTTTTATTATTAATTATGCTCTAAATCACTAAAATTAAAATTTTGTCGAAACCATGAGAGGAATCGACTTTTGTCAAGAGTACCTTTTTTGTAGTGAATGAGTTGAATAATTTAGATTTCATATTGAAACTAATTTTTTTCCATTGGCGTAGGAGTTTTAGATGTTTATTTACTGAAAAAATCAAGTTCTACGCCCATGGAATGATATTCATTATGATTATGATATGAGTTTCATTGCCCGATGAGTCTATGCCAACGTACCAAATTTGAAAAAAATCTCATGAGCCGTTCAAAAGTTATGAAGCAAAATCGATTTGAAAATTTCAACTTCAGAGCCGTCTAGCGCCCAAACTAAGCAACTTTTTACTGAGGTAAGTTTGCTTGTATCGAATTGTTTTGGTCTGAAGAATATGTGGTAGCTTTTTGTAAAGACCTTTTAAGGACACCCTGTATAATGCTCTGCCAGTCACAATAGAATCTTTGGGATATCGAAAGTTCAAATTCATTATGAAAAAATATCTCATTTCAAATTGTTTTTATTCCTTTGAAGAATATTTGTCAACAATTTCTGACGTGAATGAATTCCAATCACTAGGTCTTGATTCCTCTAGTCTGCATATTTGCTAGTCAGAAATTGTATATACCTATTGTTCAATATTATTCCTATACTTTTTATAATGAATGTTTTACCGATTTTCACTCACATTCTATTATTTTACTTGTTTTACAATGAATGTTTACTCACATCTGAAATTTTGGAAAGCTTTGCTTCTCTGACCTGCTACCAATATATGTTTATATAT
Source organism: Gastrophysa polygoni (assembly GCA_963576655.1). Lineage (NCBI taxonomy): Eukaryota > Metazoa > Arthropoda > Insecta > Coleoptera > Chrysomelidae > Gastrophysa > Gastrophysa polygoni. The sequence goes on from OY755083.1 coordinate 26,876,688, forward strand.
GATTTAGTTAAATGAATAAATACTACTAAATACTACTACTACTACTACTACTAAATACTATTTGAGGATTGAGGAATAACGTTGAAACTCTCAATGATCTCTATCGCTCTACTAGTACATTCGGAGAAATGTTCTTCGAAATCAATCCTCTCGATTTCATCATCAGCCTTTTGTATATTTTGTATATTTTGAAATTCATGCCAAAGCTCTCGAATTCTTTCTAATCTGTTTTTCAGTTCGATCAATTCCTTATTATCTTGCACTCCATCAATGATTGTTTCAAAACGTATTTATGGAGCCTTTATCAAATCTCGTTTATATACAAGCTCTTTTATAGCTCTTGCATTCATTTCGATTTATTATTTGATAAAATAGATGAAATATAGTTGGAGCGCAATCAATACTGAGACATCGGAAGAGGGATAAAGGAGATCGGTCTTACAGTAAACATTAGATCCCTGATCAGCGAATTCAGAAGTATTCAAAGAGGCAACTCCAGAACAGGTACGATGAACAGGTACTCCGAATTTCGCAGCGCCTGAATGATGAAAGACACGAAGATCCTGGTGGACTATGATTCGAGTTGCGCTTCACTTCAGCTTGATGATTTCCCTTTCTAGTTTAGTTTCTGCTGAGCCGAGTTATGAAGAATGCTGCCCAAATTGCGTCTTGAAGCTTGAACGGGTGATTTTCTAACTTGATGCTGATTCTGCTACTAGTTGCTCGCCGATAACATCCGGCTCGTGAGGACCATGTAAGATTTTGTGATAGTTTTCACCAATCTTCTTGAATGTATGATGTGGACTGTATTTGAGTGTGAATGATTGAAGGCTTGAGAATTTGATTGATAATTGATTGAAAATACTGCTGAAGATTGCATATATTATAATGATTCAAATATACATGCACTGACATTGATTGTCAAACATTCTTGTACATACCAACGACAAGAAAAAACGAAGCCCGCTGCAACTATGGGAATATCCATACAATAATAATACAGAGTCATACATTCTCACAATATAACAGATTTGAGGATAACCTACCTCAATTGAGCTCTATATACTCCTAATTTACATTTTGTTCACCAACTCTATAGCACTTTATTGTAAAAACACACATATTAAAAAAAAAATTGTTCTAGATTTCAGACTAGTTTGATACTCAATTACATTAAACTGCAATACAAACCATTTTAATCAATTACTATTTTTTCTCAAGTTGCACATACAGGTCATACTAAGACCTAGGTGCTTGTATATATAAAAGCTATCAATATATTTACTAGTTATATTTATTACCAATGTATCATTATTTTGTAAACACTTTCATTGAATAAAAAAAAAATTCATTCACAAATGGCTGCACCTATGGAATTGCATGATTGAAGTCACATGATATGTAATATAAGCGGCTATTTAGGTAAACAGAGGAATATGAGCGACTATTAGGCCTGTTCGTTTGAGTCAGATTCAGCTGCTTGTATCTGATTTCAAAAAGAAACAGAGTAATGAACTGAATGAGTTGGAGAGAGATAAACTGATGTCAGATAGGTGCTAAATATCACAAACGAACAAACCTTTCGTTCGATTGCACAAATGACAAAGTTTGACATAAATCAAACAGCGAAATTTGAAAATGTCTCGTTTTGGTTTATCTTCCACTACGGAAATTAATGATTATGTGAGCAAATCTATACCAGAGAATACAAAGAGGAGTAAAGAGTCTGTATGGAGACAATTTATGTCTTTTTGTCAGCAGAAGAAATATGAATTATGTCAGACTACCCCTACAATCGTTATTGCTGAAGTCCTCGAAGATTGGGCATAGAATATGCGCAAAGAAAGTGGTGAAGAATATAAAGAGTACACAGTCAAATTGATGTGGAATTCCACTGCGAAAACTATCCAGGAAATATACTTCAATAAATATTGTCCTCAAAAAAGAAAGGAAAGTTCAGAAGCACTAACTTTAGATGAATTGAATGCTATTATAGATAGCTATGATGAAAATACCCCAGACGGCCTTCAGAAGAAATTTTTTCAAATAGTATCTCTAGAGTTGGCCTGGCGAGGAAACGATGGAACATACTCTGGCAGAATCGAATATAATCCTGTGTTTACAAAAACTTGCCAAGGAGGAAATCGGAAATGCGCAGACAGTAAATGGCTCACGGCTAACAGTCAAAATATGAATCGTTGTCCTGTACGTATTTTCTTGAAAATTCTTAGCAAGCGGGAGTCACATAACCAGCGACCGTTTTTTCTTGACTCCAAATCCGCACTGGAAAAAACATGGTACAAAAATTGTCCTATCGGAAAAAATGAATATTCGAAATGGATGAAAGCTGGTGCAGAACGTATTGGTTCGGATGTGAAGAAAAGAAAAATCACGAATCATTCCAGTCGCTCCACGGCAGTTTCACAATTAGCAAAGGTTGCCGTGCAAGAACAGGAACTGATGAAAATAACATCATTTCTATTTTCATTCATCAGAAACGAGAAGAGAAAATCCCACAAAAACTAGAAGAAGGATGACATTCATGTTGTATACACACGGTTTCCATTGGAAATGTAGCGAAAATTCAAGAGGTTGTTCCTCTTACTATTCTAAGAATAATCTGTCCTCCGATGATTTTGCTTGGGTTAGACAATAACACATTTTATCAAGAATGAATGCATGTGAAGGTCACCAGATCTACAAGAACTATTGGAAATTACAACCTCATCCATTTTCATTCAATCTTTCTATAATTTCAGAAATATCAAAATGGTTTCTTTCGAAATGTTGTTGGCCCTGTATCTTCGAAATGAAAAGTACGTATCAGGTCACTTATACTTTTGAATTTCGAAGTGATATGTCAAGCAGAGTGGCGCAGTGGCGGATCGAACCCACGCTCTGCTACTAACTTTTTTCTTTTGTATTTTTGTGTACTGTGTCCATATTCTACAGGATGCCTGTATAAAGTCTCTGCACAAGGCTATATCATATATTCATTGATCTGACATTTCCCTATTTGAATAATTCACATCAGTCGTACATTGAACAGACGTTTTCAATTCTAATCGATCGATGTAATGAGTACAGTGCATGCTGTTATGGTTGACACAGCCAGGTCTCTCGATTATTATCGAAGATGGAGCCCTGCGGTTTTCGCATCAATAAAAATCATTTTAATTAGGGAAAAAGAAACATTATTATTGTGAAATCTGTTTTCATTTGCTAAAGAACATTAGAAACAGTATAACCTCAGATTGCAAAGTATATGTTTTCTTCTTCACACTGGTTGTGCTTCTAAGTGGTTCTGAAAGACTTACGGAATTTTTATAGAAATCTTCGCCTTTCACTAGAGCTGTTGTTCCGTCTTCAGAGAATATCATTCTCTTTGATTGTTGAAACTTGAAATGCCAATATCCAGGTTGTTTCCGAACTTTTCGAGGTCTCTGATGTTTACTTGACTCCCAATTTTGAATACAGTAGCTCTAAACCCATTCTGAATTACTTCATCGATATCGATATCTGCTTCCAGGATGATAGTATATAAACATGGTTGCAACGATCACCTTTGTGTACCTACCACAGTAAACACCAAATTTGTGTCAGGCATTTGAAGAGTTTGAAATATAGTATTTTTAAATAGTACAATATTATAACAGGTATTTGATCTCGAACACGTGTTCTTGTGACAAAGTCGCTGTAGGTAGGGAGGTGATAATAATAATGATAATGATATTATTGATAATTTATTCACCTAAATGAGAAAAAATACAATGGGTAACTAACACGTAACAAATAACGAATGTAACTAACAAATAAATAACAAGCGATAAACAAAAAAAGTAATGTTTTTGTTATGTCATTTCGAACTATGGCAACAAGAAAATGTAAAGTAAAACGCACTAGTATGAAAATTTTTCACAAACGCACATTCGCATCAATGATCGATGCGATGATGAATGTACTGATATTTCAATTGAGAATTTAACTGATGATATGATCACATATACATGGTGCCTATGCCCCCACTTATCATATATCTAGGTTCATTCCGCATCCCGATCTCTCAAAATATGAATCCACTACAATTCAAGATCAAGTTTATCGACTTTATCGTTTCATATCGATGATACCAATAATATCGATAACAACGACATCATCGAGAATTATCGATGAATTTGACAATCCCTAGACATAACACAGTTGAGTCATTTCGATACGATGAACTTGAATTAATTTATCTGCCCACAGATTTATTATCATGAAATTGACATAGGTATTTTCATCAGATCGGTCACTCTAACGGGTCACCGCTTGGGTATTCTCGTTCCAGACTGCTATATTTTGGATAGCCGTCGACAATGAGCGAAACTGACTAGAAACATGTCTCATAAACACTCATAATGCTCATAATTGAAATATTCTTGGTCGTTGGAACTCGTTGGAAAGTGTATTTCAAGCACTCGTTACATTTCCGCACTTGTCGCTACACGGCTCGTACTGAATATCTTCTCGATGGCGTATTAGAAGTATCTAGAGAACGGAGCAGAATATATTTTTGAAATTTTGGGTACGGAAATGGGATGTCAAAATCTAGCTCTTGAAAATATTTGCACATGTGCAATGTTGCCAGATCTAGTGTTACTAAGAGCAACTTTTGAATTTCAAATGGAACACCCTATATATCATTAGATTCTCGAATTCTGAGACATTTGAATTGATTGTTGATTTTTCACAGCGAAAACTGCGACATTTTTCTTGCCAGTTACGACAGAGAGCTGAAATTTCCACAGCGGCTTCCCAACACACAGGTATCTGAGCAGGTATCTTATGAATTCTCGTGCATATTGAATCAATATTATACAGGGTGTGAAAAAAGGTGCGTCAAACTCGGGTACAAATAAACTACAAAAATTCGATTTTTTCAATAATTTCTATCATCCATTACCTTCCGAATGATATAATATGTCCCTTCGCCTATCTTCAACAGTTTTTGAATTATAGGATTGAAATGGTGAAGTTCAAGTAATGGGAATGGCATATTTATATACGAGAGGAAAGATTTAGGAACCATTCTCCATTCATGGTCAGTTTAACATGATAATACCAAGGGCATGCGGAAAATTGATGAAGATATTTTATGAGATATTTCGGAAGAAAAATAAAATTTGTTCAAATTTGATTGTAGTGGGCCACATGACTCAAATTCATCAAACACAAATGATGATTGACCTAACAATGACAATTTTATCCTGGTTTATATCGATATAACATTTGAAAAGAATCGACTTTTTCGATCTTATTCGTGCCCGAGTTTGACGCACCTTTTTTCATACCCCGTATAATAATAATTCAATATGCGCCAAACCTAATAAGATGACTATGTTTCAAGAAGCACTCGAGGAAGCAGCTGTGAAAATTGCAACATTCTGACAGTATTGATTCTTAGGTCAAAAACAGTGAAAGATAGCTATAGGACATCCTACAGCAAATATGCTCAGAATCTTCTTCAGAATCCGAAAATCTAATAATATATAGGGTGTTCCATTCGAAATATCAAGGCTCCCATTTGCGTAGCCAAAATTTCAAAAATATATTTCTCATATATTTTTTTGATCTGATTATAAGTCTCGCCTTCCCCAATGCTAATGCTAGACCTTGTTTATACTGCTATGCCACGACCATGCTAATTGTGAAGGCAAAAGGCAAAGCAGTTCGTACGATGACTGAGTCATTTACCTACGGCAAAAAATACGCCACTTGAGCGTTGACTCTGGGCACCGACCTGTACCCGAATTCACCCGAGAGGTATGAGAGGAGCGGGGTAGGTAACGACTCAAGTGAGCCAGAGACCAGCAAAAACGATCTGCAAACTCTGTACCAACCAGTGTTGCCAAGGGTATAAAATAATTCACAGCAAAACAGTAGTTGTAAATAATTATTGACTTCCATCTTATTGACAATTGTTGCTCTATTGCTGAACCCCAGCATCAAATATTTTACCCCGATAGTATGTACAAGGATCATCACTATATTCTGACTCATAGTTACCACGCACGTGGGCGTGGCTAGTGTGACGTCAGCTTGTGAGAAATTTCACCATATTGGTGTTATTGGGCTATATTTTGCGTGTGTTTACTGTTGCAAATCAAGAAAATTTCTCTTCGAAATAATCAACTTTGAAGTTTAAATTTGATTGAAGATGAGCTGCCCAGTGTATGGTTGTAATGTTGACTATAAGTGCAAGGGCTTTGTGTCTGGTACAAAGTTTTATAGCTTTCCTAAAGACAAGGAAAGTGATAGGAAAAGTGATAGGCAAAGTGATAGGAAAGAACTGTGTGGACGACAGGACAGACATACATTGTCGAAGTCCAGTAGAAGTGAAAAAATTGATATAGCATTTTTTTTGACGCAAATATTATTTAATTTTCAATGGATATCCTCGAACTTGCGAAAATTCCGAGTATTTGGCAACACGGCATCAATATTTCTACTTCCACGAGGAGTTTCATAGAGGTGATGAAACTTACGATATTTTATACCAATTCTTGCTCCATAACAAATTGGAAAAGAATTATACATAATGAGTAATATATGAATATGATTCAAGAATCGAACACATTCGTGTAACTTGTAACCTTTCGTATCATTGAAAACGCGGGTCGACGTGAATGCCATCTGCTGGTTGTTTACGTGTGTACGTGTGTACCGCCGTCTATTAGGTAGGGTACGAACCGGTCCGAACTCGCAAATTAATGTTTTCTACTTCATCTTTGAACGAAATTCCTTCAGAATCTAACATAATAAACCATAAATAGCGTCCTTGTGTCAAATTTCAGATTCAAACATGCTTTTAGTTCGAAAGAAGGCATTTCAGATGCTGATATTTTGGTGAAGCATTCCTCAATTTTGGTTCCATAGAATGAGGTAATTTCATTTGATTCTGAGACACAAATTTTACAATGTTTACATTTTTCAATGACCCATAACTTTTTTAAATGGAAGAGTTTTGACTCCAAAAAATACTCATTCCCTAATTTGAACCTTCCTCTTTACACTAATTCAATTACTTTTGGGTTTGAATCCATGACAAGGCCGGAAAGCATGCTGAAAAAAGGGTCTGCCAAACCATTTTGGTGAAACGCCCGTCTTAATAATATTCACGTACTCTTCAGGATGGATAACTTCCGTTTGTCTTTTGTATATCCGCTCAATTTGACCGAATTTGTTGCGATATCAAGTTGTCTTTTCTTGTGTCGTCGTTTTCATTTTCTATTTGAGCTTTATACTGTAAGCAGGTAGAGCATAGGTCAGTTTTCGGTGTACCGAAACCCAGGTTGAAATTTTCATTGACATATTCTCTAAAAAAACATTCTTTCACCTTCAATGCTCGTCGAGACCTACAGTATCGTTATAAATTCGCCAAAGTTTAACGATGTATTTCGGCAGGTGAATAAATTCTGTTGAATGTTATCGATCGACAATAGTGAGACTCTGTGCATTTCAAGGATTCCATGAACTCTTTAATAGCTTGTTCTTTGTTGTCGTTTTTGTTACCAATTCTGTCGCCTCATCTATTCTCCACTGGCAAAATGGATTTCTGAAAGAAACGTTGTACCAACTTCAAAATCATATCTTCTTTGATGTTTGACATATTGAGGAACGCGTCTCTGCATACTGGAACTACCGAGCCATCAGATCTTTCAACCTTTTATTGTATTATCAGCAATTTCTTTTTGTTCCCAACCTCTTTTCTTTATCGACGCCTTTCGGTATTCTTGAGTCAGTGTCGTAATATGAACATGTCTTGTTTAGTTTTTTCCTTGTTTTATAGAAAACCTCATGAAACTCCTCAACGTCTTTCATAGAAAGCTGAGATGTGCACCGATATGGTTGAAATGGTTTGCCTTTATAGCCGCAACGGGGATATAATGGTATACCTTCTGGAGTGTACCTAGAACAAACAATAAATCTTGAGGAGAGCCCGCAATAAAGATTGATATTTTTTGAAATGGTAGTGGTGTAAAGATCGAAACCACATGAGAGTTCAAAGGCTACGTATCTTATCTTGTTCGTTTTGCCTTCTGTCGTTCGTTTTCTGGCGTCCTTTTTTTCTAGCTGTATTATCGACACAAAATTCAACCCGCGCAAGGTTATCTGGATTATTGAATTTATCCAACTGATCAATTATGAAAACGAAAACTATACTTTCATCAATAATTCCTAATGATTAGCAAAAGCTGTTTTTCAACAGGATAAACAACTCAAAACTGAATCCAATCAACTAACAAAATATGGCCTGCGTGTTGAAGTCACGAGGTACTATTATAATAAGCCACCATTAGTTCGATGGATGTGTCGGGTTTTGCAGTGTACACGCGTGTGGACTTGTAGCGATTTGCATTCAAGTGATATTTCGGGGATCAATTATGAGTAGATATGTCGAGTTATGCAACAAATATTATCAATTGACATGACCCTTTGCATTTCAATCTTCTTGGTACAGTAAACCCGATTCTGAGTAAAGCGTGATGACTTGTCGGCTTTTGCATCTAGACGACTGGTTTGATAGTACTTATCCAAACTATCTTTCTTGCATGAACCGTTTTTGTCTGAGTACTCCCTGTTTTTAAATAATTACTGATTGATATTCGCCATTCTCATATAGACAGAAAACGAACAGATCTAGTGACGTAGAAATCATTGCCAATCGGCTGCCATCCTCAAGCAGAGCTAGAGCAATCAATAAAAAGTAATGCGAAAATTCCCCATAATAATAATAATGATGATATACAGCGATATATGGATATATCCAGTTGATATTTCAAAATCCTTCCACCTCAGAGTATACTCCTGATGAATCATATCTGAAATTGAATTGGGATTATAAATATTATTCATGATGGAATACAATATCTTGATTTTTTATCGACTACTAGGTTATATGATGGCCCTACACCTAAGCAAAACTGATGGAAGACCATCGATATTAGAATTCGAATACATATATTTCGTTACATATTGTAATTCAAATACATACATTTCATTTGGTAACTCAATGTGATTGATGGAGTACCTATTTGAAAAACTTCCCAAAGCAGGTTTCAATACAAAACTTTGCATGATTACCAATGGACAAACATCATATAAAGTGACAATTGGGTAGTGTAACCAATAGTTCACTTTGGCAAAATTAATTTATTTTGTCTTTGTTTCAACTTGGAAATGTAGATTTGATTTCATAATTGATCAGATTTCGTATTGAGAGAAGCATACAGTTAACAACTAGGTACCTACTTACCGTTCTATCGAGTCTGGCCACGATGCAGTAATTGAATAAACACAAATGAACCAAAATGATGATGTCTAGAAGAGGTCTGAATGCTCCCAACACTGTCGGTTATCAAATAGGAAAAAACGAATAGACATGGACAACTTCACACTGGTGCCACCTCTTCTGATATCAGAGTCCTTATTAACGAATCCCAAGAACTTACGATTCGATATTATGTTTTTCATAGTGATAGTAATCGAACAACGTCAAACAAAAGAACTCTCTTCAATTTCAGAATGAACGGTTTATTTGTTCGTCAATAATAATGTTCGTATGATACGAGCTCGATGAACCAATGGAATCAGGGTATATAGGGTATGATGTTACTCTTGGCAACATCTACGACTCTAAGCGAACACATGTACATCACATTGTGCGCGACATGCATGTCTTTGTGAGCATAAACGGTGAACTGTAAATAACTCCGATCCGTCATGATAAATATGGGGGGATGCTATGGGATAATTGATAACTATATGTAACTTTGAATTGATATTCAGTCTCGTTTCGATGTCTTCAGTATCACGTTTCAGTTGATTTCTATTCTCTCTGAATGTGAATATACAGGGTGAGTCAAAAATGTGTACCGAGCTTTCTGGGGGTGATGGAACATTGGAAAATGAGTGTAGTTTGATGATTAAACTCATGGCCCAAAATGCATATTAAGGGAGATATATCCTTCCACAGTTGATAAAATTAAAATGATTTCTCCGCATAACTTCTGAACGATGAAAGCCACCCGATTGAAATTTTGTGCATGAATGTATGTTGTCAAAATACATTTTTTCGTCACACTTCCACATTTCTGATATCGTTATAAAGGGTGTTTTCAGAGGGTGAGTCATGATTTTTTGTAGAAAACTTTTTTCTCTGTATTATTTTCGGTGAAAAAACAGGAGCAGTTGATGGAGCGAAAAAAATTACATGAAAAAGGTACTCTTATTCAAATACAAAAAATTGAGCCGTTCGTGAGATATTTGAGTTTTTGTAGTTACATGATATCATGAGTTGATCATGAGTTTCATTGCCTGGAGGAATAGAAATATACGAGGTCAAGACGGAATATTTTTCAAAAAAAGTGTGGGTAATATAATGAACTTCATACCGATTTTCAACAACTTTGGCAGGTTTTGCTATTCGAACATAACTCCCTGACACATAAACCTCCCGATTTTTCAATTTTCTCTCAATGCAGGCGTATATGGAGTCGCACTCCATTTGAGTGTGTCCTTTTTCAAGGTGATACTGGTATTTTTTTTCAATACTGGTATATTTGTAACTCTTTTGTTCCTGTCAGAGCCGATAAGGCGTTAGAAAAGTTTACGTTCCGATTTTGGTATCCACGTCCATCACTGAAGATGATGACAGATTTAGTTTCTCTTGTCGTATACCTATGGAATAATTTTTGACAATTTGCCTGGTGGGATATCTTGAGTTATATTCTGACTAACCCAACTTCTGTTACTCCATTCTCCCATGCATAGCGTCTCCATAAACATTTTCTTGCACACCCGTTTCCGTACGTTTTCTTTCTTGAGGAAAAATCTGTATGCAACCTGTCTTTGTTTCCCTTGTATATCTGAAAAAATGGTCAACACAAAGAGAAACAGAAATAATCGATTTCATTACCTGTCCGATGACATTTTGGAAGAGCTGTATCTACAGGTCTGCTTATGTAGACTTTCTTTCCACTCTAAGTTAGATTCTGTCAAAACTGATCAAATATTGCATTCCTCTCTAGGTTTGTGAGGGCTTGGCAAAAAAATTGGTTAGATGTTGTAGATAGCTTATATTTGCAAGCAAGTCCCATCTTTCTTTCTGACCTCTGGATTTCTCTATACGTTTTTTCTTCTTTTGAAAGTTTGAATGACACATATGTTTCGCCTTTCATTGTCTTACATTTATTTTTGTTTCTCTCACTATTTGAAGAATTCACGAATGTTCTCTACTGATGTGAAGTTATCCACGCTTTTCTAGCCACGCTTTCGCGCAAGGCACAGAATTCGCGCGCAACGTTGCCAAAATTCCCAGCCACGGTTTTATATACGGATTCTCTTTACCGATGGCTTATATCGTGAATAAAACAAAGAATCATTTTCTGGGATGAATAATAAGAGTGTTACGATTTTCTTTAAAGCAACATGATATTGAAAAATGATGGGAATTGTTTTTTTTCAAATTAAAAATGAATTTTTCGTTACATCTGCGTTATTGAATGATGTGTGTCGATGAATTTTTCGCCAATATGTCGAGAACGACCCCACCGTCATGAGGAAAAAATGAAATAAATTCGCAGTGCCGTACGTAGGTTGAAAAAATGATAACTGATGTGATACACGGTTTTTTTAATATCTCCGTTATTAATTGATGTGCGTTGATGAATTTTTTGCCAGAATGTTGAGAAGGACTGAATATTTAAGGAAAAAACATTGAATGATTTCGCAGTGCCGTACGTATGTTAGAAAAAAAATAATATCTGTCATATTTGACACTTTTTTCGTCATGGCCCCGTTATTAACTGATGTGCGTTGTTGAATTTTTTGCCAAAATGTCGAGGAGCACACATTCTTCATGAGGAGAGGAAGAAATGAATTCGCAGTGCCGTACGTAGGTTGGGAAAAAATAATATTTGATATGAAAAGACTGGTTTTTTGGAAATATATCCGTTATTAATCGATGTGCGTTGATGAATTTTTCGCCAGAATGACGGGAAGGACTCGATCTTTATGAGAAAAAAATAAAATGAATTCGCAGTGCCGTACGTAAGTTGGGAAAAAATAATATTTGATATGAAAAGACTGGTTTTTTGGAAATATCTCCGTTATTAATCGATGTGCGTTGATGAATTTTCCGCCAGAATGACGGAAAGGACTCGATCTTTATGAGAAAAAAATAAAATGAATTCGCAGTGCCGTCCGTAAGTTGGGAAAAAATAATATTTGATATGAAAAGACTGGTTTTTTTGGGAATATCTCCGTTATTAATCGATGTGCGTTGATGAATTTTCCGCCAGAATGACGGGAAGGACTCGATCTTTATGAGAAAAAAATAAAATGAATTCGCAGTGCCGTACGTAAGTTGGGAAAAAATAATATTTGATATGAAAAGACTGGTTTTTTGTAAATATCTCCGTCATCAATCGATGTGCGTTGATGAATTTCTCGCCAGAATGACGGGAAGGACTCGATCTTTATGAGAAAAAGATATGCTATCCTTTTTCCTGGATTATCTCGAAAAATATAGGTTTGCGCACGTTTTCATTGTGAAATTCGGGTTACTGAGGTCGGAATACGTAAGTTCAAAAATTTTTTGGCATAATGACATCAAACAAAGTTAAAGCTGATCAGAATAAAATGTGAAATTACTTACATTTCAAATCACCGGCTAAACGGTTATCTACCAACCAAACACATAACCTCACACAAATCCTTCTTCTTCTCAACGCTTCTAGACATAGACATACACACAGACATGCTTCTAATTATTACAAGAATCTCGCCGTAATACGAGAGGATGAACGAGTATACCCGAACGATCTAGACAGAAGCGATGCTCGACCACAGAACACCCGCTCGACTTCCAAGTTATTACCACAGTATATACCCTCTGGAAAGGGCATATACTGTGTTATCACAGGTGTTATTACAGAAGAGAATATACAGGGAAAATGTGGGAAATCTCTCGGATTCAGATCAAACTTGAAAAAATAATATAACAGGTTCCTATATTTTTTTTGGTGATTTTGCAATTATTATTAATTATTTCGAAAAAAAATTTTTGAACTTACGTATTCCGACCTCATTAACCCGAATTTCACAATGAAAACGTGCGCAAACCTATATTTTTCGAGATAATCCAGGAAAAAGGATAGCATATTTTTTTCTCATAAAGATCGAGTCCTTCCCGTCATTCTGGCGAAAAATTCATCAACGCACATCGATTGATGACGGAGATATTTACAAAAAACCAGTCTTTTCATATCAAATATTATTTTTTCCCAACTTACGTACGGCACTGCGAATTCATTTTATTTTTTTCTCATAAAGATCGAGTCCTTCCCGTCATTCTGGCGGAAAATTCATCAACGCACATCGATTAATAACGGAGATATTTCCAAAAAACCAGTCTTTTCATATCAAATATTATTTTTTCCCAACTTACGGACGGCACTGCGAATTCATTTTATTTTCTTCTCATAAAGATCGAGTCCTTCCCGTCATTCTGGCGAAAAATTCATCAACGCACATCGATTAATAACGGAGATATTTCCAAAAAACCAGTCTTTTCATATCAAATATTATTTTTTCCCAACTTACGTACGGCACTGCGAATTCATTTTATTTTTTTCGCATAAAGATCGAGTCCTTTCCGTCATTCTGGCGGAAAATTCATCAACGCACATCGATTAATAACGGAGATATTTCCAAAAAACCAGTCTTCTCATATCAAATATTATTTTTTTCCAACTTACGTACGGCACTGCGAATTCATTTTATTTTTTTCGCACAAAGATCGAGTCCTTCCCGTCATTCTGGCGGAAAATTCATCAACGCACATCGATTAATAACGAAGATATTTCCAAAAAACCAGTCTTCTCATATCAAATATTATTTTTTCCCAACTTACGTACGCCACTGCGAATTCATTTTATTTTTTTCTCATAAAGATCGAGTCCTTCCCGTCATTCTGGCGGAAAATTCATCAACGCACATCGATTAATAACGGAGATATTTCCAAAAAACCAGTCATTTCATATCAAATATTCTTTATTCCCAACTTACGTACGGCACTGCGAATTCATTTTATTGTTTTCTCATGAAGATCGAGTCCTTTCCGTCATTCTGGCGGAAAATTCATCAACGCACATCGATTAATAACGGAGATATTTCCAAGAAAACAGTCTTTTCATATCAAATATTATTTTTTCCCAACTTACGTACGGCACTGCGAATTCATTTTATTTTTTTCTCATGAAGATCGAGTCTTTTCCGTCATTCTGGCGGAAAATTCATCAACGCACATCGAATAATAACGGAGATATTTCCAAAAAACCAGTCTTTTCATATCAAATATTATTTTTTCCCAACTTACGTACGGCACTGCGAATTCATTTTATTTTTTTCTCATAAAGATCGAGTCCTTTCCGTCATTCTGGCGGAAAATTCATCAACGCACATCGATTAATAACGGAGATATTTCCAAAAAACCAGTCTTTTCATATCAAATATTATTTTTTCCCAACTTACGTACGGCACTGCGAATTCATTTTATTTTTTTCTCATAAAGATCGAGTCCTTCCCGTCATTCTGGCGAAAAATTCATCAACGCACATCGATTAATAACGGATATATTTCCAAAAAACCAGTCTTTTCATATCAAATATTATTTTTTCCCAACCTACGTACGGCACTGCGAATTCATTTCTTCCTCTCCTCATGAAGAATGTGTGCTCCTCGACATTTTGGCAAAAAATTCAACAACGCACATCAGTTAATAACGGGGCCATGACGAAAAAAGTGTCAAATACGACAGATATTATTTTTTTTCTAACATACGTACGGCACTGCGAAATCATTCAATGTTTTTTCCTTAAATATTCAGTCCTTCTCAACATTCTGGCAAAAAATTCATCAACGCACATCAATTAATAACGGAGATATTAAAAAAACCGTGTATCACATCAGTTATCATTTTTTCAACCTACGTACGGCACTGCGAATTTATTTCATTTTTTCCTCATGACGGTGGGGTCGTTCTCGACATATTGGCGAAAAATTCATCGACACACATCATTCAATAACGCAGATGTAACGAAAAATTCATTTTTAATTTGAAAAAAAACAATTCCCATCATTTTTCAATATCATGTTGCTTTAAAGAAAATCGTAACACTCTTATTATTCATCCCAGAAAATGATTCTTTGTTTTATTCACGATATAAGCCATCGGTAAAGAGAATCCGTATATAAAACCGTGGCTGGGAATTTTGGCAACGTTGCGCGCGAATTCTGTGCCTTGCGCGAAAGCGTGGCTAGAAAAGCGTGGATAACTTCACATCAATATGTTCTCTCTGATCTGATTCTCTTTCTACCTCTTGGTGTTTCTCGTCATTGCTGGTCAAATTTGCTTGTACAACTTCTCCAGGATCTTTCTCAGATCTTCCAGATTCAATCTGTTCAGAATGATTTGATGGTACATACTCAGATCCAATGTCTTGAGAAGGTTCACTTCCATCATTTTGTACATCATCATCACCAGTGCTATTCCTTTCTGAATTCAAAATTTTGTTCATGCTTGACATCTCGTCATTGAAATCCAAATCAGGCTCCAAGTCAGGCTCCAAATCAGGTTCCATATTATTAACATGATTATTCAATACAATTATGGGACATCCTTCATAAGAATACCATCATCTTGTTCCATTTCTGAATCAGTTTTAGATATTGTATCATTCATAATACCATGGCTCCGAGTAGGGCTCGTTTCACTAAAGAAATTAAAATTATGTTGAGTCATACCCTCACAATAACAAAAATTGAAAATAATAAATGATCTGTTTGTATTCAATAATGATCCAGGACTCACTTTTTTCGGTCTTTTCGGTTGTTTCTATACTAGTTTGGAGGCATAGCTCCACCAGCATTTTTCCACGAGGTGAAGTATTTTTATTATTCATATTCGACATCGTGATAACATCAAGAAACGTTATCAAAACACAATAATTCAGAGGTTAGAATACCCTTTATTATGTGACATCAAAACCTCACAAGTCGTATTTCTTTGCCTGAACAATACCAAATTTGAAAATTGAAAAACTCGTTAGTCGAATTGAGAGATTTCTTCATTTATTTTCTGGCAAGTTTTACGAGGTTTCGACAGATAGCACAACGGGTCCCTGAAATTGATAATGATTTCACGAGCTTTTGCAGGCTTGAAGATAATGAATACTCGTAATGTTTGCTGCATAAAACGTTGATTGGGAAGAATAATGAATTACGAGGTTTTGCACTTCAACCATATAGACCTATATATATCATGTGCCATATCGAATCGTCAAATGATATGATTTTGAGAAAAGGACATAATCGACATAATAATGTTGAGTAGGGAATTCGGCAATGAAGCGATTGATTAGCCTAAAATAAGTATAACAGTCTCACTGCATCTTTAATAGGAAAAATTGTTCTGCTGAGTTCTGCTGGAGCTAGCAAAGCGAAACATTTTTTTCACGACCAGCCAAAAATTTCGAAACAGGATGGTCATCAAACCGATATACAGATCTATCACTTTGTCGTATCAAATTGTCAAAGAACCTGTGGCTCTGTTAGCTTTGGCAGAACTCAGCATTCAGTTTTTGAAAAACAATACTTTTCTAAGATCTAATGCAGCCAGGTTTCCGAACTGATCTGATCACCCTATTTCCGAATCTTCTGCGTCACGTTTTCAGGTAGAAATACTAGATATCCACAAAGTCGATCATGGAAAATATAATCGATTGAGATGACGATAGGAAATAGACCCCAAAACACCAACGCCAAAATCTTCCGAGAGAGCAATCAAGTCGTGGTTGAGAACATGCTGGTCAACGTCCCTCCGTTCTTGTCATAATCTCTTAACATCCTCTTAACATTCATCAGAAAGGATCTCACTGTATTATCAAGCAGATCTGATCAGCGACTGCATACCTTCGGAGGCCCTAACTCATTGACAAATATGCCACGCTGTCGTCATTCCAAGAAACGAGGAGCTCCATCAATTTTACACTATGATGCTCCAATGTACCGAATCCAACGGTCCTCACCGGGCTGGTCAGACCGAGAGAAAGGCGATCCAGCCGATTGGAAACTTCATCAGGTGCGGCATTCGCATTCGGCTTCTCGTCCGCGAGACCTAATTGATCTCCACGAAACGAAACAACAGTCAATCTGCCCCCGGGCTCTGTAGTTGCTATCTAGGTCTGATCGGCTGGCCTCAGCTCTTGCTGTAAGAACGCCATTAAACTCAATTTTCGAAGGGGAATGATTCAAAACTTTCATGTGAATCGCAATTTTAGGAAGAATCCGCTAGTTTTTGTGGTATGAACTTCAAGTGTCGGTGAATGTTGACTGGTTATTCTTTGTTATTACGTGGGAATACGACATCCTAATACAGGTATTCTTGTGAGTTCGTTCTCTCGATCACCGAGTCATTTCAATATTTCGAAGGTCAGTATCTATTTTATTATTTACTTTCTGTTTCGTGTATGATACCTTGGATACCTAGTATAAACGAGCCCATGATCAACGTGCGTTGAAGCATATTATGCCCGCTAATTTCATCATGCAATTTTTCAACGTTCATTGAATAAAACTTGCACAATTATTCTTTCTGGTGAATTTGACAACATTTGAATTCATTTGGAACTCACAATAATAGGTACGATTATTCATCATGCATAATGTGAATTGGAAGGTCGAATAAATCCTTTGACTTTGAAGTTCGCTTTTCGCTGTAGAATAGGATCGTTTCTTCCGATACAAATGAAATGTGAGATATCTGTAGCATTTTGGTGCAATTAGTGATTTCCTCGAATGAAGTTGAAAGTTATACGGCCAATATTTCATAACAATTCGCATCTATCAATTCGTTTGTCTAATTTTCTGATTCAATCAAAACAACGCAGCTGCAACTGTATGAAGTCATGTACATATTAACAAGTTCTCGTGAACTCTCCAACCATTTTCTAGTATTTACAAGAATTCTTCATCTGTCAAAATGGCAGATGGACGTCCTCTTGGAGAGAAATCATGTCAGTAACTATATTATGTCATTTCAATGTTCATCAAGATAGCATCCATCTGATATTATGACAGGTACTTTCGTAGATGCCAAGAAATAATTCGAGGGTTCAATAGAGCTTGTTGAAAACAATCCAATCGAAGGAATTCCGCTATGAGATATTAAGAGCGGGGATTCACTGCCTACTTCTGAAACTCTGTCTAGATGGCGATGCGATGCCCGATCGTAATAAAATATGATTATTTTCCTAAGGCTGGTGCCTTATTGTAGTTTCCTCCTTTTTGGTCAGTTCTGGCATGTTCTCAATAGGTGTCGGTATACTAGCATCGCATCGAAGTAGAAGTTTTATATTATTTGGTTGCTGTTACTGTCCGCGCAAGATAATTATATGTATGTTGTTTTTATAGGTCTGGAGTCTCGATCCAGACAATTTGAGTATTTATTTATGTCGCGGGTCGCGCAGCGTGGTAGAACCGAGCCGACTACTTTGACGATATTTATCTTTCTCAGAGATAAATCTTGATGGCTTTGGCAGAACGCGGGTATTTCGCACTGAATTTTCATCTATAAGAATATGAGGGGTATTCCCGATCTCTCGTATTCCACCTCGTATGTTTATGAATTTGACGTTTCGTATACAATCCAGACAGGTGATTGGTTGACATACTTACGAAACGTCAATTTCGTAAGTATAAGAAGAAAAATACGAAGATCAGGAATCCCTAATATCGAAATAAAAATACAAGCTCTCATTTAGTTTCATCAAATCTTGCAAGTTGAATTTGACCCACTTCTAATCGTCCGAATGATTAGGAATTTGGCAAGTGGACATAATTTTTACGACAAGGCATTATGAAATGAAAAAGATTGCGGACGAGTTTTGTGGTTATCGTCAGATTTTACTCAAAATCGATGTCTGGTGGTCTTTGGAGTCGGAAATCAGAAGTTTTTGTCAAAAATAGAAAATTCAACATGGCGGCTCCAAAATGGCGGAACACTGATTCTATTGAAGATTTGTATTCTGAGATTTTCGGGGTCATATCGATATTATGATTATTTGTCAAAATCCCGAAATTCAAAATGGCGGCCCCGAAATGACCATTTTTTTTTCATAATGATCCCAGTCTATTCGGTATCTGGGGTATTCGGAGGAGATTATAATTTTTTGTTAAAATTAAGAATTCAACATCACTGCTCCAAAATATCGGAACAGTTTTGTGATTATATCTAGTCAGATTCTTTTCGAAATTTTCATTTGGGGGTTTTTAGGGTCGGACATTATGATTATGTGTCAAAAATCAAAAATTCAACATGACTTCAAAATGGCGGAACCGAGGGCGAAACAGTTTTGTGATTTTGGTCAGATTCGATTAGGAATTTTCGTTGTGGGGTTTTCGAGGTCGGAGATTGTGATTTTATGTCAAAATTCAAAACTTCAACATGGCGGCTCCAAAATGGCAGATATTTTTTTGATTTTGGTCTAATTCTAAACTAAATTGCTTAGTATGGAGGTTTTTGGGGCCGGAGATTTTTTTTTGTTCCACCTATCCCAGTGTCTGTCTGTCTGTAATCATATCATGCAAGTTGAATGAATGAACAAAATAACAGAAATTTAACAAGCTTTCATTTGTTGTAACAATAAGATGAAGAACTGGAAACTGGCGCCCCGACCGGCCGCTGTTTATACATGGTATTTTATTATTGTTGCACGAAACTTCGAGGTCAGATTTGTTGGGTCAAAATATGTAAAAAGTCAGAATGAAAACCAAACTTATGCATAGCTGTTGGAAGAAAATCTATGATACTCGAGAAAGCTATTTAGCTACAGCCGATCGATCAGCAAACTAATCGGATAACTAGGTATACTTACAAAAATCGGATAACTTATCGGATAACTAGGTATACCTAACAAAAATCCACTTGAAACATTTCTGAAACGAATCGATCTTGAATTTTCGTGCAGCATTGATGACACACCCTGTATAGGCATTGCAGAACCGAACAGATTGAAGTGTAGGTATGTTTTTCATTCGTTTCTACTGGCCTGTCGAACTATATGTATATAATATATCGCGACGGCTCTGATCGAATTCGACGGAACAAAAGAATTGAATATCTTTATTCGCATATTTATTTTGTATTGGCTCTAAACCCATTCTGAATTACTTCATCGATATCGATATCTGCTTCCAGGATGATAGTATATAAACATAGTTGCAACGATCACCTTTGTGTACCTACCACAGTAAACACCAAATTTGTGTCAGGCACATAGACTTATTATCCTGATAATAATATCCTGATATTATCAGGATAATAAGTCTATGGTCAGGCATTTGAAGAGTTTGAAATGTAGTATTTTTGAATAGTACAATATTATATATTGATAATTTATTCACCTAAATGAGAAAAAACTCAATGGGTAACTAACAAGTGTATACATAAATAACAAGCGAATAAAAAATAATATAATATAATATGCGCGGTAAGCAAAATGAACATTCTATCGATAAACAAAAAAAGTAATGTTTTTGTTATGTTATTTCGAACTATGGCAACTAGAAAATGTAAAGTAAAACGAACTAGTATATGAAAATTTTTCACAAACGCACATTCGCATCAATGATCGATGCGATGATGAATGTAATGATATTTCAATTGAAAATTTAACTGATGATATGTTCACAAATACATGGTGCCTATGCCCCCACTTATAATATATCTAGATTCATTCCGCATCCCGATCTCTCAAAATATGAATCCACTACAATTCAAGAAGATCAAGTTTATCGACTTTATCGTTTCATATCGATGATACCAATAATATCGATAACAACGATAATTATACAGGGTGTGAAAAAAGGTGCGCCAAACTCGGGTACAAATAAACTCCAAAAATTCGATTTTTTCAATAATTTCTATCATCCATTACCTTCCGAATGATATAATATGTCCCTTCGCCTATCTTCAACAGTTTTTGAATTATAGGATTGAAAAGGTGGAGTTCGAGTAATGGGAATGGCATATTTATATACGAGAGGAAAGATTTAGAAACCATTCTCCATTCATGGTCAGTTTAACATGATAATACCAAGGGCATGCAGAAAATTGATGAAGATATTTTATGAGATATTTTGGAAGAAAAATAAAATTTGTTCAAATTTGATTGTAGTGGGCCACATGACTCAAATTTATCAGACACAAATGATGATAAACCTAACAATGACAATTTTATCCTGCTTTATATCGATATAACATTTGAAAAGAATCGACTTTTTCGATCTTATTCGTGCCCGAGTTTGACGCACCTTTTTTCATACCCCGTATAATAATAATTCAATATGCGCCAAACCTAATAAGATGACTATGTTTCGAGAAGCACTCGAGGAAGCAGCTGTGAAAATTGCAACATTCTGACAGTATTGATTCTTAGGTCAAAAACAGTGAAAGATAGCTATAGGACATCCTACAGCAAATATGCTCAGAATCTTCTTCAGAATCCGAAAATCTAATAATATATGGGGTGTTCCATTCGAAATATTAAGGCTCCCATTTGCGTAGCCAAAATTTCAAAAATATATTTCTCAAATATTTTTTTGATCTGATTATAAGTCTCGCCTTCCCCAATGCTAATGCTAGACCTTGTTTATACTGCTGTGCCTCGACCATGCTAATTGTGAAGGCAAAAGGCAAAGCAGTTCGCACGATGACTGAGTCATTTACCTACGGCAAAAAATACGCCACTTGAGCGTTGACTCTGGGCACCGACCTGTACCCGAATGCACCCGAGAGGTATGAGAGGAGCGGGGTAGGTAACGACTCAAGTGAGCCAGAGACCAGCAAAAACGATCTGCAAACTCTGTACCAACCAGTGTTGCCAAGGGTATAAAATAATTCACTGCAAAACAGTAGTTGTAAATAATTATTGACTTCCATCTTATTGACAATTGTTGCTCTATTGCTGAACCCCAGCATCAAATATTTTACCCCGATAGTATGTACAAGGATCATCACTATATTCTGACTCATAGGTACCACGCACGTTTGCGTGGCTAGTGTGACGTCAGCTTGTGAGAAATTTCGCCATATTGGTGTTATTGGGCTATATTTTGCGTGTGTTTCCTGTTGCAAATCAAGAAAATATGTCTTCGAAATAATCAACTTTGAAGTTTGAATTTGATTGAAGATGAGCTGCCCAGTGTATGGTTGTAATGTTGACAATAAGTGCAAGGGCTTTGTGTCTGGTACAAAGTTTTATAGCTTTCCTAAAGACAAGGAAATGCAAAGTGATAGGAAAGAACTGTGTGGACGACAGGACAGACAGACATTGTCGAAGTCCAGTAGAAGTGAAAAAATTGATATAGCAATTTTTTTGACGCAAATATTATTTAATTTTCATTGGATATCCTCGAACTTGCGAAAATTCCGAGTATTTGGCAACACAGCATCAATATTTCTACTTCCACGAGGAGTTTCATAGAGTTGATGAAACTTACGATATTTTATACCAATTCTTGCTCCTTAACAAATTAGAAAAGAATTATACATAATGAGTAATATATAAATATGATTCAAGAATCGAACACATTCGTGTAACTTGTAACCTTTCGTATCATTGAAAACGCGGGTCGACGTGAATGCCATCTGCTGGTCGTTTACGGAAACAACATCTCACGAAATCACAGTTGGCAGCATTGGATTGCGAGGTACGTGTGTACCGCCGTCTATTAGGTAGGGTACGAACCGGTACGAACCGGTCCGAACTCGCAAATTGATGTTTTCTACTTCATCTTTGAACGAAATTCCTCCAGAATCTAACATGATAAACCATAAATAGCGTCCTTGTGTCAAATTTCAGATTCAAACATGCTTTTAGATCGAAGGAAGGCATTTCAGATGCTGATATTTTGGTGAAGCATTCCTCAATTTTGGTTCCATAGAATGAGGTAATTTCATTTGAATCTGAGACACAAATTTTACAATGTTTACATTTTTCAATGACCCATAACTTTTTTAAATGGAAGAGTTTTGACTCCAAAAAATACTCATTCCCTAATTTGAACCTTCCTCTTTACAATAATTCAATTACTTTTGGGTTCGAATCCATGACAAGGCCGGAAAGCATGCTGAAAAAAGGGTCTGCCAAACCATTTTAGTGAAACGCCCGTCTTAAACACTTACAACTGATGTCTGATGTCGTAAGAGATTCGAAAGACGTTTCGAATGAGGTCTCACTCTACACCCCATTTTCTAAATGTAATGAGGCGCCATTTCGAAAGATCCATATTTTTGGTGAATGTCAAAATGTAGTTCCTAATAGCCTTATACCGAATCTCTATAGTCAATTTTCGCTTCGAGCATTGCTATGTCTTCCTGAAACAAGTATTCATCTAGGGATTATTCAAGGGATCAATATCGATCATATAATATGATTGGAAGTACGAAACATCCTCATAGAATTGCACTACATGTTTGAAGACGTGGTTGCAGGTAGATATCAACAGTTATATAAACAAAATCATTTTCTTCCCACATGGAAGATCCTCGTTCTCGTGCCCTAGATTACATGATTCAGATTTTTACAATGGGTCGATTCATTAGGTACAGTGATGAAACATTCTCATCATGAATTTTTCCAACATATTTTTCATACATCCGAATGAAGAACCTAGACTCTCCTCAGTTGTAGTTTCATCGAGAATTATGAGGTGAACAACAGTTTTATATATAGAAATCAATTGGGTTTGTACTAATTCGGAATCAGCACAATCACGATTCATTCGAATATCGATAAAATATGATGAAAAAAAATTGAGGACGAAACATTGAATGGACTGAACGACCAAAACTCAATCAACAACATTTTTTTCATTCAAACAACTGAAAATCGAGAAAGTCACAAACTTGAAATTATATTCGATTCATTTCAATTCAATACAGACTATTACAAATTCTAGGCCTAGGCATGGAGAACTCGGTAACCATAAGAGATACTGGGTGGATCAAATCAGGAAAAAATTGGGCTATTTGGTGCTGAATAGAATCAGGAATATTCACGAACATATCCAGAAAATTGAATGAATTCGGCGAACTCTTTCTGATTTTTCCTCAGTTTATTCGAAGAGATATCCTGAAATGAATGTCCAATCGATATTGCCACGTTTCCTTTTTTGAAATCCAAGAAAATCCAACGTTTCTCTTTGGAGCGGCCATTATCCATTCCTCTTATGGGCATACATTCTCCGACACATTATTTTGCTTGTCTTTGTCTGACACATTATCCAACACATTCAGAATGATATGAAACTCAATTGAATCGTTCTCATTTCAGAGTTTCGAAATGGCAAATATGCCTGAAAACTTCTTTTCACATGAAATGAAATTTGTAAATGAAGATGAAGAACACAACAAATGAGAAAATGAACTCAAACATCCCATTTTGGTTGAGACTGTCAGTTATCTCGGTTGTTATTGAGGATGGAGCCTACTGGTTCTCATGTTTTCTTCCTTCTTTTTTTGAAACAATTAGATTTCGCATAATTGTTCCTGTTCATGAGATACAGGGTGATTCTGAAAATTAATATTCTTTGACCCATTCTATACCATTCCAATTCGAAGTTCTTGATTCTTAGGTTATCGAAAATAATCTCTTTCTGAAAACTACGCCCAATAGGTAGTTTTGCGTAGATTCCAGTAGCGTACTCATTTTCTTTTTCGGAGTACGGTTTTGAGGGTGTTTCGAAATGATGTTCTATAGTATATATATCAGATTGATTCACAAATGCTGGAAAACACTAAATCATTACATTATAATGAATTTCTGCTAGTAGGCCACGATTTTCGATACAAAAGAGGTTCCAATTGAGGTTCATGAGAGATTGAGCAAAAAAAGGAATACAAACACTAATTCACTAACAGGGAACAAAAAACTTAGGTACCTACCTATAATGTGTTTTGTGTCGGTGAATCAGTGTTCGTATTCCTAATCTTTGCTCACTCTCGTATGAAAAAGTCGCTAACGAAAATTTCCCAATGGGAATCTCTTTTATACGGAAAATCTGTGGCCTACTGAAAAAAAAATAAGTAATGATCATTTTGAAGTGCAAAAATTCAACTAGATAAATAAATACTGAGTATTCCTCAAAACAATATAAGTTTGTGTCAACTCCAAAACCATACATCAAAAACAAATTGAAAATTGAGTAAGCCAGTGGATGCTGTGTAGAATTTTCTTTGTGACATCTCTTCCATCCTTTCTCAGTTCACAATTATTCCTGATATATTCTCAGATATAGAAGATGTCCAAAATCTTTCGGATTCGCCCGTATTTCATAAACGGAGACAGTTATGCAGAATCTTGAGTTTGAATGATAAGTAGAACAGGGACAAACCTGGCAGTCTCAACCATAATGGGATGCACTGTATACTGTGTGTTCCATTGGGAGAGGTGAATATTTCAAATGTGGATAGAGGTCAAAAAAAACCCATGGTCGATGAGTCTTCGACATCTATTAACCGATATACGGGATGTTTCATCAATTTCTTTATTGTCTCATAACTTTCTAACCAACCTGTATATTCTTTTCGAAATTGGTACACTCACTCAATTTATCCTACTGGAATCATTGAGGTATCGTGAATTATAGAATCCAGGTCCAGCTCCACTTGAAATCTGGAAATTATTTCTACCGAAAACAACACCCTATACATTTGGATATCTCACTTTTTTTGCCATATCTGAAAAGAGCATGGGAATGTCTATTCAACGATTACCTTCTCATTCGTTCATAGACGATGTGTGCTACTCATGTCATGGGCACAAATTATTATTTTTGCTCATTTCGGGAGTCAGACAAGAAAATGAATTTTATTACTTCCTATATAGCAAAGGTGAGTATTACGTTCAGAAGGAGTGTACATATCGGTTCTGGTATTCACCTAGACCATCAGAAAAAGTTGCAGGTCCGTCTCAAGAACTGAATTAATGAATTCACCCTTTGAACACTTTGTTAAATTGTCAGGTGATCAGGTGATTCTATAGGTGCATAATACAAGAAATTGAAAGATCATTTCCATGAAGCGACAAACTGACTATCATTCATATCGTTTCCATGAAGGATAAATGACACGTAATTCATCGCAGTTAATCACAAAATATCATTTAAGTATTCTTTCTATAGTCGATTCCTCACAAATTTGATCTTCAAAGCTCCTCAAGTTCGAGATTGAGAATTACGATATTTTCCCACCATCATGTCAAATACGAACTTTCATCTATTACGTTCAAATAACTTCGCTCACGATTTTGATTTCTTTCTGATCACAAACATATCGATTTTGAACTTTTTCCGACGATAATACCTTCTTTCATTCTTTCATCCCCCAAATTCAACTTCGTCAAGAGTTTCTTGAATACTCACGAATTCATCGTCATACCACCATCAACTCGTTTCTACATTTTTTCCGAAATTTAGAAGCAAAATCCGTTTTTTTTTTCAAAAACGTAGCTACAACTCACATCCCTACTTACTTCGCTTCTGTGCATCGTAAACCCCGAAAACTCTCAAAAATATACGATGTTACACGACCGAACGCTTTCGTGCCGAAACAATCGTTTCAACCCCCGTATTCTCACCCCCTCTGCTCTCACCATTTTCGAACCACATTAGAAAGTTGAGATATGAAGAGATTCTTATAATGTCACCAAACACATAAATTGAAATATCACATTCACATCAGTCAAATGCTGTTTCAGTCATTAATCCACCAAGAATCATTCCACAAGCACAGACTCTGCGTCTAAGATGAACTTAAGATCGATTGGAACACTCTAATATAGTTTCAAGTGTTGACAAACTTACTGAAGGGGTGAATAACTTAGTTATAACTGGAAAACCTTGTCTAAATCCTCGAGAGTTGAATCGTGCCATGAAGCGCGAATTGTTTCTCATTCCTTAACCTGAAGATATTATAGCAGAGCTATCGGGGTTTTGGCAGGTCAAACTGGATGAATCGAATGCAGATTTGTGTACAGTCAATTGACTTTATAGTAGATATCGCTTCAACAAAATGCCATTTGGTATTTGTTCCGCCCGAGAGGTATTCCCAAGGAAAAACTCTGAACCATTCGGAGATCTTCATGGGGTTAGTATTTATTCCGATGATATCATTATGCATGGGAAAAATGAGGAGGAACATGATGAAGATCTCAAACAGTTGATGTGAAGTTCTGAAAATATAAAATAAAGTTCAACAAAGATAAATTGCAATTCAAGTTATCGGAAGTGAAATATTGTGGTCAGGTCATATCAAAAAATTGTATGTAAATGAATGGAGAATATTTCTTGACCAATATCAGATTTTGAATATGCCAATGAGAAGAAAGCATTGAAGAGATTTTTGGAGTTCATAAAATATTAATCGAAATTCATACCTAATGCTTCTCAGTTGACTGCACCTTCACGGGAACTTTTGCGGAAAATGTAATGTAGGTACCAATTCAATGATGGCTTTGAACTGATGCCTCACAATCTGGGATCGGAGGTTATCCATAACAAAATATTCAGCCTGTAGCATTCACTCCCAGAAGTCTCACCATATGCCCAGATAGAGAAAGTTATCTGGGAGATTACAAAATATTAGGTTGGAATCCTCTGAGTATAATATTGATGTGATGTATCTCAAAGGTTCACTTATGTATATCGCTGATTTTCTATCTAGAGCATATCTCAAAATGACAGATGGTGCAGCGGAAGATGAAGAAATGATGGTTCACGTAACTTCAAAGTATGGCAATGACTGAGAGTAGGAAAAAATAAAATTGAAATTGAAATTGGGAATTATCTATGGGTTTACGGAATCTGATCGGCGAAAAAATAATCTGAATGATAGTTTGGTACATTATAGAAAGTTGCGAAATGAATCATCTGTATCAGAGAATATGTTATTCCTCAATGATAGCCAGAGCTATAGACAAATCTTATATTGGCCTGGAATGAATGCTGACATAAGAAATCATATCAGATGTTGCAAAATATGTGATGAATTCGCCGTGAAAAATATTAGGCAACGTTTAAACAGCCAATGTTCCCTAGCCGACCGGGGAAAAAATACCTTCAGATGCCCTTCTTTATGAAGGTAATGATGACCTAATAACTTATGATTCGTATAGCGAGTGGATCGAAATTTGTCCTCTGAATAATAAATCAGCTAGTGAAATCATCAATATCAATATGGAAGCAATTTTTAGTAGACAAGGAATACCAGATATTCTCATGTCTGAAAATGTACCGTTTAATAGTGTAGAATTCTTGAAATTCCCGAATCCATTGGGCTTCATCCATAATTTCTAGTCTTGAATTGGCTGAAAGAGCTGTAGGAATTGCCAAAAACATCCTTCGCAAGAGTACTGACTTATATTCAGCGCTCTTAGAATATCGGAATTCGCCTATTGTGACGATTGGTTCATCTCCAAGTCAGCTTCTGAATGATCGAAGTTTGAAAGACGAATTACCGATTCGTTCTGAATCAATAATTCCAGAAGGAAATGATAGGAAAAATATCACTAATTCGCTAGAAGAGAATAAAACCATACAAAAATATTTTTATAACTAAAAAGGTACCGCTGATTTGGAAGACTTGGAAGTGGATGAGCCAATTACTTTAAGAAAAGATGAATAATGTTATCCAGGTAAAATCATTGAAAAATATGATACACCAAGATCATACATTGTCAGTGACTCTTCAGGTCGAATGTTACGCAAAAATGAAATAGATCTACGACAATCTGAAATAATAGAAAATAATGGCTATCTACTATTCACGATTCATTTCTCAAATATGATTCTAGAGGTGATGTATCTCCTATTTCGGGATCGTAACTAGTATAACTTCTGAGCATAATTCTGGCGATTAGATATCTCAGTGCACTTCTGAAGTATTCACCAATGAAGGTGGTAAGGATGTAAGGTTGTAATGATAGTTGTTTGTGAACACTCGATAGACTGAGAATGACGTTAGTATATCAGATGAGCTGAATGAAGAATCAGGTCCAAAACAAATCGTTCTTCATTGAAATAATGAAATTCACACGCACTCGGATTCCTGATATCAAAAATAATTATGCCAATATGCTCGGACTATTCCTCACTAACGATCCGGAACCGTATGAGGTAGTCAACTAGGGAACTCAGATCCCACACTATCTCCACGATATGTATCCATATGGTGGTAGCAACATTTCTGGGTGAACGTCGTTTAAGTGAGCTCTTGCCGTTCTTAATGTTTTGGTGGTAATTCTGCGAAACTTAATGTGCTTCTTCTGGACGAGATACCCAGACAAACACAAAGTAACCTCTGCAAACCTAGTTACAAAGTTGCCGATTCATCCGCAACGAAAAATTAGTAAAAAAAAAGGAGTACATCTACTGGTGTAACTTGAGAAAGTATGATAGAAACCCTTATCAACAAATTGGTGCCAAAACTGAATGCCAAGCTAGAAGAACATATTGTTAAACTTGGTGAGAAGATACAAAACATGGAAGTGAAACTGGATGAAGTAATCACAAAATTTGCATCTTCAGAGAATATTGCTAAAACTAATGAAATGAAAATAGGTGTAATGGACAACAATTTGGAAACTATTCATCAGAAATTGAATGCAAATTCTTTGAGAATAATTGAGGTCGAAGAAGAACATAAGGAAAACGTGTCTTCTAAGGTACTTGCAATTCTCAACCATGCACTTGAAGTCAAATGTGCTCAATGGGAAATTTAAAATTTGTATAGAATTGGCAAACCTAGTGAAGACGATACAAGGCCCAGGACCATTATTGTTGAATTCATATCATTATTTGGGTGGAATGAAATAATGATGGCTCCAAAAGGTGTGAAAAATACAGGTATATATATGAACGAAAATCTGATCAGTACGAATTATTAACTTCTTCGAGCAGCAAGAATGAGAAATGGAAACCAATCCGCATGGTCAAGAATGAAAGAATTTTCGCCAGGAGTAGCAACGGTGTGATTGCTATAAAATGAACTGTTGATAA